>OX328011.1:3862058-4499928 GCA_946811545.1 Netelia fuscicornis | reverse complement strand
CGACGACGAGGAGATACGACGAAGGGAGAAAAAATAATATTTGCCAGAAGTGTCTGGTTCCGTCGTACTTTCGTGAGCGAAACTAGTTGGACTCAACGGTGAGAAAAGTTGTTTTTTGTTTTGCCAAATTGTTCATATCCTCGATGGAACGTAATTTTCGCAGAATTTCGTAAGGACGGAAAAAAAAAGATCGAATCTTTGTTCCGTCCTGCCGCCCACACACGCGACGGCTGATAATTAATCACGGATTTCACACCTCTCTCTCTTTTCCGTCGCTTTGTTTTTCTCCTTTTTTCCTCCTCCTTCCTCCCCTGTCTCTTCGTCCGCTCGGTGTAAAATAGTGGCAAGACTGTGAAACCGAACCTCGAATCTCTCGTATCCCTCCTTCCCGTCTCGAAAAAAATTTACCCCTCCCCCTCTTGCATTCTCCGGCACGAGATCAATGAAGGCACTATATAGCTGAGACGAATCGCTAAACTGGACCCACATTGACAAATGATTCTCGACGCGTGAAAAACGAAAAAAAAAGTGAAAAAAAACAACACCATCGCATTCTCCTCGTATCGAGAGAGAAACAGAGAGAGAGAGAGAGAGACTCGAATACGCACGAAGGACCTCCCACGTGGAATAAAGGGCTTCTCGCCCATTCACAAGATTCTCCTGTGGTTTTAAGAAAAAACCAAAAAACAAAAGCGAGAAAAACAAAAAATTCCTTACGAGTCTCGAAACGTTCGCGATTTTCGATCTCGAAAGTAACAACATTAATTAACTCAACGATAATGATATAAAATTGATAATTTTAATAAATTATCAGAAAATTATAATAATCTATGTTCAATAATTTTTGTTTTTCGTTCAGTTGCAAAATTCGCCGAAGCTTCTTTTTTTCGTCACGACAAATAAGGATAAAAGGGCGAGACCTTTCATGACACCTATGGGGGGTCTTCTCTTCTTATTTTTCATCGGACGCGAGAACGTTACGACTTATTTCTTGTTTTTTTTTCTTTTCCTTCGTTTTACAGCGTTTCTTCGTTCGCGAAGGGATAACGCGCGCGCTAGAGTCCTGAAAGCTTCGCAGGACTATAGCGCTCGGTATGGTACGAGACGGGCGAGTCTTGGACACTCTGGGATACCACACACCATGCGACACCTTTCCGAGTGACCGAGGCTGCTGCTGCTGTTGCTGCTGTGCCGTTCCGCTGGTGGTGCTTTGCTGCTCCTTGCCGTACAAGAGAGTGGCCTGTTTGGACCACACACGAAGGATTTCCCCCCGCTATCTCCTCTCTCTTTCTTTCGTTCTATCCTTCGCGCTTGCATCGTTCTCCGTCACTCTCGCTCGGGTCTTTCTCTTTCCGCTCGGACAGAAGGAAACGAACCCGATGTAGAAAATATCATTTTTTTTACAAAGCTTGTCTCATGGTTTGTAATTAATCGATCAATTAATCAATTTTCTCGTAAATATTGAAAGTAAATAATAACAGTTATTATTATTATTATTATTCATTTCAAATTTGAGGAATAGAAAGGATGAAAAAGGACGAAGGGGAGGTGGACAAACAATGTTTCGTCCTGTGTGAGAGTCCTTAGAAAAGCCTCAAAATCGCACAGGACCCAAAACAGATCATAAAGATGGACAATGTTTGTAAAAAAAATCATTTTTTTTACAAAGCTTGTTTCATGATTTCTAATCGATCAATTAATCAATTTTCTCGTAAAATATTGAAACTAAATAATAATAGTTATTATTATTATTATTATTATTGTTATTCATTTTAAATTTGAGGAATAGAAAGGATGAAAAAGGGTGAGGGGGAGGTGGACAAACAATTTTTCGTCCTGTGTGAGAGTCCTTAGAGGGGCCTGAAAGTCGCAGGGGACCCAAAACAAACCATAAAGATGGACAATGCTTGTTTTGGTTGGACAAACCTCGAGTTTTCTATTTCTCGCAAAAATGACCGCCCTTGTAACTTGCCTACTTCTTTTTTCTTTCTGTTTGTCTCCTCTTCCTTTGCCTCTCTGGCTCGCCACCCGCAGGGTTTACTTCCGTCTCGGTCTCGTCTCGTACTTCTTGCCTTTGTTCGTCAATTCTTGTAACGATGAAAGTTTTTCGTTCGTACGATATATGGCGAGAGCTCACGTCGGGGGGTGCGGGCGCGAACGACAATGGCGCTCGCGCTCGCGCGAGAGAGACAGAGAGGGAGAGACCACCACGACCGAAGAGTTATATTTCCATGCACCGCCCGCGAGAACCTCACGACGTGCCGCAATTAGCTACAATGCGGGGTTAACCCCCCGCCAGGATTCACGGAGACGAAACGCGAGCCACGGAATTCACGACGACCCGCATACACTTTCCAAGTCCTGTCTCGTCTCGAGACCCATTTTTCCCTATATTTCTCTTCTTCCTTCGATCTTTTCAAGCTTTCAGAAAATGTACTTTTTTTCGATGTCGGCAGGGAGCGAATAATTTATCGAACATTATACTTTACAGCTAAACTATTCAAAAATAAATAAATACAAAATTTCTAACGTTAATGTTGAAATTTTTGAAAAATTGATTCAACGCTTTGTCCTTGAGGATGAAGATGATAATCTTAAATTCATAAAATTGTAATATAAAGAAAAATCAAAGTATTTTTGTGACCAATATAAATTTTAGCCACAATAAATTTCAACCAAAATAAATTTTAGCCAAAAGAATTTCAACCAAAATAATATTTGACCAAAATAAATTTTAGCCAATATAAATCTTAGCCAAAATAAATTTTAACCAAAATAAATTTCAACCAAAATAAATTTTAGCCAACATAAATTGTAGCCAAAATAATATTTGACCAAAATAAATTTTAGCCAAAATAAATTTCAACCAAAATAATACATGACCAAAATAAATTTTAGCCAACGTAAATTGTATCAAAAATAAATTTTAACCAAATAAAAGTTTTGCCAAAATAAATTTTGACCAAAATAAATTTTACCCAAAATAAATTTTACCCAAAATAAATTTTACCCAAAATAAATTTTACCCAAAATAAATTTTACCCAAAATAAATTTTAGCCAAAATAAAATTCAATCAAAATAAATTTTAAATCCAAAATCAATCTTTTCGGCTAAAATCAATTTTAGCCGAAAAACATTTTAACCACAAATATGAAAAAAGCGATAAAATTGTCTTAACAAGAGATCGCGTTCCTCCAGTCGTGAGTCCCATGTCAGGAATAGTGATGGGAAAGAACACAGACGCGGGCCGAAAACATGCAAATTCAGCCCCAGCATTGGTCCGTTGTTTTCCACCCTGTGGACGCACGTGTTTTTTTTCAACCCCCCTTCGTGACACTGGCAAAACTTGAAAAGAAGATAGAATCCCCTTTGAGCTATTCCATTATCTTCCGTTTGCACTGGCCCTTAAAACTTACGTCGATCATTACCATACGCGCCCATAAATGAAAACCTGTCTTCTCGACCGGGCCCTTTTTGCCTACGAATGAACAATCGCCAACTCTCTCTCTCTCTCTATCTCCTATCCCTTACTATTTTTTCATTTCATAGTTTTTATTTCTCTTCATCTCAGCTCGAAGGTGCGAGTAGCAAGGGATCGGCTACACCCGGGTGGCATTAAAAATTTACCGAGCACGCGAGGGAGATTCCAGCTTTATTTCCGGCATCATCCCCCCTCCTTTTTCCTCACCCTTACGAGAAGAAGGGACTTGCGACGCCACCATGGAAAAACTAGACCCCGCTATTGCGCATGCGCGCGACCTTTGACGTTGTTCGATTCCCGACCAACGGTCCTGCGACGAGATACCGGTTATCCCGTTCCTGCCACGGGACCTTTCGTCCCGGCCCGTAGGAAAAAACGTCTCGGCACAACCCTCGTGGCACTTTCTCGCGTTCCTCCTTCCATCGCGCTCGCTTTCCTTTGTCTAGTCTCTAGTCGAGATTAGACCAGACGCGTTCCAATGACTCGACGAGCCTCTCGCGGTGAGCTAAACAAGGACGAGACGTGAGAGCGTAACGGTTGCTCGAAGGTTCATAGGTGATAAACGAAATCTAGGAGACGACAGGACGAACGATTCTCGCGCAACGGACTTGACCGGATTCGGTTTACAAATCCGGATCGTATCCACTTCCGCAACGAACTCGCGAACACGGAGGTCCATCGCCGATTTCCCAACCGTTTTTTTTTCTACGCGATCCTTGGACACTTTTCTTATTTTTATTGGGAACAGGATTGGAAAAAAAATTATTTTTTTACGCGTATTGTTGCAATTATTACTCGTTTAGATTTTTAAAAATTATTTTATGCTCTTTGGCAATTTTTATTGTGAACATTTTTCGTTTTTCGTCAGAATTTTTCAAATTTAGTCGAATTTTGGTTTATCATTTAGAAACGTCGATTTTTGGAAAAGTGTGAAAATCCTACGGTGAAAATACCCGAACGAAGCTTGGCGGATGTCGCACACTGATCTAAGACGGTTGACAAACATCGCAGAAAAAATACGTTAGGTGTTGAACTCTCAAAAGGGAAAAACCCTCTTCCCATCGTCTCCTTCCTCCAATCTCTATACTTCCCTTTCTACACGTCGATCCGGCTCCTGATTCTCGTCCCAACTTTTCTCCCTTCTATTTTTCCCGGCTTTTCACTATCCCGCTTATGTTATTATACGACGCGAACTGGAAAAAAAGAAGAAAAAAAAAACTTGTACCAGCACAATTCTCCTACGAAGCGAAAGTGTGACGCAAGATCTCCCCTCTCTTCTTATTTGAGAAAAATTCAGCCTCGTCCGACTCCCACACAGTTAACAATGAATGCCCACCCCTTGTTCCAGTTCGAAAAGTACGAGAGATTTTTGCGCAATCCCATTGAATCGTGGATCGAGCGACATTGTCGAAAAATGTTTCGAGGGGTTGAGAGGGGGAGAAATGTTCCATCGGGCCTGTAAGACCCCCGACGATTCGATTCGATTGAAAAGTTTTCAGCGTCGAGGATACCTGCCCTTCACAGACCCGAGATAATCCCATCCTCAGGGGTCGTCCTTCTTCCTATAAACGCGTCGTCCTCTCGTCCTTTTTCTCGTCTCCTTCGAGCTTCGAATTTTGGGCATTATGTATGTTTCGCTATGAAACATCCCTTGGCTCCCCCACGGACTTTGTGTCGCTCAGGACCGAGCTAGGATGTATAGGAACGTGTGCACCAAGGGGTGGCGCTCGCATCAACCACCCCTCGGTCACATTGTCGCACGGTTTTATATTATTGCTCGATGCTACTTTTCTCTCTCTCTCTTTCTCTCTCTCTCTGTTTGTATGTCATGTCTATTTTTCTGTCTCTATCTCACCCTCGGGTTTTCCTCATTCTTATAAGGTCGAAACATATTCCAAGTTTACGCACTGTAGCGAATTTTCGATACACCTTAGGAGAGAAAACGATTTTACGTTATTTTTGTCGTTCGACATTCTTGTGTCCCTACACCCGGGTGCTACTCTCGAGTTTTCTCGGGTGAAATATATGTGGCTTTTCGACAATAATGGTAAAATCGAAGGGGATGGAGAGGGAAAAATTGACGTGCCAGGTTCGAACGAGGAATTGGGGTGAATTTTGCTTCTGTGGGAAGTTTTTACGTGTCTTTGAACAGGACTTTTCCTACAGGATCATGGATAGATCGGTGCGAAATCGGGGTTGGAAAAAAAGAGCAATCAAATTCTGTTCCCAATTCAACGAGGGTTACGATTTCTTCCGATCAAAAAAAAAAAACGTCTAATAATTTTGTAAAAAATGAGCAACCCTCTCTCTAATTCACCCTGATACAAGGGTGAATCGATTGAAAGAAAGTATCGGGAATGAAATGAATAACGAGAATTTACAATTCTCACTCGTTCGACCGGAAATTGATTCCCGATAGAAAGTTTCATTCGACAAAAAAATAAAATTTCTCGTACGAATCGAAAACCTTGACGAAGGATTGTTTTAGGAAAAAGTAACCCAAAAAATTCGACAGGTCGAAAAACAAAAAAAAGGGGAACCTAACTGGACAGCCGGATTTATTTGTCGAACAAAAAATCGACGTGAATTGATTCCCTCTCTCGAATTAGAAACGATTCTGATTTCTCGTTCGTTGATTTTTTTTCGTTCTCGAGAGATCGCAAGAAAGGTTGGAGCGCGGTCGGTATCTCCCCCGCTGTGGGTTTCCTCCGACAGGGTCTTATCTGTCCCGTAGGATTCTCGTGCGTGTTCCCCTGTCGATCTTCGTTAATTAAATCGAACGACGGGCAACAACGAGAATGAGTGAGAGAGAGAGAGAGAGAGAGAGAGAGAGAGGGAGAGAGCGAAAAAGAGAGTGAGACAGAGGAAAAGAGGGAGGGGGATGACGAAATTTATATAGCAATAGACTGATTTAAAAGTCAAAACGTAGAAATTTTTTTTTCACCCTATTCTTTCGACCACTGTCATGAATATTTTCGTCCAACAGGGGGATGACTAGGGGGATTGAAATATTTACTGCACCGACGTCTCTGACCATTATTCAACCTGTTCCTTTTAAATACAATTCTCCGGGACTTTCGAACTTCCGGCGACAAGTGCATTCGTCAAGTTGGCCGATAAAATCTGTCGACACCGTCGTTGACAGAACGTCACTAAAAATCTTTCGACGATGTATAAAATGATTTTTCTCACGAAAATCTTTCTCTTCGTTTGCTTTTTTTTTTTACAAATTTTATTCTCGATCGAGATACACCGATCGCTGGAAATATTCGAAATTAAAATATCCCGAAGATAAGGAAGATGAGAGAAGAAAGAATTTGAGTGATTAGAGAAATAGAACTTACCAATGGCGGATCAGCCGGTTAGATCGATCCTCGTACGTCACCGATTCGTGAACAGATTTTTTCCAACTCGAATCCCAAATCGATTTTTTTCTTTTCCCTCTGTCTTTCTCTCTCTCTCTCTCTCTCTCTCTTGCACTTTTATCTCGTTCTTCTTGTTGTCGCACAAAGTAACGGCGACGATCGACGTGAATCGACGAATCTTTACCGATCGATGGATCGATAACGCGTCGTCGCTCTTGATTGATCGAAGTGTGCCCACGTGGCTTTGTCACTCGTAGTCTCTTACAAATATCAAATCCAATTTTCTTACGAAAATTCTCACAGCCGCCACGAAACGTAAACCTCGATCGTTTTTCACGAAATCGACGATCGAATTTATTTGACGGTAAATCTTCTTTTTGTTTTGTTTTTCACCGAGTCTCAAGACACTTTTACCACTTCGATAAAAGTTTTTTTTTCCCAATAAAAAAAACTTTCGAAAAATATTTAATTAATAGTTTTAAAAAAATATTTAAACCGTTCTTATGTGAATACTAATGGTAATAATAATAATAATTAGTGTTTTTGTCCTCCGGTTGAAGACGTTCCGAAAACTAATAACAATATGAAAAAAAAACAAAAAACACGCACGCGGAACGCACGTTTCGTTTGAGGACGGCTTCGAACCGCGAGTTTCCAAGGATGGGTTCGAACTGAGACTACTACGAGGAGAAGTCCCGCGCGGCTGGGCTCGACTGTGGGTTTTCGGTTCGTTTTTCCCTTTTTTTTCTTTCGCTCTTTCTCTTTTTCTCTCTCTCTCTTTCTCCTTCTATCCCTCGTCAGGGACGATGGTGTGGCGTTTGCTGCGACCATGGGCATATCTACGGGGCCCCGCGAGGCGCTCGGGCTCCTCTGACGCGTGGAGTGGGGCGAAGGGGGCCCTAACCTTAGCTAACCCCCCACCATACGCTCACCCTTAACCCCCCACCCCCCACCCGCCCAACCGTGCGCTATACTTCAGACTCGGTTGGCTCCCAGCGAAGAAAATGAAAATAGCACCTCTATATATATATAATATGATATAATATGATATGATATGATATAATATGATATAATATAATATAATATAATATAATATAATATAATATAATATAATATAATATAATATAATATAATATAATATAATATAATATAATATAATATAATATAATATAATATAATATAATATAATATAATATAATATAATATAATATAATATAATATAATATAATATAATATAATATAATATAATATAATATAATATAATATAATATAATATAATATAATATAATATAATATAATATAATATAATATAATATAATATAATATAATATAATATAATATAATATAATATAATATAATATAATATAATATAATATAATATAATATAATATAATATAATATAATATAATATGATATAATATAATATATTATAATATATCATAATATGATATAATATAATATATAACAGAATATAATATAATATATATATGTATATATATATATGAGCGTGCGTGTGTGTGAGTGGGGGATACTTTCGCCGAAGATCGCTCACTTCGTGTTTTTTGCATGCGTCGATGCATCATAAAACTCGCCCTCGTCATTACGCAACAATGTAACCGAATGCCCCACTCCATGCACGTGATCGTAACAAATTACAGTCATTGACACGGCTTAATTTTTATGAAATTTTAGTATCATAATTATTATTGGTTACCGGGCAATTGATAAAATTTTTGCATCTTTGCGTTTTCACTCTTTACATTCTCGTTGACGTGCTGCTATTAAATTTCACGTTAAATATACGAAGATTTATTGTCACTCGTAAATTCGTAATTGTCGACGTAACCAATTTAACAAAAGCGATCTTAAAGAATGTCGGAAAGAATCGCGTGGATGTTAAAAAATTGTAAATTTGGGTTATTCGTATTGTCGCGAATATTAAAGATTCTTCGCTTTTAGCTTTTTTTAGAAATCAATTATTCAATACGACAAATTACATTCAAACAATTATGCAAATTTTATTGACAAAAGCGTGAAGAAAATTTTTTTTTTTCAATCCTCAACTTGGTATCAAAATCGTTGATGCTGTATCGATTCATTGTTGGAAATTCATTTGTTCAACATTATTTGCATCTTCGTACTTTTTTTTGTCCAAGACAATGCTCGTGCTTCGTTCGATCATTACCGGTAGCAAAGTAGCCAAGATTCACGATCCACGTGTGGCCACACACACAGACACACCCCCACAACCATACTTCTAAGCTTTAGCCAATGTACATGGTACAGCGCTGAGGAAGAGTACAAGCCAAGAAGATGAGTAGGAAATAAATAAGGGCAGAAGAGCTAGTAGGCGCTCTCGGCTCTCTCGTAGGTAATAGAGGCCTTGCCTCGAAGACGCGCTCTTACGCATTCTCTTCGTGTATAGGTTGCCTGTGTGTAGTTATAATACGTACCAGCTGTATTTCTCGCTCTCTCTCTCTCTCTCTCTCTCTCTCTCTCTCTCTCTCTATATATATATATATATATATGAAGGAGAGAGTCTTAAAACGGGTACGAGAGGCCTGTTTGGCCCTTGGTGTGTGGGACGTCGTGGCGTGCGTACACTCAGCTCGACGTAAGATCGAGTTCCATTGAAGGTCGGTCCTTCGATCTTAGCGTACACATATTGACGAGGACCGAGACGAGCGTGTGCAGAACGACACGACGCACGATGTAAAGGAACGCTCGGGGATCACGAACCAGCGGGGGAAAGGAAAACAAAAAAAACGAACCAACGAAGGAATAAAAAAAGAAAAAAGTAGGATAGATTAATCCCAAAAGGGTCTTTGCCCAACTTCTAGATCCTCCATACGTTCCATGGGGATAAACTCGGTGGACACGTAACTCCGGGATAGGATAAGGAAGAAACGAGAGTGCGAGCGAGACGGTAGAGCAGGTGCTGTAAAGATCCTCGCGAGCGGGACGGAGAGATAGCGTATTCGAGTTAATATGGGGCAATATGGACCACGTCGGTGAGATGGATCAGGATTTTTACGATTTTACCGTAGAATAATTTTAAATCGTTACGTTTTCGTATTATTGAACGAAAGGGAGATAAGCTGGGTGAAAAACTTGAATTTTTTGAGATAAAAACAAATTTTTGTTCGACATGATTTTTGTATGTTTTTCAATTTTTTTCCAGAGAATTGATTCAATTTTAGGCGTTTATGAATACGGCTTGGGATTCCTGCAGAGTATTTGTTAATGACCTTTGTGTGCGAAGGTGGCTTTTGTATAATGAAACGAAAGGGAGATAACGTTGGTGAAAAACTTCAATTTTTCGAGATAAACAAAATTTTTGTTCGAAATGATTTTTTTATGTTTCTCAATTTTTTCCCGGAGAATTGATTCAATTTTAGGGTTTCAAGAATACGTCTTGGGATTCCTGCAGAGTATTTGTTATTGACCTTTATGTGCGAAGGTGAATGCAGAAAATTGATCTCAAGAGTTGATTAATGATCCAAGAAACTATTTTTTCAGACATTCTTTGGAACGCGTTTTTCTGTCTTTAGTCGTCTATTTAGAATCAAAACTTTATAGATCGTACGATTCCGATAAGAAATCATAGTTATGAAGCAAAAATGAACTTTGCCAAATAAAAAAAAATTGGTGGTTCATATTGCCCCACTTTACTCTTTTGCTCCTTTCATCATATTATATATCTATATACGCATGCAAGGACGGAGAGGCAAATGAAGAAAGAAGATACCAGCGAGTTCTCGCACACACACACACGTACCGGAGTGCGCGTGGCTCTTCCCCGCTCAGCAACTCGGTGGGGATCGCTCGCGTCGCCTCCCGCCTAGACAACTCTCCTGTTTATAGATTACCCTGTTCTCGAACTAACGCAAAAGTAGCCACGCGATCTCTATCGACGATAAGAAAAGTAAGAAGATATTTACACGATATAAGTACGCCATTTTTTAAATGTTACTTTTTATTTCAATCGATAACAATTAAATCCAGACCGGAAGTGCGAGGGCGTTAGGGAGGGAATAATCGGTACGTTTATAAATCGGTCCAATTAGAGAAGAGCCCGTTTTGGTGTATAATCGTTGCTCGAACTTACAGTGAAGAAGCCAAAGCTCGTACGAGATTGTATTTGCGGCTGTATTGGCTCATCGGTTAGGACGTGTAACAAGCACGACGACGACAACCCCGGTGGTCCCAATTAGGTCACTCGGAATGCCGAAAAAGGGCTCGAATTACTACACGGCTTTCACGAGGACATTTCCAACCGAGAATCGTTCGTGTTGCCATCTCTCTTCGCGCATGCGCACAGACCGCGTTACAGATTTTTTATTTTTCAAAAGACACCCAAATTTCTTTATATGTATTTTCCAAATTCTGAACATAAATTGATAAAATCCAGAAGAAACGATATTAAAATTGTGATTTATGAAAAAGAAACTGCGAATAAGTATTCGCGAATTAACTTTTGACAAAACAACAAAATTTGTCCCCCTCGAGGTCGAAACATCAAAACTTCCGGTACTTTCGATTCGAGGGGGGTTCAATTTATTTTCGATCAACATAAACTTTGTTCACCACTGATAAAATTTTATACGCCTCATGAAATAACAATATAAAATTATTTCTTATTTTCCCCAATTAGCTGATCAAAATATTCAAAAAAAATGCGAAAAATTTCTGCTGATTGTTTAAAAATATACATGTTATTCTGATAAGAAAATGAGTCGTTTCGGTTGACCCATTACAGCGCAAGTATATTATTCCCAGGGAACCACGCGATATTTCTGGCGGTACTAAAAATCGTACAAAGAAAAGTAAAAAACGATAACCCCAATAACGATCCTTCGACGCATACGAGATAATCGCGTCATATCTAATCGTCTTACGAAATTGCGTTTCTCTCGCTCACTCTGCCGGCGTAATTCGTTCGAAGTCTGCACAATCGTCAAAAAGTTGCGACAAGAAGAAGAAGAAGAAAAAGAAGAAAAAAGAAAAAATTCGCTGCAACAAAATCGCGAGCAATTCGTACACCCGGGTGTTCGTTAGGAGTTCAAACGATAATTGGAAACGTATCGAAGGCTTATGCGCGGTAGGAGACAAAGAATCAAGAATGGAGGGGAAGGTCACGAGTCGTCTTCGTGGGGGTACACGAGGAGTCGAGAGTAATCCACGGAAGTCAAGTTGACCTTGACCTTCGACCAAGACGTCGCGTCGATTAGCCCGACACCGCTTTCGTCGTTTACACAAAACATACGAGAAAAATACGCGCAGCACGCTTCGAATAAACGCCATTTATTTTGGTAATTTTATCGAAGCAAGAACAAAAGACGTTCGAAAAAACATTGAATTTTGTTATTATTATTTTTAATCTTTTACGTTGCAAAACAATATTTCTACGTGCATCAACAACTTTGGTCTTTGAGTCGGACTGGCGAGTGGAAGATGAAGAGGGGGGATTTTTGTTTATTTTTTTGTCGAGTCGGCGAACAAAAAGGAACTCGGGACGAGTCGAGCGTAGCCTCGGGCGTGGGACAGGACGAGAGAAGTATACGGAGGCTGCGTGCTCTGCTGGGGGCGGCTTACTTATCGTTTTTGTCTCTATCTCTTTCTCTCTTCTTCTTCTTCTTCTTCTTTTTCATCTTCATGAGACCCTCGTTTTTTTATTCTCATGTTTCATCCTCTATCCCGCTCGTTGTGAATGTGTACAGGCACACAGGCTATAACTATATTTATTTCTCACTCGTTTTGCTTGCTGACCGTCGTACCATAGACGTGTCTTCTCTCATTCTCTCATCCGCGTTCGACTCTTTCTTCTCGGTTGATCTCCCTGCTCCTCCGTCTTTTCGAATCCTTTCTCTTTTTTCTTTGAGATAAAAAAGAAATTGAGGCGAAGGAAGAGCCGGGCGAAAAGCTTCGGGAGCCGAGGCTCGGCTCGCGTACACCCTGGAGGTATACGCGGAGTCGACGCGTGCGTCGCGATCCTTTTCCCTCGATCACTCTATCTCTCTCGTATCTCCTCTCGCTTCTTATTTTTTTTCTATCCATCTTTGTCTTGCTTTTCATCTTTTCCTTCCCGCGTGTGCGTGTGCGCCTGCGTTACGCGAGAGACGCGTACGTGCGCATCGACGTCTCGTCGGGAGATGCGCCAGCGGCCCGCACACACCCGGGTGCCGGTGCCGCGTGTTGCGCGCTACCCCGCCGCGCAGGCCCCATGCGCGCGCCTACCTCGTTCGCGCGACCATGGTGGGGGCAACAGGTGGACGTCGAGCGAGCGAGAGAGAGGGAGAGCGTCTACTGTACACGAACCGAATACGATCTTTAATGTGGAATTTTGTATCTACGAAATTTCGTGCGATACGAAAGACTCCTGGGAATTAAAATCACGTCCAGAATTTATTGAAATATTTAAAAAATGATTATTTAAAAATATTAGATCGATCTCAAGTTTATTTGGGAATCAATCTTTTATAATTCGTACGAATTATTTCGATAAGATCGAAAAAGAAATCTTTCCTCTCGAATGCAACTTCGCCTCCTCCCCTTCCCTTCTTTCACTCTCGCCCTCGTTCCCATTTTCTTCAACGGATATTATCCTTTTCGAGACCTCATTCAACGTCTATTCCATCCTCTATAGGGGGAATTCCAAGGGCGCCTACGTAATCCCGTCCGTCACGTATTGTGAACATACGTTATATATATATATATATATATGATGTAGGAATAGAATCAGGTGGCAACCAGTTTCCTTTACGCTGGGCTTTTTCACGCTATTTTCTCGTCCGCGCCTCCTTTTTCCTCTTTCACCTCTCACTTCCCTTCGTACGCGAAACGTACGTTATTATGTACATAGGTGCGGGTGCGGACATAACCCATTGTTACCTAACTATAGAACCCTCTCCTTCTCTTCCACCCGGGTGTAGAAGGAATATTTTTTCTATCGATAATTCGACCTTCTTGCTCCACATCTCCGACTTACAATGTAAAAAAAGAGGAAAATAATAATAATAAGCGAACGTTGAAAGGAAGAAGACCTAGAGAATGACGTAGGGATGATTTTTCTCGTCGCGTGAATGTCGAAAGATTTGCCACTGTTTGATTTACAAACAAAATTATAATAAAAGAATCATTTTTTTTCTGTTAATCTCACGAGTTACAAATAAATATTTCAGCTTAAATTTCAGTTTGAGTAATGAACAAGAACAATAATTTCGTAAAAAAAAACCTTTGTTACCTAACTATATAATTCTCTATGTCTTTTCCACCCGGGTGTAGAAAGAATATTTTTTCTATCGATAATTCGACATTCTTGCTCCACAACTCAGAGTTACAATGTAAAAAAAGAGGAAAATAATAATAATAAGCGAACGTTGAAAGGAAAAAGACCTAGAGAATGACGAAGGGATGATTTTTCTCGTCCGGCGAATGTCGAAAGATTTGCCACTGTTTGATTTACAAACAAAATTATAATAAAACAATCATTTTTTTTCTGTTTATCTCGCGAGTTACAAATAACTATTTCAGTTTAAATTTCAGTTTGAGTAATGAACAAAAACAATAAATTCGTCAAAAAAAACCTTTATGACCTAATTATAGAACTCTTCCTGTCTTTTCCACCCGGGTGTAAACAAAATTATAATAAAAAAATAATTTTTTTCTGTTAATCTCACGAGTTACAAATGAATAATAATTAAATAAAAACAATAAACACGTGAAAAAACAATCATTAATATTATATCTTACAATTACTCGGTGCTTAAAAATTGAACGTTGATTTATAAACGAACCGAGACGATGGAGGACATCGTCGAAAAGAGGAATAAAGTGAAAAAGTGCGGGAATGAGAAAAAGGGTAATTGAACGTCAGAACGATATTTCTCTCAGTCCACGTTTATAACACTTCTATGCGGGATGCGTGGTCGAGTTACCACGTCACGTGAGTTCTCATGGTCCTGCGTGTATATAGGCGTAAATACGGCCAGGCGGCAATTATCAAAGACCCTCTGGGTTTTCATCTCTCTCTCTCTCTCTCTCTCTCTCTCTCCCTCTGATTCTTTCTTGGTTTCTCCAAGAGCATTACCAGTCACGCTGAAGACGGGAGCCATTGGAGATCCTATCTCCATTTCAGCTATACTATATCTTCCTTCGTTCAATATCTATCTATATATATATATATATATATATAAACCTCTGTCTTTGGCTCTGATTATTCTCTCTCTCTCTCTGTCTCGTACATCGAGAGAACGCCAACAGTCTCTCTCGGTGGCCCCTTTATTTCATTCCGAAGATTCATCTCGACCTTGCATCTTCTCGAGATCTCCCGTGGACCGCAACACCAACGTGAGCAACCCAGCAGCAACGATTCATACAGACAGTAGTGAATTCTTCGACCACTTGCAACTCTTCTCTCGCTGTCTTTCTATCTCTTTCTCAATGTCTCATCGCTATCTCTGGCGCCGGGAAATCCGTGACTACTACCTGTTCCTGTCACGAGTCTCATACCCGTCTCCTAATTAACGTTACGAAAATCATCGTCTCGCCTCTAACGAACGAGAGAATCAAATTCGTCCCGATTCGTACGAAAAATCGAGGATGGAGTTCATTGACGTTTTCTCAATTTGACTTTATCGTCGAATAATTCGTTAATTTTTTTTTTTCAATAATTCTACCGTTTAATTAATTATTCAATAATTACTCATTTCTTTATTATTGTTCGTAATTATTTTATTTTTTTTATTCCATGGTCAAAACATAAAAATCCTGAAAATAAAATCGCTCGAAATAAAAATTGCTTACCAAATAACGAGATAATTTATCACACATAACAGCAATAATAATAACAATTTAATATTACTCTCATTACTTTATTATTATTAACAATTATTTTATTTTTTTTATTCCATTTTCAAAATATAAAAATTCTGAAAATAAAATCGCTCGAAATACAAATTGCTTATCAAATAATCAGATAATTTATCACTCATAACAGCAATAATAATAACAATTTAATATTACTCTCATTACTTTATTATTATTAACAATTATTTTATTTTTTTTATTCCATTTTCAAAACATAAAAATTCTGAAAATAAAATCGCTCGAAATAAACATTGCTTATCAAATAACGCAACAATTTATTCCTCGTAACAACAATAATAATAACAACAATTTAATATTGTTAATTATTAAATTTCTTAACGAATTATTTATACCCAACAAATTAAATCAAGCCGCAAAAATAAAAATCACAATGTCGAAGGTATAAATTAAATAATAATAAATCAAACGCGATCAAAATTCTCGATGCGATTAGGGTAATTAGCTTCGGGTGCGTGTGAACGGAGGTTTGTCGAAAAAGACGGAAGTAACGGAAACAACGAAATTGGTAAAAGAGGGAGGATAATAAACGGTCGTTGCGGTGGTAAAAACAAGTGCGCGGGGTAATGGACGAGCGTCTTCGAGGGGTTGAGACTGGACGAAGTAACGGGCGAAGGAGTGGGAGGAGAAGGAGGAGGGGAGTGTCTTGTAATACGAAGAGAGAAATTCTCCTTGTAGCGAGGCGTACGCTCGTCTTCGAATTAATAGGCCATCTGCCGGCTTCGGCAAGCTTCGACGAGGAAGTCAATGTTTAGGAAGTCCATGGGAAGCGACGACAACGGAAAGACCCAGAGGGAGTGAAGAAGAGAGAGAGAGAGAGAGAGGGAGTGAGTAAACGGTCGCGCGAACGTACGAAAGCGAACCCGTGGGCAAGGAGGAGACGCGATGGGAACGCGAGGAGTTCTTGGCTCGAGAAACGATCGAGGAAGTCATTTTCTCTCTTTCTTTTTCGCTCCTACGCCTCCTTCGCCCGACTCGCCCCTATGCCACTTTATAGGCAACGACACGAACCCCGTCGTGTCGTTGTCGCTAATACGCTCATCCCCCCTCGCCTCTCTTACACGAGACTCTGAGAAAAAAAAGGAAACAAGCTCGTGGGGAAGAAACTAGGGAAACACGAAAGAACGGGACGGGACCGGGAGTTTGAGTGTAGAGAAGAGCTAATTTGTTTACTCGTGAAGTACGAAGGATGCAAGGACGAAAGATTGGGTAAAAGAATTTTTCAAATTTTTTTCAAAATTTCAGGGAGAAATTGAATTTAGAAAAAATACAGTCTTTGTTTCTCTTCGCAGAAATTCTATGAAATAATTCATTATTTTTTTTTGTTATACGATCAATGTTTCAGCTTCGAGGTAGAGAATAAAATCGATTTATCGATTTTTCAGTTATCGATCGCGGGCGCGCGTCAAAATTCGCAACGCCTGTAAAAAAGAAAAAGACAACGAGCGCGTGGCAGGTGTGAAGAAATTTTGCTCGAGCCTCGAGCGTGGATAAACGTATCATATCTTACGAATCTTCGGTATCTCGACGTTGTCTCGCGATGAAGAAAAGGACGGGTTAAAGACGCGGGAGGGATGAGGTGTGTTTTAAACCCGGAGGGCTGCCTAAACGAAGAGGGGAGGGTCAAGAATATGACTCGATGTAAGAGAGATGAGCGAGAAGAGAGCCCCATGGTAACAATAACGAAACACCTTTTTAAACGCCACGAGCCACGTGGTTTCTGTATATACCACCGTGGTATGTATATATACATACATATATATATACGTCTGTAATACCATATAATAAAATATAATATAATAAAATATAATATAATATAATATAATATAATATAATATAATATAATATAATATAATATAATATATGTATAATATAATATAATATAATAAAATATAATATAATATAATATAATATAATATAATATAATATAATATAATATAATATAATATAATATAATATAATATAATATAATATAATATAATATAATATAATATAATATAATATAATATAATATAATATAATATAATATAATATAATATAATATAATATAATATAATATAATATAATATGATATGATATGATATAATATGACATAGTATAATATAATATAATATAATATAATATAATATGATATGATATAATGTGACATAGTATGATATAATATATATTATATATCATATATAATATTATATGTTCAAATATATATAATATTTATTTCATTTTACATAACTATAGTTATAGGAAATGTTCACAAGCGCGTTCCCCGCATTCACCTGCTGCTATTCGAAGATCAGCTGCCCCAACGGCCACCTTGGCATCAGCGACGATGGGCAGCAGGAGCAGGAGCACCAAGCACCAGCACCATCAGCAGCAGCAGCAGCAGCAGCAGGAGCAACAGCAGAAACAGCAGCAACAGCACCTTGCTACCCACCTCCTCTCGTGCCTCTGCCCTCTCTTTCCTCTCTCCTTCACCTTCTTATTCTTAGGCTCGTATACTCTCGCGGTGGTGAAGGAGATCGAGGAGGAGGAGGAGGAGGTGGTGGTGGAGGAGAAGGAACAGGACGACGCGGGCGCTTTTACTTCGCCCTCATCAGAGGGGATCAAGCGCGTGTGCCACCTCGCGTCTACTCCGCCGCGAAGTGGGACGGGCGATGAGGGAGGTGAGGAGGAGAGCGAGTGGAGGGAGGGGGGAGGCTCTTAATTTCTTTCTTTTTACAACGTTTTTTTTCTCTCGCTCTCTTTCTTTCTTTCTTTCTTTCTTTCTCTTCCAGCGTGTGGACATAAAGACGTCCTCGAGAAAGAACGGGAGCGAAGGGAACGCGTACGCGCTCCCGCCTGTGTAAAAGAGAACAAATAAGCTCGAAGACACAAGCGCGTGCCTCGTATAATACGCGGGCGTTGTGGATTTTTCCAACGAGCTCAATGGCCCAATGACTGATCAATTTTAATGTTTACAGATCTTTTCCAGTCAATGAATTGTTTACACGGGAAATATTCTTTTCTTTATTTACATTTTTTTACAATTACCTTAAATTAAAGACAATAATTTCATATATTTCGTATGTTTTATTAGAAATAATTCAACCAAATGATATTAATTTTATTAACCGCTTTAATCAAGATTACAATCGTCATTATCATTATCGTAATAATTATAATAATAATTATAATAAATTATTATCATTAATTAACATAATAAAATCGAACGTCACGTTTGAAACTAAATTTATCGATTTCACAATTACAAACTGGGTCAGATAGTTTCGATACGCAACCTAGCAATAACTTCTTGTATGGCAGAAAAATGTGAGTGCTTTTTTTCGTTTTTAATTGCGGCGGAGGGAGGATCGTCAATAAAATTTTATCGACGTCGGAACGTAGGGAAGAAGAATAGGAATGAGGGTGTATCAATTACGAATTCAAGACCAGACAATTGTCTATATATATGTGTGTTTGTGTGTTTGTGTGTTTGTACATGGGCAGCTCCCCTGTCGTCAACGCCGTCGTCGACGAGCCGCATCATGCAGGCCAAACCGAGAGTGCGGCTAAACGCAAAGGGTTGGTTGTGTGTTTGGGCTGCCGCGTCTTCCCACACGGTTCACCGCTGTCGTGTTCTCTTCGTCTCCTCGGAGGCCATGCAAGAGAGAGCTGCCCCGTAGCGTGCACCCCTGTGGGAAAGAATCGCGGCGACTCTCTCCCTCTCTCTCTCTCTCTCTCTCTCTCTCTCTTTCGCTCTCTCCATCGACGGGGGCTTTTAAAAAGCCCTCTTGGGCCCACGGACCCATAAATTTATGGGCATGGTCAAAAAGAGAGACGGAGATAAAGGGGGAGAGATGGAGAACGAGAGAAAGAGAAACAGCGAGGGCTACGCTGGACCAAGATCGTCAAGAGGCAGGAAGAAGATTGTTGGCTGACCCGAACGGGTCCACCCAGGACTCTTGACCCTTCTCGCGCAACGGACCCCAATGGACCCGGAGATCCCCAACAATCCGCCTTTTCGGCCTCGTTTCCTTTTTCTCTCTCCTTGTTTGTGACACGACCGCTGTTTCATTATTCTAGTCCCCCGCTGATTATTTGAGTAACTTGAAGGATTCTAAAAGGTCGATGGAATAATAGAAATTTATTAGGAAAATTAGGAATTGTAAATAACATTTTTTTTTTATAAATTTGTAATTTTTGTTCTAGGAAGAAAACAAAAATTCTTAAAATATTCACACGAGGTCTAATCGAGATTTATTTTAGCTTATCGATAAAATATAACAATTTAGTAAAAATACATAAAAGAAAAATTTTTATTCTAGTTTCTCATTTTTTCAAAATCCACAATTCTTTTTTTCCCATCGTTTGTAGACAAATCGAGACGATATATATTTTGTCTCTCGTAAAAAATTTTCTTTACCGATTTATCTATTAAACGAAAAACTGTGATAATTTTTATTATCCAAGAATTTTATGAAAACAACCCTTAAATTTTTGAATTTGAGAAAAAATTAAAATTTGGAAAATCTCGCGAGAGCCTTGACTCCCCTCCAGTCGGCAGAGATCGCCCTCGTCAAGAACGAGTCGAAGATCGTTTGAAGAAGTCACGAAGCATCTCTCCGGTTGGTGCGCGGAGAGAGCGCGGAGAACAGCGCACAAACACACACACAAAATCACCTGCGGTGCACCTGCTGTGCAGGGGGCTTCTCTTCTCTTCTCGTCGGTTCCTGCCAAGCGCCAAGACCCTCGCGCTCCGTTCTGTCCCGTATTAAAAGTGTATCAGGAGCGGTCATCCTCTCTCTCTCTCTATTTATCTCTCTCTCTCTCTCTCTCTCTCTTCTTCCCTCGATCTCGATCCCTCTCCTCTTATCCGGTTGCTCTCGTTCTCTTTCGCATTCACCACCCTCGACCACCGCCAAGAAATACCTGCTGGCAGCTCTTCTGGATTTAACGAAACGAAAAAACAAATTAAAAAAAGAACGAAGACGAAACGAACGAGTAAAGAAAAATAAAAATAAAAAGAAAAACAAGAATCCGAAAACATTATTTTTATTTTTCATTCATCTTTCTCTCGGCGCGAGGGGCAGAAGCGACAGCTTGGTGATAGGAAGGAGCTCACGGAGTCTCGTACGAATCGCGAAATATTCTTATTTTTTTCTCCGTTACCATTTTAATTTTTATTTAATATGTTTTTTTTTAACTTTCTACCAGCACTCGCTTCGTTTATTTAGTTTCGAGATCTCGCGACGTGAACTTCTGGTCTCGACCTCAAGACGGAAACGCAGAACTGAGTGAGCGAGAACGAACCAAGGAAGGAGAGAGGGTTTCCTACGGACGGTTGTCGGGTACGAAGGGGCGCGCGCCCGCTGCCAAAAGTCGTTCTTTCTCAAAAAATCGTTACCTTATTTTTACATATCTCTCCCTCTCTCTCTCTCTATATATATATATATACATATATATGCATATATATATAATATATAGTATGATATAATATGATATAAAATGATACAATATATAATATGATATAATATGATATAAAATGATACAATATATAATATGATATAATATGATATAAAATGATACAATATGATATAATATGATATAATATGATATACTATGATGTAATATGATATAATATAATATAATATAATATAATATAATATACCATAATATAATAATATAGTATAATAATATATAATATCATATTAATGTAATATAATATTAATATAGTATAATATAATATAATATAAGTAGAATAATAATATTATTATATTATATATATTATTATATATTATATCATCTATCGGTATGAAAAAAAAAAAAAATATATATATATATATGTATGTGTGTGTGTCTGTGTGTGTGTGTGTGTGTGTATAGACGATGGGCGACGACGTTACGAGCCAAGAGGCAACAGCCAACAGGTGTATAGCAGGTGCACCCCAAGTGAGCGCGCCTCGCGAGAATATTCGTGTGTATATCTGTGTGTGAGTATGGGGAGGTACATGTGTGAGAACTCTGCGAGAGAGCTGAAAAAGTTTCATGTCCACCGCGAAGGTCCCACGCAAGAACCAAGTCGAAGGAGGAAGAAGACGGTATACAAGGTGCCGGGCGGGGGTTGGGGGGGGGGGGGGGGGGGGGTCTCTTCGGGGATCGACTTTGGTGTAACCGTCGTTTTCTTGAACGCGATCGCCCTTTTCTTCCTCTTACTCTCGGTCTCTTTTCACCCCTCCGTCATTCTCGATGGTTCCCAGCAGCACACCCTGCGTGTTTCTCAATTTTCTCAAGACAGAGAGGGAGTGAGAAAGACAGAGAGGGAGTGTTTCTATGCGCACTTGACGCGAGTCTGACACAATCTGGTCATCGGACGATCCATTTTCCTCTTTTTTCACTATGGAAAAATCGCATTGCCGCAGAGCGTATAATTTGTTTCGTCGAAAATTGAATTGGTTTAGATACAAGGGATGCGAAGAATACGATCCAGTCTTACATCTCGAACGGGTGAATAAAAATTCTAATAAAAAGTCATTTGTCAAATTTTCCAATCCCAATACTAGATTTTTAAATTCGTTTCGACATTGACGAATAATCAATCAAACGAAACGATTAATTTGCATTATTGTCTGTAAAAATGACAGAAATTAATTAAAAATTAAAGAAAAATGGGCAAAAACTTGCTGACAATTATAATTTGATTGTAAATTCGTGAAATTCGACGATGATCGAATCTACGTCAAGAGACTTTTCCTCTTTCGTATTATCCACGAAAATGACAAAAATTAATTAAAAATCAAACAAAAATGAGCAAAAACTTGCTGGCAATTGCAATTTGATTATAAATTCGAGAAATTCGACGATGATCGAATCTACGTCAAGAGACTTTTCCTCTTTCGTATTATCCACGAAAATGACAGAAATGAATTAAAAATTAAACAAAAATGAGCAAAAACTTGCTGACAATTGTAATTTGATTATAAATTCGTGAAATTCGACGATGATCTAATCTACGTCAAGAGACTTTTCCTCTTTCGATTATCCACGAAAATGACAGAAATGAATTAAAAATTAAACAAAAATGAGCAAAAACTTGCTGACAATTGTAATTTGATTATAAATTCGTGAAATTCGACGATGATCTAATCTACGTCAAGAGACTTTTCCTCTTTTTCGTCTCAACGCGGCAGGTGATTGTTTTCGGAGGGGTTGGTGAGTAGTCGGACGGTGCGGTTGCACCGTGAATTGTAGAACGAGACGGTCGGTGGTAAAAGGCGAAGTAAAAGGAAGAAGCGACAGGCGTTTGTGGGTTTCGACCGTTGCGCGATAAACTCAATGTATATATACATATATCTATATATATAGAGACATATACATTTATAAGAAGAAGGAGGCTCACCCTCGCGAACGAGCGCAAACCGCTGGTTCTCTCCCTCGAGGAGGATCGGTCGAACGGTCGGTCTCATCGTGTACCGGGGGTTACCGGGCGCGTCAGGTGCTTCTTCCTGGACGGCAAGTGCGCACACAAACGCTCACGACTTGACTGATAGAAACGGAGAGTGAGAGCATGAGAGGGAGTGAGAGAGAGTGGGGAAGGGGAAGAAGGATGAAAGAGGGAAAGAGGGAGAGAGAGAAACTCTAGGCACAAGTGCTTTTTTCGATTTAATGACACGTTGTGGTATACCTGCTAATACCCGTAGCCTCTACCTCCTTATATATATATATATATATATATATATATATATATATTCGAGTGGAAAAAAACAGGGGCGCCAGTGTTTCTCGCTCTCGTATTTACCCCCACCCTAAGGCTCATCGTATTCGAAAAATTCGTTCGAATTTTATGAAACGCAAAGATCGATCGTAATTGAGTTCGATGAAATCGAATTGGAGTTATTGAATTATCGATCGAGTATCGAGAAAATCGGATCGATTATTTATATCAATTGTTTTTGCCTCGTGGTATTTATCGAATGGGATTTAAATTTGCAATAAGAAGCGAGTTTCATTTGTTTTCCACGTCGTATTTATTATTTGGGAAATAATTATTGTAATTTTCAACTGAAAAACAAATATTTCTGTTTTGGGTAAATTTAGGACGATTTTTATTTTTCCTTGATGAAAAACAAATTTTTAAATCGCGGTAACAATATATATGTATATTTGAGGGAGAAAACAGGGGTGTTTCTCGTTCTCGTATTTACCCACACCTTAAGACTCATCGTATTCGAACAATTCGTTCGAATTTTATGAAACGCAAAGATCGATCGTAATCGAGTTCGATGAAATCGAATTGGAGTTATTGAATTATCGATCGAGTATCGAGAAGATCGGATCGATTTTTATATCGATTATTTTCGTCTCGTGTTATTTATCGAATGGGATTTAAATTTGCAATAAGAATTACGTTTTATTTATTTTTGATGATTTTAATTTTCAAGTGAAAAACGAATATTACGGTTTTGGGTAAATTTGGGGGAATTTTAATTTTTTCTTGATGACAAAAAAATTAAATTATGTGATAAAAATGTACATATTATCATTGTCCAGTTACCTCACGCATTATCGTTGTTACATTTTATCACATATTTCCCGCAAAAGTAGGTATACAATTTTTCTTCTCGCTACGACCCGCATAACCCCTATGCCCTTCGCGATTCTCTCGTCTCGCTTAATTCTCTCTCCTGCGCGATCCACCGGAGGATGTGCACCTTGCCCCCGGGCGACCGGTGCGTTCGGAAGAAGAGGAGATGCAACACGTTCGTGCGTACGCCCGTTCACCAGGAGCCCGTGCGCTTCTACAACGAAACAACGCGATCGGCGACTGCGAGTATGCGCGAGTTGAAGTAGAAACGACATGGTAAGGAGAGAGCGAGAGGATCGGTGGAGGGAGAAGGATGAGGAGGAGTTCCTTTCTCTCGCGCACCGCATTTCTCATATGCGCACGAGAAAAGGAGCGAACAAGCGGCGTTTTCTTCCCCACCGGCTCAGCAGCTGTAACGTTCTCGTCCGCAGAAGGCTATCTTCGGCCTTTTGCCGCCTCGCGAGAATTGCCCACACGCGTATCTACTATACTTACACACACATACCCACATATATATATATATATTATACATATATATTTACCCAACGGGCGAACGTGTGCAGGGCGTCCTTCGTCCCCGTTGCCATCGGGGCATTGTACAGGTGTTTTTCGATCCACGAAACGATCGAGACCTCTTTGTCTCCCGCGAGTATTACGTATATATATATATCTATATATCAATCATATATTATATATATTATTTTAATAATTATATTATATTATATAATATGATATGACACAATATAATATAATATGATGTGATACAATATAATATAATATAATATAGTATAATATAGTATAATATATTATAATACAATACCTATAATATTATAAAATTTAATATAATAAAGTATAATATAATATAATATATAATATAATATGATATAATATATTATAATATAATGTATAATATAATATAATATAATATAATATAATATAACATAACATAATATAATATAATATAATATAATATAACATAATATAATACAATATAATACAATATAATATAATATAATATAATATAATATAATATAATATAATATAATATAATATAATATAATATAATATAATATAATATAATATAATATAATATAATATAATATAATATAATATAATATAATATAATATAATATAATATAATATAATATAATATAATATAATATAATATAATATAATATAATATAACATATAATATAATATAATATAATATAATATAATATAATATAATATAATATAATATAATATAATATAATATAATATAATATAATACATTATAATATAACGTATAATATAATATAATAATAATAATAATATATATGATATAAAATAAAAATAAATTGAAGCGAAATATCGCGACAGGGAGAGAAAATTCGGCTTGGATCTTGATTGATCGCGTTCCCTGGTGTGAAATACATTTTTTTTCATCTCTCTCTAGATTCTCTCCTAACCTTGTCGAATATCTAGGATGGATGCTGCGAGGTTGATTGACGCGAATGAAGGATGTTACTTTTCTTTCTTGACTTTTTTTTCGCGTTCAAGCCCATTGTACTTCGACATTCAAGTCAAACGAAGAGTTGATCTTCCACTACGATGTTCCATCTGTTTTCCCTTTTCGTAGAATAATTCAGTGCTCTTTGGTTCGTCCTGGTTTTTTTTTGTCCTTCTACTTCTTCTTCTTCTTCTTTCGCTTTTTTTTCTTGTTCTTGATCGCCGGAAATTCGATCATTCGAGAAAATTGTAGTCCTTTATGATAGCTATCTTAGGGAGGAATGTTCGTTTTTTTTTCGTTGGATCGACGATCGAGAAAATTTCTAAATTTTTTTTTCTTTTTCAGGTCGTCTAACGATTGCGCTAATGATCGAGACGTCCTTTTTTTTATTTTTGTAAAGTACGGTATGGATATTATCCCGTGGCGCGCGTCTGCGAGCTAGCCCTTTAAAAAATACCTTTTTGATCTTTTGGATCTTCTCTCTCTCTCTCTCTCTCTCTCTCTCTCTCTCTCTCTCTCTCTTTCTCATTCAACTTCGTTTTTATACCGTATGTTTTTGGTCAAGGCACAGCAGCAGCAACAACACTTTTCGCCCATCTGCCACGCAGTTCTCTGCTCTCTCTCTCTCTCGATCTGTCTCCCAGGCGCCCGGACACTTTACGCCAGGCATATGCCACACGTCTTGTTGTACAACCCGCGAGCACGGGGAGATGCGAGAATGAAGAAACGAGAAAGAGAGAGAATTACATTTATCCCCGTGTACGTCGCCACGATACGAAGAAACGGTCAAAATGAACGCATTATATGACACATATATATATATATATATATATATATATACATATATATATGTATATGTATAGTAAAAATCCTCGCGCGTCGCGCAACGTCCAAAAGTCACGGTAAGAAAGCCACCGGGATTCTGAGACGAGGTAATACGTACGCTACCCGTCTGTCGAGTCACCTGTTGACGATCCAACAGCGTCGTAATATTTTGTCCGAAAATCAGGATATTATCGAAACGGTCGAAATAATTATAAAATTTTGACAACAAGATCAAGATTTACAAAATTATTTCTGCAATTATTTCTGCAATAATAGTAATAATAAATATAATAATATATGATATACAAATAATATATAAATGTAATAATATACGATATATAAATACCTAATATATAAATATAATAATATATGATATGTAAATAATATATAAATATAATAATATATGATATACAAATAATATATAAATATAACAATATATAAATTGTATATAAATATAATAATATATAATATATAAATATAATTATATATGCTATATAAATCATATATACATAATATATAACTATAATTGTTAGAGTCTGATACGATCCGACCGTCGTTCTACCACATCATCGGATGACGATCTTAATATTCATTAGAACGGTCGCACTCGCGCACAACTTCAGACCGATGCGCTCGTGTGAACCTGGCTCCGGGGACGCCCGCCTTTTTGCTAATGTACACTTCACTTACCTAAATAGAATCACGACACTTACGTTCCGTTTTGCACTTACTTACATTATCTGAATAAACTAACCGTGTTCATTGCTGGAAACAAATTGTTAATCTACCGTCTCACCTTCCTCATCCACGAAACCTCGAATAGGTTATGGGCCCAGGAACGATAGTGAGACGAAAGAAAGAAGACGAACATTGAAAGGCAGTGAATTTGGAGGTTATATCGCCACGCGGTAACGAGCGAAAAGAAAACGTGCTTGTGAATTATCCCAGTGAAAAATATGGCATCGACGAATTCGGTGAGAATAGAATTGCTCAATCGAGACAATTTCGACACATGGAAAATCCAAATGAAGGCGTTACTGATGAAAAACGACTCGTGGGTGTATGTGAACGGACAGAAGCCGAAACCTGAAATTGTGGTCAACGATGCGAACTCGGCGGAAAATGCGGAACGATGGGAAGTCCAAGACGGCAAGGCAATGGCAGATATCATCCTGTCAATAAAATCATCCGAATTGAAACAAATAAAAGGCTGTAAAACTTCGCGTGAATTGTGGACGAAACTAGAATCTATCTATCAATCCTCAGGACCGGCACGGAAGGCCACGCTAATAAAACAGTTGACGTACCACAGTATGCAAGAAAATGACGAAGTGCGTGAACATATTTCAAAGTTTTTCGATACGATCGACAAATTAAATGAAATGGACGTCGAAATAAACGCGGATCTGTTATCTGTGATGTTGTTGCACAGCCTCCCCGCTTCTTTCGAAAACTTCAGATGCGCGATCGAATCGCGTGACACGTTGCCTACACCGGAAACTCTAAGAACAAAAATTCTAGAGGAAAGCGATGCAAGGAAGCATCAAAATCGAGGCAAAGTAGAAAATGCGATGTTCGTAAAGAAGAAATTCGAAAGGAACAAAAAGGCGACAGAGAAAACGGTCCATGAATCAAGAAAAGAACAGAAGTCGTATGGAAAAAGGGAACCGTTCAAGTTCAAGTGTCACCGATGTCACAAAATCGGACACAAAGCCGCCGAATGCTCGGAGTCACCGAGAAACGTTGAAAAGGCGAATGTTGCAAACGATGTGAGCTTTTATGCGAATTGCACGTCTGTTGTCAAATCGACAAGCGAGAAAACGTTTCGAATCGGAAATGCAGAACCTTGCGGTGCCTGGTGCATAGACAGTGGCTGCACGGCGCACATGTGTGGAGACGAAGAAGAATTCGAACATTTGAGCACGTCAACCATGGGAAAGGTGAGCCTCGCCAGTAACGCATCGGCACAAATTAAAGGCAAAGGAACGGTACGCATGAAAACGAACGTCGACGGTATCACGAAGCGAGTGAAGGTGAACGACGCTCTACACATTCCCGATTTGAGAACGAATCTCCTATCAGTCGGAAGGATTTGCGACAAAGGAAACAAGGTTATTTTCGACAAACATGGCGCAACGATAATGGACCGAGAGGGGACGTTGATCATGAAGGCCGAACGTGATCATGGGGGCCTATATCTCGTAAACACGAAAAATCAAGAAGCAACTGCGAACGTCGTACGGGATGGCGAAAGCGACAGGAAATCATCGCTTGCAGAGACTTGGCACAGGAAGATGGGTCACCTAAATTATCGAGACCTCGGTAAATGTTACCGAAACGGAATAGTCAGCGGTCTGACGCTGGAAAATCATGCGGACGATATTTTCTGCGAAGTCTGCGCGAAAGGAAAAATGACTCGAGCACCATTCCCGAAGAAGTCTGAAAGGAAAACCGAAATTCTCGAGATAATTCATTCGGACATTTGCGGTCCGATGCGTGTACAATCGATCGGAAAATCGAGATACTTCGCCACCTTTATCGACGACTCATCGAGATGGTGCGAAGTGCGTTTCTTGAAAAACAAAAGCGACGTTTTGCAAGCGTTCAGAGAATTCAAAGCGTTTGTGGAGAATCAAACCGGACGCAAAATAAAATATCTACAGTCAGACAACGGCAGGGAATACCGTAATGAAAGATTCGACCAGTTCTTGAATGAAAGTGGAATCGGTCGAAGGCTCACGATATCTCACACACCGGAACAGAATGGTGTTGCCGAGAGGAAAAACAGAACGCTTCTCGACATGGCTCGCTGTCTGTTGCTTCAATCATCGCTACCGAGTTTTCTTTGGGCAGAGGCGATAAATACAGCCAATTATATTCGAAATCGCTGTCCAACCAACCACCTCGACGGAAGAACTCCATTCGAAAAATGGAATGGAAAAATCCCTGACGTAGGACATCTTCAGGAATTCGGTCGCAGCTTATTAACCCTGAAACGAGAGCCTGGCATCGGAAAATTCGAGTCCCGGTCCAGAGAAGGATACTTCGTCGGATATTCTGAGACTTCGAAGGGTTATCGCGTGTGGTTACCTACAGAAAGAAAAATCGAGATAGCGAGGGACGTACGATTCTCGAACGGAAAATTTACGTCAGCGACCACCGACAATTACGAAAAATTGCTCGAATCGAACGACACGGAATCTGAGGAGATCGAGATTGAGATTCAATCGACACGTGACACGTCTGCTGATCCACATGAGGAAATTCCTGTCGAAGAAGCTGTCCACGATCGCGAGATTGACGACGGTGACGAAGCAGATGAGTTGAGACAAGGTCATCCGACACGAGGCCGAGGACGACCGCGCCTGATACGAACAGGACTCAGGGGGAGACCTAGAAAATCGTATCATTATGCCGATCTCGCAGTCGATTTGGAAGAGACAGGATATTTAGCTGAAGTTCCTGTCACAGCCGCTATTCACGGTCCGGAAGCTGAAGAATGGCACGACGCCATCGCAACGGAATTGGCATCCATATTGAACAACGACACATGGCAGTTAGTCGACCGACCCGAAAATACAGCTGTCATAGGAAGCAGAGTCGTACTGAGAAATAAACGACGAGAGGATGGAACTCTGGAACGCCGTAAGGCTCGAATCGTTGCGAAGGGATTCGCTCAGCGCCCCGGTGTCGACTTCGATGAAACGTTTGCTCCTGTGGCACGCATTGAGTCTATTAGGATCATGATGGCACTCGCTGCGGAAAGAAAAATGACTGTCGAACAATTAGACGTTACTACGGCGTATTTGAACGGCGTATTGAATGAGAAAATTCTGATGGAAGTACCCGAGCACATTCAGAAAGGACTCAAGAAATTAGCAGAATCTAAATCAAGGCAAAGCGATATCGGACGAAAAGCTCGACAAACTATCGCGGAACTCGAAAAAGGAAACAAAGTTTGTCTCCTGAATAAGGCGCTGTACGGTCTGCGACAGGCCGGACGTTGTTGGAACGATCGTTTATGCGATATTCTCGGTAAGTTCGGCGCTACGAAATCTACTGCTGATCCTTGTGTGTTTTTTAAGGGCAACGGAGATAAACTCCTAATAATCGCTACCTACGTAGACGATATCTTGATTGCGTCGGAAAGCGCATCCGAAATAAGCAGGCTCAAGGCATTCCTATCGAATAAACTCGAAGTAAAGGACCTTGGACGTGTGAAATACTGCTTAGGAGTCGAGTTTCATCAGGACAACACCGGTATCTCAATGACACAGAAGAGATACATACAGGACATTCTAGAAAGGTTTGGCATGTCGGAAGCCAATCCTGTGTCTACACCTTTAGACTTGAATGTCAAATTAGACCGAAGCGAAGAAGGCGATGTCGAATCAAAGCGACTTCCATATCGCGAATTAATTGGCGCGCTGATGTACGTTGCAACGTGTACCAGGCCTGATATCTCGTTTGCAGTGAGTTATCTCAGCCAATTTGGGACCTGCTATGACGTGACCCACTGGACGGCCGCGAAACGCGTGCTACGCTACCTGAAGGGATCGATGGAACTTGGTCTGAACTTCCGAAGAACTGGAAAAGCATTAGAAGGCTACGTTGACGCCAACTGGGCGAATTGTACGATCGATAGAAGATCCTACACCGGATATGTATTTATTCTGGGTGGAAACCCCGTGGCGTGGGAATCACGTAAACAACGAACCGTAGCTTTGTCCTCGACCGAAGCAGAGTATATGGCGTTGTCGGAGGCTGCCAAGCAAGCTACCTACATGCAACGATTCATGACGGATCTAGACGGATCTGGAAACAGCGGAGTGATCATATTCTGCGACAATAACGGAGCACGACGGATCGCCGAAAACCCCGTTTTTCACAGTCGAACCAAACATATCGACATTCGTCATCATTACGTTCGGGAAGTATTGAGTCGCGGGGATATCAAGGTACAGTACGTCTCGACTGACAACATGGCAGCTGACATCCTAACGAAAGGAGTCCCTGCACCGAAGTTACGAAGATGTCTGACGCTTCTGGGAACAATCAACGATCGGACCCACCCCGGACATCGGATCGAGGGGGAGTGTTAGAGTCTGATACGATCCGACCGTCGTTCTACCACATCATCGGATGACGATCTTAATATTCATTAGAACGGTCGCACTCGCGCACAACTTCAGACCGATGCGCTCGTGTGAACCTGGCTCCGGGGACGCCCGCCTTTTTGCTAATGTACACTTCACTTACCTAAATAGAATCACGACACTTACGTTCCGTTTTGCACTTACTTACATTATCTGAATAAACTAACCGTGTTCATTGCTGGAAACAAATTGTTAATCTACCGTCTCACCTTCCTCATCCACGAAACCTCGAATAATAATAATATATGATATATACATAATATATAAATATAATAATATATAATATATAAATGATATATAAATATAATAATAATAATAAGCTCGATGTACAAATAACCCTTGAAAATCACCGAAAATAATAAAAATATTGATTAAAAGTAAATTATGACAAAATCGAAAATAAATTTATAATAATTGATCACAAAATTATCTTTGAAAAACAAAAAGATTATTTCGCTAATTATTACAATAAAACAATCCTCCTTTTTATTCAATCGTAAAATAATTAAATTATCAACTCGTCATTTATCAAACCTCGAATGAGTCTAATTCAAATCGATTATTTCGAATTAAATCGAATGCACGCTTACTCCCGCATTAAAACCCATCAGCAATGAAGAAAATAAAGTATTTTGTCACGCCCGTAATGCGATCGTAATAAATCCAACCCCCTCTTCCGGTTTCCGACAAATATTTTTATTCGTTTTTTTTTTTTTTCATTCTCCGTTCACCGACGATTCTCTCGTTAAATTACGAACGAATCGTCTCGTAGTGGTGAGTAACGATGTAAAAAATCGTCCGGAATGCCCGGTAATCGATCGTCCTACGTGCTTTTAGTTTTTTGCATCTATTAAAATAGCAGAACCGGTGGTCGAGCTTACCTCGTCTCCCTCCCGGCTATTCGTCCCGGTGTATTTTACAAACCGGCGTGATTGACTACAATGTTAAACGAGTATTATAACGAGGGCGATGGGGGTCGTCCGATTTAACGAAACAAATCTCGGACGCGAGAGTGAGTGAGAGAGAGAGGAAGAATAAAACGGCCGTTTCCGCGCTCCGCGAGCCGTGAAATGACCACGAAGCTTTATCCATGCTTGGTTCGGACTGAGGAGAGGTGAACTCCCCTCTGCCCCCCCCCCTCCGCCCACCCCCCTCCAACACACTTTCGATCCCTCTCACGCCGTGACGATACGTGTTAGCGTCCGATCGACTTTAACCCGGTCGTGAACGGAGAGACAAAGTCCTGCGTTTATACGCCCTCCAGCGATCCTCCAAGGGGAGTTCCGGTCTCGAGAATTCACACCGGAAGTACTACTCTTCCATGTTACATATCGGACTCATATTCGGGTGACTCCTGCATATTCATAACTCCGTGGCGCCGTAGGTGCGCCCCGGTGATTTTGTATCGTTGGATGGATAGTTAGCTAAGTAGGTAATATATAGGAGGGGGATAAACAAACTAGTCGACGGTGAGAGATTATTGAGTTGTTGGGAATTAAAGGAATCATTTCCGCTAACTCGGTGCTTTGATCGAGAGTTGGGGTAAGGATTGTGGTCAATTTTGTGGGAATTTTGATAAAATTAATTGTTTGTAAAAAATAGTTTGTTTTTATTAAAAATTAATTGGAGAAATTGGAGATTTTTTTTTTTAGTTTCTTGAAGTGCAGATTTTGGGGAATTTTTTTCGTACTTTTTGGTATTTGTTTTTAATATTATTGTTATTGTTATGAAGCAGCTTTGTTTGTATAACTTTGTACCATAGTTTTTTACAAAAGTATTCGATTTTGATAAAATTTTCTCAAATTTATGAAGCAAAGTAATTATTTGTCATTCAAATTTGTACGAATGAAAGATTGTTTATGAAATTATGGAACGAGGATTTTTGTATGCTTCGATTATTATCAAATTTCCTGGAATTTATGAAGTTGTTCATTTTTATTGAAAATGATTTGGTGAATTTTTGTTTTTTTTTTAGTTTGTCCAAGTGATGAAGTTTGAAGAAATTTTTCGTACTTTGTGTTATTCGTTTTTAATAGCAATATTATTGTTATTAGGCAGTTTTATTTGTACAACTATGTACCAAACTTTTTGACAAAAGTATTCAATTTTGATAAAATTTTCTCAAATTTATGAAAAAAATAATTCTTTCTCGTTCAAATTTGTACGAATGAAAGATTGTTCATAAAATTGTGTAACGATTTTTGTATGTTTCTGATTATTATCAAATATCTTCGAATTTATGATAAAAAATTCGCTATAATTAAAAATTGAAGTCGATCGAATTTTATTTATAAAATTGTGATACAAGATTTTTCTTTTTTCGTTATTATTTATTATTATTAAATGTTTATTTTTAATTATTCTGAAACGACCCATACGTCGTGGCCAATCGTTAAAACGTCGCCCACGCGCGATACATAAAATAGCCATAAATACGTCCGAGAACCCTCGGCGAATCGTCGTATGACGTAAATACGTGAGCGAGTTCCTTTCGAGAAATACTCGTACGTAAGATGCAGCCGGGATCAAGGGTCGATTCGTTATACGAGACGTTGCGAGTTTACTTATATATTTGTAAATCGAGGCGCATCGCGAGTTTCTCCGTTCGCGATGATTTTAATTGCATCGCGAGGAGCTTTTTATTGTCATCCCCCCCCCCCCCCTCCCCACTCCCTTGATATCGAGGAAAAGAAATGACTGCGAATGGGAGTTCCAACTGGCTCGATCGTGCCACGACTCGATACAATTGGAATATTACGAACACGCAATTTTCGACGATCATTTGTGTGATTTTTATTTTTTTTTATTACGATTAAATTTTTGATGCTTTTTGAAGCGAAAATTTTTTTTTGATCGAATTTTATAAGGATAACAAATAATTAACGAGAAATGTGATTATGTAATAAGAGCATTGATTGATTAAATAAAAAAGAATTGTTTCTAGTCAAAAATATTGATTTAAATAAAAATAATTCGTTTTTTTCGAAAACAATTTATTTAAAAAAATTGTATTTTGGATTTAGTCGATTTGATAATGGGATTAAAACCGAATTGTGTAACGAATGAAATAATCGATTTTTTAGTTCGACGAACGAGTGGAAAACTTTCCAAAATTAAATATCAACAAAATTCTCGATCAAATTTAAATTCTTGATGCTTTTTAACGTAAAAATATTTTTTCTGGTCAATTTATGTAACAAAAACAAATAATTAATGAGAAATGTGATTAGGTAATAAAAAAAATTAATTTATCAAATAAAAAAGAATTGTTTCTGGTAAAAAATATTGATTTAAATAAAAATAATTTTCTTTTTTTCGAAAATAATTATTTTCGAACTTTTTAGATTAAATCGATGTGATAATGGGCTTAGAATCGACTCCTGTAACGAATGAAATAATCGATTTTTTAGTTCGTCGTACGAGCGGAAAACTTTCCAAAATAAAATATCAATGAAATTCTCGATTCGATCGTGTATCGATCGAAATTGCCAAAAATTTGGTAAACAAGAGTTCAGTGTGGTTCACCCGCTGTGGAATATTCATCACCTTCTTTCTTTCTTTTTTTTTTTTTACGTATAACTTTACGTGCGTATCAATCGTTATCGCGCTTCGAGCGGTTCCCGAGTCATAGGCTTTCGTCACGGTTCATCCGATCTCCGATTAAACTTTACATCGTCGACGTCCGCGACGACCAACGCAACGATATCTACAATTTATAAAACGGGAAAGAAAACGAAGCGGGTCACTTGCTCATCGTGCCTTCTACGCTCGTTCACGATCTTATCGTCGTCTTTTATCTCGTGCACAACGTTGCACTTGGTAATCGAAACGACGAAGAGAGAGAGAGAGAGAGAGAGAGAAAGAGGGAGAAAGAGAAAAAGAGGGAGAGAGAATGAGACGAACGTTAATTGCCAATTCTCCAACTAGTCTGGATTAGTGCAACGTTGCACGGAGCTACGAGTTCAAAAAGTGTAGATAATACAAAAAAGAGATGCGAGCGAACGAAACGATAAACGTACATTAAAATAATGTTTATCATTGTGCAGGCGGGTGAAACAATGCACCGTTGTTCGATCCACTAATGGGAAATCGATTATTTCATTTTTTTAAATTTTGTATGTTTTTTTTTCTTTTTTTTTTTTTGTAAATCTTGCCCCAGTTACGACGTAAGAAGTTGTATATAATAGTCAATAATATAACGAACCGGTTATTTCCGATTTGAAGCCGATCTGTATACGAGGTTTTCCATCTCGTAGTGGTAAAAAATATTTCACTGGTAAAACTTTGTTACTGTTTTGAAAATTTGATTTATTTTTTGATGACGTTCGTGGCTTCTTTTCTTTTTATATTGCCTCAGGAGAGGAGGTCTTATTTTTTTAGCCAATTTTCGTTGGAAAGAATTTTGTTAGTCGGTAAATTGTTAAATATTAATTTTATATTTTTCGTTTGTAATTATTTAAATTATTTGTAATTATTTTTAATTATTTCTAATTATTTCTAATCATTATTATATTAAATTGAAAGGACTGATTTAACTGACAATGAGTAGCAAAATTTGGATATTTTTGAAAAGGTGTCAATCGAACAATTTTAAAAATGAATTGGAGAAAATTTTTTATTTTTATTTTTTTTAAATATTTTTTTTTTGGATGCGATTGAATGTTTGAGTAACGCAAATTACGTAAATAACATCGTATAATTATATGCAGATTTGTTTGTTTGTGCGTCTATAGAATTATTCTTATCAACTGCCAAGAAAGCAGGAAAGGAATTTTCGACCGATTGTCGAGTTGCAAAGTGCAAAGGTCCTATCGATAAATAAAAATATACAGATGATATATATATATATCTCTTAATAAGATATATATTTCATATTTATGTATATTTCGAGATGAAATACATTGTGTTACAAGTGAACGCGATATGGTTGTTCAAAAAAAAAAATGTCCGGCACTCTGCTCGTTATCACTTCGCTCCCTCTCTCTCTCTCCCCCTTTTTTATTTTTGCTCCACCCAGGGAGATTCGCTCGATTATTTTTATTCCAATCATTCGCTGTTATCGTCGTTCGATTGGAAAAAAAGAAAGAAGTAAGATTAATCGTCGGCTTCGAGTACGGAAAAAGCAAGAATTTTTCTCATTCTTGCGACGAGGGGTACGAGGTGTAAAAAATAACGGAGGAAAGTTCTCCGACTAGCGGATAAATTTTATGCCCATGTGATTAGAAATGCCGTTTGTGATTAGGACGGAGAAAATACGACGCTTAGCATCCATCGCGAAGTGTTTACTATCGGTTAAAATATTGAAAATGTGAAAATTTTTATTTTTTATTATTTTTTGATAGACAAATAGGTAAAAACCTGAATGAAAGTGTCATTTTCGAGATCTATGAAAAAATTCTGATTGAAAATGTATTTAAAAAGTTAATTTGAACAAAAAGAAATTTGTTCGAATGATTTGAATAAATTCGTTTTTCCCGCCAATTCGCTCTGCTTGAAGCGCCAATCGTCGTTTTAATTTATTCATACTCATCAATGTATAATTTCAATACTACTTATTTGTGAATTTTTTATTTCTTGCTTAGAAATAATCCACTTATTTATAATTTATTTATGTTACACATTTTTTTTGTTATAGGTAAAATGCAGAAATCTCCCCGGTCTTTGGTCGGTGGCGACCGTCATGCGCGCGCAGCGCTGGCGCCCTCCTGCTTCGGCGCAGTAACGTATTCTGAATTCGGTAGTCGTAGGCACGATTAACCAAACTCAGCAGTCGATTAACAGAACGATGGTCGTTGCGTGCAGATTCGTGTATCAACCGTCGGATTCAGAAGAAACCTGTGAACGCAAAAGCGATAAGTGTATAACAGATCAAGAGACAATCGAAGAAACGACGAGACGTTGTCGAACGAATTCGGCGTGGAAATTCTAACCTCAAAGATTATCGATGCTACGATATACACTTATACAATTGTCTCGTCGACAAGCTGTGAGTCAAAGATATCTGCATTCTCGACCCTTCGAGCGGCTTGGAGAACCGTCGTCCGTATGCGATAAATCACAGACGGTGCTCAGGTTCATGCTGACAGTCGATAGGTTAGGAAATCCATATTTATGTAGTACCACGCTTCGACCAAATTCCTACGTCGTCGGGGTTCTCAGGGCGCGTACCAGATCGATAAAACTCCGCGTAGAAACAAATACATCACAACAGACAGAATACATAACCTAGTCGGTATTCTTTGCCGTTGAATTTTGACATTGAAAGTTAAGCGAATATTCGAAAAAGTATTCGGCGAATTCTTTCGGTAAAAGGGTGAACAGGGAGATGGCGAACGACAGAGAAGTATTGCGAGAAATATGGGAGGGAAAGATACCAGTTTGCTTTCAATTGGATCCCGAAGAAGTCTGCGAGTTGCAGGCGCCGGATCCGTTTTATCTTATGGTACCGAGATTAAGTTATTTCCCCCTGTGCACCGACAAGGTAACGTGGACGAGAATAGATTCATCAGTAGCAATGAACTCGTATCAAAGATCTATTTATAGAAGAAAAATTACAATTTTATCCAGGTGCGCAAACACTTCATGCGCCACATACAGCAGGACAAGCAGGAGAACGAGATGTGGCTGGAATTTAATGGTACGCCATTGAAATGGCACTTTCCCATTGGAGTATTACTCGATCTATATGCCACCGACATACAGTTACCATGGAACATAGTCATTCATTTCGATAAATTCCCCGAGAACGTCCTCATGCACTGCGGCAGCAAGTACAAAATCAAAACGCCGTGTAGTTTATTTTTCCAGCAAGCGCTCTTTCATGCTGGGCCTTATTGTGATTATATGTTTTTAGAGAAGTTGTCGAGGCTTACTTTCTGGCCTGCATAAAAGAGGCGGATATGTTGAAACACAGGGGTCTGGTAGTTTCGAGCATGCAGAAGAAAGATCACAATCAACTATGGCTCGGTCTACTAAATGACAAATTTGATCAATTCTGGGCGGTCAATCGCAGGCTCATGGAACCAAACAACAGCGACGAGGGCTTTAAACACATTCCCTTCAGGTGTTATATGAGCGAGGATAAGTATGTACAGAAATTAGTGAAACCAGTTAACGAGGAGGGACAGAGAAAAACTCTCAAGCACTTACTGGATGAAGTCTTCGGCGAGGACAAGCAAGGTAGCGATTCACACATGATGCTTAATTCACAAATCATTCCAACGCGAGCCATTAATGAATAATTTTGTATAATTCTTACAGTAGAAGTGAGAACGCACGGGATATCTCCGCCTCTGGAAACACCGCTGCAATGGCTTTCGGAACATTTGAGTTATCCGGACAATTTTATTCATCTCTGTATGACTACGTCATAACACAGCGGGGTAAATAATTTAAGCGTGTTTATTCTAAGTGACACAAGATCTAGACCTATTCTACGTAAACTTCGAAGACGTTATTCAAAACGCATCAGAATAACTGTCGAAAAATTCTTTGAAGAAAAAATAGGAAGATTTTTACTTTTCTACTACCGTGCGGTCGATGCAACCCCAAAAAACTCACTCGTCGCATTGAAAAACTCGCGTGTATTATATTTATTCGATACTCTCGGAGTTCGCGCTTCGTCGTTCGTACATTAAAGAGCGTATGTGAGAAAGAAAACGTTGGTTGTAAAAAAAAAAAGGAAATTATCTAGAGTCATTACCGATGCTTAATAAACGAAAAGCATACAAAACGTGTACATAAACAGTGTCGCTATAACTGAGATCATTCTCCGTACCGCAAATACTCGTTATTCGTTCTTGCCTTTTAATAAAAAAAAAGAAATCCGTGCAAATTTATTGTTGCGCTATTTTATAATATCTAAACAATGACTTCAGTGTCGCGCGATTGAAAATTTGCTGTTAAGGTCGCGAACAATCCATGAAAAATTAAAACGCCGATTAAAGAAAAATTTATAAAAGAATATCAGCTTATCGCGCAGCTCTCGTGCGGCTTTCTGTATATCCTTAATACTTGAGAAGTAAGATCGTTTCGCGCTCCTGCGGGTCTCCTTATGATCACCGGTTGATTTCCGTAATTGCTGTACTCGATGGTTCGTCTGCTATTCCCATAGCTCACGTAATTCGTAACTTCGCTCTTTTTCCGGTAGTCCTGAGAAAGAAGAAAAAAAACGTTAAAAAAATTCACTTTTAAAGCGGCAAGAAAATAAAACAATTTAAAAAAAAATCGTGACAAAAAAGATGTTACCTTGTAGATCAGCATCGCGGTGTCTTGATATCTTCTGTGAATTTCCTCGTTCGTCAGTTCGACTTTAACATCGGGCGATTCATATCTCCCAGTCATTTACCGTGATAAAAAAAGAAAATGCAAAAAAGAAAAAGAATAAGATGGCGATTCCTTCAGCTGTTGGCGCGTTCTCCCAAGATTATCTGAAACGAAATATCGCGTGCGTCATTAAAATTTCTCGAGGAAGATCTCACGTCGTCCTAAAAACACGTGAGGCGCTATAATTGTTGGTCCCGCGAACGAGATAGAGAGAGAGAGTGAGGAAGGGAGAGGCGGATTAACGTTCCGAATCGAGATGTCGCGCGTTACGGAAGACGAAGCCGGGAAGATTGGTGCGAGTTGGTGGTGAGGATCACACTACGACTCGCTGAGACGCCAAGATAAAAATACAGTTGATTTGGCCTTTCGCGAATGACCAACGTGATTTTCCTTCTTGCGAAACAATGTAAATCGCGTTGTGATTTCGTCTTGTCTTTATCCCTTCCCTCTTGCGGTGAGGGAGGTCTGACGTCAATCTACGATTTTTCCTTTTATATCTCTCGTTGTATACGACATAATCGTCACGTGTCCGAACGGTAAACAAGTTTTTATTTATGTTTTAAATTCTATTCGCGATTGAATGCGAGCGATTAATTTTAGTCAGGTGAAAAGAAAGATTGGATCGAATCGTTGGATGTATATTCTTTTTCTAATCTTACCGTACATTCGTTATCGACGAATCGGAACGATCGTACGAGATCGTGGCAACCCTTCGTGTCGATCGCGTTTGAATGAGGGCCTTTACCCGATGCGAGACCGCTAAAAACGCTCGAGGTAAGAGCGCCCGGTCCACACGTTGCTCGAATTTCTGGCACTGTACCAAAAAGAACTTTCGGAATCTCCTTTTTAATTTCCGGTTTGAGGCAGGGGACAGCGGGCACCCCAAGGTGGCAGCGTGAATAATCGCTCGCGCTTTTTTGAACCTCTGGTAGGAACAACAAAATTTTAACGCTACATATAAAGGGTGAATTTCATAAGGTGTAACAGACTTTGTTCTAAGGTAGATGAGATCATTACGAACAAAAGTTGCAAATATAGATTAGGGATATTTTTAATAGTTTATGAGATATAAATGTTTAAAGTTGGTCCAATCAGGGCGCACTGAGGAGCGTTGGAGCCGCCCACTCCTAGCAGTCAATGCCCGAGAAATAAAAATGACTGGGTAATAATATAATAAATAAAATTGACTGCTCTGAATTTTACAATCGCAAATGTAACGCCCTACGCTGTGCTATTTGTACGGCTAGGGCGGGAGTGGGCGGTTCCAACGCTTCTCGGCGCGCTCTGATTGGACCAACTTAAAAGATTTATATCTCGTAAACTATTACAAATATCCCCAATGTATATTTGCAACTTTTGTTTGTAATGATCCCATCTACCTTAAAATATAGTCTGTTACAGGTTATGAAATTCACCCTGTATATACATATATATATTTGAATATATATATGACTATATTTAGCCCTTTCGACGCCAAAAATATTCTACTAGGGTTTAAAAATAAAGCGAAAAAAATAAAAGCAAAATCAATAAAAAGAAATATATATATATATATATATATACGTGTATATACAAAATGAAAATAAAAAAAAATTATAAAATGAATATTAAACAAAATTGCATCTACGTTTCGTCGTATTTAAAAAAAAAAGTCAGTCGTCGTTGTCGATGAATCCTTGGAAATCGTTTGTCGATCTTTAGCTAGAAAATTGAGCAAGTCGGAGGTTGCTAAAGATCGTTAGAAGATAAAAGAAAAAAAAAAGAAAATAAAAAGAAACAGTCACTGAATAATCTTGAGTATGTGCGTTCCCTTTAATTATGTTTTATTCCATCGTTACCAGGCAACGATTAGCTTATGTAGGAATTTTTTGAGTATTCGCGGGGACTCACCGTCATCCCTCCTAAATTGTATTGCATCAGGCGATAGAATTTATTGGCTGTGATTGGAGCGTGTGTTGCATCAGCGAAGCAGCTTCGATTCAAGGTCCGAGAGACAGAGACTAGAGAACGCTTCAATATATATATATGTACATTTAATGCGTTACATATACGCAGTATGACCTCGATAATAACGGCTCGTCGTTATATTATACCGATCATAAGCCCAGCAGGGGCCAACCGGGTTCCCTATATAAGCAAAAATATATATTTATATATATCCATGTTATATATATGATCGTGGTGGTCAACCAAGCATGGTAAAAAAATAAACCACCCGGAGTATTAACGTAGCTGTCAGTAACCCCCCTCCCCCCTCCCTCCCTCATTTCCGCTTACTCAATGAAGCCACACTGAGTCACCTCCATCGTATTCTCTAGTTTGTCACGTTCACCCGTGTATAGCCGCGCAATCGCAATTATAAATTCTCCACACCGCGAGTCGCATATTTTCCTCGGTATTTATCATAAGATGCGATAGTTCATCGTCGTTATTTCTGAAGGGTTTACATTTTGATTGGATTTAAATAGTCCCTCCTTTTTTTCCATTTCCTTTGAGGGAGTTGAAATTGAATTTCTGACTTACCGACGCTCGGTCGGTAATTCTGTATTACCGACCAATGGTATTTCTTGTTTGGGCATTTTCTTCGATTTTTTTGTATTTTTCATTCGCGTTACGTGCAGAAGTGATAAAAGAGAAAGGACGAGGAAACGGAAAGAGGAGAAGCACGTACGCGCATGCAGGTGTAAATCGAATATAAACGAATTTAATTTCGTCGTTTAATCTCACCGATAGTACAACGATTTGATACGTGAGTTCCAGATGGCGTTGTCGTCGCGCACGAATCTTCGAATCGTTCGATCTGGGATTCCCGGTTCATGGTATAACTCGTTGCAATATTTTGCTCGCGATATCCGCCAAGACAACGACGAGTTTAATATCGTAAAGTCGTATCTCGCAGGGATTTGCTCGAGTTTACGCGCGATTCGTGAATCGCTCGTTTGCCCGTAATGTAACGACGTTCTCTCGTTAGCCACGGCAGGTATATATCGATGCGTAGTTGCGTGCCTAGAAAGTTTAAAGACTGCGTACTGCAATTTGCTCGTGTGGTGCGCAGCCGCCAATTGGCAATCGGCTCTGCCGCTCGCTCGCGATAACGGAAACAATGCATGGCACGCGGGAGCTAATCGTGCGCCCGCGCGGAGAAATGCAATTTAAATGGAATTCCATTTAATTCCGTTAAATTACGTTCGATAAAGTTATACACATATATATATATATATGTTATCTTAATAGAATTTTTCATCATATATCATTATAATATAATATTATATAATAATAATATTATTATTATAATATTATATTATAATATTATATATTATATAATATTATATTATATTATAATATTATTATTATTATATTATATTATAATACTATAATAATAATATAATATAATATTATTATTATTATATTATATTATAATACTATAATAATAATATTATTATTATATGTTAAAATTTAATTATATAATTGTAATTATAATATAGTTATATATGTATAAAATATTTATTTATATAATAGTTATGAAATTATGTTAATTATTAAATTATATATTATAATTACAATATATACATATGTAAAATATATATATTTATAACAATAATATAATTTTATCGCTATAATATATAATATATTTATTATATACGATAATTTAATTTGTTAAATATAATTAATTATATCAATTATATATTGAATTAAATATTCTAATTTTAATGAAATATATATACATATATAATTAACTTTTCAGCATATATATGTATATGAAAAATTCCATTCAAAGATTAAAAAAAATTAATATATAGATTTTTTTTTAGATCTTATTTTAATAAAATTTCTCAAAAGTTTTTCTAATAAACGTTTTAATATATTGTTTTCCTCATCTCCATTCTCATGGAATTTTTGTTTCGACAATGGGGTAAGGATCGAAATGGGATGAAATAATTGGAAATTCGTAAATTCATTTAAAATAATCTCTTATATTTCCTCTCAAATTCGGTAAAATTCTAGGATATATATATATATATATATATATATATATATATATATATATGTTTTGTATATAGTACAATTGATGTGTATTTTTTTTTCTTTTTGTTTCTAATACAATAACTCTTGAGTCTCTGAGCATATAAAATGATGACGACGCTTCTCGTTCACACACTCTCTCACGCGTTATCTCTCTCTCTCTCTCTCCCTCTTTTTCCTTGGTCGCACATTCGTTCCAATACACATACACACACATATATATATATAATTTCTGTCTCTTTCGTCGAATGAATCACAAATGTCGGATATGGTCGTTTAAGCGCTGTTTAATTCTCGCTGAATCGGTACAAATACACTCTCCTACCACAACGTATACTCGCTTAACACATCTATTTCCTCCATAATAAAAAAAAACAGAGAAGAAGAAATTTTTCTCTCTTCTTTCATTTTTTTTCTCTCCTATCTCCTTCTTTATACTCAATCACTCATTTTCAAACTCGTAATACGAACGGTCACTTTTTATCACACATTGAGCAGCCGATGATAGATGAAAAGCACCAGACTCGCGAACTTCTGGAACTTTCCAAGCAGATTTTCTTTCTTTCGTTTTTTTTTGTTTGTTTTCATTTATTTTGTTTTCTTTCATTTGAGATATTAAGGCACGCGAAGATCAAGAACTCTCTCTCTCTCTGTCTCTCTCACTTTGTTTTTCTATCTTGTCGCTTTTACGATATCTTAATAAGACCGATTTTGTTTTATTTTTACTTTGCATAATCGTCAACGAACTCGACTATTAAAATATAAGTTTTCCTTTTTTCCTTTTCTCTCTTTCCATTATTTTCTCCACTTTTTTCACTATATAAATACGTAATATCTTTCGTATACGCGATTCATTTTTCTTGTACCATTTACATTATGAACATCGTTGTCTTTTTATTTGTTTGTTTGTTTTTCTTTTTCTTCCGTCGTGTATACATAAAATTTTGCTTTAATTTAATAATTATAATAAATTTTTATTTGCAATATTCATATAGTTAATGATAATGATAATAATATTAATAATCGTAATAATAATAATAATATAATATGCTTGCGCCTGAGAGAGAATGGTGGGCTCGCCCACGAGGCTCGCCTCTCTTATGCAGTTTAAAAATATTGCTTATTCTCCGTCGTATACTAAACTCTCTCTCTCTCTCTCTCGTATACTACGTTAATAGACTCTTGTGGGCCGGCGAGCACGCGAGCTCAGAGCGCCGTGACGTCGAGAGTTAACTACTCGACTTTACAAGATTCGCTCTCTTTCTCTTTCTTTTTCTCTCTTTTTTTTTATGCTATCTCTCTCTCTCTCTCTCTCGTTACATGCTATTATGTAAATTGTTTTATGGCATTATGTAATTCATTATGGCTTAAAACGATTACCGATAATCTCTCAATAATTCTTTCTTTCTCAATTTTTAAAAATTTATTTCTTTATGTTTTTTTTTTTAAATTTTATTTATTATTGTACATTGCCACCCTTTGACCAGTGTCTGGACGCGGCGAAGTTCTCGCACTTTTGCTTCGTTTCGCGAAAAACGAGAATATCGAAACGTCGAGGAAATTCGCCGCGTCCGATCACGAAAATCACGATTTTCTTTTCTTCCTGTTTTTCGGTTTTTTTTTGTTTTGTTTTTGTTCTTTTGTATTATTTTTTAATTTATTTATTTTACGGACGTAAAATTATTGGTGTGAAAAATACTTTTGTTAGCTTTGGAGGACGTTTTCGTAAAAACTACAGAGCTGTCTCGCGGACTCGTTGGATTACGAGAAAATTTTGTCGATCGAACTCCGAAATTTGCAATTTTGTTTGTGTTTCCCTTTTTTTTACTTCCTTCGTTCCTTCGCTTCGTACGAGATTTATTCAACGTGAAAAAAAATTCATTTGTTCCAGAACGAAGAAGTCGAAGAAATTCGTTACAATAATTTCGAAAAATCTTCGACCCTTTTTTTTTAAAGAAAAAAAAAACGAATTTTTCCCATTCGGTCTTTTTTTTTTTAAATTCCCTAGATTTTCTTTCCCGTGAAAAATCCGTTGAAAAATTATATTCTTAGCTCACGAATAATTCCGTTAAGTCATGATAAATTTAATATCGTTCGGTCTTTTTTTTTTTTGTACGATAAAAGCAAATATAATTTATCGTCATTTTTGAATAAATCAATATTTCCTCGGATTCTCTTTATTTCCATTCTTGGAAACGATATTCGGCAGTCGGAGTTTTTCCTCGCAATTTTATCCGCTAATTAATAATTACGTCCCTGTACGGTTGTCTTATCTCGGCGAGCCACAGTCGTTCTAAGAGTATAATAATCGACGATACGGTTTGAGAAAGGCGAGTATTGGCAAACAAGAAGGCACACACCGGTCTCTCTCGTAAACTCCTCGTCGAGTGTATATTTAAAAAAAGAAGAAAAAAAAAAAAAACACGCGACGATCGCACGCCCATTTTTTTATTTTCTTTTTTCTTGTAAATTATTTCCTCGTTTCATTTTTCATCGCGAGAAACAGCGGATCGAGCGAGGGATACAACACGTGCCTGTTGAAATAATCGTGCGCTCTTCCCCTCGCCGTACGTTTCTCGCGTCGATAAATTTTAATTTTTTTTTTTTTTTTTTAAATTTTATATTTCTTCGGTAATTCGTCAAGTTTTTCCTAAGCGAGAAAGCACGCGGGGGTCCTCGAAATTCGGCACTCTCAATTTCTCAATATCTCGCATTTTCGTCGCTAAAAACAAGAAAAAAGAAAGAAAAATACTTTGCCTCTTGAACGCGATAATTATTTTCTATTTACATATTTACAATATAGATATATATATGTGTGTGTATATATATTTATAAAAAAAAGGACAAAAAACAGACGAACAAAAAGCTTCGTGTAACCGAACGATCGAGATTATTGTGAAATTGTACGAACGAGTGCAAAGTCTTCTTCTATTCGATAATTCGAAGCGAGTTCGTGAAATTAATTCACGTATTTTACAATTTTATTTGTTCAATTACTTTTGTTTCTGTTTAATTCTCATAATTCGATTAATGGAAGCATCTTCTTTGAGCAATTCAATGATTCTCCTCGTAACGATTCGTATATAAAATATGGTGCTCGAGGGGGGAGTGGAGGAGGAGGGGGGCGAGGTGAGGGGGCAAAAGGGGGGTCTACAATCAAATTTGCCAACGCTCATGCGTCGGGTGAAATTTCATAATCATAGCCAACGGACCGACGAGGCGAGTGAGACGACCTCTAAACGGCCTAGAGAAACGATAAGAGCTCTAGTGTCTCCGCTAATCTTGTCGCGATAAGCGCCGAACGTTTTTTTTTTTTATTATTTCTGTTTCCCTTTTGAGAAAGATGAAACAAAGAAATCGCGCGCTCGCGACGAAGAAACAGTTTTTTCGTCTTTTTCTCCGAACTGTTATTTCCAAGAAGAGTAAGAGCGATGCTAACGGTACACAAGGTCGTTCGTGTCAAAAGACCGTGCGTCGATTAGACATTTTTTTTAATCCCCCAGTTCCCTTCACGGATCAACGTAAATGATATCGAAAATTAATTCTTTATCAACCATCGTCATGTATTCTTCCGTACGAATAAATCCAAAATGAGAAGAAAATTCGTACGATTATGAAAACCCTGGGTCGTATATCAACCGTTTTTTCTAACGAGTCATGTGTAATGAGGACTCGTTGGATATCTAACGAAAGCGCTGCCAAGACGTTCGGGAAATTCCCCGTAGCTCGAGTGCTGGGCTCGCCACGAAACGGGAACTCTCAGGCTGAGCTCGAGGGCGTAATCGTGTTGCGAAATTACCGTTCTCTCTTCGTTGAGATTGCAGATTGTGTGACAATTGTTGTTGTTGTTTACGATAACACTCTGGGCGCTAAGTGGCGAGAGACCGCGATGATTTGGTTGATGATGACTCAGTTGGATGTCCTCGGTTGGTTTGCTGATCGGGTTGTCGAGGTAGGGCTTGAACAAGATGGCGTCCTTCTTAGAGGCGGGAGTGGGCGCTAGTGGCGCCACCACCGGTGGCGTCGGTACAGTGCTCGTCACAGGCTCGGTGTGCATAGGCGAAAGGTCGTAGGATCCTTTGGGCTTGACCAAACACAGAGGTACGTCCTGGGGTGGTTGTTCTTGGCCAGCGAGTGGCTCGTCGACGTTATCAACGCAGATTCGCTTGGGCGATGGAAGCATCTCGTAGCAACAGGTGAGATTACACGCGGATCTTTTCAACGGCGAGGATGACATCGGGACGTCGATCACCTCGTTGTCAAGAGGATCCCTTGGCGAGTAGCAGTAGAGACTACCTTGAGACTCGGGATAACCCGAGGAGGATCTTCTCTGGCTGAGCGAGTCTTGGTAACAGATCATCGAAGATCCCACGTAATTGTCCGCGCAACAGGCAAGGTTGCAACTAGATGGAACTTCCGGAGACTCGGCGAGGCTCGGGTTACGATAATACACGTTTCTTCTGGAGGAAGATCCAATGTCGCAGCAGTAGAGCGGTGGTGAAGAATTTTTCAGTTCAGTCTCGCTTCTTCTTCCGGATATCGTTGTGGTCGTCATGGACGAAGTTCGTAGATCGACGGCTAATGTGGACTCTCCGCTAATTTCCGGCATTGGTCCCAAACGCTGACGTAGATCGCCACCTCTGAGAGCAATCTCACCCCTGAGATCGTTCTCCTGTCCTAACCATTTTTGTACCTGACGACGATTGATACCGAATTTTCTAGCGGTTGCTCTCTGATTACCAGCTACTGCGATGTCACTGTGAAAGGCATCGAGTACGTCGAGTTTGAATCTCAGTGAGAAAGAACGTCTTCTGGACAAATCTGTGATGATGTTTCTTGTCGTTCCCGAGGAATAATCCAACGGATCGATTTCGCTGTCGGAACAACTGCTGCTGGTTGATATTCCTGAACTGGAAGCTGCTCGAGGACTCGATAGAACGGAATAAGAACCAACGGATTCTCGTACGATTGGACTCGTATGACCGGAGGAATCTCCGGACGAGGAGTCGCTCTTTATTCTCGTCATTTCTCGATAATCCCCGATCGTTGAATCTCGATGATACGTGGAATCGTCGATTTCCTCGGGCATCTCTCTCTTAGTCTCACCGGTCGTCATCATCATCATCATCATCATCCTCGGTGTCTCAGGACTACTCGCAGTCTTGACCTCATCCCTCTCCACTATTTCCTCCTTGACTCTTCTTCCACCTCTCGCTCCCTCCTCGTACTCTACCTTGATCGTGTCTCCGTGTCGATGCTGCTGCTGCTGTTGGCGCTCTCTCCCCTGCGGTCGTTTCTCAGAATCACGAGTGGCGAACGCGTGTGAGTCGACGCTTACGTGCACGTGCTCAACCAACGGACTCGTCGTTGTCTCGTTCGAGTGAACGGCAACCGTAGCAGCAGTGGCGATGGCCGCGTTCGCTCCCATCGTCGTATTGGCTACCGAGCTCGTGACGTTCGCGAGGTTGTTGTTCCTCGCGCTTGTGCCATTGCACACATCGACGTGATTGCCGTTGTTGCACGTCTCGGAACTGGATACAGCGAGTCTACACGCGAGTTGATTCGTACGTTGATTATTATCGTTGTTGTTGTTATTATGATGATGCCCAGAATGCTTGGTCATGAGCGAGGCGGACTCGGGCGAGCCCGGCGTCTCGCACGGCGCTGTTGTCGCCAGGGAGTCTGGGCTAGCGCGCTCCGACTTTATCGCCGTTGCGTGTAGCACCAGGAGCGACGACGCAGGCGCGTAAGAGGGCGCCTTTGCGTTTTCCGTAAGTTCCGCCCGCGCGCTGTTTCCTACCTCGTCCATGCCGTTTTTCTGACAATACAACTCGACCTTACCCACCTCTTTCACATTATTATTATTATTATTGTTTACATTGCCAAAGTCAACGAAACCTTTGCGATAACTTTCAAGACTCTCGTAATAGCCATCGGCATTGATGTTCCTCGACAAAATGGCGTCGCGTTGCTCGAAATTCGACGGACGATTTATTCCATAAAAATACTTTCTTTCCGGCGAACTCGAGGGATTATTCTGCGAGTCGTGTATCTCGATCGGTTGATGATGACGTCGTTGATGACGCTGATGATTCTGGGACAAGGTATCTTGGTGGCTCGCGTATTTATCGTAAAATACATGCATGCCCCGCAAAGGCGCCGTCGGGGACGATGAAGGCACTTGATTATTGTTAACATTATTTATATCATTATTATTATTATTATTCGCATTATTACTACTACTATGCTGCAGATATTGAAGCGACGTGGGCGACGAGCAGCGTCGTATCGAATGGCGCATAGGTGCACCACCTCCGGTTGGATGATGCGGTGGGGAATGCCGAGCAGCGAGCTCGTCGCCGTGCAGTCTGGCGAGGCTGAGGTTCAAGGCCGGCGCCACCGTCGCTGCTGGAGCACCGTGCGACGTTCCGGGACTTCCCGACGACACGTTACAATTCACGCCTGGACTATTGTTGTTGCTATTAACGAAGCCAGACGAGTTAGACGACAACGTTCCGCTGGTAACTTCCGTTTTCGTCATAACGTCCAACTGACAATTATTCGGTCCCGGTGACGTTGATAAAACGCTACCAACGCCGATCGGTACCGCGCAGCATCCGCTACTCGTGACAGTCGTCGTTGCGTTACTCTCCGCACAGCTACTTCGCAAATTCTCTTCGCACTGCAACCATTTTTGTATCTGACGTCTGTGTATACCATATTTACGTGCCGTCGCTCGCTGATTGCCACGGCAGTCTATGTCGTTACGGTAAGAATCAAGGACCTTGAGCTTGAAGGTCGCAGCGAAAATTCGACGGCTTCCCATTACACCAACGTTCTTTCTACCGCTCTGGGAAACTGGCTGTTGCATTGCCTGTTGATGATTCAACGTCTGATGATGTACGCTTTGTACCATTTTCAAGCTGTTGGCGTGATCGCTCATTGCCTCGACACCGTGTGCCATCATCGAGGAAAATATGCCTACGTGCCAATTGTCGCGAACTTCATTCAAGATACCATACAAGAAAAAAAAAGAGATGTTCACCGTTTCTTCTTAGACAATGATTCGAGGACACTGTTATAAACGCCAAACGATTAGGAAAACTCCACCACAGATGCCCACTTTTAACACTTGAAAACGCACTCTCCTTTTTTTTTTTAAATTTCTTTATTCTTCTCTCTTTATCGCTCGTATACACGCGCAAATGTCTCACGATCGCGTTTCCTTTCCCGATATACACGTAGCTTGTTTACTGGTGATGAAACGGCGCGTGCGTTTGTCTCTTTTATATTTATATATACACACACATATACATGTATACATATATATATATATATATATACAACGTGTAATATAAAATTGTAACACGAAAGGCACGATTACACACTCGTGATAAAAGTCGCGCTTTAATTTCTCTTCTTGTATCTTCAAACTCGATATACACCACTTCTCGCGTTTCTATCACGTCGTCTCCTCTTGATCTAGGAGACCGGCAGGCACTGCGAACGACGTACCGGGGGTACCTTAACGCGTAACATTGCACGGAGTGTGTGGCCTGGCCGAGCGCGGCTCACGGAGTTCCTTTTAGGTCTCTTGGGTAGATGCCGTAACTAATTTTCATCCCCACCCCGAAAAACCCGGGGTACCAACTCTAACGCACCGATCACACGTACACGTGCGCGCGCATATATAGATACACACAGAGAGAGAGAGAGAGAGAGAGAGAGGTATAGACAGAACTCGGTGGAGAGTCAGTTCGTCGAGCTCTCGAGGGGAACGACTACGGACGAGAAACGACTACTCGCTTGTACGCTTATACACTACGACAGACGCGAGTAGTGTAGCGAGACGAGCGTCGAACGGTTCGTTGGTGTTGGTGAAAAAAGAGAGAGAGAGAGAGAGAGTGAGGTGGACGGGGAGAGCATTCGAGGGGATCGAGAGACTCGAAGCCACCAGCCACTCACACGCGTACATATTTGTATATATATGTACGTTTATGACAGACACAGAGGCGAGTTAGTTCTCTCGGCTTCCCACACCGCTGCGAAATTTCGTCCCTCTCCCCTCGCCCCGGGAGTGTTTATAACGCCGACAATCCCCTCCTCTCTCCAACGTCTCGGCGTCCCGACGCTCTCCGCACCATACCAGCGCACACGCTCCGTTCGTTTCTCTCTACCTCACCTCCCTTCCGCTCGCTCCTCCAAGCGCCGCTGGTCTCTTCGTCGCAGCGGGATCTCCTTCCCTCTCTCCTCACACTCTCACACAACGACGCTCCGTCCCACTGTGTACGATTTCACAGTGCGTGCGTGCTCTGTGTGTCTGTGTGTTGGACTCCTTCACAAACTCGTGTGGCTCGACCATCAGTGGCAGCCACCAGTCATTCTTCTTTCTTTGCGCCACCTAACCTTACCCACCTATACCGAAATACTTGTAGGCTGTTGTCTGTGTATATACAGGAAAGACGAGATCTAATACTATGGAGAGGCGCTTTCTCTCTCTCTGCCTAGAGAGTCCTCTTTATTCAACATTCACAGTCTTTCCCCTCGCTCATTCCGTCATTTTATTTCTCTCGCACTGGCTAGTTCTCGAGATATCTCTCCAGTGCCACCCGCAGGTTCTCTTCTCTCGGGTTTTTTTTCTATCCCTCTCTTTCTTTCCAGATATCTATCGCTCTTCTCTCTTCACCTCTCCTCCCCTGGATCTTTGTTGTTTTTCCACGTATTGTCCATAGCTCGAGGATAGGAGGAGAGCAAAGAGGGGAAGAGATATAGATGGAGGAGAGAGATGCGTAGGCGCCCTCCTCTCTAAAGATTTCACACCTCCGCGAGAAATACCCAGCGGCCAGTTCGCTTACTAAAATCCTCCGCCATCTTGTGGCCTCACTTCCGTTAATGACGCGGGTGCGTAGCTCGAGCCACGAGAACACTGGCATAATCTGCGCGCTCGTGTCTCTCCCGCGAGCTGTTTTACGGTGTGTGTGTACAGGTCCAATGTAACGGACAGTGAAAATGAGCGTGTGTACGCCTCCGCTTGGGTGTGGGACGCGTTCCTGTGTAAGCGGGAATATAGTGGTATGCGCGCGGGAAACGTCACGCCAGTGTGACGACGGTAGAGGCGAAACTGCTCTCGGAACGCGGCACACACCCATGGAGCAGCCCGCGTCCCCTCGACGACGGACCGAGGCGAGCATTCGGAAAGAGTCGAGCCGCGCGGTAACTCGGCGCCATGTTGTCTGCCACGAGTGTCTGACTGCCTCGACAGCGTAGCCAGAGCGGCGGCGTGCTTGCTAGCCAGCGCGGAGCCTCGATTTTTGCTCGCTCGTTTTCTCTCCCGTCTTTCCCTCTCTAGCTGCACGATCCCTCGAACGCTTCTTATTCCTTTTTTTTCTTCATTTTCTTTCCTTCTCACTGTCTCTCTCCCTTCCTCTCCTTCTCCACAATCTCTCTCTCCCTATTCCCCGCTAGATTGTCCAAGACCCAGAGTCGAGGATTTTTGACTCCGTCGGATTCTCCCTCGATCTTCCTTTACTTCATTTTTTGTTTCCTTACTAGACGAGTCCCTGACTCGTATCTTCATTCTTGCACACGGGGATTGATATAATATATTATTTATAGTACGAGAGACAGCGACCAAAATTTTGACATCATAGCATTATCGCCAAAACAATATAAAGTCCTGGGACTAGGACATCATAGCATTATCGCCAAAACAATATAAAGTCCTGGGACTGGGACATTATAGCATTATGGCCAAAACAATATAAAGTCCTGGGACTGGGACATCATAGCATTGTCGCCAAAACAATATAAAGTCCTGGATAGCTGGGATTAGCCCGAATCAAACAATAATAATATCAGAAATTTCCTGCGCAGCGTCTGACCTGATTACATTTTCGAAAATGTCAACAAATTTTGTCGACCTCAATCATAGTAATACCTCTGATTTTCAAAATATAGTTCAATGATAGATCTAAAACACCGAAAAAAAACGTTTTTCAGACGCCAGTAGTGTAACGCCTAGCAAGAATACAAAAATTAACGCTTTGAGCTCTAAGGACGCATATATGCGTCAACCTATTCGTCTGCGGACCACATAAGCTTGAAACTACTCAGGTCTCCAAGGGTTAACAATGAGACAAAAAAAAGAAACTTATAACAAACCCGTCTGAAAATCTTTTTTACAAGTTAATTTGCATTAGTCGATGCGAAAAAAATCAGTTTCCAGAAGAAAATGTGAGCACCTTATGTTTTGAGACCGTTTTGACAAATGTTAAACAATTTTACCAACCGGTAACATAGCAATCTGTCTGGAAATTATGTGATATGATGAAAATACGTTCAGACCAGATGCTATGCACAAAACGTCTGAAAACAATTTTCATTGCAATAAAATAACAAAATTCTATGTACATTTTCAATATCAAACACATTGGTGATAATACAGACTGCATTTTTTTTTTGACATAGTAGAAACGGTCTTCCATCTAGATTCTACACTTTAAACTATTAAAACCGACCAGTTGGGTTCAGAATTATCTAATCTAACAATTTTATACGGTTTTGGTTGTAAAACGATAACGCATGGTTTCGTCTTTTGTAATCGCTCACGTAATATTTCTATCGTTTGTTTGATCGTCGCATCGACATAGAGGGAGAGAAAGATGCTCGTAGAAGGTTACGATTACTTTAACACGATATTTCATCCTTAGCTTCCTTCCTTTTTTCCCCTGTCCGTTGTTGTTTAATCTCGTTCTCTCGTGAAATCACCGACGTGTTCGGCCTGACGATTCCGCGCTTATGTATATATAAATAGTTATGTATACCGCGAGTATATAAACTCAGAAACGACTGGTAGAGTCACACGAGTTCCGAGAAGTCTTACCAGTGGCCTACGTGAGGCCGCGGAGGAATAAGTTTGTCCGTCGGTCGCAACACGGACGACGAGGCGGGTCAAGAGTCGCCATTGGGTTAAAGGTGCTCTTCGGCTTCTGCTTAATTTATTTCCGATTCCAATATCGTTCACGGCCTCGTTATACTTTAGTCCTTCTAAAATTCAATTCACCTCGTTACCTGGATTTTTTTGTAAAATTTAATTTCTAAACTGTCATAAACCTACGGATCGTTCAACGTATACAGACTTATTTCATCTCTCAAATCTCTCATCGTTGTTATATTTTCGCCCCGTGATTGTCAACGTCGGAGACGTTTTGAATGAGATTTCATGTACAAAGACTTCTCCTCCACCCCTCTTTACTTTTTTCATCTCTCTCTCTCTCTCTCTCTCTTTCTCTCTCTCTCTCTTGATATATATACATATATATCTGTATATATGTACGTATGAAGGGAGACACACGGTGCCCCGGCTGTGCACAAAGTTTCTCGCATATGCGCCACGGAATGAGATCATGTTGTTTTTGTGGCGTGAGCCGACAGTTAATATGTTTAGCTTTCCGCGCGGTTGCCAAGTCTTTCCTCTCTTTCTCTATCTCTCTTTGTCTCTCGCGTCAACTCTTTTTGTTTTCTCCCGCTCGCACTCGTCGCTGAACGTATCCCTACCTTCTATTCCCTCACTCGGGCTGGCTATCTCCCTCTGGCGATGTGTGTAGGCAGCCCAGGCCGCGCCACCAGCGAGAATGACGCAAGCCGTGGCTCGCTACGTACGCGACTCAAGCACATACAAGCACACACACGCAGTAGTCCGTGATCGCACTTGCGAGATAGCAATAAACTGCGTTCAGCAAAAAAAAAAAGAAGAAAAAAAAAGAATCGAGAGAAAAACGCGATAGACAGATTTCCCTGTGGCACGATGGCGGAAAGTTCTTCGAGATTTTTGTTTTGCCTACGCTGCGCCTCTTATAACGTAAACACATTTTTATAATATCGTTAACGGTGAACGATTTTTATTCACACGTAGGAATATTTTCGAATTAGGGGCAAAAAACAATCGCGAGGTAAGATCAGGGATTTACCTTGTTGTTCGATGCAAACCCGAGGATTATAACAGTACAGAAGGGATGGTGGCAATATTCCACTTTTGGAAATAACGTAGCCCTAAGAATTAAGTACCAAAGGGGGCATTCCTCCTCGGGTTTTCTCTTTTCAAACGAACGAAAAGTTTCATGAACCTGCTGGTACTCGGTATACCAGAGGCAAGTTATAACAATGGAGGACCCTTCTTCCTTCCATCTCTTCTTATACCCGTCACAATTCCTCTGTTTCATCCCTCTCGCCAACCGTCTTTGAGAGACCCCAGAGTTGTTGTTTGTACACGTATTTCTTGGACCTAGGTACCGATGACAAAACTTTGGCAATCGTCCCTAAAGGCACCTGCTCCTCTCCATAAACCATGTACAAGAAGGATGACTGTGAGAGCTCGTAGAAACGAGGGACGGAGATAGAGAGTGAGCGAGTGAGAAAGGGGCGGGTGGCAAGAAGAAGAAGAAGAAGAGGCGAAGGTGAGAGTGAGAAAGACACCTTCGTCGACTCATCGCAGTGGAATCCTCCATTATCTGCGTCATACATCTGAGCTTCGCACTATTCTCAATATATACACTGTGGTTTAGTCAGCTCGGTAAATATACATATATATATATATATATTGACGTTATAGCAGGGTGGCGCTTTCGATCACGCCACCCGCCTGTTCCACACCGAGTTTGCGGTAACCCTATCTTCTCTCGTTCCCTGGTACAAAACCGCGTCACATGCCAATACGAAACTCTCTCTCTGGCAGTGTAAACGAGCGTGTATATTATTATAGCTCGCTCCGACAAGTCCACGAAGGCCGGTGAGGGGGGAGAGTAGTGGAGGGAAGTCAGAGGGGGGCTGACTCGTAAGAGAGGAATTCCACGAGACGGCCAGGACAAGAAATATTATTATTAGAACATGTCCCAAAAATCACACATTCTCATTTTCTTCAAGGCAAAATAGTTTTTAAGCAAATCGATGGAATTTTGAGGGAGAAGGGGGTTGGCGCCATTTTGATGAAGCTTGTGAGAAACGCAGAAAAATCATGATGCGAGAATACGGGGAGTTAAACTCTGTGTGGTTGTTGTATCTCGATTCAAAGATCGTGAAACGAGTCCAACGAGCGAGTCAGGCGGAGAGCCGTTCGCTCACGACCTACGTGCGAGTGCACGAGCAGTCTTCGTCGCCACGATGGCTGGCACGGTCGGATTTGTCCTTGAGGCCGAAGGTAGGCGCAGCTACTAATACACTCGTGCGCATACGAGAAGGCGCGCGAGCATTTCTTCATACACACGTGTGTTTCTATTTGTAAGTATAGCTATGTATTTATGTTATATATATATACATTTATATATAAGCTTGTGTGGCTGTGTAGGTACAAATGCGCGCGAGCTAACCGCGCTCGTGAACGAGACAACGTGGCAACGTCGCGCTGACGGTTTTCCCCTCTCCTTTGTCCGACGGCCGGTTTTGCCAGACAGGGTGTCGCCAGCTCGGTCGGCCTGGCTGTACGGCTCGTGGGACGTCGAGGGGTCTCGAGGGGGTACCGAAGGGGTCGAGAAAGAGAAAGAGAATGTGAGAGAAAGAGAGAGACAGTCGCCATACGAACGACCGGAGAGAGACCCCGTTGATGTGAGAATGCGCTAGCTAGGAGTGAGACGGATAAAACCTCAAGAGAGAGAGAGATGGAGGGAATGGCATTACGGCGCATGGCACTCGCTACGACAACAACCGACAGCGAACTTTGAGCGCCGAGCGGAGAGCAGCGATAAGACTAGAGAAGAAAAAAAAATGGGAGATAACGCTTGAGCGAGATTAGAAAGACTAATAATAAAGGAGGAATGATATATCAACGAGTAACGACCACAACAGTCGTTCCAGGGATCTTGGAATAAGAGGAAGAGGAGTTACGAGGAATAGCTTGATGGAAGGACGAGGTTAGAGAGAGACAGAAGTGAGAAAGCGAGAGATGGATAAAAGTTGGAGAAGAGCCTGGTCGTAGGGATCGGTCGAGGACCTACATTCACAAGAGGGGGGCTCCGCCATCTTCGAAAAAAACTTGTATCTCTCTCTTTTCCTCTTGGTTCTTTCGCGTTCACTTCTACGCTTGATGGAGCTCCAAGACGATGGAATGTGGCCCGAGGACCGCCGCTTCGATGCCTCCCCAACCCCCCATGCTACCCCACCTCCTCCCTCCGGAACAAAAAAACAACAACCAGCCCTAACTTCTAAGTCCTACGAAAACGCATGGTTAACCGTAATTATAGACATGGATGTGTAGAATTGTTTTTCTTCGTGTTGTGTACGACGAGCGATTCGAAAATGCGATTTGTACTTTTTCGAGACTGAGAAACCGATTGCGTTTAAATTTTTGACATAATTGTCTAGATACCTTCAAAATTTTAATGCGATTGGTTGCTCATTACCGCGGGAATTTCGGCGTCGCCGTTACAGCGTTTTCGTTAAATTACAGTGAAAATTTGCAGAAACGTTCTTTGATGTGGTATGTATAAGTTTGTAAAATTTCAGGGGCATTTATCGACTCAAAAGTCACGATATTTATTCTTGAAAATTTTATGGAAACAAAATTCATGACTTTGTTTATTATATGACAAATAAACTTTACGTAGGATCAATCTTGAATTTTGAGTATGTTGTTCTTTCGTTGATTGGCAACAACTTTTCTTAATGAACTTAAACGCTCGGTCCACTTGGAATGTGAGAAAAAACAGGTATACAATTTTAATCCCCCAGCTAACGACCTTAAGGGAATCCTATCGTTGATAGGGCTACCTTAGTCCTATCGGGAGTCCTATCGTTGATAGGACTACCTTAGTCCTATCGAGAGTCCTATCGATGATAGGACTACCTTAAGATAGTCCTATCGTAGTTTTTATAACAAACCTTGTGAAAAACAAAATTCATGATTTTTTTTTATTACATAACAAATAAACTTTACGTAGGATCAATTTGAATTTTGAGTATGTTGTTCTTTAGTCGATTTGCAACAACTTTTCTCAATGAACTTAAACGCTCGGTCCACTTGGAATGTGAGAAAAACAGGAATAAAATTTTAATCCCCCACCCAACGACCTTAAGGGAGTCCTATCGTTGATAGGTCTACCTTAAGGGAGTCCTATCGTTGATAGGACTACCTTAAGATAGTCCTATCGTAGTTTTTATAACAAATCTTGTGAAAAACAAAATTCATGATTTTGGTCATTATATAACAAATAAACTTTACATAGGATCAATTAGAATTTTGAGTATATTGTTCTTTCGTCAATTTGCAACAACTTTTCTTAATGAACTTAAACGTTCAGTCCCATTGGAATGTGAGAAAAACCAGAAATTAAATTTTAATCTCCTCCAACGATACACCAACCTTAAGGCGTTTCGTTCAAAAAAATGATATTTTTAAAATTATCATGAATAAATAATTCACCAAGATATGCATTTTTCCAAGCTTAACGCCGAGTAAACAAACGGTGTTTGCATCGCCTGTGCACAGATCAACAGTGATACGTTGTTGAGTTCGATACCGGCTGTACTTTTTTTCAATTGATATCTAATTGACATTAACTCGATACCCAGTCGATGTATCTACACCCGAGACATTCCGAGTCGATCGAATCAACCGATTTTCTTAACTTTGCCGTACCCGATCTAACTTCATTCGCACAGCAGGCTATTTGTCGTCGTCAAGAAAACAAGATTTTCCTAGATTTCTAAACAACTATAATTTTATCCAAAAACAATAAGTTTAATTCCAATCCAACAATTCCCAAAAAAAAACATCATCACCCAAAATTTCCATCCCTCGATAATTAATTTCCTACAATTTTTCTTATCCAAATTAAACAAATAAACGTTAACCCCAATTTGTTCAATTTTGGAAAAATAAATGTGGCGAGTCAACATGGAATTTCATACGTGTATACGCGTTAGGTGTATGCACGGTATAGTTGCACGATTTACATACGATGCTTTTCGCTCTCCCTCGCGAGGTTTTCTGCGTCCTCTCTGCCCCCTCTCGTTTTTTCCTCACCCCCGCTATATCGTACGAGGGCCCGGTGAGGCGTTCTCCCCTCCACGGACCCCCCGCCTCGGGTTGGCGCCCCAAATGGTAGCGTAACGAGAGACGCGCCTTTCTGGCTGGCCAGAACCGGAGGCTTCTCTTCTTCGCTTCTCCTTAGCTCCCTTCCCCCTCTCCGCAGCTTGCCGCGCTCGTCGCCCGCATCGTCTTTTTTCCCCCACTCCGTGGGTGCGCACCGTCGTTGCTCGGTCGTACCAGACTTCTCGGCGCCCAAATGATCTACTGCGCTTGCCTACGTCGCATCCCAATGCGCCGTCTCGCTCCCTCTTGCGGCCTGGCCCATAAGTTGTATCCTTGTTTATTTCTTTCTCACCTCTCTCTCTCTCTCTTCCTCACTTGCTCGCTCGCTTCTTCTCTTTCTTTCCTGACTCGACGCTCGTTCTCCATACATATATTCTCTTTTGCATTCTCAGAGAGAACTCGCGGGGCCTTTATATATATACATGTATATATTTCCACGTAGGATCGAGAGTCGGAATCTTTCTTATTATCTCGCTCGGTTCTTCCTTCGCTCACGCCGGGACTCTCTCGTGGATCGTCTCATCGGCTTTTCTCTTTGAGGTAGTGGGCCACGATAGCGAGTTTTTGGCGAGTAAGAGAGACAGCTATATAGAGGAGCGATGGTTTTATTTCTGTTCCTGGATGAAGGCCAATACGCTCGACCAGTTTTCACTCGGGCGATCTTCAAGGTGTTGCGAAGACGATACGTTCTTCTTCTTGTTTTTTTTCTTCTCCCTCTCTGTCTTGTTCTCGTTCCATCTCTCATAATATACTTTTCGTTTACCAGCTCGAGCGATACGATAATTTGATAAACTCGGCTGAATGGGCCCATGCGTTATTTTTGGACTCGGGGAATATATTCTGAGAAACGAGCGTGTCTATCACGTGAAACGAATATTTCCACGGTTCGGGCCTCGGTAGAGCGCTGTGGCAGCGCGTGAACGTCGCTTGCGGACGGTATGCGAGTTATTCCCGTCTCTATAGCGAGACGAGAGCGCTGCTGCTGCCGTCGATCGCTGCGCCTGTTCACGGGACTAGGGCTGCGGTCGAGCTGCGCATGCGCGCGCGCATGTCCACGGGACTTGCGCTGCGGTCGGTCTGCGCATGCGCGCGCGCATGTCCCGTGGGTATGGTAGTAGGTAGACTTTACTACAAGACAGAGAGAGAGAGAGAGAGAGAGAGAGAGGAGAGAGCGTGTGCGTCGGGAGAGTGATTACTTCGCCACTGTGGCGAGCGCCTACGCGATCTTTCGTTCGAAGTAAACGCCCTCTGTGTACAGAGCGTGAAAAGGTGAACGCTCACGTATGTTGTTGGAACGCTTAATGCTGCGACACACGTTTCATCGGCTTGATTGGAAACGAGGGAAAGAGAGAGAAAGAGAGTTAATCTTCAAGCGGCCAAGGAGATGATGAGGAAAAAAAGAGGGCGCGAGAGCCGCGCGGAACGAAACAGCGGCGAGGGTGGTCGATGGTAACGCTCGCACGTTCATCAGATTCAGGTAGAATTCCAGACGTGTGGAACTCGTCCCGATCGCGTGAAACTGTACGTTGGAATGAAAAAGAGAGAAAAAGCAAAATCAAATTACAACAAAAGGAAAATAAAAAAATGAGGCACATATCGACGAGAACAAAGAACGGAGAGCTGGAAATCCTAACTGGTTTTTAATTCCGAGCATTTTGTGGACGTTGGTATTAATCGTTGAATAGCTAACAAAATTCTCGTGCAGTTTGCTGTAGTGGAAATAGGCAAGGCAAAATTATTGAATAAAAAATTGATTTTTTTAGTTTCAATTTTTTTTTTGAGAGAAGATAAATAGCAGAAAAAAATTCAAATTTGATTTTATCGAATTCGATAAATTAGATTTGTTGTATTGCACTGTATTGGAAATTGACAGAATTATAAGAGAAAATTATTGAATAGAAAATAATTTTTTTTAGTTTCATTTTTTTTTTAAATATAAATGGCAGAAAAAAAAGAAATTTCGATTTCGATACATTCGATTTGCTGCATTTCACTGTATTGGAAATAGACAGAATTATAAGAAAAAATTATTGAATAGAAAATAATTTTTTTTAGCTTCATTTTTTTTTTAATATAAATGGCAAAAAAAAGAAATTTCGATTTCGATAAATTCGATTTGCTCCAATGGACAGAATTATAAGACAAAATTATTGGATAAAAAACATTTTTTTCAGTTTCAATTTTTTCTTTATTTAATACACAGCAGAAAAAAAAACAAGAAATTTCGATCCGATAAATTCGATTCGTTGCTTTCCACTGTATTGGAAATAGACAGAATTATAAGACAAAATTATTGAATAGAAAATAATTTTTTTTAGTGTCAATTTCTTTTGACAAATATAAACAGCAGAAACAAGAAATTTCGATTTCGATAAATTCGATTCGTTACCTTCCACTCCATTAGAAATAGGCAAGACAAAATTATTGAATAAAAAATATTTTTTTTTAGTTTCAATTTTTTTCTGAGAAAAATAAACAACCAAAGAAAAAATAAAAAATTTCGCATTCGATTTTATCAATGGGTCGTTCTTAAATGTTTCAGAGCGTTCGAGGATTTATGGGCTTCTAATTTCTTATCGCGCCGTTCGTGCACCGTACGACTCGATAATTCTCCTTCCAGCTTCTCGCACCAGTAAGTACTCTCGCGTTAGCCCACGCTCTCGCGTACGACGTACCAGAAATATCCGTTGGTCTCGTGGGCGTTCGTACGTCGACGTTCTACTACGTGTTTTACTCTACGATGGGCCTCGACGTGTGTCCTTACACGTACCTTAAGGTAATGGACGATCGACGAAAATGAAATCGAAAATCCGAGTCATTCTTGATTCTTCGACTTCGACTCATCAATCTTGTTTACTCACAATTCTTGTAATAAAAAAAAATACTTATAATTACCTCGTTAACGATGTCGACCATGTTGTTATAAAAAAAAGAGTGGGTCTTCGATAAAAATCACGATTGCAGTAAAAAACAAAAATTTTGTGGTAATTAAAATATTTATAACATTTTTTTTTTTTATTGAGAAACGAAATTGTTCATTTTGGACGATTTTCAAATTCCTTGTGATTTCCACTCCTATTTCCATGATTTCCGAATCAAAAATTTCACATGATCTCTACTGAATCCAACGATTTCTGACAAGCGATTCCTGAATTTCAGAAATTAGTGATTTCTGGACTGTCGATAGAAAAATTTTGTTAATTAATTATTACGGGCTAACAATAATTAATTCACAATTAGGGGTGTGTGGATTCATTAAAGAAATCAAAATGATTTTTTTATGATTCATTTTGCACGATTTTCAAATTCCTTGTGATTTCCACTTCTATTTCCATGATTTCTGACTCAATAATTTCACATGATTTCTACTGACTCCAACGATTTACAATGATTTTTGAATTTCAGAAATTAATGATTTCTGGATTGTCGATAGAAAATTTTTGTTAATTAATTATTATGGGCTAACAATAATTAATTCACAATTAGGGATGTATGGATTCATTAAAGAAATCAAAATGATTTTCTTTATGATTCTCAATGATTCCCTATTTGGAGAAATCACGAAGAAATCAGGAATCGTTCGATTTCAGCGATTTCCTAGCGATTCCTAGTTTGATTTCGGATGAAATTGTTCACTAATTTCCGGAGTGAGCAGTCTCTCGATTTTGTTGTAATAAATCGATTAGTTAATTGTAGTGAGAAAAATCATTATAAATTTAATTTTAAGAAAAGCGTCGATTAAATTGCAAATGTACATCGCAGTTGCGATTCGTATCGAGTAAACGAGAGCGCGGTAATTTTCTTTACCTCCCCCCACCCTTTCGAGTCTCTCGATACATGTCGGTTATCAATGCGGTACACTGTACTCTCCGGTGCTCGGACGACCTAGTGAAACGCCCACGTTCGTACGAACTATACGGGGCCACGGAACGTCGAGCCAAATGAGAGAAAGCGAGTAGTGACACGAGAGGCAAAAACGGTGAAAATAAGGATAGGGATAGAATAGCCAAGGCACGTTACATTTTCGTCCAAAAACTGGAGTACGAAGACTTTAACACCAATACGTGAACTTGATCGAGGAATTTGTTTTTTTTTATACATGTTGTAAAATGTATCACATATTGTGTAATAATAGGCTCGTATAAAATGTCAGGTCGATACGATTATGATTATTAGGAAATATGATAGACGTCATCAAATCTTCCTCCGTCTCTTGATTATGATTATTATTATTTACAACCTTATTACATATTTAATGATAATAGTAATCCGGATAATAATTAAACTTATTATAATGAATAATAAATAATAATATAATAACAGTAATAATAAATATATAATATATAATAATAATAAATAATATATAATAATAATAATGATATAATAATAAATAATAAATAATAATAATAATATAACAAAAAATAATATATTACAATAATAATGATATAATAATAAATAACAAATAATAATACATAAGAATAATAATAATGATATAATAACAAATAATAAATAATAATAATAAATAATAATATATAATAATGATATAATAACAAATAATAAATAATAATAATATATAATAATAATAATGATATAATAATAAATAATAATATATAATAATAATAATGATATAATAATAAATAATAAATAATAAATAAGAATAATAATAATGGCAGTCTCCCCGATTTATCCAAAGTACAAATTAATTCAAAAACTTGTCAATCAACTTTTCAAATAAAAAAAAAAATAACCTAAAAATTGTAACATAAACCTATATACATATAACAATCGACGCGTCGACGACCCGATGCACATGCAACAACAACGGGAACGAACATAAACGCCGGTACGAAAGAGACTGACGACCTCTCCTACCTTTTATCTTATCGTCGGGGCGAAGGCGTATCGTGGTGTTCTCCGCATTGCATCTACCCCACGTGTTCACACTCGTTTTACTTCGTCCACGAACCTTGCCGCGAAACATTCGCGACGTTAAATCGCGACGATTCGTAAAGAAGGACGAAGAAAACGCGAGACGACGCTCGCATCGTTCGTCCGTCACGTGGACTTCGTTTCTTCGTCAAAGTGTCTTGTTTTTTTTTTTTTTTTGGTTAAAACACACGCTTTCTTTCTCTCTGTTTCAGCCGTCGAACAGTTTCGGGTCGACGTTGCCCGGACGACGAACAACACGCGCGCGGCCAACGCGCGAGCCCGGTCAAGCGATATTTTCTCTCCCTTGGAACGTTTGAGGGAAGTTTGAGGGGGGTGGAAGAGGGGGTAGAGGAAGGGGTGTATGATCGATGAAACTCGGTTACGGTCGCGAGGTGGCGCGATAAAGACCCTTACCGCGCTTTTACCGTGCCAAAGTCAACCCGTCGGGAAAAGTTCTGACTTATCGACGGTACGCTTATCTCGCGTTGTTTCACACGAATTGATAATTGTCTGGCGCGTTGCGTCATTGTACGGCGTCGCGGTTTACATTTCTTTTTCCTTTTTCTTTTTTCTTTTTTTCTTCTTTCATTATTCTGCCCGGGTATTGCCGCGGTCGGGCTATTCCTGGAACGACGATGACGTTCGAACTGTTTTTTTTGTTTGACGATGATATAATAAGGTAAGACAAAGAAATAGAGATAGACGCTTCGATAAGGTTTGACGAGAAATGAGGTGGTTCAATGACTTCTTTACAGTGGCTTTTTTGAGAGGGGTGGGGGGGGGGGGGGGAGTTTGAACCCTCTGGAACTACTAAAGCCTTGAAAATAAATCGGGAATGTGAACCTGCCGGGGATCAACTTTTATTTGTCCGAAAATACTTTGTTGGGTGATTATGAAATCGGAAATTTGTCGTTGATGAAGAATAGAATGTTATTTTAGTCGATATCTCAAAAACTCTAGGAGAAAAACGCAAACGACCTGAAATAGCGATTTACGAACTTAAGGTCGATAAAATCTTAAAAATTGAAAATAAAACTGTAATTTTTCTGTTGTACGGGAAATTTGCGATCGATATAGGCTCCTCGAGCTTGAGAAAGGATTAAAGTTTACCGGAATGCAATATGGCCAATTTTGATGGTTATCGCGAACCTTCAAAAATCGACTTTTCCTGATGCTGTATCTCCATTCTCGTTCGTCGGACAGAAAATCGCACGAGTAATTTTTCGAAGAGTTCGCCGAGATCTCAAGAACGAGCTTAGAGTCATCCGGATCGTTTAATTTTTGTGGCCTTGGCGACCCTTCGAAAATCGCGATTTTTGGGACCAATAGGGGCCTGCAAAAAAGGCCTTGGTGATAGGGCCAAATTTTGTGTTGCTCCAAATCTCCTTTCTTTCATCATATTTGTGTTACGCGGGAAATTTCCGATTTCAAACTGATGCTACAAAATCTTTTTGCATGGAAACAAATTTTGTTACCCCTCAGAACCCCCCAAAGTCTCGCGAATTCCAACTGCAGGGGGTCAAAATTTGTTTTCGTCCAAAAACGCTTCAATTGGAGGTTACAGAATCGGAAATTTCCCGCGCAACACGAACATCACTATTATAATCTCGATATATCACAATTTACGAAAACATTTAGTTTCTCGACATTTTTACCGACAAATATAAACAATAGCCCACTATAATTGCAATATACCTGTTAATGTTGTTTCACACTATACGATACAGATCGCCTCATAGGGACAACGGTACGTACTACCATCGACACGCCAATTTTTCCCCTATATTCAGGTTGCACCCTTAGGAATCCTTCATGGACTAGCAAAACATTTGCAAGAGCGTTCGGCCAGAACCTTCCATTGTCGGATCGTGTAGGTCGTTGCCGTAGTACGTAAACTCCCACTGGAATCCATACCACAAAGTTTTGCCCCACTGGTACGTGCCGTATAGTCGGAAACAACTCAATATCGTTTCAAATTCCAAAAATGGCACCCCAATTATTTGACTAAAAAAAAACAACAATTAATATTTTTTCTATGCCATCGATTTCTATGCCCCCTTAAGGCCCCTGCCTTAAAGGGGAGATGGGATACCAGAATAATAGCCCTTACCTTTGCCACCATAATAGCCCTCACATCTCCCCCTTAAAGCAGGGGCCTTAAGGCAGAGGCTTCTGCCTTAAGGGAGAGATGAGAGGTTTCCTGCCTTAAGGGGGAGATGGGAGGGTCCGACTATAACAGCCAGAAAAATTCATAAAAATAACTTTATTTTTTTCAATTATCAATTTTTCTTTCCTCCTCGTGACAATATATAAAACAAAACCTCGGTATACCAATGACGTTGGCAACGACACAAAAAAAAGGAAAGAAAACGATAGTCCACGAGCGTCCGCGATATCGCGAAATTCACGACGAGGAAGTATCCACCGAGGGGGAGAATATTCCAAGCACGCCACACGCGCTTTATCGTCGATTGGCCCGATGCAAACGAGGAACGAGTAGAGCAACAGCAGCATATAAAGCCTTAATCGATTAGTCACGCGCGTTCGAGCAGCCACTCTTGACGGGCTTGTCAATCACGGGCTTTTCATTTCTGGCACGCGGGTTTACGAATAGATCAACGGTGCTGTGGGTAGAGAAGGGGCCAGGGGGGAGGGGGGGGGGTATGTAGCACGTGAAAGAAAAACATAGGAGATAAAATGTAAGAGAAGGGGAGGGGGAGGGAGATTTTTTATTTTTATTCGATTAATTTTATTATGTACAAACTGTAACAATTTTTTACGATACGGTAATTATTTCATTCGATCCACAAAAGTTTACAAACATTTTGAAATAAAACTCAATAGAAGAATAAAGATAACGATGATAAAAAAAATAAATAAAGGATAATTATAGTTTATAACAATCAAAATAAATTAGCATACAAAATACAAGTTAAAGTTAACTAGAAACTAATAATACGATGAAAATAAATATAAAATAAAATAAAATAAAATGAAATAAAATAAAAGAAAAAATATAAAATAAAATTAAATAAAATAAAATAAAATAAAATAAAATAAAATAAAATTAAAAAAATAAAGTTAAATTAAAAAAATAAAATAAAATAAAATGAAATGAATTAAAATAAAATAAGATAAAATAAAATTAAAAAAATAAAATAAAGTAAAATAAAATGAAATGAAGTAAAATAGAATAAAATAAAATAAAATAAAATTAAGTTAAGTAAAATAGAATAGAATAAAATAAAATAAAATAAAATTAAGTTAAACAAAATAGAATAGAATAAAATAAAATAAAATAAAATAAAATTAAATTAAATGAAATTAAATTAAAGTAAGTTAAATAAAACAGAATAGAATAAAATAAAATAAAATAAAATAAAATAAAATAAATAAAATAAAGTTAAATTAAATTAAATGACAAACGAAGTATATAGGCTATAGAGATAGAGAGGGGTGGGGGAGGGTCAGAGGAGGGATACAGTGAGAGTGATTGTACGCTATGTAAATATATACGCATGCTTCGATCTTTCTCGATGGCCGGAACGGTGGAGGGGGGGGCGGGGCAAGTGGCGGAGGGTCGAGTCTATAACCGAGATAAATTTCTCGACTCGATTCTTCGCGCGTCAGCTCTATTTAACGAGAAATATTATTCGCCTCGAATCGATCTCCGATAATGTACACTCACGATATTAAACAAATAATAGATTCGTGTGTGTGTGTGTGCGTGCGCGCGAAAATACGAATTGTTTTGCAGAACTTTTTGTAGAACTAGACACACGTGTGAGAATAATGTTGTTTTTTCTTTTCTTTTCTTTTTTTTTTTTTTTTGACTTTTTCTACAAATAGCTACGCCCGTAACTTTAGACACGGAACGTTTTTGTGAAAATTCGCAGCCGATGGGGAAAATGTTTCGTTCGTTACGCAGTAGTGGCCGCGACGTAACGAGCTCGAGGCAAAAGTAGCGTTTTTTTTTCATTTTTTAAATAGATTTCCGTTTAGATTTTTTTTTCACGGTTTACAAAAGTTGCTAGCTTTTTTTTCATTTTTTAAATAGATTTCCGTTTAGATTTTTGTTTTCATGGTTTACAAAATTTGTTAGTTTTTTTTTCATTTTTTAAATAGATTTCCGTTCAGATTTTTTTTTCACGGTTTACAAAATTTGTTAGTTTTTTTTTTCATTTTTTAAATAGATTTCCGTTTAGATGTTTTTTTCACGGTTTCCAAAATTTGCTAGCTTTTTTTTCATTTTTTAAATAAGTTCCCGTTTAGATTTTTGTTTTCATGGTTTACAAAATTTGTTAGTTTTTTTTTCATTTTTTAAATAGATTTCCGTTTAGATTTTTTTTTCACAGTTTACAAAACTTGCCACCTTTGTTTTAATTTTTTAAATAGATTTCCGTTTAGATTTTTGTTTTCATGGTTTACAAAATTTGTTAGTTTTTTTTTCATTTTTTAAATAGATTTCCGTTTAGATTTTTGTTTTCATGGTTTACAAAACTTGCTAGTTTTTTTTTCATTTTTTAAATAGATTTCCGTTTAGATTTTTTTTTCACAGTTTACAAAACTTGCCACCTTTGTTTTAATTTTTTAAATAGATTTCCGTTTAGATTTTTGTTTTCATGGTTTACAAAATTTGTTAGTTTTTTTTTCATTTTTTAAATAGATTTCCGTTTAGATTTTTTTTTCACGGTTTACAAAATTTGTTAGTTTTTTTGTTTCATTTTTTAAATAAGTTTCCGTTTAGATTTTTGTTTTCATGGTTTACAAAATTTGTCACCTTTTTTTTCATTTGTTAAATAAATTTTCGTTTACATTTTTTCTTCACGGTTTACAAAATTTGCCAGCTCTTTTTTCACTTTTTAAATAGTTCTTTGTTTAGATTTTTTTTTCTCACGATTTACAAAATTTGCTAGCTAGGCTCGGTGAAGGAAGAATCAAAGAATCAAAACATGCTCGAAAGAACGAAAACAAAAATTCGCCAACGAAGACGTTGCAAAAACTTATTTTGCATTTCTTTCTTTTGCTTCGATGAAAACAAAACGTATTTTCATTCCTTTCTTAAGCGCCAAGCTATTTTTTACATCGAATCGTGGCGAATATCCTTTATATTAAACGTAAACAAGAAATAAAATTAAGAAAACAAAAAACCGCACACAAATCTCGAATTAAGCGCGCGAAGACGATCGTTCGATAAAAACGTCGCTGTCTGGCGTTTAGCCAACGCCGGTGTTATCCGTTGTTCGGTGTGAGTCAAGGAAATATACAATCTTATAAATAGTAACATAAATCGAGCTAGTCCGATGAGCGACGAACGAAGGGAACGAGAGCTCGAGTGAGCGAGATCGAAAGAGAGAGACAGCAAAAGTGCGAAGATTCTCGTCCCTCTCCTCTCTCTCTCTCTCTCTCTCTCTCTCTCTCTCTCTCTCTCTCTCTCTCTCACTCTCTCTCTCTCTCTCTCGTTCATCATAATAATCCGCTCGTGTCGTTGATAGTCGTCGACGATTACGAGAACGAATACACGAGGCACGATCGTGTCTCGAAAATCAGAGATAGAAGAGAGAACGATTCGTGCGTGTTGTCGATGGTGAGAATTGGCGCGGGGTGATAGTGCAAGGTGGCGATGATAGCGCGGGATGTCAGAGGAATGAGGGGGGGAGGGGAGGGCTAGTGATCTGCAACGAACGTGCGCGCAGGAAGCACTTTTGTCACGAAACCATCGAGTTTGCATAACGAGTCACGTGCGACAACGACGACGACGACGACGACGACGACGATGACGATGACGATGACGGTGAAGGAACGAGCTCCTCCTGTCCGTCAATCCGCGATTTCGCGTCTTTCCGTTCCGGTGGTACGTGCGTTCGATTAGCGGGGATATATCTATATCGATGGTTATATATCGCACGGCTCGTCTATCCACTTTATCGTCAACGTCCGGGTGGGGTCGAGCGATTCGTCGACGCGACGTCAACGACGGGCACGAGCTACCGATCTTTCTCTCTCTCTTTCTCTCTCACACGATGTCTGTCTGTCTTTCTGTCGGTCTGTCTCTCCTCGTTCTATATATTATTGCGAAATTACCCGGGAGAGACGGATGGACGGACGGAGAGCACGATGATAGTGAATAAAAAAGGGGAAATGCGACGTAAATTTGCACGTGTTGGGAAAAAAATTGAAATGAAAATTGAAAATGGCAATGTTTGAATTATGTTGAAGATTAAAATTGAGAGCAATGAGGATCTTAGTAATCGTATTGTTGTTAGAATTTAATAATTATTAAATCCTTAAATTAATAATAACTAAACAATAATTATAGTAACCAATCAATAAACAAATATTTAACCGATAAAAATTAATTACTTAATTAATTATAATTAATCTAGTAATTAATTTTTATCGGTTAAATATTTGGTCATTGATTGGTTAATATAATTATTGTTTGGTTATTGGTTGGTTATTACATTATTTAATTTGATTGGTTATTATCGATATTGAATACCTAATTGGATTGATGTAGAAATGATAGTGATTAATTATAATTAATCCAGTAATTAATTTTTATCGGTTAAATATTTGATCAACGATTGGTTAATATGATTATTGTTCGGTTATTGGTTGATTATTATATTATTTAATTTGATTGGTTAGCATCGATATTGAATAATTGGATTGAAGTAGAAATGATAGTGATTAATTATAATTAATCTAGTAATTAATTTTTATCGGTTAAATATTTAGTCATCGATTGGTTAATATAATTATTGTTCGGTTATTGGTTGGTTATTATATTATTTAATTTAATTGGTTATTATCGATATTGAATAATTGGATTGATGTAGAAATGATAGTGTTTAATTATAATTAATCTAGTAATTAATTTTTATCAGTTAAATATTTGGTCATTAATTGGTTAATAAAATTATTGTTCGGTTATTGGTTGGTAATTATATTATTTAATTCGATTCATTATTATCGATATTGAATAATTAAATAATAGAAATCGAAACAGTATTCGTCTCGATCGTTAGCAACCGATTTCCAGAAACAAACATACGAGAGGAATGGAATACTTCAGCGATGAAAATAAATTCGACATTGATTCAAAATCGATGATTCGTTTAATTAATAAAACATTCAATTGTATTGTATACATTATATAAATAGAGTACAAATAAGATGCGATATTGGGATGAGTCGTTGTTCTTGCTATTTCTTTTTTTTATCGTTCGTTTTACTTTCGTATTTTCGTGATTGGCTGAACGAGAGAGGGGGAGGGGGGGGGGGGGGGGGTCACTTAATTCTCACGCGCGTTTTTCGCCCTTTTCTTTTCCACTCTTTTCATTTTCCCGCCAGATTATCTTTTTTTCTTCTTCCCACTACATATATATACATTTTTTTTCTCATCCCTCGTTATCAAACATATTTCTTTCCATATTTTTGTCATTTTTTTAACGTTCGCTCGTTCGCCATTTTTGTAATTTTCCTTTGTTTTATCTTACTTCACAAATCTCATATCGTATCCGTCTATCGTTTCGAACGCGTCCCCATCATTCACAAAGATTTTTCGCCCCTGGGACACACCTCTCGTTGCGCAATATTCCTCCATTCTACGATAACAAAGTTACACGTAAGTTTCGCACAAAGACGTTATAAAACCCGATCTAGCGGATAAAATATTCTCTATCTATATATATGTAAATATACATATAGGTGCGACAATTTCCAAAACGAGACGACAACGGCTGAACAATTATTTGACAAGATCATAACGATCACGGATTCCCCACAATTTTTATCACATGATTAACCTTTTTTTTTCCACGCGATACGATTAATTCTTATAGTTTTATTTATTTATTTATTTATTTTTGTTCGATATAATTTGAGTATCTTTTTCACGACACGCCCCTTCCCCCTCACCCCCTCCCTCCCTCCCTCTCCCCAATATGATATTTATTATCTTAAATGCCATCGTTGCAAGTAGCTTAATTGTCACTTATAATTACGTTATGCTCTAACCTAGCTGATATCTTAAAATCTACGAGTGGATTTGTGGGGATAATGAGGAATCAAGGGTGGAGGAGTGGGGATGGGCTCGAATGGAGGGGGATTTTTTAAAAATTAGAGACGTTAGTCAAGCGTGAACCTTTAAATACCGCTAGTCTTGATACGGATTACAAGTCATTCCCTATCGCGAATCGAGTCAAGTTTTTTTCCTGTGATAAAAAAAAAAAGAAAATAATAATCAATATAAAAAGGAAAAAATAATAATTTGCAAATTCGCTCGCCGATAATGACGAATTGTTCTCGTTAACGTTATCATTCTTTTTTTTTTTCTTTTCCTAACGTCTAACGGGAGAGATAAGACGAATTTGATAGTGCTTATCAAACAAAATTCCAACTGGAATTCGACATTGGGCACAGCGACGATTAAAAAATAATACAAAAAAAAAAGAAACAAACAGAAATATCGTAGATAGTGAATTTGGAATTAATTCGAACGATAGATCGATATCGGTAGCGATATAGATCGATCGATCGATCGAAAAATACTATTTGCGATATTTTTGTCGAGATTTTTTCTGCGCGCGAAATTCAAATTGACTTTCGATTCCCGATACGAGGCGCGGATTGTTCTCGATTATCTCGAGTCTTTTTTTAGACCGCTCGCATCACCTTGCAACCCGATCAAAAGTAGCCAGACTCGCGGAAACGAATGGAATTGTAAAAAAAAATGAGAGATGGAGAGAGAGAGAGGGAGAGCGAGAGATAAGAATCATTACGGATTGCTAGAGCGAGAGGCATCTCGGAAATTTTCTCAATCTTTTCTTCCTCGAGAAATTCCATAAGCGTCCGTTAAGTCAGTTCTTCTTCCGTTTCTACTATTTTGACATTTTTTTTTTCGGTTTTTTTTTACTTCTTTCTTTCGATTTTTTTGTTGCTCGCCTTTTTTCTTTACGTTTTTGTTTTGTCATTGGCCGGGATCCTACGAGCGTCGGCTCGAAACTTTTTGCGTTGAGCGTTGGTCGCGGTCGTTGGATCGTACGGACTTTGATCGGAAAAGTTGAGACGACGGTGTTCAGGGCATCATCTTGCGTGGCGTCAGCCATTTTTTCATGTAGTAACAGAAGATGGTCGACACGTAGATGAGAACGAGAAGGACGCAGGTCACGCCGAGCGCGAGGACCGAAGTTTTCGTGGGACATGGCTCGATTATTGTCACCGTTTTGTCTGTGGAAATGGGAGAATAAAAATTGAGCGATGAACATTCATGTTGAAAAATTTGATAACAATTCATCTCGAAAAATTTGAATAAAAAGTCATTTTGAAAAAATCAATAAAAATTGATCCCGAAAGATTTGGTAAAAATTGTACTCGAAAAATTCGATAAAAGTTTATTTCGAAAAATTCGATAAAAATTGATTTAGAGAAATTCGATAAAAATTCGATAAATATTGATATAGAAAAATTCGATAAAAATTCATCTCGAAGAATTCGATATATATTGAGATAGAAAAATTCGATAAAAATTCATGTCGAAACATTCGATAATAACTCATCTCGCCAAATTTTAATAAAAATTGATCTCGAAAAATTCGATAAAAATGCATCTCTAAAAATTTGATAAAAATTCATCTCTAAAAATTCAATAAAAATTGATCTCGAAAACTTCAATAAAATTAATCTCAAAACATTCAATAAAAGTTAATCTCAAAAAATTCAATAAAAATTAATCTCAAAAAAATCAATAAAAATTGATCTCGAAAAATTCGATAAAAATTCGATAAATATTGATATACAAAAATTCGATAAAAATTCATCTCGAAGAATTCGATAAATATTGATATAGAAAAGTTCGATAAAAATTCATCTCGAAAAATGCGATAATAATTCACCTCGCCAAATTTTAATAAGAATTCATCTCTAAAAATTCAATAAAAATTGATCTCGAAAACTTCGATAAAATTAATCCAAAAAAATTCAATAAAAATTAATGTCGGAAAATTTGATAAAAATTCATTTGGAAAAATTCAATAAAAATTAATCTAAAAAAATTCGATAAAATTAATCTCGAAAAATTCGATAAAAATTCATTAAAAATTCGCTAAAAATCAATTTCAATCGACTCGAACGTACCGGCTTCGTTGAAATCTATGCTCGCATCGCTCTTGAGAAATTCGGATTGTTTCTCATCGCCGAAATCAAGAACGAGAATCTCCTGGGAGAGCGTCATGTCCTCGGACTTTTCCTCGGTCGCGTTCGCGACGCTTCTTCGACGCCTCTTGCCCCATGACTCGACGGACTCGCGACCCCATTCGCAAACAGCCTATAAATAACAATAACAAAAAAAAATAAAAATTTTCCTCCCTTTTGTATCAGCCTCCTAGTTCTTCTTTTTTTTTCTATTTTTAAAAAAATTCTAACAAAACCTACCGGTTCGCAAGGTCCGAGACAGTATTTGACGTTACACTGGAAAATCACGCCGTACGATTCGGTGAACCTGAAAGCCTCGTATACCGATTGAAGGGCATTACCATCTGGCGTAAAACTTGGGAAAATCGATGGATCGACGGGACAACTGCGAAATAAAATCAAATTTTATTATCAACGATTCAAAATAAAAACATCAATAAAAAAAAATCTTATCGATTCGAAAAAAAAAACCTCCACAATTTTCGTTACTCACCCCTCGTCGTCGATTATCTGGAACGTGCTCTTCGAGTCCTTGGCCATTGCGACGCAGCTGCGAGCGAAAATTCCGTAAGGAGCTAGAGAAAAAATTTACAAAGATAAAACATAAATTCAAACTTGAATAAAAAACATTTTTTTTTCAAATTTAAACGAAATGAAAAATCTTGTCAAAATATAAATAACACTCACTGTCTTCGGGTATTTCGATTCTGAAAGTTAGCTTGTCACCGATGCGTACGGTCTCGACCTCGCGTGCCCGACTGTCCAAAATTCGAATACGGGGAGGGGGGGCCTCGGGGGCGCTCGTGATGCTTATCATTTCCGGGTCTCTTATCGGCATCATGCCAAAAGTAATATTCTTCGATGACATGTCGTACGTACATTTGACCTTGTAAATTTTGTCGGCCTTGGTCATGACGACCGAATGATGTTGCAGGACTACCGTGTTCGAGTAGACGCCAGTCTGAAAACCGTCACGCTGCAGGGGTGGACAGAGTACTATTGAGGGGTGGGACGAGGCTCGACGAAAGGATCGACAGTTTTTTTTAAATTGTTAAATAATTGATTTTTGTCATTACGACGGACTTACCACGCTCTGAGTGTTGCAATCTTGACCGCTCATCGTCAAGTCCAATCTGAACAGATCGCTGTTCGTAACGTCGATGTTACAAGTCTCGGAACGACCAAGGGCGTAGATACGACCGTTGAACGGTTGATTCGTGCGAACTTGTACAGCGATTCGGGTGTCCTTGCAGTCGACGGTTACTATCCATGGAAATCGAGAGATTTTAATTAACGATCGATAAATCGATCGAATTAATCGTTCGATCGTTCGATTAATTTTGTAATTCATTGTTTACGGTTGAACGATTGAGTTCAACGGTTTGTGAATTATTGAATTATGAAAATTGTTAACTATCGCATTATTATTGATGTTTTTGTTTTGTTTTAATTTATAATTAAAAATATATAAATAAAATATAAAATTTATTGTTAAATAAATTATAAAATTTGTCGTTAAATAAATTATAAAATTTATCGGTAGATAAATTATAAAATTTATCGATAAATAAATTATAAAATTTATTGTTAAATAAATTATAAAATTTATCGTTAAATAAATTATAAAATTTATTGATAAATAAATTATAAATTTATTTATTTTATAATATTTAATATATTTTATAAATTTATTTATTTTATTAATTTTCATAATATAATAATCAATAATCCTTTGAATTCTATCGTTTAATCGTAACAATAAATTATAAATAAATTATACAATTTATCAAACAATAAATTATAAAATTTATCAAACGATAAATTATAAAATTTAGTGTTTACGATTGAACGATGGAATGCAAGGGATTATTGATTATTAAATTATGAAAATTGTTAGTTATCAAATTATTATTGAGGTTTTCTTTTCCTTTTCTTTTTCATAAATTTAGAAACTATAATTTTACCATCGTAGCAGGTTCCAGTTTTGTCGCAATTGGCACCGTCCCTCGTCATGTTGTTCAGAGCGGGATCTTGGATCGGTTGTTCAATGATGACCGGTAGCGAATCGGATTCTGAAATAATACGAATTTTTGATTAATTTATGTCCGAGGGATCGAAATTCTAAATAATTCGTTGACGCGATGGAAAGATTGGAATCCTTACTCTCGCAGAAATTTTCAAAGTACGTTCCGACCCGTTCGCCATTATCGATGAGGGGTCGTTCGGCATTGAGATAAGTCGAGGGTCCATCGGGCAAGGTCCAATGATCGAGATGAAACAGGTGACAGTTGTAGGCGGTGCCTTGTGGCGCGCCGCGATAAAGCAACGATCGGCAGAGAAATTCGTTCTCCAATTCGCAAGCGACCTTGCAGGCCGCCTCGTTCTGAACCTGAAGCTCTTTGTCGGCGTAATAATGAAGACCCGCGTATTGGGCGACTTTGTCATCGGCAACGCCTATTCGCGGATTTATGAAGTTTCTCTGAGACTTGCAAGCGTCCTTGCCTGTAAACGAACAAAAAAATACAATTTTTCGATTTTTCTTTATAGTCGAACTAAAAATCGATCGAGTCGAAAAATCGATCGAGTCGAAAAATCGATCGAGTCAAAAAATCGATCGAGTCGAAAAATCGATCGAGTCAAAAAATCGATCGACTCAAAAAATCGATCGAGTCGAAGAATCGATCGATCGATTTTCCTCAATTTTTCATTATCGATCTCATCGATCGATTTTTATTGATTTCTTATTAACGATTTGATTAACGATGATCAATTTTAATAAGTCGATTATTCCGTCGATTTTAATAAATCGATTATTCCGTCGATTTTCATAAATCGATTATTTCGTCGATTTTAATAAATCGATTATTTCGTCGATTTTAATAAATCGATTATTTCGTCGATTTAAACAAATCGATTATTTCGTCGACATTAGTAAATCGATTTTAATAAATCAATTATTTCGTCAATTACCTTTGAGACAGAGATTTTCGAAGTAATCGACGCCCTGTGCATCGACAAACTGCACGTATTGACCGGTTGTTCTTCGATCGGAGTCGCAGAGATGACATTGCAGTGTGACGTAATTGTACTCGACCGAACGACAGGTGAAACGATGCTCGTTGAGACAGGCGGCCAGACAAGCCTCTTTGGTCGAGGTATAGACCAACGCGTTGTCAAGACCGCGTATCATTTTATTCGGAATTCTCTCGAACGACCAAGGGCGCAGACACACATTTTCTGTCGAACGAAACAACAATGACAATATTAGTAACAATAACAACAACAACAACAACAACAACAATAATTCCAACAAATAATAATAATAATAATAATGACAATAATCATAATAATAATAATGACAATAATCATAATAATAATAATGACAATAATCATAATAATAATAATAAAAATAAATATTATCGCGCGATAAAACATTGTGGCAAACGTTATTACCCCGCGTCACGCAAAACAACGCCAACTGTAACAATAACGATAATAATTGATAGAAAACAGTGGCGAGGCTTACCGATATTATCTTTACGATATGGAAAATTGCATTCGCGGGTTATCAAATTGCGTATAGATCGTTCCCGTCGGGAGAGCGTCGAGGCGCGCATGCGCGCACGGCGCCGCGACGGAGTTTTACGGAAGTGTTTACGATTCTTGGGATCGGCTTAGCGGTAGCGAAATGAGCCGCGCCGTGAAATCGCAAATGGCTGTGCCCTACGGCGTTCAAACGTTTTGTAAGAAAACAACAACAAAAAAAAACCAAACAAAAAGAAAAAAACAAATTGCCCCATAACCGTTAGTTCTCATTTCCTCCCTGAAATACTACAAATTTCCAATTTTTTGTTCCCTCTTTTATATTTCCAATCATCGTTATCACGATGTTATTATCGTCATTTCGCTGTACGAGTTGGCAAAAAAAGAAACGAGATCATCCTCGTGTCCTCGTTCACGTGACGAATCGTCTCGACGCGTAACGCCCGATCGAACGACAAATCGAATCCTTCACGTGTGTTTATACACGCGTGTGTGTGTGTGCGTGTGTTCGTCTATGCGCGGTTTTTTTTAAGCTTTTACTGGCAACGCTCCATGGAGAAATTAGCCGGTCGGTCCACCTGCGCGTTCTATTTCCTTTTCGAACGACTGTCGTGGCGCACGTGCTTTATATATATATATATAACGCAGGTTTATTCATATATATATATATAAATGACGAAGTGGACTGCCCACGTTGCGAGACAGAGCGAGGGAGCTTTTAAGCCCCGGCGCTTCTGTACATCCTCGTGCCAACGAACCGTCGCTCGTATCTTCGTTTTATACGCTCTATCTGTCGACGTTTTGCAAATGGGTCGTCCCGTTTCTCGTGACTCACGATCGTTTCCGAATGACGCGTTCATTTTTCTTTCTTTTTTTATTTTTCCGATTCGATCTTTCCTCTTCCCTTCGATTCATAAATTTCGTACGAAATACAGTTTCGATTTTATTTCTCTACTAACGGCGACTGTAAATTATTACACGGGGAGAATTTGTTGTTAATTTTTATGGTGAGATATTGGTAAAAATTATGTTAAAAATTGAATCGAGTGATAAATTTGGAAATAGTTCAAAATTGAGATTCGTTTCAAATATTTTACTGCGGGGATTTTACGGCTTCCTTTTTTAAATTGTCAAGAGAAATACGCAAATTTCTCAATGTCCATTGTACACTTTCATTTGTATCGGTCCATTTTTTCAACTTATTGTAGTATTGTTTACGTTTCACGAAAATTTACTGTTAATTTTAGTAAAAATTCTTGAAAATATTTTTATTTTCTGTCACGCAACAGTAAATTTGTACCAATTTCCATTAACCCTTTGAGCCCTAAGGACGCATACATGCGTCAGCCTATGCGTCTGTGGACCACATAAGCGTGAAAGTACTCAGGTCTCAAAGGGTTAAACCTTATAATTTATATTTCCTAAAAACTCTGAAGAATTGCACATTTGTCATTCAGTTACTGTCATTTCACAGTAAAAATGACTTCAAAATTCTTTTTGTATAAGATTCATCGTTATACTTCTTTTTTTCACATCGTTGACAAAAATCACAGATAATAAACAAAAAAAAACAAAAATAAAATGATCAATTTTACAAATCTGTTTGTCTCGATTCATTCATACAAAATCCATTTCGTACGCTCCTGCAGTCCTGCGTTAATTACCGTTAGTTTCTCGATCAGAGAGAAACAAAGACTTCGCGAACTTTTGTCAATGTCTCTCGGAAAATCGTAATTTACATTAACGAGGCAAGTTTGATGAATTCCCTCGAGAGGAGACAAATGCGAAGGAAGGGTTGCTAGCAATGACTAAGAGGCGCGAGTCGAAGGGCTGAGGGTTGAGGGGGGAGAGTGGGGGTGTACACTTTCTCAGTCACAGTTTACTCTACCATAGCCACGACCGGTTTTGGAAGGTTTTACACACCTTCGAAACTTCAAAAGCCTCCACGTCGTAGCTCCTATCCTAAAATCATCCCCTCGTGTATAAAGAGCGCCGGGGGTTAGTCCACCGGTAACACAAAAGACGCTCGAGGCGTCCCGAGAATATAAAGAACAAGAGGATCGCACCAGCAAAACCCTGTCAAAACCAATATTAGGGCTTTCTTTGAGACCCCCTCGACCTTTTCGACACCTCTGGTCTTAACCATTTCTCGTCTCTCTCCTATTTTCGTTCAAACTTCTCTCTCTTCTCTTCCATTTTCCATTCGGACTATACGCACGCGTCCTTTCTCCGTCTCTTTTCCACATGACAAAATGTTCCAACGAGACGATCCAGGGTGTGAATATTACTGGGGGTTGTTGTCTCTCTTTTTTTTTCTCTCTCTTGGTTCTTTTTTTCTCTCTTTCTGTCTTTCAATGACTCGCCTGGTACCTGTTTATCCCTGGTGGTACCGTACTTAACGCCTTTATATTATTTTCCTCCGGGTCTTGCTCGCCGGGACGCCGCTTTCCCTTTCCTCGAGACCGAGTTCTGGCACTTGAACGTCGTTTGATATTTTTTCCAGCTCGAGAAATTGCTCTCTCGAGAGCGGGAGGGAGAGAGAGAGAGAGCGAGAGAGAGAGAGAGAGCGAGAGGGAGAGAGAGAGAGAGAGAGAGAGCGAGAGAGAGAGAGAAAGAGAGAGAGCGAGAGAGAGAGAGAGAGAGAGAGAGAGAGAGAGAGAGAGAGAGAGAGAGAGAGAGAGAGAGAGAGAGAGAGAGAGAAAGGAGTGGGGGATTTCTTTTGTTCTTGGACGTTGGTACCGCAACGTACAAATTTACACGCGGGGCAAAGTTTTATGGGCTTCTATTGTTCGTAACTCTCCCCTTCTCTCTCTCTCTCTCTCTCTTTCTCTCTCTTTTTCTCTTTATATATATATTTATTCGTTGAAACGTGAAACGGGCACCAGCAAAATTTTAAAATCGTCCATAAACCTTTTTCCATCTCGCTTCTTTTCACGCGATTTAACCTTTTCGACACTTTCGCGTTAAGACGAACCGCCCACACGATATCCCATTTGGTACTTTCGGCTAATTTTCGAAAATTTTCTTGTCGGTACGACGCTGACTCGTATACCTGCGGGTGTTTTGCGAGTTTGGATCGTTTATTGGAAAAGTGGGCCTTTTTCGAGGGACCACACCCAACGTTTATCCGGTTTCTCAACCGATCGCTATCGATATATCGTTTTTGCGCCTATGACTGGAGATTAGTTGGTTTTATTTTTCCATTTTATTTGATTTTTTTGGTTTTCGGTCTTGAACGATTTTCAGAAAATATGTGAAACCCTCGTGGGACATTTTTACAGCGATTGATTTATTTTTGACGAGCTTCAGGTTTTTGCGAATTTTGGGTTTCGGATTTAGCGAGGTAATTGGAAAATAATAATTAGCGAATTGGCTGATTCGAGTTATTGAATTAACTAATAATACAAATTTTATTATATAGGATGTTATATACAGTAAAACCTGGGTGAGCGAGAACTGGATAAGCAAAAAAACTCTACAAGTGACAGTAATTGCCAGGTCCCCTAATTTTAGCCCTCGAAAACCTTTATAAGTGAGAAATAGAAACCTCTAAATGAGAGAGTCGTTTTTCATGCCTGAACCTCTATAACTGAGCCTGACACGTGCCCTATACCTCTATAAACGAGAATCGAGCATATTTACTATCTGTTACAATGTATTTTGTTTTCCATAAAATTGGTACGAATTTCGTGGAAGACAAAACAAATCGGAAAGACAGCTATGAGCTCGGCATGGTTAGGTGAATCCCCGAGAAAGACGCCACCAGTTGCTAAGTATCAATCGCAAAGAAAGAGGCTGTAAATGCAACTGGAGACGCACCATCCGGTTTTTTTAATTTTCGGCGGTTGTTGATAAAACAATTTTCGATAAAATTTATGAAATTGGAAAAACACGTACAAAATACGAAAACAGAAATGCAACAAAAATTAACGGATTTCTTTAAGTATCAGTAGTATACTTATTAATAATCAGTATAATAATATATGTGTAATTGTTTTGTTTTTATGAAGAAGTATCTCTGCCAAATTCATATAAAAAATTTATATACTACATATCTATCACTGTTCTTTGTATTTGTGTACACCTTTGTAAGCGAGAAAACCCGCTCCTGCATCTCTATAAGTGAGAAACTCGGTTGAGTGAAAAACCTCCATAAGTGAGAAAAAGATTCCGGCCCTTTGAACTCTCGCTCATCCAGGTTCGACTGTATATGTATCTTTTTAGTCAAAATTTATTGAGACGATTGGAGTAATTGTTATTCACAAAATCGTATTAATTCCTCAATTTTGCAATAAAAAGCTCGATCAAAAATTGAATAAAATCCACATTCGTTGGAATTTTCTAGAAATTTTTCGTAAAAATAAATTAATATAATTGTGTTCCTAATTTTGAAAGTAAAAAAGAATTTAATAAAACATCTATTTTATAAGATTTCACAATCAACGAGACAAATTAATTAATCGTTATTCCCAAAAATATATCAATCCTCCACTTTTGCGACAAAAAATTCACTAAATAATTGAATCAAACTCCCCCATTGCAATTTTAAGGAAATTCTTCACAAAAGTAAAAAACAATAAGATTTTTTAAATAACAATCTCGTTTAAATTCCTCCAACGATATTATTTCCACGATGGAAAGTAAACAATCAACAAAAAAAAAATATTTTTTAATCTATTCAACTTCTAAATGTTACCGACCGAGCTGTATCGTCCGCTCTAACTTACCGACCTTTAGACCTACGGATTCGCTTCGAATAAATCACGCCATGTCATGGTAACGAAACGAAAAAGCACAAGCTATCATTAAACGTCTCCTTCGATTTATATAAAAATCAACCAACCGCACAATTATTTATTGTTATTAAAAACCAAAAAAATTATAATTATTCACTCACGCAAAAAAAAAAAAAAAAAAATAAAACTTACCAGAACGAATCTGTAGTTTCGTCATGTAATACATATTTGCCGCCCTCTGTGGTTGAGCAGCGGGATTAGTCGACGACGTTTCGTTCTGCAGTTGGCAAAGTGTATCCTGCATCGGTGCAAGAGGATTGACAACGAACGAAAACGCAGCTGCCTGACACTGTGGTTCCTCCCGACACCATCCTTGGCACTCGTACAGCGACAAATTTCTAACGCTGTAGTAAGTCGTCCCGCGATAATCGAAGTCCGTCAATTTCTCGAAAGCCGTTCTCGCTGTCGATAAAGTAGGAAATCATTAAAACCCCCCAAAAAAAAACAAACTTCATTTAAAAACGAAAAGAAAAAAACAGAAAACTAATAAGAAGATAAATATCGTCTCTCGTCGTATCGAAGATCGAGCGATGATCGAGGAAAATCGTTAGAATGTTTTTCACGTTTTTTTACTCACCAAGACCGGCCTGACTTCCGGTAGCGAGAGCTAGAATCATCGCGATTCCCGTGGCAAGGTAGCCGATCGCGTACGAGCCCATCTGCGATAGAGAAACAAAAAAGTTCATGTGAATTTAATTGTTCAACGAGAGTGCAGGAAATTACACGACGCGTATCCTCGCCTTAAGCGCCAAAGTTCAACCGTAGCGAATTTAATGATAATCATAATAATAATAATAATAATAGAAATAAAATAATAATAATAATAATAATAATAACGTAACAAGAGACGGAATAGTCCCGAGCTTTTTCTACGGATCTTTCATTCTCGGATTACGCGGAATCGAGAGATGGAAAAATACCACGGTACTTTTTTATTTCACTCGCTCACGTATCGTTCCCTCGATTATTTTTCCCGCGTAGTTGCATTGATGGGTAAAGAAGGGCGAGGGGTCAGGGAGGGGGGAGAGGCGGAGTATTTGAAACAATCGCGGAACAGCAACGCAGAAACGTAACGCAGCGAGCTAGTTGGAGAGATATTTTCTCACGAAACTGAAATACCGACGCGAGCGAGTGAGATGGACGGGTAAATGGGAGGGGGGATGGAGGGGCGGGGGGGGATTTTCTCGCGTGCCTGCATGTCGCGATTTCTTTTGCTCGTTTATATCACGATTTATATAAACATACCGTTATGAAAAAGAGAAAAAGAGAAAAAAAATTCGAATAATTTTTCGAGTCGAGACACCGTTAGACAAAATGGCGGGATTTATTTTAGCGAGATCGTTGTCCTTGGTATAATTGTACTGGTTTAAACGTGGTTCTTCGTGTTAATGATCTTTCACAGAGCGAGGTATATAACGTTGAGTTTTGTTGGTGTTGTGAAAATATCGTTCGTGCACGAATTATTAAGACGTGGAGAGGATACGTAACAGTATTAAGACTGTATTATCGTTTGAACGATTCGAAAAATTGCTTAACGAGGAAGAATGTTGAAATACGGGAGACAACAATTTATTTACAAAATTGTGTATTCGTGAATAATATTCGTTATTATTATTTTTTTTTCAATTTTGTTTATTATAAATTTATTATTATTTATTTTATTTATTGTAAATTTATTTCATGTTGTTCGTCTCGTTGAGCATGGTCGAAGAAAAAGGTTTGAAAATTTTCAAAAAAGAAGCAGAGGATTGAAAAATGTTGAAATAATAAATTTCGACAAATTTTATTCGAGATATCGAGAAAGGAAAAAAAGAAAAAAAAAAATACGAAATAGTCGACACGGAACGCCTTCTAGATCGATAAACGACAGATGGTTTCCTACTGACTTCCGGTATGCGAGAATCCAATGGCGAAAGAAGCTCAGAGTCTCGTGTGCGCTTGATCGAGCGCGGCAACGACCGAGAGAGAGAGAAAGACACAAAAAAAAATAAAAAATAAATAAATAAATATACAAGTATACAGATATATTCATAAAGCTTTATAGATTATATCCTCCCTTGAATTATGTACGTATATATACGAGGCTTATGTATACAAGAGACTTGCAGAGCCGTGAGTTTATAACCAGGAGAGCTCAACGAACCAGAGCAGAAACTCTTACCTCCCATATAATATAAATATATATATATATATATATATATATATATACATATTCGGCTTTATTTCTCCTTCGAGCAATATACAGGGTGAGTTTCATAAGTATTCTCAAACTTTATTTTAAGACAGATGGGATCATTACAAACAAAAGTTGCAAATATACATTGGGGATATTTTTAATAGTTTGCGACATATAAATTTTTAAAGTTGGTCCAATCAGAGCGCGCCGAGAACCATTGGAGCCGCCCATTCCCGCCCTAGCAATCAATGCCCGAGAAATAAAAATGACTGCGTAATAATATAATAAATAAAATTGACTGCTCTGAATTTTGCAACCCCTGCATAACATATATTATTATTATTATTATTATTGTTATTATAATATATATATAATAGTAATATATATGTTATGTATAAGTAATAAATAATAATATATAATAATAATAGTATAATATTATATATATATAAATAGTTCGAAGGAGAAATGAAGGTTCGTAAAAGTGTTTCAGCGGCGAACCGATTTCTGGGATGTAATATAGACTTGGTTCTGTGGCGGTCGAGGTCGTTCAGCCAAGCTCTGGTACTCGTCCACTATGTATTCCGGTCTGTACACAGTGATAGGTACCTTGCGCTCGCGAGTAATATTGAGGAAGTTGACTTGGCGGGAGGGGAATGAAGAGCAGGGGGCTGGAGCGGCCGAGGGGCAAAGGGAACGAGAAAAGCAATTCATGGGGCGGGTAAGGATTCTCTTTATCGCGTATACGCACCGGAGAAGCCAATGCACCCGGAGGTGCGCCCGAGCAAAATTCTCTGTTTTTTTTAATCTTTGTTTTCCTCTTTTTTTTCTTCTTTTTTTTCTTTCGTTCCCCTCGATCGCATTGTAACAATAAGACATTCGTACTTTCCTTGGGTTTAAATTAGTTTTAGGCTTGTCGTTGCGGAATAAATTTATCAGGCTGGGATTTTTTGAAGAGTGATAAACGAATGATTTTTTTCGTTTTCATTTCTTGCAAATTTCCTTTTTTTTTTAATAAATAGTTTTATAAATAAAATCTCGGAAAATTTGTTTAATGGGTTTTTTTTTATTGTTTTTCAAAATATTGAGAGAAAATGTATTTATATGAAAATTGTGGGTTTGTTGATTTTGCATAGAACTCCCCATATATGTTAGAAGCTTCGACTCCTCCTCTTTAGGTCACCCCTATCAGCCCTCTACTCGGCTTCGCCGAAAAAGTAAGGGCTGCGCGCGCAGCTATGCGTCCGAGCGTTACCGAAAAAAGCCGAAAATTGCCGAAGTCTCTTTAGATTTTCATTTGTGCGCATGCGCATCGTCAAGATGTTGAACGTACTTTGCTGTGTAGCATTGTTCGTTCTCGAAATATTTTGATCTCGAAGTTCATCGCGTCTCGAGAGATAAGCGTGCGAGAATGCCAAGTCCGTGGAACTCGCCGCCGGAACGTCGCGATCTTTTGTCCCGTCTCTTGTTTGAATGTCACGAGGTAAACCAGGTCAGTCGACTATACAATTTTCAACCTCTTGAGGGGAATATTGTCGTGACATCGATTGTCTCTCATTTTCGCGAAATCATCGAGCGATGTCAATATTTATGTAAATTCCGATTTCAACGTGAACGATACAGATCTAACTTTGCGATCTTAAACGAATTAATGGCAATACGATGCACGATTGAGCACGCCCAGTACCACGTGCTGAGAAAGTGGGGAGAACATACGCACTGTGCGCAGGCACTCAAATTCCGTCGTCTGCGCATCTAGCGATGCGCAGACGTCCAAATTCGGTCGTTTGCGCATCAGTCGATGCGCAGATGCTCAAAGTCCGTCGATTGCGCATCTCGCGATGCGCGGACGCTTTAATTCGGTCGTTTGCGCATCTCGCAATGCGTAGACGCCCAAATCCGACCGTTTGCGCATCGCTACCGTCCGAAAACTCAAACGTCGATTCGTCTCAACTTTTCCGAGTGAAAACCCGAAAAGAAAAATCCTCGCATGATATTTATCTCGACGCTGTGCAATCTCTTCCCGATTTTAATGAGCCCAATCTTCAAGTAAGAAAAACAAAATACAGAAAAGAAGATTTCCTGCTCCCTCCCTCGATCATTTAATTCCATTCTCTTTTCATTCATTCCTTTAATTCGCTTTCAACGTCAAGATCCCCCTGCGCGATCGTTCCTTTCGCACTTTTTTATGTTCCTTCTACTTTCCTAGCCGCTTCTCCTCGTGTTTTTCTCGAACGAAAAGGAAACAAAACGAAGAAGAAACACCATGCTCGAACCCCTCTCTCTCTTTCTCTCTTTCGTCTCTCTCTCAACGATTTCCTGGTTCGCCGTACCTGACGCACTTGGTCCTCGTGCGTGAACGCGACGTTGGAAAACGCATCCTTGTCTCTATACACGCGTACACACATACCCACACACACGTATAAAGAACGTAGCGCACTTTATCCGAGGGAGTGGACTTCCTTTGCATAATTGGCGCTGGAGAACATGCGCTTTTCCATCCTCGTTCGTTCTACCACGTAATGCAACACGCTACTTTCAATACACGTTTATACGTACGTATACATGTTTGTTCGTGGTTGTCCATGCCTATATAAACATAAAAGAGCGAGGAACGCGGTGGCACGATAACCAAGTTGCGACTCGTGTCCCTTTCGTGTTCTCCAGTCGCTTCTTCCCTTTCCCTTCCTTCGTTTAAGCCCGCGGCATTCCACGATTCAGGAAAGGGCGAAGGACGCGATAAGCGATCGTGGGCGCATCGCGAATCGCTCTTGTTACATCTCACGGCAAAATGTTCCGTAGAGTACGAAGAAACCGCGAATAGAGAACTTGAAGAACACGGATACGTGTAAGTTTTATCTTGTTCCTTTTTCTTTCTTCTTCCTTCTTCCTTCTTCTTCATCTTCTTGGCAATTCTCAGAGACGAGGAAGAAATGGGAAGGAAGAAGGCGAGCATCCCCGTTGGGTTTTGTTTTTGTTTTTTTTCTTTTCTTTCGGTTGGTTTATTTTTATTTTTAAAGAAGCCTCTCGCAAAGGTCGCGCACGGAGGTCACCATCTCCTCCCAACTAAGCGCGATGACCTCCAGCGAGGTTTAAAGGGCAACCGGCGAGGATTCCAACCCCCGGTGGGTATTAACAATGAGGGGAACGAACCGAGTCGCCATTTTTGTCTTCCTTCTCGCTTTTTCATTTTTCTCTTCCGTCTTTTTTCACCCCTCCCTCTCTTTATCCCCCGTCTCCACTTCCACTCACCCTTCACCTTCGGGACTCGCTTGTTACCCTTGAACCCGAAGTAAACTACGCGATAAATTACGTGCACGGAAGAATCGATAAGAATCTTGGAAAAATCTTCGTACTCGAAGAATCTTCACAACAACAAAAAATCCACAAAAAAACATATATCGCCTTTTATACGACAGTCACGTGTTCATTCAGGAAGCAACTCGCGACTTTCAACCCTTATTCGGCTATCGATCAATTTTCATTTATTTCCCGATTATTTTGTCGCTACTGTACGCAATAACGATACGAGTAAAAACAAAATAGGAAATGTGGAGTTTCTTGATAATCTTGTGTACGATATTATAGAAAAAGAGGGACGAGTCTGAGAGGGGTGGAAGGAGGGAGGAGAGGTTATATTATACGTTTTAGCACCTCGATCTTTACGTCACAACCGGTTTCAATGATTCGAGTTTTTGTTGACTTTACTATAACGCGCAAGGTTAGTGAGTGAAGAGGGTAGGGGGAGGGGGGAAGGGGGTTGAAAACCGGGTTGACGAGTTTTCCTCTCATCCAGCTTCTCTCGCTTGGCTCGTATATACAAAACTCAACGCGTATATGGTTTCGCGCCCGAGGCGATTAGCTTATCGAAACGTCGACTTCCGGTCTTTGCATCTAATCTTCTCGTCTATTTCTCTTCGCGAGTTTCCCCCTGGGATCGGAGAGCGAGAGAGGTAGAGTGCAGGAGGGGGATGAAAGTTCTTCAACCCTCTCGTTCATTTATCAGTGACATCGCCCGGTCGTTCGTTTGCCAATGGCGAGGAGAAAAATCGGGACATCGTGACTACCGAGTGTGCGTGCGCGAGACGAGTCCGCCTAAAGATCGAGATAGTGCGGGGTAGTTGATGAGGAGAGGGGGAAGGGGAGACGGGTTCAAGAACTTGAAACTCCTACTGAGACTTCTCTCTCCCTCTCACGATTTTCTTGACTGCAGTAGCTAATCTCAGGTGCGACGCGAAGTGCGTGATGTCGTGAGGACGATTGCGAGTGAACGAGTGTGTTAAATGAGCGAAACAGGGGGAGAGAGAGAGGGAAGATTGCGTCTCGTTGAAGAGGAGAGGAGCGCAAGTCGCGAGATTACATCCAGTCGTAGAACGAGAACGGCAAGCGCAGCTTTGTTCTCTTTTCTTTTTTCCCTCGCTCGAGTTTTCTAAATTTTTACTCTCGTTCGAGAAAAACCAGTTTTCTCGCCCATTTTATATTTTATATATGGCTATATACGAGCTTGGGTGGTGTACTTGCTTTATCGGGCGGAAGATTCTGCTCGTGTGTGTATGTGGGTCTGTGTATGTGTGTGTATCTGTGTGTGTGTGTGTGTGTGTGTTTGCGAGCGTTTGCTCCCATTGCGTGTTTGATATATCGCGCACGCAACCGTACCCTCGAGTTCATTGCCACGTTCACACTTCTACCCGAGATTGAATGATTATGGCTGAATAATGGCCGGCTGAGCTTGAATTCAAAGCGTCGTTGGAAATGGAATGAAAGTTTTCGATCTTGTTTTAAAAGCGATTAATTCGAAAAATCGAAATAAATTGGAAATATTGATTTTTGTTTATATTATAATTAGTTTTGTGATTATGGCTGAATAATGGCCGGCTGAGCTTGAATTCAAAGCATCGTTGGAAACGGAATGAAGGTTTTCGATCTCGGTTTAAAAGCGATTAATTCGAAAAATCGAAATAAATTGGAAATTTTTTTTATTTTTACATTATAATTAGTTTTATGATTATGGCTGAATAATGACCATTTGAGGTTGAATTCAAAGCGTCGTTGGAAATGGAATGAAAGTTTTCGATCTTGTTTTAAAAGCGATTAATTCGAAAAATCGAAATAAATTGGAAATATTGATTTTTTTTTATATTGTAATTAGTTTTATGATTATGGCTGAATAATGGCCGGCTGAGCTTGAATTCAAAGCGTCGTTGGAAATTGAATGAAAGTTTTCCATCTCGGTTTAAAAGCGATTAATTCGAAAAATCGAAATAAATTGGAAATATTTTTTTTTTTTTATATTGTAATTAGTTTTATGATTATGGCTGAATAATGGCCGGCTGAGCTTGAATTCAAAGCGTTGTTGGAAATGGAACGAAAGTTTTCGATCTTGTTTTAAAAGCGATTAATTCGAAAAATCGAAATAATTTGGAAATATTGATTTTTTTTTATATTATAATTAGTTTTATGATTATGGCTGGATAATTGCCGGCTGAGTTTGAATTCAAAGCGTCGTTGCAAACGAAATGAAAGTTTTCAATCTTGTTTTAAAAGCGATTAATTTGAAAAATCGAAATAAATTGGAAAAATTGAAATTTTTTTTTTACATTATAATTAATTTTATGATTACGATAATGAAAACAAAATTGATATGCATTTTACGATGATTTTATTCATCAACGAAAGAAAGTTTTGAAAATTTATTCAATTTAATCATAAATAAAATAGTAAAATTATAATAATATAATTAAACACCGTTCATGATGAATTATTCTCAAATCGATCGATCAATTTCTCGACTCATTCCACTTAAACAAAAAAAACCAAAAGAACAAAATTTATTCCAGCGAAACATTGTGTCTCTCGAAATCTCGAAGACCGTTGACTTTAAACAAATGGCGATATTTATTTTTTCACGAGTATAAACGTATCCACTTGGACTTCGTGACTAAACTAATGGGGGGTAGATCGTGGCTCGCAGCGAACTCGTAGAAAAGGAGAGATCGAGGGACACAAATGAGAGAAAGAGAGAGAGAGAGAGAGAGAGAGAGAGAGAGGGCGGTCGAGAAAGGAAGTCGGACTATCAATAATTCCTCGTAGAATCATCGATAACGTTGGTATATGCTCGACGAACGAACCAAGAGAGTTCCCAGGGATCCGATCATTCCAACCGCGACTACACCCGCGAACATCCCACGAGACAATCGTGACTCACTCCCTCGATCCGATCCATTCTCGTGGTTCTTGGATTATTTGTACACACACATACATATAAATATATATAAATTTAAATGTGTGTGTGTGTGTGTATGCGTGTGTGTGTGTGTGTGTGTGTGTATCACACGCAAAATGGTCTCAGTGCCATTGGGGACATTGAAACTCGCTCTCGTACTTGCATACGTTCCAGGGCATGCGGATTTATAAACCTTGCAATGTTAAGCCTAGTCTCAGGAAACTGCATAGCAAGAGTACGAGAGACACGTTCGAAACGAAGAATTCTATGCGTTGTACACGTCGCCATTTATCGTACACGTGGAACGATCCTTTCGTGCTCCTGGGCTTTTCCTGTTCGAGGATACATTTATATAATACTGACGTGACCACACTCGCTTATATTTACTAATGTACGTTTTATGTAGAGAGAAATTTAGCGATATTGTAATTTTTATATTTTATATTTTTTATTGAAAATTTGGACATAAAATTGAAATTTCTGTTATTGATATCATCTGATTTCTTGCAATTTTCAAGATTTCCTTATTTTCCATTGCCACCAGTTTCTTTCCTTATACAGGAAAAATGTAGGTATATTTTATTTAGGGATAAAATTGAAATTTCTGTTATTGATATAATTTGATTTCTTGCAATTTTCAAGATTTCCTTATTTTTCATTGCTTCGTTTTTTTCTTTGGAAAATTGGAAAAATTTCGATTTGCACTAGTTTTTTTCCTTATGTAGAAAAAATGTAAATCTATATCATTTAGAGATAAAATTAAAATTTCTATTATTGATATAATTTGTTTTCTTCCAATTTTTAAGATTTCATTTTAGTTAATTGCCTCGTTTTTTTTTTGATAATTGGAAAAACGTCGATTTGCACCAGTTTTTTTCTTTTTCAGAAAAATACACACACACACACACCCATATATATATATATATATATCGTATCAGGTACATGAAGAAAGCGGTGGGGGATAGTACAACGAGAAGAGCCATTACGAGAGTGACTCCGTGACTCGTCGGCGAGGTCTCCGGTTACGCAGGAATTCGTTCGAGGAAGCCGCAGAAGCAGCAATACGAGCAGCAACATCAGCAGGAGGCGAATAAACGACCGTTCGAACTCTCGTCTCATGCGCGGTTTGCGCTTGTACGACGACATTGGCAACTGGTAAATTGTCCGAAGAAAAAAGTCACTGAGAGAGAGAGAGAGAGGAAGAGAGAAAAAGAGACACAGAGAGAGAGAGAGAGAGAGTGAGGGAGAAACAGACAGACGGAGAGACGTAGCTGAAAAAACGTTTGTGAAATCACTAGTCGTTGGACTCGTCGGTCGCTACTCGCCTCCCCTCGACGATAACGGAACATTGAACACAACGAGACATCTCCTCGCCAGAAGATCCACGACAAAACTCATCGTGCAAAAATTGAACAAATATAACGAAAAAAAGTTCATTTTTTTTCTTGCCCTTCATCCCTTCGGCGCTCGTTTTCTCACGCCGACACGCTCGACGAGCGTTCTTCCCGAACGATTCGCTTGTATATCGCGATATTGAAATCGACGCGAGAAAACTCGAGGCGAAGAAAAATTCTTGCGAACGTTGGAAACCCGCGAGGAAGGAAAGCGAGCGAGACGAACGGATAAATTTATAAAATCAAAAAGAAAATGAACCGAGTGTCGGCTTGCTTGGGCAAACCCTTGGAAAAAAAAAGATATTGCGCGGAAACGAGCCGAGAAGCTCGCGTTATGTAATTTCGTATTAAGCAGATCGTTCTTCTCACCTAGTCGATCTTGGATCGTTGGAAAAATTCCGTTTCACTCGGTATGGCCGAGTGAAACAGAAATCATTATTCGCTATAACGATATGGAACGCTGAACTTCGGATACGCCGAGTGAGCAAAAAAAGAATTCTAACGCTGTGAAAAATTGCTGATAAATATACGAGGCGAGCGTATATTTATTTACGACGAGGCAAGGGCAATGTCAAAATGAAAAAAAAGAAAAGAATTTACGAAATGAAAAAAGGAAACTTTGAAAATTGACATTTGTAATTAATCGATCGATCCTCCGGGCGATAAATCTTGACGATTATAATTTTTGCATCTCTCTCTCTCTCTCTCGGTTCTTTTTTTCCTCGTACGGTCGCGACTTAAGGCTCGAGGTAGATGCGACCGAGACGATGAAGAGGGCGCGAGAGGGCGCTTTCTGGTACGATCGATCGATCTTCGCCCAGGGAATACGCGAGAGATCGATATCCATAAATCATTGATGTAATTAGCGGTGTGGGAAGGTGCTCGGTTAACGCGGTGAGACGTGACGGAGTTGTAAGGGGGAAGGGGAGGGGTGGGAAGTGGCCCGAGGGAGAAAAGCTCATGGGCAAAAGTGCACCGGAGGGCGAAAGTGCGAGAAAGAGAGAGAGAGAGAGTTTTGTATCGGTGTGTGGTAGCGAGAGAGGTTGATGATGAAGAGAGAGAGAGAGAGGGAGAGTGGAGGCAAAGGAGGAAGAAATATGATAATGGCGTTAGTAGCGATGCAACGTTCTATCTCTCTTCTCATCGTTGCCGAAGGCGCGGGAGAGTCTTCTATGGTGCAACGACCTCTCGCGGGGCCACCGGCAAGCCCTTGACTTCCCTTCGCGATAATAATGCAACGGCGCGTTTCTCACAGGTTCGTTGCTGTAGCAGATTGCAAAAATCTCTATGATATATTAATAATATTTTCTTTACGAAAGAATAATAATAATAGGAAAATGGCAAAGAAACATAAATAATAATAATAAATAATAGAAATAAGAATTTTTTGTTTTTCGTATGGTTGGACGAGGGAAGAGAAGGAGAGGGAGAGAGATGAAAGAAGAAGAAATATTTGTGAATAGACGTTCCTTCGTACTCGAGCAAAAGGTACCCTCTCGTTCGATGAGAAATGACAAATTGCAAAAATTTCTATGATAGATTTATAATATTTTCTTTACGAAAGAAAAAAAATAATAATAATAATAGAATAGTGGTGGAGGCATAATAATATAAACGAAAATAATAATAATAATAGGAAAACGACAAAGAAAATAATAATAATAATAATAATAATAATAAATAATAGAAATAAGAATTTTTTGTTTTTCGTACCGTTGGACGAGGGAAGAAAAGGAGCGAGAGAGAGAGAGAGATAAAAGAAAAAGAAATATGTGAATAGATGTTCCTTCGTACTCGAGCAAAAGGTACCCTCTCGTTGGATGAGAAATGACAAATTACAAAAATTTCTATGATATATTTATAATATTTTTTTTACGAAAGAAAAATAATAATAATAATAATAGAATATGTAATGGTAGATGCATAATGATATAAACGAAAATAATAATAATAATAGGAAAACGACAAAGAAAATAATAATAATAATAATAATATTAATAATAATATTAATAGTAATAATAAATAATAGAAATAACAATTTTTTGTTTTTCGTACAGTTGGACGAGGGAAGAAAAGGAGAGAGAGAGATAAAAGAAAAAGAAATATGTGAATAGACGTTCCTTCGTACCTACTCGAGCAAAAGGGTACCCTCGCGTTGGATGAGAAATGGCGGGAAAATAAAGGTATAGAAAAATTTTTAAATGCAAACGTCGTGAGCGAAACGAGAGAACCGGACAAAACGTCGGTGACGTTTTGTCCCCGTTGGTGTGGCTTCTTGGCGCGCAGATACAACTGTCCACGAGTAGTACGTACCTACTCGGAATTATATGTATACGTACGTAGATCGAGCACCCACCGTGAATAAGCTGGGCGCGCATGCGGCCTTCGTGTTCGCGATTTTTCATCGTTTTGCTTCGCTTATAAGCGGATCTATCCACCTTCCTCCTCGCTGGGTTCTCGACGAGGCCTTCGACTTCTTGTATATGCGCTACCGCATCTTACTCTCTCTCTCTCTCTCTCTCTCTTATATGCACATTGGGTGCATCGGGCTTCGCGTTTCGCTCGACCCGTCTCCTCTGGACTTCTCGTTCTGTTGCATGGGCGCGGATGCGCTCTTGATGCAAATGGAGCGACTGAGACGAGGAAGGAACATTGGAAATGTACGCTAGGAGGAATTGGTGGGGCAATATGGCACAGTGTGTTACGAGTAATAAAGGTTTTGTGGGAATTGTCTAATTGTTTAGATTTTTTCTACATTCTTGAGATTGTTGTTAGTCAATTTCGCTACGATGCGGATATTTTAGTTTGTCGAATGGTGGGGGGCGGTTTCGAGAGTGAAAATGGCTGACTAATGACAGTCTTGACTACTTCAGAATTATTAATTTTAATCGTTAATTCTCGAACTACGACGAGGAAGGAACATTGGAAATGTACGCTAGGAGAGATAGGTGGGGCAATATGGCACAGTGTGTTACGAGTAATGAAGGTTTTGTGGGAATTGTCCAAATGTTTAGATTTTTTCTACATTTTTGAGATTGTTGTTAGTAAGGTTCGCCATGATTCGAACATTTTGATTTATAAAATGGTGGGAGGTAGTTTCGAGAGTGCAAATGGCTGACTAATGACAGTCTCGACTACTTCACAATTATTATTTAATTTTTCCCGTTAATTCTCAAACTACAACGTCCCAATTTCTTTTTACGACAACTAAGTATTAAATTATGGAATAATTTTGAAAAGATTCTTCAATCTTGAGACAAATTATAAAAACGAAGTCAATTTTTTTCATCTCGTTCGGGAAACTCGAAATATTTTTGAATTGCTTAAAACGAATCGAAAGCAGAAATTTTGAAAAGTAAATCAAGCCGCGAGTTCGAATAATCGATATTTCGTATTGTTATAGGAAAACATTTCGTAACGCACTACGAAATTTCTTCGGTGGTCCATATTGCCCCAACGTCTCGAATACAGCAACGCCGTGGCGTAAAGAGGGTTGCGATGGTCGCAGGCGTTCCAAGATCGCCGTGCTGGTCTCTCGAGCACGTAGATCGAATAGTTGGAATAAAAGAAGAGGGGTAGGATAAACGAAGAGTGGACAGAGAGAAGGAGAGCGAGTTACACGGTGCGCCAAGTCCAAGGACACGATCTACCTCAACGACAAGATTCGTGACAAGGACGGGGTCCTCTAGGACGAGAGAAGCCACAGGAACATGAGGAAGAGGATAAAGAGGCGCGCCAGTACTCGACTATATTGTACATAGTTGTCGCTGCAGCTCTCTCTCTCTCTCTCTCTCCCTCTCTCTTTCTCTCTCTCGTCGCACAGTCCATCCCCTTTTTCTCGGTATCATCGACTAACTAAATTACACGTTTTGCCACAGTGGCCACTTTTCTTATTCCTCTCTTACTTTTCTTTTTCCTCCCTCCTCCTTCTTCGTCCTCTCTCAATTCTTATTCTTATTCTCTCCTCCATTTTGCAAAGAGACACCAAGTGCCACCACGATACAAACGACAAGTTCCAAGTTGAGCCAAGGACTCTCGGCTCCTTCATCCCTGCGATACAATAATAAAGTCAAAGCCAAAAAAAAAACAGAAAACAAATCTAAAAATAAAATATACGAGAGAAAGAAAAATAAATACAATCATCGAAAGACCGACGAGGATCGCATCGAGAGGCTTAAGGGCGAGGAAAACTCGAGTGTACAACCGAGTAATCTTTTATCATTAAACGGGCAACAGCTGGTGGAGAGACGTCAACGAGACTTCTTCGAAATTGCGTAGGCCGATATAACGACTGGCTCGTGCTTTTCAATTACCACGCGTTTTTTCGTACTAACCCTTGGATTTTGGCCCAACGTATATTCCACAATTTTTTTTTTTTTATAAAAAACTATTCCACTCGGTGCTCTCTCTTTCTCTGACATTAACACTCCTCAGCCTTGAGTACTCTAGTCTTCTTAGTAAAATAACGTTCGACCATTTTAACTGTATATATACGTTACACAAAATTGTCCGTAAATACCATGGAAATTATGGACCTCGTGAGTTTTCCAAATAGCGTCGTTCTTTCTCTCTCTCTCTCTGTCTCGTGTTCTTTCTCGACCGAGTTATATGATGCCATAATCATCTTTTGGCCTATTCTCGTCGACGTTTGTAACCATCGGTTCTCTCTCTCTCTCTCTGCATATATATATATATATATATATAATATATTATATAATATAATGTTATAACATTAATATAATAATAATTAATAAGTAATATAATATTATATATATAAGATAATATAATATTATTATATTATATTATAAATATAATATTATATTATATTATAAATATTAAAATTACAATTATAATAATATATTATATTATAATATAATAATATAATAATAATTAATAATTAAAATTATAAGAATATTATATTATATTTATAATATAATATAATATTATTATAATTTTAATTATTAATTATTATTATATTATAATATAATATATTATATTATAAATATATTATAATATTATTATAATTTTAATTATTAATTATTATTATATTATTATAATATAATATAGTATTATTATTATAATATATATATATATATATATATATATATATAGATATAGATATATATATGTTATAAATAGCTCAGCTTTCCCTCTTCGTGCACTTGCACTTGCACTTATTGCGAATCCGTGGCATCCGGGGAACTCTCGAGAGGTAGTGACGTGGTACGATTTCAAGGCCGTTTTCCAGCTCGCACATACGCTTAAAATAAAGATGTCTATATATATTTATCTCTTACGCTTGTATGCAATATATACATATATATATATATATATATCAACATAAATATGCATAATCGTGATATAGGGAGGTGAAGTAAGTGGCCAAGAAGAATATACTTTGGCGTCGTAGTATCTCCTTCCACTCCGCTCCACCCGGGCAAAACAACTTGGCACGCATATGCTCACGTACTTTTCGTACATATATTACATATTACCATGGAGCCACGATGCGTCCAACTTATCTGTGGTAAAGAGAATGGAGGTGAGGGGGAGGGGGAGGGGGGGGGGGGCGGGAGGAGAAGAGGATCAGGGAAAATAACAGCGGGAGACCTCTCGAGAATACGAGAAATCTTCACCGTGTATACAATTCTTGCTTACCCGTAGTAAGGCAAAAAGGTACGAGAGGCATAAGTAGTAAACCGTACGTAGAGAACATGGTACGTAGGTTCGTACATACATTAAAGTTACTTTAACGCATGTGCAATTCTATGGGTAGGTACAGTGGGCTGAGGAACGGAAAGAGACCAAGAGGAATAGAAATATAGCGTATGCGCGGAAAAGATGCGCGAGAGTTGCGGCCACGTAGGGCTTGAGATAACAATAATGTTATAATATTAATATAACATAATATTAATATATTAATTAATGTAATATTAATATAATATTAATATAATAATAATTAATAATTAATATTATAATACTATTATATTCTTATATTATTATTATATTATATTATTGCTATTATATAATATAATATAATATAATATAGTATATTATACTATAATATAATAATATATAATATTATATAATATTATATTAATATATAATATAATAATATATAATATTATATAATATTATATAATATTATATAATATTAAATTAATATATAATATAATAATATAAGATATATAATATATGTGTGCTTAGTTCGTGTTTAGCTCAGCGAGAGAGGGTGAAAGCATGCACTCTGGCGTGTGCAATTATAAATTCTGTCTGTCTGTCACTCCTTCTCTCTCTTTCTGGCACTTATTTTTTTTTCTTTTTTTAATTCATCTCGTGACTCGTTCGTCAACCGAAACTCGTTAACGCGAAACGATCGCTCTTAGAATAATTTTGCCGTAGTCCTGGCGATGCGAAGATCGAGGAGAAATGAAGGGAATTGTCGAGACAGACGAGACGAGGAGATAAGAAAAATTATAGGTACGTCGAGTTTCCACCCAAGAATGTCTTTTTTTTCTTCCTCGTTGTTTAATTTAATGAGAATTTAATTTCATTCGTGTTGATTTTTTGTTGTTCAACATTATGCGAGGTTGTACCTTTTTTTTTTTAAATAAGGAATAAGAATTGTTTTTACAGATTTGGGATTTATCCGGCGCAATTTTAGAGAAAATGAAATATCAAATACAAAAATGTAAACAAAACAAACGAAAATTAATTAATTTTTAGGACGATTTATTTAGTTATCGAAAAGACATTATTTCCATTTGGAAATATATAATTATGAATTAAATTCAATAATTTGCTTTACGGTTGAATATTTCTTCTGGAATTATATGATTTATATTTTACGTGGATGATTGTGTTGTTTTAAAAAAAAATTAATACCTACGGCAAAGGCGCGATTATCGAGCATAATCAAAGACCGCGGGTCTTTTCTCGACGAGTTCGACTTCAAGAGTGAGAGAGAGTGAGAGAGAGAGAGAGAGAGAGTCTTCTTGGCATTCGTCGTAGCTTGCCGTAACAGGGCGTTAGCCCTGTTACGGCAGCTAACGTTCCTGCACACAGCGAAGAAGTAGAAGAGTAGGGCCTGTAATCAGGCGCGAGGCGCGTCCGAACGGATCCACCCCCGACCGGACGACGTTTCCTTTTTGCCAAGCTAAGAGAAAGAGAGAGAGAGAGAGAGAGACAGCTATCTCGCTTGTCCGCTTGTCGTTCGAACTCTCGCGCGTCCTGCGAATTAACGGCTGGTCGCAGAGAGAGAAAAGGAGGAAGATAGAAAGGGAGAGAGAGAGAGAGAGAGAGAGAGAAAGAGAGGAAGAGAGAGCGACAGCGAGAAAGAGAGCTAGAGAGATGGAGGGAGGGAGAGAGAGAGAGAGAGAGAGAGAGAGAAAATGAGAGAAGAAGAGGGTGAGGGAGGGGGAGAGAGAGAGGAAATGAGGGAAGAACTGGGGGAGGGAGGGGGAGACAGAGAGAGAAATGGGAAGAGACTTATAAGGTATTAGAGAATACGCTGACACGGAGAACCGTGACCAACGATAATAATACTTGGGAGACGATCATTCTAGCCTCAGCCGCATGGAATTCGCAACGAGGGAAAATAAAAGATTACTTTTTATTATCTCCATGGAAATAATAATATATAGACATTATACAGTAAGAAAAAAATTTCGATTCACCGTGAAATCGTTTATCTTTTTTAAAAACAATTTTCCAAGAAATAAATTTCGAACTTTTTTTTTATCCGTTATTCTTTTCGCGAATAAAATGAGGAAATAAAAAGAGAGGAACAACGTTGCGAGTAACGCCATTGTCTCGATTATAATTGACGAACTGTGATAACTGTATCGAGTAAGCATCAAATATTCCCACGTGCGTTATTATTGATGATTCTTTTTTTAAGCGTTACTATAGAAAAAAAAGATAGAGATTCTCACGATTTACAAAAAATGTAAAACAAACTTAGATCGTCGCGATCGTGACGAATGATCGATGCATTCACGACGAAGTGTGGCTTCGAGTCACTAATTATAACGGAATTATACAGAGTCTCGCGCATTAACGAGATATTATAGGGAAAATTTTGCTCGTGCGATGAATGAGCCAATGAGAAAGTTAACCTGGTGATGTTGGTAGCAGTGCACCGTTAATTAATTAATTAAAACACCGTGATTATGAGCGTTAAGAACAGCTGGCTTCTGGCTTGGGATAGATAAACGGTTACGGGAAGATTGCGTCACGCGGATATTACTATAACAGAGTTTCAGTCTCTTCCCTCTCTCTCTCTCTCGCTCTCTCTCTATCTTTCTATCTTGCCCCTCGCTCCTTTTCTTCTATGGGACTTCTCGTGGTTTGTGTTTCTCTAGTTTCTACCTTGCTCGCGCATCATACACGGCCGTTAAAATACCGAAGAGCTCATCTTCGAGGTGGTTCAGCGAGAAAACGAGAGAGATAGGTAGATAGTGAGATAAAAGGAGAGTGAGAGAGAGCGAGAGAGAGAGAGAGAGAGAGAGAGAGAGAGAGAGAGAAAGAGAGAGAGAGAGAGAGAGATGGAATTCTCGGTTTATAACGGTAAGAGCGTTCTCTCGCGGCTAACATTATGTATATACGTTAGATTTTTACCCATCGTACTCATCATGACTCATCGTCTAACCGACAAGGAAATTAGTCCAAGTCCATTCCATAATTGAGATGCTTTAATTATAACGCCAACTTTGCAAATTTAACGCACTAATCGCCGTTTTATTAACCCTTTAACTTACGCGATATTATTCAACGATACACTATTCGATAAATAATAAACACGAATTGAATTCTCTATCATCCCTAATCTTTTTTATCGCGAAAAAAAAGAAATTTTCTCAAAAAAAAGATTTTTCGCAAGAAAAACAATTAATTTTTTTCGACGTTGGAAAAAGTACGATCGATCTTCCGTGAATACCTTAACACGAGGGGCAAGTATGAGAGTCATGGTTAATCCCTCCCTCCCCCTAACCCTTCAAGTCCTTCAGAGCACCTGACGAGTGTCGAGGAATTTTGCTCTTGAACGTTCCCACTCTTTCATCTCGATTCTCTCTCTTTCAATACCTTACTTTTATAAACCATTCTATAATATATAATATTATAATTATCATACTAGAATATAATATAATATAATATAATATAATAAAAAATAATATAATATAATATAATATAATATAATATAATATAATATAATATAATATAATATAATATAATATAATATAATATAATATAATATAATATAATATAATACAATATAATATAATATAATATAATATAACAAAATATAATATAATATAATGTAATATAATATAATATAATATAATATAATATAATATAATATAATATAATATAATATAATATAATATAATATAATATAATATAATATAATATAATATAATATAATATAATATAATATAATATAATATAATATAATATAATATAATATAATATAATATAATATAATATAATATAATATAATATAATATAATATAATATAACAAAATATAATATAATATAATATAATATAATATAATATAATATAATATAATATAATATAATATAATATAATATAATATAATATAATATAACAAAATATATATATATGTATATATTTTTTTTCAGTATGGCACGATACATAGAGATCGAACAACACCTCTTCGTGGATTCCCCGTGAGCAAAAGAGCGCAACAAACGTTTCGCTGCGGTACAAGTTTCGCGGTCTCCGCGGATTTTTCTCGCTGTTTACCACCTCCCCCTTGATCGTCGCATTGCTACCATCGCGCCACCGCATCGCGAGAAATCATCTCCGTCTCACTTTTCTGTCTCTCTTCCGTTCGCCGTTTTTCTTCGTTTTTTTATTTATTTATTTATTTTTTTTTTATATTCTCGCGCTCTTTCTCTCGCTTTCGCGCGATTCTCTCCGCATCGAACGAACCGAGAGCGTCACTCTCTACGGACCGATTCTTCGGAGATAACGCCAGAAGGAAAAAGAAAAACATTATCCTTACCCGAGAAATAAGGGGAAAATAAAATATTTAGAGGAGCCGACTGAATCTTAAGGGGAGAAACTTCGCGAGGATGAAAATAAGAAAGAAAAAAGGGCGGATGATGATGCAGAACATCGCGAGCCAAGAAACAGGGCCTTTGAACTCCGGTGCTGTACGTATATGTACGTATGAGACTTTTCTTGCGGACTCGATCAAATAATTCCAATAACAATAAAAAAAAATTTTTTCGATCTTTTTGTAATTAAAAAAATTTTCAAAATTGCTAATTATTCTTTTTTTCGGTACAGATATACAAATTATTATCGATAATCAATCCAGACATGAAAATTAAAATATAGTCCTACATTTTAAAAATATTTTACCTAAAAATATATTTCCCAAAAATCTAACTAAAATATTATTTCTGCAAAAAAAAAGTGATCGTAAGTACAAATTCTCGTCAATAAAAAAGAAAACTCACCATTGAGTACCCTAAACTCTTCTCGGAGACTTAATCAAATTTCCAATAAAAATGAAAACAAAATTTCCATTTTCTTGTAACTAAAAAAATTTTCAAAATTACTAATTTTCTTTTTTTTGACACAGGTATGAAAATTATTATCGACAATCCATACCTACATCAAAATAAAAATATAGTCCTACATTTAAAAAATATTTTACCTAAAAATATAATATTTCCCACAAATCTAACTAAAATATTATTTCTCCCAAGAAAAAAGTATTCGTAACAACAAACCCTCTCCAATAAAAAATAAAAATTGCAAATGTCTTCCCAAAAACCATAAAAAATACTAAACATTTGTTTGTTCCATCGACCTAAACCGATATAAAAGAAAAAACATCCAGAAAAATCGTTGTTCGAATTTTCCCTCGAATTTGCACAGAACGCCCTGTACAAGTGCACAGGTCGAACGAAACAAGAACGGAAAACGTTTCGAGAGTGCGAGAAAGAGAGAGAGAGAGCGAGACAACGAGAACGAGAACGCGAGGGCAACAAACACATGCTCGTTACTCAAGCGTCTTATAGCAACACGAGAGTGCAACAAGGACTCGTTCAAGTGGCCCTTGCACGCCCTTACGTCATCACGATGCACGAAGGTCTCTTTACATGCTGTGCAACATGTTGCAAGATAAGTAGCACGTGCATTTACGCGGCTATTAGCATCGTACGTAAAGTTTTCTCGAGGTGAAGAGGGGGGAGGAAGATTTAATTGCTCGTGTGTTACGGGTGGTCGGTAACTTGTCCGGTTCGTTCCCAACGTTGATGGACGTTCGATTCTCCATGTCGATGAGAAAATCTCTCTCCTTCCCCCTGACAACGTGAGAAAACTAAATCGAACTAAAAGTCTCGACTTTTCCACGCCTTGAGACAATTAACAGCGTCCTCTTTCTTCTATTCTTCTTCTTTCCATTCTTCATCGATTAATCGTTCGTGTTCTCGCGTTATTCGCATTAACCTCTAATTAATTCGTTAACGGATTGGATTATAAAGTGTTGGTTTTTTTTTTAATCGTGCGAATAATAATGCTCGAGAGTCGAGAGGATCGTTAGATCGTCGGATTCGAGCTGGATTCGACAATTTTGTCCACGGAACGATGATCAATCGTATCGAGATCGAACTACGATCATAATTATTCACCTCGCTGATATATTTTCATCAGATCGAATTAATCAAAAGTCACGATTTATCGAAGAATAATTTGTTTTCTCCGTCAATTTCTCGTCGAAATATTGAAAATAGAAAAATCCTTTCGCACATTCCCGGCAAATTCATCGAATTAAATCCACTCGCACTTTCTTGAACGATATCGTTATCGCCTCGATAAATTATAGCGCGCTGGGTTTTATACATAGCATTATAATAAACCTCGTAAAATTTTAGTTTCGAGAGAGGATCGTTTCGCATCGGTCGTTCTAAATATCTTCGGCGAGCCGAATCACGCGATCCAATTTCGTATATTTATATACGGGATATCTTGCCCTTACACATATGTATGTAAGGACACGAAAAAAAAGACATTTTTTTTTTGACAAGAACAAAAACTCAAGATCCGTGCTGCACGCGCGACTGGTCGACGCGAAGAAAAATTCAATCGACCGTAAATTATGTAGCTCGGTGGTGAACGAGGTGAGAGTGTTGTTGGGGGCGAGAGGGAGGGGGATAGGGGGGGCAAGTGTGTTAGGAGGCTACAACGTGCATTTCGCAACGGTCTCGGCCCTTAGGGCCGAAAGGAAATAATAAATTGAGATGCGAGAGGGCGGCCAGGTTTCGTTCACGAGACGAAACATGAATAAATAAAAGAATAAAAAAAAGACATCGCCTTTCGCCAAAACGAAAAGTTGAACGTCGTGTACGAGAATATTCGTGTATAATGGGCATTCCTGCCCCCCCCCCCCCCTTCATCCCCCCCGCCGCAAATTCTCCTCATCGATAAAGCGAGAATTAAAAAGGAGCATCCTATAATCATCGATCGCGAGCGTTGTTTCTCTCTCCTACGAATATCAAAATATATACAGGGTGAATTTCATAAGGTGTAACAGGCTTTATTTACGCTTGGCTTTCTTTGAATTTAAGGTAGATGGGATTATTACAAACAAAAGTTGCAAATATACATTGGGGATATTTTGAATAGTTTACGAGATATAAGTTTTTAAAGTTGGTCCAATCAGAACGCGCCGAGGAGTGTTGGAGCCGCCCACTCCTCGCCCTAGCAGCTAATAGCTGAAAAATAAAAATGACTGCGTAATAATATAATAAATAAAATTGAAATCTGAAGTTTGCAACCCCAAATGTAACGCAACCCCACTGTGCTATCGCTATGGCTAGGATGGGAGTGGGCGTCTCCAACGCTTGTCGGTGCGCTCTGATTGGACCGACTTGAAAAATTCATATCTCGTAAACTATTAAAAATATTCCTAATGTATATTTGCAACTTTTGTTTGTAATAATCCCATCTACCTTAGAACAAAGCCCTGTTACACCTTATGAAATTCACCCTATACGTGTTCGTTGAAACGAGAGAAGTACCGATGCAGCTGCTCGTGTATGATAATAATAATAATAATAAAAAAATTAAAAAAAATAAACAGAAATTCATGCATAACATCAGCCTCGAGATAAATTCGTCTCCCGTTAATTCTAATTGATAATTACAGCGTGGTCTGTAAGAATGAAAAACAATACAAAAAGTAAAAAAAAAAGAATTGGGAACACGTCGATATAAATTCTAGGTCGAACGAATCGAGTACGAATATCGTTGTTGTGTCGTTCATTCGCGAACAATTTTCGTATCTCGGCGGTGTTGTATACACACTCGATAGAAAAATGGTGTTAAGTGTCTGTGTGTACGTATCGCCGCGGAGTAAATTTATACGCGCTACGGGGCACGTCGCGTTAATCCGGTCGTTAACGGTATCAAAGACGGCGGACGCTTCGGTTAATAGACGAGTTCCTGGACCGATGAGAGAGATAGAGAATAACAAAAACAAAGATTAAACAAAAAAAAGTAACAAATTTATCGAACCAGACTGACGTAATCGTTGTGATTTTAAATAACGCGATGATAAAGTAGAAATAATAATAGAAAGAGAGTAAGATAAACGCGAACTCGATGGAAAAATGCGTAAACGTCACAGACGGAAGTTGCTGCGACGTGAAAAATTCTCGTTTCCAACGGTGCACGAGACGACCGATAAAAAAAAACGAACGAGCAATAAAAAATAAATAGAAACGTTGGATGGAATGTCCGGATGATCTGATATCTCGTTTCTTCACGCACCTGGATTTACCGATCGACATCGTGTTACATACCCGACTCATACATACATACATATATAATACATACATATAAATATATATAAATTATATATAATTTTTATATTTATTATTTATATATATAATAAAATAATTTAAAAATAATGTATTATATTATGATATAATATGATATATTCTAATATAATATAATATCATATTACATTTTATATTATGATACAATATGATATATTATAACATACTATAATATAATATAATATAATATAATATAATATAATATAATATAATATAATATAATATAATATAATATAATATAATATAATATAATATAATATAATATAATATAATATAATATAATATAATATAATATAATATAATATAATATAATATAATATAATATAATATAATATAATATAATATAATATAATATAATATAATATAATATAATATAATATAATATAATATAATATAATATAATATAATATAATATAATATAATATAATATAATATAATATAATATAATATAATATATTATAATATAATATAATATAATATAATATAATATAATATAATATAATATATATATAATAATATATAATATAATATAGTATATAATATAATATAATATAATATATAAAATATTATATTATAATATGATAAAATATATATATATAAATGCACACTATTTATATTTATTATTTATATATAATAAACATGTAATCAAATAATAAAAAAAATATATAAATATATAATATATATATATTAATATTTACATTGACACAGAGTTCAGTAAGTTAATATTCTCGAGTCGGTGATCGCGAACCGCCGAGTTGCACCGTTCGATAAAAGAGCGATGGAGACAGTAAGAGACAGAGAGACCAGAAGAGAGAGAAATATACCGTAACGCGGAATCCGGATCGTGCCACTCTTGTACTGTACGAGATTATCGTACAGTTCGAAATATTTTTTTCACCCAGTTTCGCGGATGCTGAGGTTTCCCAGTCGTTGCCCAACGAGCTCTGCAAACACTTGTGCAAATTCTCTTGCATACGGTTAATAAATATATGTATGCGCCTGCGCGTGCGTGCATGTGTGTATGTGTATCGTCTTGCATAGAGTTTAGACAACTTTTATCTATATGTATATGGAGATAAATGTCAAATAAAGTATGTGTGTGTGTATGTGTGTAAGGGAGTCGAGGCGCGCGTAACGGTGTCGTCCGCGCAACTTCTTCCTCTCTCTCTCTCTCTCTCTCTCTCTCTCACTCGCACGCGTCTTTTTCCATTTCTCATTTTTCCCAGTGGGTACACCTATAACTAAACCGCCAAGACCCGTTGCCGCACGCCATCTTTCTCTTTCTCTTTCCTAGCTCGATGCACGCATGGAAATATCCGGAGGAACCAAATACTGGGCCAAGGTAACGATCGGACGCGTGCCTATCAATAATTTAACAGTCTTCTTCTTCTTCTTCTTCGTTTTATATTTTCTTTTTCACTGTTGCTCGAACGTTCGATATAACTACCGCTAGAACAAAACTAACGTTGGGAACTCGAACGATTTCGTAAGAACGAAATTACGTTTACTGACGACGGAATATTTTAAGATTACGGTGTTTTTCTCTATTCTCTCTCTCTCTTTTTTTTTCTTTCTCTATTTCTTTTTTCTTTTATTCCGTGTGAAAGCGATCGAAGACAAAATGATGGGACGTAATAAATGCAACTGCGAGAGAGACAAAGAGAGTCGAGTTCTTGAATATTTATCGAAATTTTTATTAGAGGAATTTAATTAATGATTTTTCTCCATTTCTTCTTTTCCGTTTCTCTATTTCTGTTTTTTTTTTATTCCGTGTGAAAGCAACGAAAGAAGAAATGATGAGACGTAATAAATTCAGGTGCGACAGAGTTCGTTGAGTTCTTGAATATTTATCGAAATTTTTATTAGAGGGATTTAATTAATGATTTTTCTGGACATAAAGATTTAAGAACATAAGATGTACTTTGGTTCTTTTTTAATTTTTAATTTTTTGTAAGTTACGAGCATTCTCGACGCGCTCGACGTAATTTACGATAAAACGAAAATATTTAGTTCCTCGTGAGCACCCCATTATACGTGTTTCAGGGTGATGTAGGAAATAGAGTCGAGGCGTTCAACCACTCCTGGATAGCTTATCTCTTTTTCTCTCTCTCTCTCTCTTTTCTCTCTCCTGGCATCCTGGCAAATCGAATAACGTAACAGTAAATTGAAATGAAGTCTCCCTCTCTCTCTCTCTCTCTCTCTAGTCTCGCTATAGGCTCACCGTTACCATGCGGTTTTTCCCGTCTTGCGGGAAACAAACGAGCAGTTGTATATCGAAATTGTGGTATCGCGTGTTTAATGTAAAGCTGTCGAGTCTTGGTGCAGGGCGCGTCGCTCAGCGTCCTCCGCAAATATTTTCAGGAGATTCGATCTTCCCACTATTTCTTTCCATTTTCAATTTTGTTTTCCATGTAATATATGTAACTAGCGATATAAATATTTATAGCAATATAAATATAAATTTATATAAATAATTATTTATTTAAATAAATTTAAATTTAATGAGATTGATAATTATGTAAACATTAATCACAAATATTGAATTTTATTAATTAGCAATAAAACAAATAAATGATAAATAAATTAATATTTATCTAGTATTTATATAAACAGTAATGAAATAGATGTTAAAATATAAATAAATAAATAAATTATTTATTATTATATTGAAATATTGAATAAATATAAAATATATTTCATTCATTTTTATATAAACAATTTGCAATACGTGTGCAAAAAATAAATCAAACAAATGATAAATAAATTTATATTGCCATAAAAGTATTAATGAACAAATGAATTATTTTTTATCATATGCAACTATTAAATAAATATAAAACATATTTCATCTATTTTTATACAAACATTAGTTTGGATATAATTTTATTTATGTATTTTAATATTATTTATTTATTTTATTTTTATACAAACATTTGTTTGGATATAATTTTATTTATCTTTGTATAAAAATAGATGAAATATGTTTTATATTTATTTAATATTTGCATATGATAAAAAATAATTAATTTATTTATTACTAATAAATAAATTTACATTGCCACACATATAAACATAAATAAAATAATATCCAAATAAATATTTTCAATATTTCTCCCAAAAAAATAAATCAAGCAAACGATAAATAAATATATCCCTTCGTTATTTTATTTACATCACTAGTAATTCGATCTGGTCCAAAGCGCAGAAGTTGCGATAAAAGAAGATGAAGCAAAAAGGTGACGATCCGCGTCGTACGCCCTCGCGACTCGAGCGTAACGTACCACGTTGCATTAACATTATGATACCCATTATCTATTATACATCGTGATACCGACAATATACATATATATACACATATAAACGTGAAAATGTATAGCATATCGGAAGAGAGAAGCGAACCGTTCCAGGATCATCTTAAATGTCTCGCGTGCAAACGACGGAGAATGAGATTGCAAAATATGATAAACACAGTCTGCCGTGCAACGATAGAAAGTATCTACCTATATATATGGATACACACGTGCACAGACGTGTGTCTGTGTCTCTCCAGTTATAAGAACGAGAAGTTGAAGGCGCATCCTGCGGGAGTACCGATGCGTTATCGTTTACTTATTTTTGCCCCTACGTGTACGACTTCCATCGTGAAAACGACCACGGGACGAGAATATAATCGCTCCTTTCCTTCTCTTCGGCTTCTTCGTCGAGCTCGTTGATTTTTGAATTTTTTAATGTTTTTTTTTTTTGGTTTGTTTTCTTTGTTTTTTCCTCGTCCTACTCGATGCTTCGTCGCATAGAGCACGACGCGATCGAGATATCGAGATCGTAACGGCGTCCGGTCATACGTCGCTGGTCCTGCACGTGGACGCGTATGTAATCGTTACGTGTAACGTATATTTTGTAACGCACGATCGTAAATGATACTTATTTTCATTCCCCCACTCCCCTCCCCTCCGCTCACATTAATTTACGCGTCATGCATATTTGATCTTTTTTTTATGGCTTGCTCCAATTATTTTTGTACTTTGGGACAGCCTGGAACGTATGGAATGTCATGTAAATTACAAAAAAATATTGAGATCTAAATTGTGCGGTTGAAAGTTTGGAATTTTTTTTGAAAATGTTTGGGTAAAATTTTGCAATTTGTAATATGGCAAAATAAAATATTTTATTTATGAGCCACAAAAATTTGATTTGTTTTATGATTGGCTTCAATAATTTTTGTACTTTGCGACAGTCTGTGATTCCTGGAACGTATGGAATTTCCTGTAAATTAGGAAAAATTTAGAGAAAAAAATTGTGCGATGGAAAGGATTGGAATTTTTTTGAAAATATTTGACTGAAATTTTGTAATTTGTTATATGGAAAAATAAAATATTTAATTTATGAGACACGCATATTTGATTCTTTTTATGGCTTGCTCCAATAATTTTTTTACTTTCTTATAGTCAATGATCCCTGGAACGTATGGAATTTCGTGTAAATTATGAACAATTTTGAGAAAAGAATTTTTCGGTGGAAAGTTTGTAATTTTTTCGAAAATATTTGAGTGAAATTTTGCAATTTTTAATATGGAAAACATTTAATTTACGGGCCACGTATATTTGATATTTATGGCTTGCTCCAATAATTTGTTAACTTTCTGACAGTCTATGCTTCCTGGAAGTTAGGAATTTCGTATAAATTATAAACAATTTCGAGACAAAAAAATGTGCGGTTAAAAAATTACAATTTTTTCAAAAACATTTGCGAGATATTTTTCAATTTATAAATTGATATTATAATATCGAAAAAATAATCCACTCCTTTAACAGATATTTATAAACGCGTATCTATGAAAAATAACGATCTTGCGTTACTGGTAAATAACGGTTCGTGGACGATCACGCGGCGGCCAATAACGTTCGGCGGTTTTAAATATGTTAATTTTACGTTCTAGCGGTAAGACGATAAGTGAGCACATTCTCGGTACTCTCCTTCTGTCCGCGTTAATAAGATCTACCTTTTTCTCTTTTCCTTTTTCTTTCATTTCTTCCTTGCCTCGAGTCGAAAACAAAAGAGAAAGAAAAAAATGGCGTCACACTCTCTTGAACTTCCGGTGGATCGTTGAATCGAGATGTTTAAGAACGAGATGATAAATCGCGCTCGATTCTTCGCGGTCTCTTTTTTCGCGTATTGAAAGAAGACCAGGAAGAACGAAGAGGAAGAAAGAAAGGAGAAAAACAAAACGAATTTAAAGAAAAAAAGTCAAGCCAAACTCCATAAACTTTTCAGTTAACGGTGTGGCCATTGAAAGTCTTCGTTGTTCGTCACTTCCAGTCGGTCTTTCGACTCGAAACTGTCTACGAGACAACTCACGAGTCGAAAGAACACGTGTGTCTCTATCTTTTCACGTACTTTACTCCATCATCTTTATCTCCATCCTTCTTTTCTCCAGCCGCCGGGTTATCTTCCTAATGGCTCATCCTCGAGCCTCTCTCATAGAATCGCTAGTATCATCATGAAAATTATATAGGTATTACGTACACATTTTCTGTGTTATAGTTACATCCATATACGAAGGATAAAACCTGAGAAGTGGTTATGCGCTCGAAAATGATAGAGACGAGAAAGAGCGATGAGAGAGATCGTTCAGCCCTAGCTTTAACGAGAAGATCGCTAGAATGTTGATTCTCCGGGACCCATTTTGTGACATAAAATTGATGATATAAACGCGAACGATGAGCAGGAAACACGAACGTGTGTGTTAGTTAGTCGATGGAACATTACTTGGATCAAACTTGTAACATTACGCAGCTCGTATATAGCGCAAAAGGATGAAATATCATACTTAATAAAGGTTTGAGATAGTAAGGAGAATTGTTAAGGACTCGAGAACTCGAATATTTCGTCGTTAAAGCGCGTCTATCGAGGATTATCGCGTGACTCGCGTCGTTTCAGCGAGCGACGAACCGGAAGATCGCGTTGTTTCATCGCCGAGAAGGCGAATGAAGAAAGCGCGCAACGGTAATAATTTTCCGTTGCTAATTTCCCTCACTTCGGGAGAATCGAGAAAAAATGATCGATAAGTTTTTTACGACGATACGTTTAACGAAAAACAGTTAGGCACGGTTTTTTTTTACGGTGGTGAATCGCATCGCTTACCGATTACTTTTTTTTAATGTCTATTACTTCATTTCTTGTAAAAACTATAAATTGTCGTAATTACATAAATTTGGAGATAAGATAAGCCGGATTGGAATGAAAATCGTGTTTCAAGACGCCGTAAAAAAGTAACGATTTTAAAATTTTCTCCATTTCGTTTAATCTTTCATAACGGTCTTCCCCGTCTTATTCATAAATTCATCCATTTTTCTTAACGACCGTTTACTCGCGACGAATGACTCACGTCTGTGTAATTTCGAACGGATGTGAGAAAAAAAAGGGACGAGAAGAAAAGAGGAAAAAAACGTGGCGAGCCTCGAAAATGTTGGACGCGCGTGTCAAGGACTGGGCCGAGAAACGGAACGCGATCGCCCGAAGGAAATCATTCCAGTCTCGAGTACGCATACGCCGTGGTGGAATCCGGTCCAGATGGACCATTAAATTTCAAAGTGAGGCAGTACCTACCGAGCGATCGGAAAGCTCGCGAACGGGTCTTTACGAATATCTTGCGCGCCCTTGCCCATTTATGTTCGCGATCCTCGGTCACGCAGAGGACCTTCTCGATCGTTTTTTCGACGGAGGTAAAAAACTCGCGTTCGCCAATGCTCACGTGACCCGAAGATTTTACGTCCATAAGTGTAACGGTCTTGGAACGCAATGTCGGAGCGACCGTGAACGATAGAAAGAGAGAAAGAGAATGAGGAGAAGAGAAAGACAGAGAGCCACCCGGTTATACCGTTGTCCGGTCCACAAACTCTCACAAGGGGGAGTCTGAGTAAGCTGAGAGCGGAGATTCAACAGTGAAAAAGATATCTCGTCGCGAGTCTTTCCTATATTTATATACACACACTCGCACACTCCAGGAGATTTTATGTATACACAAACATTAGTAATAGTCTATTTATCTATCTCTCGGTCTCACCGTCCTATGAGAAATTACACGTGAATATCTTCTGCTATCGAGAAATTCCGGGGTCGAAATTCCTTGACCATGATACCGTGAGGCGGACAGTGAAGAACCGGCACAAAGTGGATATTCCACGGGAGATTCACGAGTCGGGGTCCTCTCGACTTGACCTTATTATCGGCTCCTCGTCGCATTTATGTATACAGCTATATACAGGGTGAATTTCATATGTTGTAACAGACTTTATTTTAAGGTAGATGGGATCATTACAAACAAAAGTTGCAAATATACATTCGGGATATTTTCAATAGTTTACGAGATACAAGTTTTTAAAGTTGGTCCAATCAAGCGCCGCCCACTCCCGCCCTAGCCGTAGACATAGCAGAGTGTAGAGCGTTACATTTCCGGTTGCAACATTCAGAGCAGGCAATTTTATTTATTATATTATTACGCAGTTATTTTTATTTCTCGGACATTGGTTGCTAGGCCCGGGAGTGGGCGGGTCCAATGCTTCTCAGCGCGCCCTGATTAGTCCAACTTTAAAAACTTCTATCTCGTAAACTATTCAAAATATCCCCAATGTATATTTGCAACTTTTGTTTGTAATAATCCCATCTACCTTAGAATAAAGCCTGGTTACACCTTATGAAATTCACCCTGTATATATGGCTACGCTGGAACAAAGCTATGTATCTATTCAATACATCAAATGTATATATATATATTTATAATACGCCCGCGGTGGGATCGAGATACATGTATAGAGATAGATGCGAGCGCGGGAGTAGGCTAGTGACCCTCCGGACCTTTCTCCGTGTTGTCTATCCACCCCGCGGACTATTCCTCGCTTCTTTCGCATGTACCAGCTGTCAAGTTGGAATAATAGAAAAAAAAGAGTGAGAGAGGAAAGAAGTAACGAAAGATATAAAAAAAAAATTGATGGATTCAAGGGAGAGTCGAGTTGCGCGCGGATTCGCCATCTTTGGCTTGTTTCTTGGTCTTTCTCGCGCGTGCTTGGTTTTGTAACGGTCACGTTTGAGACAATGGGCCACCATGAGGCGAGTCGAGAGAAAAGTCAGAAGCACAGAGAAGTATCGCTTCTCTTTCTCCTTTTCTCTCTTTCTTCTCTACGAGCAAAGTTTTATACAACGGCACGGCTTTCGTACTGTCTTCGCTCACCCACGCTCGCTGTTTCTATCTTTCTCTCCCTCTCTCTCCTTCTCTTTGCCACTGACTTGATTTTTTTTAAATTCTTTTCATTCTTCTTTTTTTACACTCCTCCGTTTCCTTCTGCGGCGTGCCACGAGGGCGAACCGTTACGACGCCCGTGTGTGACGTACGTGTCGAGCACGAACCTCCCGCGTTCTCGGTCGTTCTGCCAATGGACGAAATTGTGTTCGAGCATTATGCGGGCATGCTGAAAGCATCATTGCTATGTACTCTACGTGCTCGAGAGTGAATTTTCAAACTATTCCATTTTTCAATGCACGTAAAAACGATTCTAGGCTTATGTATCCTTACATTTATTTTACGTGCCTCATCGACTCTATATATAGAAAAGATGATAGTAAAACACTGATAAAGTAAAATGTGGAGCAAATATTATTTCGCACGATAAGTTTACTACAATTTCATTATTAGCTTTACTAACCGATAATAAAATGTTATTGTTGTCACGAATAAATAAATAATAATAATCATAATAATAAAAATAATGCAAACGTAATATGTTCGAAATTCATGAAACGGTATTTAGGTTACTAGGATTTATCATCGGGTAAATGAATTTTGTTACGAGCAAATGTAGTTTGGTTCTTTCATCTTGATGAATTATAATTTTTCGATACTATTACAATTATTAACGTTATAATGATCATCGCGATAATCAATAATATCGCTAATTGTTATTTGATTTGTAAAATTATGAAAGCAGAAAGTGATTTTTTTTATCGCTATCATGTAAATATATCGGATCAAGGTTGAGCCTAAGTGACCCGGCACATTAACAATGAGAACGCTCGGTCGAGTCGCGCAGAAGCGAAGGTGATCTTTTTTTCTTTCGTACCTTGCACGACCGTGCTAATTTTATTACACGAGTATGTACTCGGAGCGTTTTATTATTCGCCGTATAACGACCGTAGACAGGCAAATGGCAAGATCTCGTGTCGCCGCTACTTAAGAGCACGCCGTGATGTCCTCGCAGCTCGGTCGTTAGCGCGAGACTGAGCTCGCGGCTACCCCCACTCCTCGTGGGCGCTGATCGATGCCCCCACTCCTTCGCGTCCGGGAGCAGCGTTCGCGATCTTCACTACGTACGAGTTCCAGACGGCACGACGCGCGTCGGTGCGCGTGCGCGGTGACGCGGCGCGCCGTGTGTGACTGACCGAGACACGCTCGTTTCCTCGACAGTCTCTCGTTACCTTCTTTCTTTACTTACTTTTTTTCTTCTCATACGTATCCTACATTTTCGAGCGTACAATCGAGCGCGGGTGCTTTGACCTCGTTCACGAAATTTTCGGCTCGTGTGTGGGCGAAACGCGGCGCACGCACGTACTTAAATCCTAATCACACCTTGGCAGACCTCCAATATTTACCCAACACCGCCGACATTCCAGGAATATCGTGCGATGGGAAAAAATAAATGGGCGAGTAACAAATCGAGGAATCTTCTTCTTTTCTTACCAGGCTTACGGTACACACTACGTCCCCTCGTCTTCTTCAGTCGCGTCACGGAGAAAAAAAAATCATCAATTTATTCTTCTCGTTGGACATTTCCTTCTTTTTTTTCCTTCGAACTATTCCCACGATTTAATGATCGTCGCGTTCGTTATCTCATAGAAAAAAATCTATAATTAAGTACAAAATGGTCAACCACTAAATTTCTATATATCGACACAGCAAGGTATAATTTGATTTCCGTTATCCAAGAAGCGCCGTTTCTTTTTTTTGCATCGGAATTCACTTGTCACATAAAGTGTTTTTCGGTGATCGCACCTGTGTTTCTCTACGCTGAGAACCTTGACCCAACGTTGTCTCGTGCTGGATACTTTCGGTTCTCCCAGAGACCTCGGGAGAGAGAGAGAGAGACACGAAGAATACCGGTAGAAGAAACAGAGACGGAGAGAGAGAGAGAGAGAAACAAAAACCTCGACCGAAAGAAAAAAAAAAGGAATACAGGTGGATACCTCTCCCGGTGCACGCACCGTTGCTCGGAGACCTTTTTCCCCACCTCATCGACTCCGTCTCTTTTACCCAACGTTAGTTCCAATAGTCCCATCCGGCGATAAAAACAGAGAGAAGATACGTCAGGAATAGCCGGTAGGGTTTCAGGAAGCGCCTTGGCTCGAGGACATAGCCACGACTTGAAAACCCACACATGAAATCGACTGCTGTAAAGCTAACGTGCTACGATATATTTGGCCCTGAATTTATTCACGCGACAACCTCCATAATCTTGGCAAGATTGCACGCGATTTTAAGCTCCCTTACGCATCATAAGAAAGGAAGAAAACGAAAGATAATGAAAAGATAAATAAAATAAATTATGGACGCCCCGGCATTCCGTTTTGCTGACCTGCGTGCGTGCCAATTCAGCCATTTCCTTCCTTTCTTTGCCTCGTACGCATTGTCGTCACGAGGAAATCAAAGCTTATGAATCGTTATGTATATATATTACGTTTTGTTAAATGGAGTCTCGGTCAGGGCTACACGCAGGCTTTCGCCTTGGTGCGCTCGAGAAGTGCGAGGTCCGAGGGTCAATGCCCAGGCGGCGCCTACGATCCTGACGGGGGAGAACCAGAGCTGACGAGCGACGTCTTTCTTTCTCTCTCTCTTTCTATTTCGCTCGCAAGAGAGCTCACGCAATGAACGCGAGCAGAAAGTACATAGTCGAGCAACGAAAAGGAAGAAAAAGGAGTTGGTAAGGAAGAGAAGAAGAAGAAGAAGAAGAAGAAGAAGAAGAAAAAGAGTTGGTTCTTACAACAGTCACGGCCACCGGATGGATAGTGGGGCAGGTCGTGGCATAACTCGACGTGAAATAAATATACATACGTATATACTTACGTATTTTTACATTACATACATGAGATTTGAGTACGTGCGATAGTGGGATAACGTTGGCGTTAATCTCACGCGTACTCTTTCATTGTTTCACTTTTTCCCTCGTTGACTTCGTTTTTTTTTTCACAATTATATATTTCTCACGTAAAATTAGCCTGGTCTCTTTGCCATCTCTCTCTCTTTCTTGTTTAGTTCGCATACAGAGAACTTTGTTAGCCCTGGGCCTCTGTTGAAGATCCATGAGAGAAGATAAAGTAGAAGAATAAGCGAAGAAAGAAGAGGAGAGAAAAAAAAAGAAATGTCGACTTTGCACGTAACGCGTTATAGTCGTGTGGAAGAGTAAGCCTGGTTTATATCAATGGCGGCAATGTGGAACGATCTCGGGAAGATAAAGGGAGACGAGATTACAGTGATTAAAAAAAATTACCGTGACCCGACGAGAGAGTCGCTCTAGGGTACGCGATGATATATAAAGATGAGCGTTTTTCTAAAGCTGTGAGAGATTTCCAGGCATCGAACTCTCCAGTGTGAGGTAATACTCGCGCCCGACCCGGCATTGAAATCACCGGCTTCGCGCGGTTAGATCGTTCGAGATATGACTCGATGAAAATTGACGATTTGTCTGTGCTTTTTTGTAATCTTTTTTTTTTGCTTCTTTTACAATTAATCGATCGAGTCTCGATCGACTATCGATATCGTGACTCATCTATAATTAATCTTTAATGTTTCGATCGAGACAGACGAAGGTTCGTTACGTCAAATATCACACTGAGAAATTATTAGATCGTACTGAGTTATCAAAATTTTATATCTCATTTTTCACGCCTCTTTCTCAGTCTATCTCGTTGTTTCTCGAGAGTATCGCCTCTCTCACTTTGCCAGCTCGTTAAAAGTTATGCGGCGCGGAGAGTTGGGCAACTTATATTCTCGGTGAACGCACGCACAGCACACGAATAATACGGAATATACGCGGAACAAGGTGAAACTTCTCGAGACCGGGAAGAGACCCTGACTTTGAACCGAGAGAACGCTGTTTCTCTCCCTCCCTCTCTCGTGTACCGTGGGAAATTGCATTTTAAATGAACGTTTATGTATCGTACGCGCACCCGGCGAACGACCTTACAACCATATCATCGAGAATATTTTATGTGCGACAAATATATACCTCATATATATATTTATGTAATTATATAAATATTATAACAAATCAAATGTGTAACACCGTGATCGCACGTACCTTGACGATAGCACTGGAACAACCAACAACAATTATCGCCGACTCGCGAAAGTTCACCCGACAGTCTCTTCCTTGTAACACGCGTTAAACACTCTTCTTCGTCTTCTTCCTCTTCTTCTTCTTCCTCGCACTCCTGACTTATAACGCGTACGCGAATTTTTCCTTTTCTTTTAAATATTTTTCTTCTATCTTCCCTTCTTTTAAACGCAAACCGATCGTAACCGAGTTTAAAAAATCGCGAATTCGAGTTGCCAAGTATAATTAAGAAATCGTAACGTACGTAAATGATAAACTTTGCGTGAAGAAGAAACGGAAAAAAAGCCCGCACCGCGGATAACGAACCACACACACTCCGCCTCGAAAAGCGTCCTGATGGCTCGGCTGTCGGTACGGCTCTGTCTTCGTACCCGCTACGAGGCTTGACTTTATAAACCAAGGTAGCAGGCCCGTGCGGGCCCTCGTAGCATTGAAAATCGGACGGGGATTGGCCAGTTCCATTGGAGACCGAGCTACGATTCGTTGGTCGAGTAGCGGTACAAACGTCGACGAGATGCCCCCTTGGCTCGCTAGGGAGCTTGAGTGAACGCGGTGGGTCTTGGCAGATCCACCACCTTCCTCTATGCTCTCTCAGCTTGGGCCCTGTTGTATGCGTGTGCGCCTGCGTGTGTGCGCATATGTGCGTGCCCCCTCCCCTCGTCCCTAACAGAGCGTTTTCTTCTGCTCGTCCACCTAGCCCACCTCGTATCATTCGTCTTTATTTCCCTCTCTTCGCTACCCAAAGGAATCAAGAGAAAGAAAGAGAGAGAGAGGAACTAGCATAGGCGAGGAACACACGTACGAGCATCCCCGGCTAGTTACTCCGTGTAATTAGGAAACAGTGACATTTTACCGTTTTTTTTCGTCTCTCGTTTCTTTCATACTTGCCTTCTTTCTTTCCTTCGTTTTTTTTTTCTTTTCGTTGTGTTGCTCTTCGTTCATTCGCTCGGACGTAGGGACGCGATTCTCTCTCTCTCTCTCTCTCTCTCTCTCTACGCGCTCCTTTCATCCTCCGGTTCTATAGCACATAGCGTATAGCTGGCACACCTGTGTTTCCATAATAATTCTTTATGGATTGCTGCTTTTATCTCTTGTTATTATTATTCCTCTGGATAGTTTGCCATTTCTGGTAGGAATGCGTCGAACCTCCGCGATGCTCATTTTTCATCGATCTCTCTCTCTCTCTCTCTCTCTCGCTCTTTCCCTTTCCTCATCGCCTTCGGCATTCTAGATAATTGGTTTTAATCAAAGAAATCGTACTGACGGATGTATATACAGTAATACGAAACGATTGGACATCGTCGTCGGAGGTTGGCGCGATCGAATGTTGAAATGGCACGTACAGAGTTCAGGTACCATTTACTGCCGGCTTCCCCCATTCGTATTTTCTCCGCGTGGTAACTTTATATATATATATGTGTATGCGCGTGAAATGATGATCGAGTGAAGCCGTTAGCGAGGATATTTCTCATGGCAATTCTCCTCACTGGCTCGAAGCTCCCTGAGCTTGCTTATTCCTTCATCCACGCTTCCCATTCTACCCTCTCCTTCCAACCCTGGGTTATACTACACGCGTTAAGACAGCAGTGGCAATTCGAGATTTTATATACGCGTAACATCGTATATACCCGGGTTCGCGGTTGCAGGATAAAATAAATAATGCGAGGGGAAAGAACGTGAAAAAAAAAACAAAGAAAATAAATAAGAGAAGCGTGGAAAGAACACGTAGAAGAAACGAACGCGTTGAGGAAGTGATGAGAAGAAAGAGAAAAGGAAAGAAGCTAAATTTCTCTCACTCTCTCCCTCTCTTCCTCTCTCTCCTGTTCTCATCTTTCTCTCACGCCAAAGAAAATAAGACCCTCTCCGGTCTGGGTTAACTTCGCGGGGTTCAGTAGGCGCTTACGAGCGCCCCCTGTCGGTGAACACACAAACACTGTACTAACCAACACGCGTATATACCAACATGGGCAAAACGTTGTGCCACGTCGTAATGGCGTTTGGTAAATCGCTGAACCGTGAAACTGTTACACGAGGCACGATAGGATCGTTAGAGCGGAATGCGATAGAGCACCTAGCGTGGAGGGAGCCGAGACGAGGCGAGGAAAAATGGCGACTGGCAATATCATCCCTCGAATGACCAACTCCTAGGTGATGTACGTACCTACTCCCTCCTTCTTTCTCCAGAACTCACAAGTCCCTCTCGCAAGAGTTTCAGTTGCACTTCAGTTGCTTCTGTTTTCTCGTTCCAGGATGGGATACTGATACGGTTGTTGGTAAACTCCAGAGTGAAGATATAGCTGTCCGCCATCAAGCATGGGCGCTCGCCTATGCGCAGCGAGCAACGAGATACCACCATTATAACGTGCAGTACTCGAAATGGACCACTTTGGACGATCCACCTGTTTGCTCTCCATCTCCTCCTTCCTTCGTTCTTTCTCTCACTCTCTCGCGGTAGACTATCGTAGATGAACCACTTCGCGAATAGCTACCAACTACTACCGGGTCCGCTGAACGCTGGAAGCGTGATTGGAGTGCCCTGGGCGATGTCGATCGTTCAATACGCGAAGCAACGCGTTCTTGATCGGTATACTTAAGAAATTATCGGCGTTTAAACCGATTCGATCGTAACGTTGAATCGACGCTGTGCTTTCGAGTCGAATATGATCGAAGGAAGGAACTTACATTTCCGACAGCCAATTTTCGACTCGCTTCTATAGCCTGAAAAAATAAAAGCCTGTCTTCAACAATTTTTAGTTCCTTTCCAATTTTGTTATTACTCGTGTGAATAAAAAACAAAAAACAAATCATACGGGTGAAAAATTGAAGCATGTAATTACAGTTTCTACCACGGCGCTGGCATCGCAATAACCCCGCGGTCATTCTCGTATTGCCCCCTCGCGAAAAACTGAAAAACACACACAGTCGTCTTGTCGATTTCACGGTGTATACGTCTCCGGATAATTCTCGTCTTTCACTCTTTCACCGTAACCCGTCATTCCGCTTTACATTTCTTCCCGCCAACGTTATTGTATTAAGTTCCTGGATTGAGAGTCGTGAGGAGCGTAAATTGGAAGAGATGCGGGCAAGACGACGAGAAGGAAGAAGGAGTTCGTGGAGGGAATCGAGGGAGGAAGGGAACGAGGAACGAAGGTATTCGCGTTTAGGGTCGTGCGGTCAGGCACTTTGTACTGCCTCGAGTCTGCCCCCTTCCCCCTTGCCCTAGCCCCCCCGACTGTTCGTCTCTTGACGGAAAAGCATATCGTGTGGCGCGTCGGCGTCGGCGCTATTATTGCCCCCCATAGGGTTCGCGCGAACCCGCGCGTTGATGATTATTCAACGCGCGCGCGCCGTGTTTCTCTCCTTCATCTTTCCTCCTTTCACAATCCCTTCGCGTTATTTCCACGATCGTACGTCCCTTCGCCGTGCCGTCATTAGCCACTTCTTCCATTTTCTTTTCCATCTTCGACGCCATTTCACTGATTTTTCCTTCTATCACTGTCCGTTCTTTCTCCGTTCGGTTTTTTTCATCATCATCTTCTTCTTCTTCTCCTTCCTCGTTCCATTTGCCCTTTCGACATTCGTTCTTGTCCAAAGCGGAAACTAACGTTTTGCTGGAGAGATACAACGAGCTCGGAGATGCGTTCGAGCGTTTTCGAGCATGAACGAAACGCTAGACGAGAAACGGTTTCCGAAAAAAAAAAAAAAAAAAAATTCGCGCGACTATAGCGTGGAATCTTTCTTTCTTCTTTCTTCCATTATAGCGAAATAACATCTTGGCTATTTCGTTTATGAACCGTTCTCGTCTTTTGCCTCTTGTAAAACTCGCGAACAAGTACACGCCTTGTATATCTACCATACGCACTAACCGGTAACGTTCCCATTCCTGAAGAAAATCCTTCTCGTATCGATCGCGTCGAAGATCGACGGGGTAAAATCGTAAAGAGTTCTCGCGGGTCCGACAAGGCCTCTTTTTAAGCGTTTTCGCTCAAATACTCGAGACAAGAGGGAGAGAACTATGGTGTATGAACTTTACGAGATCGTTGCGAAGCGTTAAAATGTAAGACTGCTTTTTTCCCTCTTTCTTTTTATTCCTCGCTATATTTCCACAAGCGCGCGTTTATATATACACAAGCGTATCTTTCATTTACACACTTGTACCGTCGAGTTTTTACAGTTGTACGGAAATATTTTCGATGGATAAAAGTAGCGTTTATCGTAACGAAATCAGGACTCGGTTGTAATTCTTTTTTTTATACTTATATGCTTATAGGCGGAAGAATGGACGAACGGATCGATGCAATTTCTGACTCGAATGGCCAACCTCTTCTGGGCTTGATGTCGTGGACGGGAAGAGAGTCTCGGCAGAGGCATCGCGCCCTCGGGGCTGCAATGGAACGTATAGCGAGCTATGAAGAGGACGAGAGAGTTGGTGAGAGAGAAAAGGAGAAAAAGATTATGATGAAGAAAAGGACGATCGATTCGATGAAGAAGAAGAAGAAGAAGAAGAAGAAGAAGAAGCGAGCGTTCGAAGCGGGAACGAGATGAGGCTCTCTCGTTCGCCAATCAGCGGGAGTTATAGTGATTAGTGGCTAGTGTCTGGTGGCACGTAACAAGGCGTTTCGCTTATCCTCTTACAAGAGGCATAGGGGAGAAAGATCGAAGTACGAAGAAGCTGAAGAGCAAGAAAGAGAGAGAGAGAGAGGGAGGGAGCCAGAAGGCGCTTAAGTCCGCTATGCGAGGCTACTATGATACGATTTAGCCATGAAAATGGCGCCGGCGGTCTACGCAACTTCTTTACAATGCTCACACCCAGGGGGAGCGATGGTGCTGGGTATTATGATAACAGCGGGCTGCGTTCTCGATCGAGCTCGATCGAATCGATCGACGATGCAAAATGAGGACGAGGAACATAGGGTATACCTTGTAAGAGTATAATATCCGAATCGAAGTACGAACGGCGCCAAAAGTTACTGGAGTGGAATAACACACCCTCGTTAGTTCATTGATAGAATCGATCGATGATACTAGAGGAATTTTCTGGGACGAAGAAAAACGATTTGTAACTTATCGGAATCGAAGACGTGCTATAAAATGTAAATGTAACATTCTCGTTCTCGATATTGATACAATTTCATGCTCAAAATCAGGAAAAATTTAATTTTGAGATTTGTTTCTTTGTTTAAGGAGATTCGATATATTGCAGCGTCAAAAAATGAGATTTTTAAATTTTTTTTCTGAAAGTACATGTCTTTTTTGATATGTGGTTTAAATTACATGAAATTCTGAGCAGTGAAAGTATGTTAAATAATTTTTTAAGTTAGCGTTTCAGATCATTAGAAATTCAATCTTTTTCACCTGCAATGTACCTTTTCTCGAAATCTACTCATCGTATCGGCATATTTTTTTATGTCACAAGTACATCCAAGCGAAGCATGTGTCGAGCCATTTTTTTGAAAAAAAAACCATTCAGACCCGAGAAAAATATGTTTGAAGGTAAAAAAACGTGGTAAAAAATATTAACAAAATTTCAAAACGATGTCAAAAAATTCTGAAACAAGATATCGAAAAAATGGCTCGACATAATGTTTATAACACTTTAATATACACGCAAAACAAAAATGATCAAAATGGAACGTATGGTTCCTGAGAAAAGGTACATTGAAAATAGACATTTTTTCGAACCAACGTTTTTCAACTTTCAACTGGTTTCAAAATGTTTCTATTTCGAATATCCTCTAAAAGCCTACACAAAATTATAAATAAAGTCTTTCTGAATAAAACTAAAAAAAAATTATTCAAAAATGTTGAATAGTTTTGAAGAAATTTCAATTTGAATCAAAGATCGGATCGGGACTTCCGAATATGTCGAACCTCCTTAAGGGGGCAGACGTTCAAAAAAAGCTCGTTTTTAGAATATTTTTTTAGCCACAAATTAAAATAATTAATAACAAATATTTTTTTCACACAAAAAGTATATATTTAAAGAAGACATTATAATTTTTTTATGGCAAAATATCGAGAAATAATTGGAATACAGAGTAAATTTTCAAAATTTGAGATTGTCATTGTAACATTGATCATATACATAAAATTTTTTATTCAACAGACACCTGTTAAAGAACTTTATTAAACAAAAACATTTTTTTTCTTAAACTCATCTTATAAAATAATTTTATTTTTATTTATAAAAATGTTGATTAATTTTTTTAGACTGCGGTGACCTTTGCCAGGCTCGTGGATCCTTTCGTAGATCATCATCATCATCATCATCAAGACTGTATTCTCCTTCGAAGCACGAGGACGTCAATCGTAGGCATCGTTCCATGGATGATCGAGAGCAGTCTCGTAGTTTCTTATTAAGGAAGCGATTCCTCGCTGATATTTTCAACTAGCTCTATACTCCTCTATACATACCTATAGTTACATATTACAGTGTACACGTACTAGGAGGAAGGAAGAGACCAAGATGGAGCGAGAGGTCTGCGCTTTGCTCTCTTTCTCTGTCTCTCTCGCAGATATTCTCTCTCGATTCGTTCCAGATCGCACCGAGAGCCGTGACGCAATTTTCTTTCGTACATTACTGCATTCCATACACCTTATATACGCGTACCGTCCACCACAAATTATATATATATAAGAGAGAAACTCTTGCACCGTGTTGCCAGCAATAAAGTTATCTGTTCCCCTGTTCAATCTCGAATATCTTGATATGTGCTTCGAGTCTCGCTGTCCTCTTCGTCCCAGGAAAGATGCGCTTGAACGACGGCTTTGAAGCTCGAGCAAAAAAACAAAATTAAAAAAAAAAACACAAGAAAAAATGTCAGATGCAAACAAAAATCTCGACGCACTCGACATTCGCGGAGCTAAAGATAAAATAGTGGAAACATCTATTACGGCTATCGTGATAGCAGGCGGATATCCTTATTACTGGTTCCATTCGATCATCGTGCAATATATACCCCCGTCTCTTCGACTCTCTAACCCGTACGAGAGAGGCCAGTATATCGAGAAATCTCGCTACGTTTTTATTTTCCTCGTTCGTTCCTTCGTCTCTGACTTTGCCGCGCCACACGTAAACCTAGGATCACTCTCTCGCCCGCGTTCAACTTTTCCTACGCTCTCTCACGTTTCTTCATCCTCCCCCCCTTCACCCCACTTCCTCCCTCTACCACTCGCGTATAATCACTGTATTTTGCTCACGGCTTCGTGTCCTAGACGAGCGCGTACCTACACACGCCGCTTCGTTGCTCGATGCGCACCGTGCAATCCTACGTCGTTTTCTTATCGCTAGAGTCGAATATCCCTTCGAGTTCGTAGCCAACCCTTCCTCCTGTACGTTGGAATCCTTCGTTTACAAATATCGAACGTAGATACGAGGTAAAGAACGAATCTTGAAATAATCGCAACGTGGATCGAACCATTTGTGACTCTGGAAATCTGAATTAGTGAAAAATTGACTAATTCAATTAGTAAATGCATGTTCTACTGGTGAAATAGTGATAAACGCATCGTTTCACTGATAGAATAGTAAAAAATAGTAAATTAGGGTTACTAAAGCAAATTAGTAATACGATTGACTATTATTTAGTCAATACAATTTACTAATTCATTAGTGATATTACATGATCACTAATCAATTAGTACAGGACTCAGCGATCGACCAATCACACTCTCTAAAGTTGAATTAGTGAAAAATTGACTAATTCAATTAGAAAATGCATATTATACTGGTGAAATAGTGATAAACGCATCGTTTCACTGATAGAATATTAAAGAAATAGTAAATTAGGGTCACTGAAGCAAATTAGTAATACGATTGACTATTATTTAGTCAATACAATTTACTAATTCATTAGTGATATTACATGATCACTAATCAATTAGTACAGGACTCAGCGATCGACCAATCACATTCTCTAAAGTTGAATTAGTGAAAAATTGACTAATTCAATTAGTAAATGTATATTCTACTGGCGAAATAGTGATAAACGCATCGTTTTACTGATAGAATAGTAAAAAAATAGTCAATTAGGTTTACTAAAGTAAATTAGTAATACGATTGACTATTATTTAGTCAATACAGTTTACTAATTCATTAGTGATATTACATGATCACTAATCAATTAGTACAGGACTCAGCGATCGACCAATCACACTCTCTAAAGTTGAATTAGTGAAAAATTGACTAATTCAATTAGTAAATGCATATTCTACTGGTGAAATAGTGATAAGCGCATCGTTTTACTGATAGAATAGTAAAAAAATACTCAATTAGGCTTACTAAAGTAAATTAGTAGTACGATTGACTATTATTTAGTCAATACAGTTTACTAATTAATTAGTGATATTGCATGATCACTGATCAATTAGTACAGGACTCAGCGATCGACCAATCACAGGCGCCAGCTCCCGACTCGATACTTCCTTTGTTCTGCCATTGTGATGTCCGAGGTGTCATTTTCTCATGTCAGTGAGTTCATGTGCAGTGCGAAACGGCGAATCTTATTTTATAAAAGTTTTAAGGGGAAAAGCAAAAAGTGTATAAACGTTTCGTTTTCTTGTCGGTACGTATGAGATTTTTACATATTATTCGCGTGAAGAATTACAATCGGCTGGTGCATGAACGTATCAGCTGTGCTGACTACTAATTGTGTAGTCAAATGTTACTAATTTTTATAGTGATCATTTTTGACTAATCGAATTAGTGACTTTTCACTAATAATTAGTGACCCACTTTTCGCCAAATGAATTAGTAAATCACGACTAAAATTTAGCAAAATTTCACTAATTCAGATTTAGAGAGTAGGGACGTAGTTTTGCCCTCTTAGAGGGACAGGGGTTCGTTCAACTCGTCGAGGAAAGGTGAAGGCATCCCGAGCTTTTTCTTCATGGCCCGGTCGTTCTTTTTCTTGTATCGTACGAAATTTACAAGCTCGAACATTATGCGCGTATGTCCGATAGTCTCGAGGTATAAGAACCGCGTATAATCGTAGAGACATGCATATGCAACATATCCAGCTCTTATAGTCGTATAGTTTTCACGACGGGGGTCGCCGCTCTTCGGGGTTCAGGGTCGGTCAAGGACTCTCGCTCGTGTTTCTCTCGCTGCTGTTCGCGCGGCGTTCTTGTACGAGACGTTCGCCTTAAACTCGGTGCACCAGGGAGAGTCATTCGCGACGAGAGACGGTGACGAGGAGACAGGGACTACGACGATGTCTTGAGAAATGGAAACGCGAGGGAGACAGAGAGAGTGGATCGAGAATGCGAGGGGGGGCTTGGAGCGAGATAACGAGAGTAGAAAAGAGGCGAAGTTGCGGGAGGCTTTTGAGCGAGTCCGAGAGGAAAATAGTCACGCTTGCGCGATAGCAAGGATCGTTGCACCGCGTAATTATTGTTATTACCTTCATTGGGCGAAGTGAGTCGTGGTACGTGCGCGCTCGCCCTCGTACATATTACTTGTACTATACCATATTAAATCTGTTATATATATATATATACACACACACACACATATATATACATATGGTTATAAATATAGATAGATAGAAAGCGCAAGCTCGAAGACTCTCGTCAGTCAGCCTCGAAGATCGAGCACGCAACTTATTTTACCGAGATATTACGTCGTACGTTATCCATTGGCGCATGCGCATGAAATATCCTTAGGGGTTGAGTCCAAAGACCAGGCAGCGTGTTCATCGGTGAGAAACCACCTGTTTTACGTCGAGTGGAACAAAAGAGAGGCTCGTTTTGTAAATTATGCCCAATGTAAGAAAGATTGTTCATCACCCTTGAGCTTGATTCACTATTTTATATAATTGGTTCCATTCTAGTTTTAGGTGAAAGAAATTTCGTTCCAGAAAAAGTTACGTCTCTTACGTATTTTTGGGAATATAATTTGTTGTTGGCTGTTTTTTTCCCTGTTTTGCTTGTCTTTCCAGAGTATTTTCCGCTCGTTGCCACCCTGAAACGATCTGGAACAGCTTAGGAGATTTTGCTTCAAGGTCGTAGCTCGTTCTCGCCTCGTACGCCAACATAAAACGAGTCTCTATTTATAGATGCGAAAGAGAGAGAGAGAGAGAAAGAGAGAGAGAGAGAGAGAGAGAGAGAGAGAGAGAGAGAGAGAGAGAGAGAGAGAGAGAGAGAGAGAGAGAGAGAGAGAGAGAGAGAGAGAGAGAGAGAGAGAGAGAGAGAGAGAGAGAGAGAGAGAGAGAGAGAGAGAGAGAGAGAGAGAGAGAGAGAGAGAGAGAGAGAGAGAGAGAGAGAGAGAGACTCGTGTTGGTTCTTTCATCGAGGAGCTACCGTGTCTGCGACTACCCTGGCTCCACGATACAGAGAGAATGGTACGATCGGTCCAGTCGTTCGTGAGGAAACGTCGCGACGCGAGAAATTATTCAACGCCGCGTGTTTTATCCGTCGGGAATATTCTTTGACGCATCCACCCTGACGAGATATATCCAATCGTATTGTGCCCACTTGGAGCGAGTCTCAGGCTTACACCACTGCCTCGTCTATTCGTGAAATAATTGGATCCTACTTTTCCGCTCAGCGTCTCACGACGATATCCTATACGCGTTCGAGAGCTCGGGGGGCCCTTCTGAGGTCGCTTCACAGCCTACGCTGAAAGAGTTCCAATCCTCTGGCCTGTCGGAGACTCGTTTCTCGTCCTTCTTGTATTTTTTTTTTTATTCATTTTCTTTCTTTTCTTCCTTCTTTTATATCCTTCGCGGATAGACGGCAAAGTCGAGCGAAGCTAGCTTCTTTGCCTCGGTTGAGATGAGTCAAGGCCTCGGGGCAGTAACTAGGGGAGGGGGGTAAAAAAGTAATTGCCCATCTCGCAAAGTCGATTCAAATCGTTAAGAGGATCTGTGGCGTTAGCTTTCGCATGAGAGAAGGAGGGGGCGGTTCTTCCCTTTGCGAGGGAGAGAGAGGGAGAGCGAGGGAGCAAGAGAAAGGACAGGGGGTAGTGATGAACCTCGTCGCGAATAATACCGAGCACAGAGGGCAGAGCAACGAGGCCCCTCGTCCTTTTATCTATCATACCGTCCAGTCTGATTCCAGTGATTGTTCGGCCGAGCAGTGATTTTCTTTCGCCGACGGTACAACGTACCTACTTTACGGAAGAAGATTGCTTGAAATTTGATGAACCAGCTAGCTTTCGTCCCGATTGAGGAGCGATCCGAGGAAAAAGGAATGTTCAAGAATTCTTGAAAAGTTCCCTCGGTGAACATAATCATCGTGTAAAAAAGAAAATATGATAGGGGAAGAGAAGTGGAAAGCATCGTTTTTACGTTTTGCTTTTCTTTTTTTTTTCTTCCTCCGGTAGCCGCAAATTGCCGGTGACGAGGACTAAGAACTCGATTATGCGCGCGCGTATGTCAGAACGCGAGATAAAAGTCGTAACGTTCGCCTCCCAGGAATGAGGAAATCGTCTCGTTGGGTAGGAGGAAGCACGGAGTCGTCGGATGTCAACGACGGACCGGTCGACGCGTTCTACACACACACGCGCACGCGCGGTAGATCTAGACGCGCGCATTGGGCGAATCGCCAACGGGACGACGCCACGCTCCGTGAACGTTGCGTCGGGTCAGGTTTGTCCGTGATGCAATCCAGGCGAAAAAATGTACGCGAATTTTATCGCCGACTAGAATTCAATTAAAACAACAGCAACAACAACGATAATTATAATTACGCGAAAGAAACAAACTTTTGCGAGAGATTTTCTGCGGCTCGATTCTCGCGTTTGTCCTCGTTCACGTGGGGGTGCTCGATCCTAATGGGCAGAAAAACGTTATATACATCCCATGTATGGGAATGATTGTCGTGACCTCGACCCGGTCGAGGGACAACGGTGAGGCTCGTTATTTCTCGATTCTCTCTCGGTCAGCCGTGTAACGAGTGGAGAAGGAGGAGGAACACTCTCCAGTCGAAAAGACACACACACATACACCGGATGATGTTCAACGTCATGAGGAATGAAATGATGGTGGCCAAGTTTCCAGAGGGGCACGTGCGACACGAAATCACGTCTGTGTAGATAAACACGTACATATATACATATATATTTGTACGATACGGCAAGGAGTACCTAGGTGAAACTCAAAAAATGAGATTGTGTAACTGTTGCGGAGGTATTATTACCGGGAGAGAACGAAGAGGACAGAGGTCATTGCATCCGATGGATCGTCGCTCGACGACAATGACACGTCTGTGCGATGAGCTCCATTGCTGTGGGAACGTTTTGATTGACTCCCTCGCGAACGGTTTAATATCCTCTCGAGTGCCCGGTATACATTTTCTCTCTCTTCCCCTCGCTCTTATTCGCAAACCTCGGTCGTTCGGCTTTAATGCATAATAATGGTAGCCACGCGATTAGACGGTGCTGTGGCTGATCGCGTGTATGTAAGTGTGTATGTACAGCTGGCGAGTCTTGGCTTCGGAGGATCTAATGGTCTTCTAACGGCAGCCGACCGTATAACCGAAGTTATGTACGCCGGACGCTCGAGACGTTTGTAAAGAGGCTGTCGAGGAGCAGCCGATGTTTGGCGCGGCGAATAAACGTTGAGTCGAAAAGATAGCGAACATGGACACTTTCGGACGGCTCGAAGTTCGGTGCGACCGCCGACGGGTCTTTTGCGGTCTTCGCTGCTACCGTAGGCCCTCCCACTTTTCTCTCTCTCTCTTCGACCATGCGCGCATGCGCGTCTCCCCCACTCGCGCTCATCTCGGCGGTCGCGCTGGACTTTGCGACCGCCGAGTCTTGCGCTACTCCCACTCCTGTCGCTTCGACCGTACACGCCTGCGAACCGTGCTCACGCGACTGTCGCGTCATTCTTACAACAAGAAGGTAACGAATATCAGCACTTTCGAAGATATCGAAGATCAACGTCATCGTTGACGTGTCTCGCGTGATTTCTCTTCCTACCGAGTGTTCCAGCATGAGCGCAAGCGCTTGGTACCCACGATTATTATATGTAATCTGGTATGCGGCATTATACGCGAGAGAGAGTGTATTCTCGCTTCGTCCGTTCGTTCGCCTCGGCTTATTTCAGTCGCATGTTAAATCCTGCGAGACTGCCTAAACGCCCGTAACGGATTCTTGATCCTTCTGGAACGAACAACCGGAAATCGCGCGAGTCTGGCCGCTGCTGCGCAGGTTCTCGTATCCGAAGCTACGTTGTTGTTCTCCCGCCTGTTACGTAATAGCCCGGCAACTATAAACACATCGCGAACGAAACAGCGTGTTCTCCACTCCCGAGGCCGAGCGAGGGATGCGGTTCTTCAACCTCCGCCATTTTTTCGACCCTCGCGCGGTTTCTCGGTAAGAATTTTCTAACCCTGTCCGTTTTTTTTTTCACGTAACGACGTTTATGCTCTCGAGTCGGCGTGCACCACGAAAGTTTGCCCCGGCGGAGGTTAGGTTCCTCGTAGAACGAGAATTTCTTACATAACGGATTCTTGATCCTGCTTTAAAGTCCGGAAATCTCACGTGAATCCCAAACCGTGTGTGCGATATATATATCGGCTTGAGAAATTCCCCGGTCGTGATACGTGGATGCTGCGCGCTCGTCCCTTTCAAACACGCGTACGCGCATGCGCGCGCGTCATCTGTTTTCGCTCGCGCGTGTGGAACATTGCGTGTTTGTCCAACACGGTGCTTTTACGATTCCATCATCCTACTCGCAGAGTCGCAAGAGGGTCATCGCTATTAGCGAGACTCTTCGCAACTACGACTATGAACAGTTTGAAATTTATCCCGTTGGCGAGTATCCTCGAGGATTCCGCCATCTTGGTATAATCTCGCGTCGTTATAAAGCCGAGAATAATTAATTCGGTCGGTACCATTTTGCGGTTCTTCCAGCACCTCTGGCACTTCGTTTTCCTGGTTATGCGTCTTTACCGAGTGGCGTAACACAATTAATAATGCCGTAAACCTGCCACTGTTGATAGTTTTACAAGTGACGGTAGCGGTTTCTCTTTATTCGACCGTACAGTGTAGTAAAGGAGTCGAACTCCTTCGGGGCAGCAGGAAACGAGTGAACAAAAAATAGAGCGGATAGATCGCGCTGAAGTTGTTGCGAACTTCATTCGCGGTCTATCCGGCCATCTTGGCTCGCTTACTTGTCTTCGAGTCTTCTTGACATATACTTGGATATATATATATATATATATATATGTGTGTATATCTCTATGACAACAACCGCTCGTCCTTTTGCCTATCGTGGCTCTCACATCCAACGTGATCGCTCTCGCAAGATCTTCCCGGGGCGGTCTTCAATGCAAATACGTAATCGACGCAATTAAGATCCTCTCTGGCTTGCCCCTGGTACCTGTAAGTACCGCCTATGTAGACCATAATCCTCGACCATGTTATCCCCCGGCACTCTCATCGGGCTTTAACGAGTTCTTCATCGTGTACACGGTTTCACGTACGCTTCCGACCGTCCTTTGATATAACAGACCCATCTGTTGTCGACGTGTACACAGAATTTTTTACGATTTCTTTATATTCTCTTTTCTTCGACCTTTATTTGACCTTTCTTGGTTATCGGTAAGGGGAATCAGACGTGTGCAAACTTTGTGATTTTTATGTTCTTTATCTTAGAAAAATAAGTAAAAATGCAGATATTTACGAGCGATAAATTTATCCAATTGGTGACAGATGCTGGCAAATGCTCCAGTGATAAATCACAACAAATTATTTAGCGACGAGTGTCGCCATATTGTTGATAACGTTGAAAGTGGCCAGATGTCACGGGATAAAGGATAACAAAAATGGAAATTCCTCAACGGATTAATCACGATCCTTTTAAAATATTTGACCTTGAAGCTCAAGGATGGATTTCACAAAATTGTGTTTATGGACGTCGACCTGAACTACTTCATGTCTGACGTGTAATAATAACGCCAAAACTTCGAACGCTTTTATGTCAGTCGCGTCATCATGGCGGGGCTCTCTTTCACCTCCCTCATTTCAAGGTCGTTCAAGGTCGGTAAACGCGGTGCAACGACCTTGCGCATAGCCGTTGGTGTGTATACGCCTGGTGGTAATAAACTGGTTGCGCGTGAGCTTCGTAGCGTCCGGGGCGAGTTCGGTTCCCTCCACGCGAGAGAGTCTCGAAGGAGAACGGCCGCGTAGAGTCGATGTGTTGCCTCCATGCACCGTCTAAGCTATTCGCCATGTGGTTCGTGCGAGAGAACCGAGAAAAGGTAGAATGGATCGTACGGATACTTCGAACACCTAATATATATATATGGGGCATTCCACGTCAAACCGGACACCATTTTGCTTTTGCATCTCCGATTTTATTGAAAATTTGTTATGTTCTAATATTGGTTGAAAGAGGCATACATGATTTTTATCAATTTTTTTTCTAGCCGTTTTCAAGATATCAATTTTTCAAAAATTACGTTTTTTTTTAACCGTTCATAAGTTTGCGACAAATGGGCCAAAGTGAACGTTTTTTTTAAATTTATCTTCTTAAATGCACTTTTGATAAGAACATATCGAATCAATTTTCCAAACCGTATATCGACGAAAAGTTTCCGGACAAAAGTTGAAAAGAGTGCTGGAACGTTTTTTATGTCATTTTGCCGATAGTTGGCCTAGGCCAATTTAACGAGCGCCATTTGAAAGAGGAGAGATTTACCTTCATTTTGACTTTTTAAAAAAAGATTTACGATTTTTTTTACAATTAGCATCCAGTTTTGAATAAGATCATTTTTTGTCGTTTTTTTGTTCATTTTCGATTGAACGCCATTTGAGGTAATCATTTTTTTAACGCATTTGTTTGATCAAACTCATAAATGTGTAAGTCTAAGCTTCAATTTTATTTTTTAAAAAATATTCTACGATTTTTTTTTCCAAAGATATTTCGTCTTTTGAGACAAAATAGATAATTTGAAAATTGTTCCGGAGGACGAAAACGATGAGGCTTACGACAAAACCTCAAGATGGTAAAAAGTTGTATTACTTCTTGTTGAGTTCAGGAGAATTTTTACAGATTTTTTTTTCAAAATTTTTATTTTCATCTATTTCCGGTCACAAAACTCGATTGATGCGAATACCATGAAAATAATATAATTAATTTTTTTATTTACATATTAAAGTTTATATTAAAGTGTTTGAAGCATCTTGCACATACATACACATACATGTACGTAATACCTCCTCATCCGAGCGATCTTCTTGTTTCTACTCGATCTCTTCGTCAATCTCAACACTGTTGGCTTTCCCTCGCGCTCCTCGACTTCGCGAGACGTCTAATAATAAAACGGCGATCCTCATGCATTACCGGATCTCCCTTCGCCCCGCGGACGACCGTTCACGCACGAACGGACGTCCTAAGAGCCAATGCGCCATGGAGGAGAGAAAGAGAGAGAGAGAGACCAGGAATCCGGTCGTGCCCTCGTCAGGATCTCCTTTTTACCCTACGAGAGTCCTCCGCTCGTTCGTCTTAAGGACACGAGTCTATTCTCGTTTCGAATACAAAGGAGCTTTGATATTTTCTTCATACGTCTCGTTATATCGATCTTATGCAAAATGTCTTTCCATAAATAACACTTTTGTGTTGTTCGAAAAGAAAATTTGAAAAACAAACCAAATCTTCTTCCACTTTCCACGCATTTCCGTTTCAATTATTTCACTGTCACTCAGAGCTCTTGAAAATTCCTCCGTTAAAATAGCCACGAGCATTCTTTACCCCCTCGACATCTTCTCTTCCGTGTATCGTGTTTCTCATTCCCGTCTTCGTTCGCCTCTTCTCATTCCGCATTACCATAAACGGAAAGATTTACGATCGAATATTCATCGGCGGAAGGTTGTTGATGAGAATTAGCGTTAACCGCTTGTACATCTCGCCGGTGAAAAATATAATCGTCGTTAAGCGCAATTCTATTCTTCTCCATTTTAATAATGCCACATTTTACCATTGGAGAGAAGAAGAAGAAGACACGCGGGACGACCGCTTGACAAAGGCCGAGCGAACCACACGTACCCAAGTTGCGGAAGCTCTCATCCAACGTCATGGAAAATTTCCCCCACTTCTGGTACTTGGAGCGATGCGTGCGCCGCTCGAACGCCACACCGTACATAGTCTTCCTTCTACGTGGCCTGGGCCCATTCGCTCGTTCGTTCGCCCGTGATGGTGGACACTCGGTTAGAGAGGAGAGAATAATCGTTAGAGAAAGATCGTGGAAACGTAGCAAGAAAATAAGAAAGAAGAAAGAAAACGGGCATGATTCTTCCTCAAGTGCGCGAAGCGCGTCCCAAGGTTGACCGCGCGTGCCTTGCCCGCTTCGAGTTAAATTGGCATGAAGCGTGACCGTTGTCCACCCGTCTCGCCGCTTCCGTATCGCGCTTTAATTACACAATCTCCGCGCGCGACTCTCGTCCCCGCGACTATACCGTTTCTCTTCTCGTTCTCTCATTTGCTTTACTGTTTTTTTTACCCCTCTCTTTCGTTTATTTTTTTTTATTAATTATCTTGAGCGCGTCTCCTCTCTTTTCGCGTCGTTGCGGACTTTCCGAGATTGCGCTCGTCGAACGACACGTGTGCCACTCGTGCAGTTTCGCTTCGAAAACGTTTCGTATAAACATTATACGAGCGAGAGAGAGAGAGAGAGAGAGAGAGAGAGAGAGAGAGAGAGAGAGAGAGAGAAGAAACGCGGTTCTCCGCGAGCGAGGTCAGGGAGACATGCGCATTCGGTAAACTTAATCGTCGAGAGATTCACGCGTGCCTCGACTCTTGCGGGATTCGTCATTACCGCTGTGCGCTAGAGGAGTGGGAGAAGGGACGCGCGAGAGCGAGCGAATGGGAACGTCGGACGCGTTACTGGTGGGAGTAGGATGCGCGGACCGGGTGCGCGTAAGAGAGCTTCGACGATTGTAACTGTCTCGAAAAAATGATATAATTGCCCGTGGCGTTAATCTTCGCTAATTCGTGAGATCAAAGTATTTTAATCGTCGCTTTTTACAACGGGGAATAAAAAGAAACGCGTGTTACGAGCAAATCTCTTCTCGCACTCTCAATTTTATCCATGAAAAAGGAAACGAGCGTAGGAGTGGTAAGAGAAAAAGGAGAGAGGGAGACAAAAAAAGAAGAGGGATCAAGATGTTCTCAAGAAATCAACGTGCACGTTACAGCCACGTGAATCGCGTAATCGTATTCCATTATATTCATTATCATATGTATATGTAGATATATATAATATATAATTGAGTGCCCGTTACGCAATAAGAATAATATGCAAAGGAGGTAGCGAGGAGAGCGTGATTGTTAGATCGGTCTCGTCTTGGCGCGGAAGTTGGCTCCGCCGTGTGAGAGTTGCAAATTTCTTTTCGTTCCCTCGGCACGATCCTCTCGCTCTCTTCCTTCGCCCTCGTTTCATTCCACACGTCTGCGCCTATTCCCTTCTTTCTCCATTCCCTCTCTTTTCTTTTTATCTATAAACAATCGTCAATGTGTGAGTAATATAAAATTCATCCGATCCCAATTATATTAACCTCGAGTCTGTGCAGGACTATATCTCATTCCAGGCAAACAAAGGACTTTGAGCGAAGGTTCTCACGGATAAGCAGCATTTGCGAAGAAGTAGCTCGAAGTTCGTTAGCACTTTGCGCGAATGCTTAAATAAAACAGTTGCGCAATTCCGTTCTCGAAAAACAAATCGAGAACATCGCGTTTCGTCCAATTCTTATTTTTTTTTCCTCGCCAAAATGAAAATTCTCGATTTTACTCGTGGGATCTCGTTCCATGTGAGAATCCCCGGTTTTTTTTTTCTCTAATCCTCGTATAAATTCCTCTCGATCGTCGTTACCGTCGTATTTCGATACGAAAGAGAATCTCGCGAGAGAAATTAATTACGGGCAATTTGCGATAGGCGTCCGGCCCTTCCGTTCCGTCAGTGCGGTTGCGTTTAATCCACGTATACACACGTATATAAATATATAAGTATGTGGATAAAGTCGATGCAAAGTTGTGCAGTAAGTAGCGAGAAGCGTATCATGGGACAGGGAGAAAAGTAAATGATGAACGTACAGCAAAGCGTGACCAATCGATAAAAAGGGTTACGGATACACGTGAAAAAGTTAAACGTAGTCCTAGAGCATGCCGTGATATACGAAAGAATTGAACAAAAAATATTAATGAAATAAAATTATGTAAAAAAACAAAAAATTAAATACAAAAAAAAATTATGACGCGAAAAAGAATAAGGCGAGGTCGTTGGAGACGAGCGGGAAAGGGAGGAAGAAGCTTAGGTGGGCAGGTATACATAGGAAAAGGACGAATAAAAAGTGTCTACTCCGTACGAGGGAAAAATGGAATAAAAATACTGGGAATGGAGCAGAGGAGAGTACGATGTAATGAGAAGGCGGAAACCGCTCGTACTCCACGCTACCCCGTGTGTCTATGTCCCCGTGCGCACAGGTGCTTCTTCTTCGTGTCCTCTCTTCTTCTTCTTCTTCCTAGTCTTTTTTTTAAACCTGACTTAGGTACGCGGAGTCCAGTACGTATATATGTGAATCTTGAACAGAGATACACCCAGTTATGCGTACTATATAATGAGCAGTTCTTCCTTTTTTCCGTCTTCACTACGTGCGTTCGTTTCCCCGCGAATTCTTCGCGACTCCTGGTGCGTTTCTCGTCCTCGAGAACGGCCTTACATACCGGAAGCGAGTATTTTTCTTCCGTTTGGTTGGTAACAAATGAAAAGAAAACAATCGTTCGTGCAGATTTGAGGAAATCTGTTGTTAGTTGATTTTTTGGCCGGTAGGAGGCGCGAGTTTGGCGGGAAATTTGATTTATATCGTAGGAATTGCACGTGTGGTCCATACGTTATAGCAGGAAGAAAACGAAGTGGACGACGATCTAGTATATTCGCTCTGTAGAATTTCTCGAAGCGTAACGACGTGAACGACGTGGACACTCTCGTCGGTGGGTAGTTTGTACCGTTGGTGTCGATCTGCACTGACGAACCTGCCGCCTAACTGCCGTCTGTACCCGTCTGTTCCATCGAGTTTGCCTTCTCTTTCGCGTTCTTGGCTCCGCGCAGAAATTCATATCGTTATCTCGGAGAAATGAAACGAACAAAAAATTATATACGTATTTATATTATTATTATTATTATTATTATTATTATTGGTATTATGAGAAACGTAGCAGTGAGCACGTACTAGCGTGGCAATGAAAAGAGAAAAAATGAAGAGAGTAAAAATAGAAATTCGATTTTCTAACCGCTAATAATTTGACGCCACCGTTCCATCATGGATGTCTGTTATGGGAGAGATGACATTTATAATATACCTATATAATATTATTAATAATAATTATGTTTATAATAATAAAAATTATATATACATATATATAATTTATTATTTATTTGTCATATAATATTTATTTTTTATTTTAGAAAAATAGTAAATATATATTGATTATTATTATTACTATTAGAATTATTATTTGTAGAAGTTACATTTGTATATGTAAATATAATTTCTATAAATAATAATAATAATAATAATAATAAATTGTAGTAGGTGTAGGGTAATTGTGCGACTCGAGCCAAGTTTATTGTGAATGTAGATGAACTATGGCTTTTTCATTGTTTGATCAAATTAGCTAGAAAATAAATATAATAATAAAACAAAAAAATTGTCGAGGTTTCAACTTTTGATTCAGTCATCATGGGAAACATCGTATCGGAAACAGTAAAAAGGAAAACGATTTCTTCAAAATTTCTTAGAAATAAACATTACCATATTCTCTATACATACATACCATTATTCTCTATCATAATTAATTAATCAATTTGTATTATTATCATCATAATCATCGTCAATTATTATTTAACATACATTCTACAAAAATTATATATCCTACGCAATAGAATATTATTTCTGATCACTAATTATTTCATATTAGAATGATTTCTATATATAATAGAAGAAATTTGGAAATTAGTAAAGTGCTGATTTTACTAAATCGAAGCGAACGCTAAAGAAACGTCGAGGGAGGTGGCGAGACACGTGTAAGTGCGACCTATTTCGTTTTATCATTTAGCCGACTAGACGCTATAAAACGTCGTGCACGTTATCTCGTGCATTTTCTTTCCTATATCACCAATATCATTCGTCGAATTTTTACCGTGCCCCGTGCTTTCTGCGCTTCAATTGTTTTAATTACTCGTATTGAATATTTCATATGAGTCGAAATCTATTGAAATACAATTAATAGGGCGAGTATAATTGAAAAAAAAAATACTTCTTAACCGCGTACGTTTCTAGAAAACTCGGTTTCGTCGCACTGCAGGATAAGATTTTTTATTATTTTGTTTGCGCGAATGCATAATATTGAGGAAGCGATACCAAAGAACGTTCTGGATACTTTGGTAAGCCTCGTGCCAGTATTCTTTACGGTCGAGTTTATCAACTGTGGCAATAAAATTCGAAAACACAATTTTTCGCAACGAATCCGAGCGTGCCTCGTTTTTCCTAACGACGAATGTCGATGCGACTCGTCAACGTTCGTTTCGTTGATATGTCGCTATATAAGTCGTGGAACACTCTTCATTAGTCATAGTCACTTGCAATCTTCACTACGGAACAAAATTTCATAGACAGGTATTTATTATAATCGCGAATCTATGGATTCGAAAGAAAGAATATTGCTAACGTTCGCATTTTTTGTTCCAAACGTGAAACGGGTGTGTACATCTACCGAATCAGAATTACTGCAAGATGCATCGAAGATCTGCATTTCCCATAATCATCACCCTAGCCATGTTTATTCTAACGTGGTCACCAGATTTTACTGTCGAAGGGTAATGTGAAACTTTCATAAGTACGAAAGTACATATAAATGTGTCTTTAGAAAACACTTTGGGTTTGTCCTAAAAATTTGCTATTTCGAATATCCTCTCAAACCCTACCTAGAATTATCGATAAAGTCTTGCTGAACGAAACTAAAAAGAAATCGTTGGAAAATATTGAATAGTTTTGAAGAAATTTTAATTTGAAGCCAAGGCACATTTTGGGACCAGAGAGTGGCTTCCAAATAAATATGTCGAACCTCCGTAAAGAATAATATAAATGTTCGAGCTGTGCGATATGCGTTTGAAACTTTTTTACAGTAAAATAAAGATATATGCATAGCCTAAATAGTATAGAAAAACGGTATTTCATATTCAATAGTTTATAACAAATTTCGTAGCCTTCCTCTTCGCTAATTGTGTCTTGCCGATTTTATATTTGTATTTAATCCTTCAAGGGTACCAAGTCGCCATGACCAATGTCAGCAACGCGGATATGACGTTGCTTGCGTGGTACGAATTTATTTAACAATCTCCTATATCTCGTAAAATATTTATCAAATATATTGCTGGCGTTGCCTGCTTTTTCTAATAACTTTCTTTTCGGCACATTGCAGTACAATAACAAAGTTAATCCCTGCGAGGTCTTAACTTGCGGACGTAGAGAATGGAACAAGTACATATCGCAAAAAATTATAGGTCGCGAGGGGATTCCTGATGGAACGGCGTGCGGTCCATCCAAAGTCAGTATATAATTTCGTATGTTACTTCGCGGATCATAATTCATGATATTGATTAATATTTAATCGCGATATCTTGCATTCGTTTTTCAGATTTGCAGAGCCAAGCAGTGTGTCGATGCGGGAGAGGGAATGCCACAATGTCCGGAGGAAAATAATCTCGTGGATTGCATACAAGTAAGGAAACCTCTTTAGAATATTGTCTTGATTAAAATATCGGTGACTCTGCAGTATATAGATCACCCCGTTAGAGGCAAATCAAGATTTTATATCTCAATCATTATCTTCTGCGTTAACGTACGAATTTCTCATCCTCACATTTTGATGAAAATTCTTCTTTTCATGCAGCAAAATATGTCTTGTCTGTCGATGAATTCTCTATTTATGTTGTCATTCTATGTAATATTACGCGGATCATTAACATATATGTACCTAGATATAGGAACAAATCGAATATGTATATGAAACTACGCACTATAACTCAGCAACGAGCTAACATACAGTAATGCTACCACGCCCTTGAACTAATATAATTAATTTATATATTTCGAGTCGTCAAATTCTATTATGTTCAAGTGTACATTTTTCGACAGCGCCCCAAAACCACAAGGAGGCCGATAAAAATTCGAGAGCAACAATGCCAAGATTTTGGATTTGATGTTGCATGTTTGGTGAGACAGTTTGTCGATCACTGAACGTACTAGCTTGTGCGTTTTTCGAACGGAGAAAAAAAAAATTTTAATTGAAATTTAACGAGTTTTAGGACGTAATGGGCTCAACTGTCGGTGGTTGCCAAGACTTACTTTGTGGTTATGCAACATCGGATGGCGGCTATGTTCGGCGTCTCTCTTCCCACCTCCCATTTCGATTATATCCAACCGCTGGAACATGGTGCGATGTTGATAAAGTAAGTAGCTCATGTAAAGTAGTGCGAAATCCAATCTTTTGCACTAGTGTAATTATTTAAAAATGTGATTTTAATACTTGTTCTAATGGCAGTGTATTATTTACGGTACCGCTGCCATAAGTTTGGAGAAATTCCTTAGAACTCCATGCACAACCATAAGTAGTTCGAAAAAACTTCATACGGTTCCTCTATATTCCAGGCATGTTATCAACGAAAATGTATACCCTTGTCGGAATGGCCACCGTCCGTTCCAAAACCAACATACGCCGGTTGCGAAAGTTTCTGGCCATGCAATGTTACAAAAATTTAATAACTTGTGAAAGGAGGGAGCAGTTACCGCCGTCGCCCTTTGATTTCTTCGTCTACCTAAAGATTATAATAACAACAATCTCTATATTTAATCAACGCACGTGACAAATACACATGTTAATATATGTCCCGAATAATTTGTACACAAATACACTTTGTACCACCAAAAAAACATAATTGTCGATGTAAGAGACGAAGAATAAATAATAAACTTGTACTTTATTCGAAATTGCGTAAAAGTAGAGGACGAGCGAATGACCGAGACTAATGCGCTCCCTAGGCTACATACTCAGCCAAATTCCACATAAAAATGACTCCGAAAAATAGTTTCCAAATCTCGTAAATAATGTAAACGAGATTTGGAGCACAAAATAATAAAACAATGCTGGCATGGCTGTTTCACTTATAACTGTGTAAAAGGACCAGCAAGCTAACATTGAGACAGTCTGAAACTAAATTTGAAACCTGTACGAGCGGCGCGACGGATTCGCATAAGAAATCCATCTTCCCTTTCTCTTGTTCAAGTCTCAATAAACTATTCTTTTTTACTTCGGTGTTTCATTTGCGTTCCAATCCTTTACTAGTATATCCCGAATTATTAAAGTTGCAGTGCGATAATCGTGCGGTATAACACTAAATTATCTGTGTCCAAAGTCTTATGATTCAGTCATCACGGGAAACATTGTGTCGGAAAAAAGTAAAAAGGAAAACGATTTCTTCATGATTTCTAAAGAATGAATAAAGGTGTTAAAGCCGTAATTTCTGGGTACGCAACTAAGTTTCCGGGCTTTTTTGATAAGTAAAAAATTGAAAATTTGAAGGTAAATACAAAAAAATGGTTTATTCGAAGTATTGTCCCTCGCTGGTCACATATTTTTCCCATCTCTCGGGCGCCTTTTGACTGAAACCATTCCGACAACAAATTTTGAACTGCCTCATAACTGGCTAAGTGCAGCCCACCCAAGCCATGCGTTATCAACCAGAACAGGTGGTAGTCCGTAGAGGCAGGTCTGATGAATACAGCATGCGGTAGCAGATCCCATTTAAGCGTTTTGATGGTCTCCTGGACTATGGAACTGCGATGGCACGGAGCGTTGTCTTGCTGCAATATCACACGTTCGTATCTTGTATCCCATTCTGACCGTTTTTCGAGCAATGCCTCGTTTAAATTAATCAGCTGTTGTCGGTAGCGATGCCCATTGACAGTTTCGCTAGGTTAGCAGCTCATGGTATACAATTCCTTTTTGATCCCACCAAACGCAGAACATTCTTGTTCTTTCCGAAGCGATTTGACCCCTGCGATTTGCAGTCGATGTTGATGCTTTGCCAAGTCAAAACTACAATTTTTTGCGTTTGGGGTTCTCTAAATATATTCATTTTTTTACGCCAGTAATAATTTGATGCAGGAAAAGTTTTCTATGGTGCTTCAAAAGCAAAATTTTGGAAGTGGCTCTTCGATTTACCATCTGTCTCTCATTTAACGCATGTGGCACTCACTTACCGTCCCTATGAATCGTTCCCATAGCGTGCAAACGTTTGGAAATACATTCCCGAGTCACATTTAATGTCTCTGCAAGTTGATCTTCCGTTTGTGCATGATCTTCGTCTAATAACGTTTGCAAATCGGCGTCCTCAAATGTTTGCGGTCTTCCGGAGCGTTTCTTATCGCCACTTCTGAACCGCTTGCATGATAACCGTACGCCGCCTTCAGTAAGCGACGTGCTTCAGCTGTAGTTTTTTTCAAGTTCAAGTAGAAAAGCAATATTTCCCGCAGATGCTGCTTTTTTTCGGTACGAAGTTGGACATGGTAGACGTTAGAAAAAAAATCGCTATGTTACGATATCTATTGATATTATCACTGGGTTTTCTCAATAGATGTCCAAGCTGTAAACACAGCCAATTTCAGATCTGTATACTTTGTACAAGTGTCGCTAGCAACATCTATGTTTGAAACCCGACAACTTACTTGCACACCTAGTAAATATTTACCATTATTCTCTATCATAATTAATTTAATTAATTTGTATTATTATACTCATAATCACCGTCAACTATTCTCTAATGTACATTCTACAAAATTTATATAAGTTACGTAATAGAACATTAATTCTGGTTCGTAATTATTTCATATTAGAATAATTTTCGACGGATATTCTATATATAATAGAAGTAAACAATCTAAAAATAAGTAAATTGATTGGTTTACCATACCGAAGCTACCGGTAAAAAAACGTCGAGGACGGTGGCGAGACACGTGTAAGTGCCACCTATTTTGTTTTATCATTTAGCCGACTAGACGCTATAAAACGTCGTGCATGTTATCTCGTGCATTTTCTTTCCTATATGACCAACATCATTCGTCGAATTTTTACCGTGGCCCGTGCTTTCTGCGCTTCGATTGGTTTAATTACTCGTATTGAATATTTCATATGAGTCGAAATATATTGAAATACAATTAATAGGGCGAGTATAATTGAAAAAAATATACTTTTTAACCGCGTACGTTTCTAGAAAACTCAGTTTTGTCGCACTGCAGGATATTATTTTTTATTATTTTATTTGCGCGAATGCATAATATTGAGGAAGCGATACCAAAGAACGTTCTGGACACTTCGGAAAGCCTCGTGCCAGTATTCTTCACGGTCGAGTTTATCAACTGTCTCAATAAAATTCGGAAACGCAATTTTTCGCAACGAATCCGAGCGTGCCTCGGTTTTCTTAACGGCGAATGTCGATGCGACTCGTCAACGTTCGTTTCGTCGACATGTCGCTATATAAGTCGCGGCACAGTCTTCATTAGTCATAGTCACTTGCAATCTTCACTACGGAACAAAATTTCATAGACAGGTATTTATTATAATCGCGAATCTATGAATTCGAAAGAAACAATATTGCTAACGTTCGCATCTTTTCTTCCAAACGTGACACGGATGTGTACATCTACCGAATCAGAATTACTGCAAGATGCATCGAAGATCTGCATTTCCCATAATCATCACCCTAGCCATGTTTGTTCTAACGTGGTCACCAGATTTTACTGTCGAAGGGTAATGTGAAACTTTCATAAGTACGAAAGTGCATATAAACGTGTCTTTAGAAAACACTTTGGGTTTGTCCGAACAATTTGCTATTTCGAATATCCTCTCAAACCCTACCTAGAATTATCGATAAAGTCTTCCTGAACGAAACTAAAAAGAAATTGTTGGAAAATGTTGAATAGTTTTGAAGAAATTTTAATTTGAAGCCAAGGCACATTTTGGGACCAGAGAGTGGCTTCCAAATATGTCGAACCTCCGTAAAGAATAATATAAATGTTCGAGATGTGCGATATGCGTTTGAAACTTTTTTACAGTAAAATAAAGATATATGCATAGCCTAAATAGTATAGAAAAACGGTATTTCATATTCAATAGTTTATGATAAATTTCGTAGCCTTCCTGTTCGCCAATTTTGTCTTGCTGACTTTATATTTGTATTTAATCCTTCCAGGGTACCAAGTCGCCATGATCAATGTCAGCAGCGCGGATATGAGGTTGCTTGCGTGGTACGAATTTATTTAACAATCTCCTATATCTCGTAAAATATTTATCAAATATATTGCTGGCGTTGCCTGCTTTTTCTAATAACTTTCTTTTCGGCACATTGCAGTACAATAACAAAGTTAATCCCTGCGAGGTCTTAACTTGCGGACGTAGAGAATCGAACGACTACATATCGCAAAGAATTATAGTTCGCGAGGGGATTTCTGATGGAACGGCGTGCGGTCCATCCAAAGTCAGTATATAATTTCGTATATTACTTCGCGGCACATTTCATGATACTGACTGTATATTTAATCGCGATATGTTGCGTTTGTTTTTAAGATTTGCAGAAACAAGAAGTGTGTCGATGCGGGAGAGGAAATGCCACAATGTCCGGAGGAAAATAATCTCGTGAATTGCATACAAGTAAGGAAACCTCTTTAGAATATTGTCTTGATTAAAATATCGGTGACTCTGCAATATATCCATCACCCCGTTAGAGGAAAATCGAGTTTTTATACCATAATCCTTATTTTCTGCGTTACCGAACGAATTTCTCACCCTCACTTTTTGATGAAAGTTCTTCCTTTCGTGTAGCAAGATATGTCTTGTTTGTCGATGAATTCTCTATTTATGTTGTCATTCTATGTAAAGTAGCGGACGACCCTAATATGTATATACGTACATATAAGTGTATACATGGTGTAATCGTATTAGAAAAATCCAATATAAATATAGATCCTAAGTATGCACGATAATTCTGCAACGAGATAACACACAGTAATATAACCACATCCTTGAACCAATATAATTTATTTGTATATTTTGCGCCGCCAAATTCTGTTATGTTTAAGTGTATTTTTTTCGACAGCGCTACACATTGACAACGAGAATGATAAAGACTCGAGAACAACAATGCCAAGATTATGGATTCGATGTTGCGTGTCTGGTAAGACTATTTGTCGATCACTGAACGTACTAGCTTGCGCCTTTTTCGAACGAGAAAAAAACAAATTCTAAAAATTGAAATTTTACCTGTTTTAGGACGTAAAGCGCTCAACTGTCGGTACTTGCCGCGACTTACTTTGCGGTTATGCAACATTGGATGGCGGCTATGTTCGACGTCGTTCTTTCCACCTCCCACTTCGATTATCTCCAACCGCTGGAACATGGTGCGATGTTGATAAAGTAAGTAGCTCATGTAAAGTAGTGCGAAATCCAATCTTTTGCACTAGTGTAATTATTTAAAAATGTGATTTTAATACTTGTTCTAATGGCAGTGTATTATTTACGGTACCGCTGCCATAAGTTTGGAGAAATTCCTTAGAACTCCATGCACAACCATAAGTAGTTCGAAAAAACTTCATACGGTTCATCTATATTCCAGGCATGTTATCAACAAAAATGTATACCCTTGTCGGAATGGCCACCGTCCGTTCCAAAACCAACATACGCTGGTTGCGAAAGTTTCTGGCCATGCAATGCTACAACAATTTAATAAGTTGCGAAAGGAGGGAGCAGTTACCGCCGTCGCCCTTTGATTTCTTCGTCTACCTAAAGATTATAATAACAACAATCTCTATATTTAATCAACGCACGTGACAAATACACATGTTAATATATGTCCCGAATAATTTGTACACAAATACACTTTGTACCACCAAAAAAACATAATTGTCGATGTAAGAGACGAAGAATAAATAATAAACTTGTACTTTATTCGAAATTGCGTAAAAGTAGAAGACGAGCGAATGACCGAGACTAATGCGCTCCTGAGAAAATTCTTCCTTCGATTAGAGGCTACGCAAACGCCGACTTTCACATAGTCAGCCAAATTCCACATAAAAATGACTCCGAAAAATAATCACCAAATCTGGTAAATAATGTAAACCAGATTTGGAGCACAAAATAATAAAACAATGCTGGCATGGCTGTTTCACTTATAACTGTGTAAAAGGATCAGCAAGCTAACATTGAGACAGCCTGAAACTAAATTTAAAACCTGTACGAGCGGCGCGACGGATTCGCATAAGAAATCCATCTTCCTTTTCTCTTGTTCAAGTGTAAATAAACTATTCTTTTTTACTTCGGTGTTTCATTTACGTTCCAATTCTTTACTAGTATATCCCGAATTATTAAAGTCCGGTGCGATAATCGCACAATATAACACTAAATTAACTATGCGGCGAACCTCCGGGGGAGGTTCGCCGCATCGTTCCCTTCCTGTCCTGTCAACATATCACTTCATTCCCCAAACACGTAAAAGTTGAGTAATTATTTTTGTTAATTTCTATTAATTAAAATTAACTGGCGCGCATAATCAGTTACATCATGTAAATATTTTGTTGTTGTTGTTTAAGAGTTATTACATAAATATTTCTTTTTTCTGTTAGTTACCTACCCCGGAGATAGTGCGCCGTGAGTCATAGCGAAGTAATAAAAATTGGTATGTATATTGGTTTTTCTTATTACCATCCAAACTTTCCTCCCCCTATCCCAACGGCGTGACAATATATATTGAGACAGTATATTTTATTTTTTCGAAATTCGACGTACACTTCACCTGTCGTGGCCTGGGCCGTTTGGCTGCCAGGGCTCTAAATATTGTATTTCATGACAAATTGTTTGGCGCCAGCTAGTTCAGAACAAGAACTAGCAATTCATTTGATTTTGCTACGGAATTTGAGACAATGTTCAGGGTGGGAAAACGTTGGAATCCAACAGAGAAAGATTTAGGCAGAAATTTCGAAAAAGAAAGATTTTCAGGTACTTAGACGATTAATTTAATTTATTGCCTAAATTCACCTTCCTGATTCTCTTTGACAATGTTGTTTTCTGTGGCCACAGTCTGACGTCCGGTAACGTATTGGTTTTCACTTTTCGGATGTCGTTCTTATACTTATTATTACATCTTTTATCAAATTCGCGAATTACAAATGCTCCACGAACTGACCAAGACGGTCAATATTTAATAATTAGCGTTTTGTTGACTCTAAGCCACGTCTTATTACTTCGGGGTGAAGATTCTAATTATTTTTGACACGACTTGTCCGATCAACGGTTTGGATCGAACTCTCCCACGTGTGTCGATGATCGGCGACATCTCCCTCTCTCTATGGAATCCTTTGTTACCCGAACGCGACCGATTCTATAGGTCGCTGGACAATCCGCATCTTTGCAAGTGCGACCCCAATGTTAATGTGTTATCTCTTTTCTATTACTTAGATTCGCGCGGGTAACACGTTCGAGTGATGACGGCGAGAATTTTGACAAATTCCTATCTCAATATATTCAGAGCAAAAGAGGATTTCGGCAGGATATGTTATTTCGGGAAACATCGTGCCGGAGAAAAGTAAAAAGGAACACGATTTCTTCAAAATTCCTTAGAAATAAACAAAAGTGTTAAAGTCGTAATTAAATATTTATCATTATTCTGTATCATAATTAATTAATCAATTTATATTATTATCCACATAATTAACAACTATTGTCTAACATACATTCTAAAAAAATTATATATCCTACGTAATAGAATATTAATTCTAGTCCCTAATTATTCGATATTAGAATGATTTCTATATATAATAGAAGAAATTTAGAAATTAGTAAAATGATGTTTTCGAAGCGAACGCTAAAGAAACGTCGAGAGAGGTGGCGAGACACGTGTAAATACCACCGTTTTATTATTTAGCCGACTAGACGCTATAAAACGTCGTGCATGTTATCTCGTGCATTTTCTTTCCTATATCACCAACATCATTCGTCGAATTTTTACCGTGGCCCGTGCTTTCTGCTCTTCGATTGGTTTAATTACTCGTATTGAATATTTCATATGAGTCGAAATATATTGAAATACAATTAATAGGGCGAGTATAATTGAAAAAAAATATACTTCTTAACCGCGTACGTTTCTAGAAAACTCAGTTTCGTCGCACTGCAGGATATTATTTTTTATTATTTTGTTTGCGCGAATGCATAATATTGAGGAAGCGATACCAAAGAACGTTCTGGACACTTCGGAAAGCCTCGTGCCAGTATTCTTCACGGTCGAGTTTATCAACTGTCTCAATAAAATTCGGAAACGCAATTTTTCGCAACGAATCCGAGCGTGCCTCGGTTTTCTTAACGGCGAATGTCGATGCGACTCGTCAACGTTCGTTTCGTCGACGTGTCGCTATATAAGTCGCGGCACAGTCTTCATTAGTCATAGTCACTTGCAATCTTCACTACGGAACAAAATTTCATAGACAGGTATTTATTATAATCGCGAATCTATGGATTCGAAAGAAAGACTGTTGCTAACGTTCGCATCTTTTCTTCCAAACGTGAAACGGATGTGTACATCTACCGAATCAGAATTACTGCAAGATGCATCGAAGATCTGCATTTCCCATAATCATCACCCTAGCCATGTTTGTTCTAACGTGGTCACCAGATTTTACTGTCGAAGGGTAATGTGAAACTTTCATAAGTACGAAAGTACATATACTCGTAAATGTGTCTTTAGAAAACACTTTGGGTTTGTCCGAACAATTTGCTATTTTGAATATCCTCTCAAACCCTACCTAGAATTATCGATAAAGTCTTCCTGAACGAAACTAAAAAGAAATTGTTGGAAAATGTTGAATAGTTTTGAAGAAATTTTAATTTAAAGCCAAGGCACATTTTGGGACCAGAGAGTGGCTTCCAAATATGTCGAACCTCCGTAAAGAATAATATAAATGTTCGAGCTGTGCGATATGCGTTTGAAACTTTTTTACAGTAAAATAAAGATATATGCATAGCCTAAATAGTATAGAAAAACGGTATTTCATATTCAATAGTTTATAACAAATTTCGTAGCCTTCCTCTTCGCCAATTTTGTCTTGCCGACTTTATATTTGTATTTAATCCTTCAAGGGCACCAAGTCGCCATGACCAATGTCAGCAACGCGGATATGAGGCTGCTTGCGTGGTACGAATTTATTTAACAATCTCCTATATCTCGTAAATTATTTATCAAATATATTGCTGGCGTTGACTGCTTTTTCTAATAACTTTCTTTTCGGCACATTGCAGTACAATAACAAAGTTAATCCCTGCGAGGTCTTAACTTGCGGACGTAGAGAATCGAACAAGTACATATCGCAAAAAATTATAGTTCGCGAGGGGATTCCTGATGGAACGGCGTGCGGTCCATCCAAAGTCAGTATATAATTTCGTATATTACTTCGCGGCACAATTCATGATACTGACTGTATATTTAATCGCGATATGTTGCGTTTGTTTTTAAGATTTGCAGAAACAAGAAGTGTGTCGATGCGGGAGAGGGAATGCCACAATGTCCGGAGGAAAATAATCTCGTGAATTGCCGTCGAGTAAGGAAATCTCTTTAGATTATTGTCTTGATTAAAATATCGGTGACTCTGCAATATATCGATCACCCCGTTAGGGGAAAATGGAGTTTTTATACCATAATCCTTATTTTCTGAGTTAACGAACTAACTCCTCACCCTCATTTCTTGATGGAAGTTCTTCCTGTCGTGCAACAAGGTACATATGTCTTATCTGCCGATGAATTCTCTATTCATGTCGTCATTTTATGTAAAGTAGCGGACGACCCTAATTATATACCTACATATAAGTGTATACATGGTATAATCCTGTTCCGAAAAATCCAATATGAATATAAATCCTAAGTATGCACGATAATTCTGCAACAAAATAATACACAGTAATATAACCACATCCTTAAACCAATATAATTTATTTGTATATTTTGCGCCGCCAAATTCTGTTATGTTTAAGTGTATTTTTTTTTACAGCGCTACACATTGACAACGAGTATGATAAAGACTCGAGAACAGCAATGCCAAGATTATGGATTCGATGTTGCGTGTTTGGTGAGACTATTTGTCGATCGCTGATCGTACTAGCTTGCGCCTTTTTCGAACGAGAGAAAAACAAATTCTGAAAATTGAAATTTTACCTGTTTTAGGACGTAAAGCGGTCAACTGTCGGTACTTGCTACGACTTACTTTGCGGTTATGCAACATCGAATGGCGGCTATGTTCGGTGTCGTTCTTCCCACCTCCCATTTCAATTACTACCAACCCATGGAGCATGGTGCGATGTTGATAAAGTAAGTAGCTCATGTAAAGTAGTGCGAAATCCAATCTTTTACACTAGTGTAATTATTTAAAAATGTGATTTTAATACTTGTTCTAATGGCAGTGTATTATTCACGGTACCGCTGCCATAAATTTGAAGAAATTGCTTAGAACTCCATGCACAACAATAAGTAGTTCGAAAAAACTTTATACGGTTCATCTATATTCCAGGCATGTTATAAACAAAAATGTATACCCTTGTCGGAATGGCCACCGTCCGATCCAAAACCCATATACACCGGTTGCGAAAGTTTCTGGCCATGCAATGTTACAAGAATTTAATAACTTGCGAAAGGAGAGAGCAGTTACCGCCGTCGCCCTTTGATTTCTTCGTCTACCTAAAGATTATAATAACAACAATCTCAATATTTAATCAACGCACGCGACAAATACATATGTTAATATATATCCAGAATAATTGGTACACAAAACACTTTGTACCACCAAAAAAACATAATTGTCGATGTAAGAGACGAAGAATAAATAATAAACTTGTACTTTATTCGAAATTGCGTAAAAGTAGAGGACGAGCGAATGACCGAGACTAATGCGCTCCTGAGAAAATTCTTCCTTCGATTAGAGGCTACGCAAACGCCGACTTTCACATAGTCAGCCAAATTCCACATAAAAATGACTCCGAAAAATAATCACCAAATCTGGTAAATAATGTAAACCAGATTTGGAGCACAAAATAATAAAACAATGCTGGCATGGCTGTTTCACTTATAACTGTGTAAAAGGATCAGCAAGCTAACATTGAGACAGCCTGAAACTAAATTTAAAACCTGTACGAGCGGCGCGACGGATTCGCATACGAAATCCATCTTCCCTTTCTCTTGTTCAAGTGTCAATAAATAATTCTTTTTTACTTCGGTGTTTCATTTACGTTCCAATCCTTTACTAGTATATCCCGAATTAATAAAATTGCAGCGCGATAATCATTCGGTATAACACTAAATTATCTGTGTCCAAAGTCTTATGATTCAGTCATCACGGGAAACATTGTGTCGGAAAAAAGTAAAAAGGAAAACGATTTCTTCATGATTTCTAAAGAATAAATAAAGGTGTTAAATCCGTAATTTCTGGGTACGCAACTAAGTTTCCGGGCTTTTTTGATAAGTAAAAAATTGAAAATTCGAAGGTAAATACAAAAAAATGGTTTATTCGAAGTATTGTCCCTCGCTGGTCACATATTTTTCCCATCTCTCGGGCGCCTTTTGACTGAAACCATTCCGACAACAAATTTTGAACTGCCTCATAACTGGCTAAGTGGAGCCCACCCAAGCCATGCGCTATCAACCAGAACAGGTGGTAGTCCGAAGAGCCAGGTCTGACGAATAGAGCGGGTGCGGTAGCAGATCCCATTTAAGCGTTTTGATGGTCTCCTGGACTATGGAACTGCGATGGCACGGAGCGTTGTCTTGCTGCAATATCACACGTTCGTATCTTGTATCCCATTCTGACCGTTTTTCGAGCAATGCCTCGTTTAAATTAATCAGCTGTTGTCGGTAGCGATGCCCATTGACAGTTTCGCTAGGTTAGCAGCTCATGGTATACAATTCCTTTTTGATCCCACCAAACGCAGAACATTCTTGTTCTTTCCGAAGCGATTTGACCCCTGCGATTTGCAGTCGATGTTGATGCTTTGCCAAGTCAAAACTACAATTTTTTGCGTTTGGGGTTCTCTAAATATATTCATTTTTTGACGCCAGTAATAATTTGATGCAGGAAAAGTTTTCTATGGTGCTTCAAAAGTAAAATTTTGGAAGTGGCTCTTCGATTTACCATCTGTCTCTCATTTAACGCATGCGGCACTCACTTTCCGTCCCTATGAATCGTTCCCATAGCGTGCAAACGTTTGGAAATACATTCCCGAGTCACATTTAATGTCTCTGCAAGTTGATCTTTCGTTTGTGCATGATCTTCGTCCAATAACGTTTGCAAATCGGCGTCCTCAAACGTTTGCGGTCTTCCGGAGCGCTTCTTATCGCCACTTCTGAACCGCTTGCATGATAACCGTACGCCGCCTCAAGTAAGCGACGTGCTTCAGCTGCAGTTTTTTTTTCAAGTTGAAGTAGAAAAGCAATATTTCCCGCAGATGCTGCTTCTTTTCGGTACGAAGTTGGACATGGTAGACGTTAGAAAAAAAATCGCTATGTTATGATATCTATTGATATTATCACTGGGTTTTCTCAATAGATGTCCAAGCTGTAAACACAGCCAATTTCAGTTCTGTATACTTTGTACAAGTGTCGCTAGCAATATCTATGTTTGAAACCCGACAACTTACTTGCACACCTAGTAAATATTTACCATTATTCTCTATCATAATTAATTTAATTAATTTGTATTATTATACTCATAATCACCGTCAACTATTCTCTAATGCACATTCTACAAAATTTATATAACTTACGTAATAGAACATTAATTCTGGTTCGTAATTATTTCATATTAGAATGATTTTCGACGGATATTCTATATATAATAGAAGTAAACAATCTAAAAATAAGTAAATTGATTGGTTTACCATACCGAAGCTACCGATAAAAAAACGTCGAGGACGGTGGCGAGACACGTGTAAGTGCCACCTATTTTGTTTTATCATTTAGCCGACTAGACGCTATAAAACGTCGTGCATGTTATCTCGTGCATTTTCTTTCCTATATCACCAACATCATTCGTCGAATTTTTACCGTGGCCCGTGCTTTCTGCGCTTCGATTGGTTTAATTACTCGTATTGAATATTTCATATGAGTCGAAATATATTGAAATACAATTAATAGGGCGAGTATAATTGAAAAAAATATACTTTTTAACCGCGTACGTTTCTAGAAAACTCAGTTTCGTCGCACTGCAGGATATTATTTTTTATTATTTTGTTTGCGCGAATGCATAATATTGAGGAAGCGATACCAAAGAACGTTCTGGACACTTCGGAAAGCCTCGTGCCAGTATTCTTCACGGTCGAGTTTATCAACTGTCTCAATAAAATTCGGAAACGCAATTTTTCGCAACGAATCCGAGCGTGCCTCGGTTTTCTTAACGGCGAATGTCGATGCGACTCGTCAACGTTCGTTTCGTCGACATGTCGCTATATAAGTCGCGGCACAGTCTTCATTAGTCATAGTCACTTGCAATCTTCACTACGGAACAAAATTTCATAGACAGGTATTTATTATAATCGCGAATCTATGAATTCGAAAGAAACAATATTGCTAACGTTCGCATCTTTTCTTCCAAACGTGACACGGATGTGTACATCTACCGAATCAGAATTACTGCAAGATGCATCGAAGATCTGCATTTCCCATAATCATCACCCTAGCCATGTTTGTTCTAACGTGGTCACCAGATTTTACTGTCGAAGGGTAATGTGAAACTTTCATAAGTACGAAAGTACATATAAATGTGTCTTTAGAAAACACTTTGGGTTTGTCCGAACAATTTGCTATTTCGAATATCCTCTCAAACCCTACCTAGAATTATCGATAAAGTCTTCCTGAACGAAACTAAAAAGAAATTGTTGGAAAATGTTGAATAGTTTTGAAGAAATTTTAATTTGAAGCCAAAGCACATTTAGGGACCAGAGAGTGGCTTCCAAATAAATATGTCGAACCTCCGTAAAGAATAATATAAATGTTCGAGCTGTGCGATATGCGTTTGAAACTTTTTTACAGTAAAATAAAGATATACGCATAGCCTACATAGTATAGAAAAACGGTATTTCATATTCAATAGTTTATAACAAATTTCGTAGCCTTCCTCTTCGCCAATTTTGTCTTGCTGATTTTATATTTGTATTTAATCCTTCCAGGGTACCAAATCGCCATGATCAATGTCAGCAGCGCGGATATGAGGTTGCTTGCGTGGTACGAATTTATTTAACAATCTCCTATATCTCGTAAAATATTTATCAAATATATTGCTGGCGTTGCCTGCTTTTTCTAATAACTTTCTTTTCGGCACATTGCAGTACAATAGCAAAATTAATCCCTGCGAGGTCTTAACTTGCGGACGTAGAGAACCGTACGCTTACGTATCGCAAAGAATTATAGTTCGCGCGGGGATTTCTGATGGAACGGCGTGCGGTCCATCCAAAGTCAGTATATAATTTCGTATGTTACTTCGCGGATCATAATTCATGATATTGATTAATATTTAATCGCGATATCTTGCATTCGTTTTTCAGATTTGCAGAGCCAAGCAGTGTGTCGATGCGGGAGAGGGAATGCCACAATGTCCGGAGGAAAATAATCTCGTGAATTGCATACCAGTAAGGAAACCTCTTTAGAATATTGTCTTGATTAAAATATCGGTGACTCTGCAGTACATAGATCACCCCGTTAGAGGCAAATCAAGATTTTATATCTCAATCCTTATCTTCTGCGTTAACGTACGAATTTCTGATCCTCACTTTGTGATGAAAATTCTTCTTTTCATGCAGCAAAATATGTCTTGTCTGTCGATGAATTCTCTATTTATGTTGTCATTCTATGTAATATTACGCGGGTCATTAACATATATGTACCTAGATATAGGAACAAATCGAATATGTATATGAAACTATGCACTATAACTCAGCAACGAGCTAACATACAGTAATGCTACCACGCCCTTGAACTAATATAATTAATTTATATATTTCGAGTCGTCAAATTCTATTATGTTCAAGTGTACATTTTTCGACAGCGCCCCAAAACCACAAGGAGGCCGATAAAAACTCGAGAACAACAATGCCAAGATTTTGGATTTGATGTTGCATGTTTGGTGAGACAGTTTGTCGATCACTGAACGTACTAGCTTGTGCCTTTTTCGAACGGAGAAAAAAGAATTTTAAATTGAAATTTAACGTGTTTTAGAACGTAGAGCAGTCATCTGTTGGTGGTTGCCAAGACTTACTTTGTGGTTATGCAACATCGGATGGCGGCTATGTTCGGCGTCTCTCTTCCCACCTCCCACTTCGATTATATCCAACCGCTGGAACATGGTGCGATGTTGATAAAGTAAGTAGCTCATGTAAAGTAGTGCGAAATCCAATCTTTTGCACTAGTGTAATTATTTAAAAATGTGATTTTAATACTTGTTCTAATGGCAGTGTATTATTTACGGTACCGCTGCCATAAGTTTGGAGAAATTCCTTAGAACTCCATGCACAACCATAAGTAGTTCGAAAAAACTTCATACGGTTCATCTATATTCCAGGCATGTTATAAACAAAAATGTATACCCTTGTCGGAATGGCCACCGTCCGTTCCAAAACCAACATACGCTGGTTGCGAAAGTTTCTGGCCATGCAATGCTACAACAATTTAATAAGTTGCGAAAGGAGGGAGCAGTTACCGCCGTCGCCCTTTGATTTCTTCGTCTACCTAAAGATTATAATAACAACAATCTCTATATCTAATCAACGCACGTGACAAATACACATGTTAATATATGTCCCGAATAATTTGTACACAAATACACTTTGTCCCACCAAAAAAACATAATTGTCGATGTAAGAGACGAAGAATAAATAATAAACTTGTACTTTATTCGAAATTGCGTAAAAGTAGAGGACGAGCGAATGACCGAGACTAATGCGCTCCCTAGGCTACATACTCAGCCAAATTCCACATAAAAATGACGCCGAAAAATAATTTCCAAATCTCGTAAATAATGTAAACGAGATTTGGAGCACTAAATAATAAAACAATGCTGGCATGGCTGTTTCACTTATAACTGTGTAAAAGGACCAGCAAGCTAACATTGAGACAGTCTGAAACTAAATTTGAAACCTGTACGAGCGGCGCGACGGATTCGCATAAGAAATCCATCTTCCCTTTCTCTTGTTCAAGTGTCAATAAACTATTCTTTTTTACTTCGGTGTTTCATTTACGTTCCAATCCTTTACTAGTATATCCCGAATTATTAAAGTTGCAGTGCGATAATCGTGCGGTATAACACTAAATTATCTGTGTCCAAAGTCTTATGATTCAGTCATCACGGGAAACATTGTGTCGGAAAAAAGTAAAAAGGAAAACGATTTCTTCATGATTTCTAAAGAATGAATAAAGGTGTTGAAGTCGTAATTTCTGGGTACACAACTAAGTTTCCGGGGTTTTTTGATAAGTAAAAAATTGAAAATTTGAAGGTAAATAGAAAAAAATGGTTTATTCGAAGTATTGTCCCTCGCTGGTCACACATTTTTCCCATCTCTCGGGCGCCTTTTGACTGAAACCATTCCGACAACAAATTTTGAACTGCCTCATAACTGGCTAAGTGCAGCCCACCCAAGCCATGCGTTATCAACCAGAACAGGTGGTAGTCCGTAGAGGCAGGTCTGACGAATAGAGCGGGTGCGGTAGCAGATCCCATTTAAGCGTTTTGATGGTCTCCTGGACTATGGAACTGCGATGGCACGGAGCGTTGTCTTGCTGCAATATCACACGTTCGTATGTTGTATCCCATTCTGACCGTTTTTCGAGCAATGCCTCGTTTAAATTAATCAGCTGTTGTCGGTAGCGATGCCCATTGACAGTTTCGCCAGGTTTTAGCAGCTCATGGTATACAATTCCTTTCTGATCCCACCAAACGCAGAACATTCTTGTTCTTTCCGAAGCGATTTGACCCCTGCGATTTGCAGTCGATGTTGATGCTTTGCCAAGTCAAAACTACAATTTTTTGCGTTTGGGGTTCTCTAAATATATTCATTTTTTGACGCCAGTAATAATTTGATGCAGGAAAAGTTTTCTATGGTGCTTCAAAAGCAAAATTTTGGAAGTGGCTCTTCGATTTACCATCTGTCTCTCATTTAACGCATGCGGCACTCACTTTCCGTCCCTATGAATCGTTCCCATAGCGTGCAAACGTTTGGAAATACATTCCCGAGTCACATTTAATGTCTCTGCAAGTTGATCTTCCGTTTGTGCATGATCTTCGTCCAATAACGTTTGCAAATCGGCGTCCTCAAACGTTTGCGGTCTTCCGGAGCGCTTCTTATCGCCACTTCTGAACCGCTTGCATGATAACCGTACGCCGCCTCAAGTAAGCGACGTGCTTCAGCTGCAGTTTTTTTTTCAAGTTGAAGTAGAAAAGCAATATTTCCCGCAGATGCTGCTTTTTTTCGGTACGAAGTTGGACATGGTAGACGTTAGAAAAAAAATCGCTATGTTACGATATCTATTGATATTATCACTGGGTTTTCTCAATAGATGTCCAAGCTGTAAAGGCAGCCAATTTCAGATCTGTATACTTTGTACAAGTGTCGCTAGCAACATCTATGTTTGAATCCCGACAACTTACTTGCACACCTAGTAAATATTTACCATTATTCTCTATCATAATTAATTTAATTAATTTGCATTATTATACTCATAATCACCGTCAACTATTCTCTAATGTACATTCTACAAAATTTATATAACTTACGTGATAGAACATTAATTCTGGTTCGTAATTATTTCATATTAAAATGATTTTCGACGGATATTCTATATATAATAGAAGTAAACAATCTAAAAATAAGTCAAATGATTGTTTTACCATACCGAAGCTAACGCTCAAGAAACGTCGAGGACGGTGGCGAGATACGTGTAAGTGCCACTTATTTTGTTTTATCATTTAGCCGACTAGACGCTATAAAACGTTGTGCACGTTATCTCGTGCATTTTCTTTCCTACATCACCAATATCATTCGTCGAATTTTTACCGTGCCCCGTACCTACTTTCTGCGCTTCAATTGTTCTAATTACTCGTATTGAATATTTCATATGAGTCGAAATTTATTAAAATACAATTAATAGGGCGAGTATAATTGAAAAAAATATACTTCTTAACCGCGTACGTTTCTAGAAAACTCGGTTTCGTCGCACTGCAGGATACGATTTTTTTATTACTTTGTTTGCGCGAATGCATAATATTGAGGAAGCGATATCAAAGGACGTTCAGGGCACTTCGGCAAGCCTCATGGCAGGTCGTTTCACGGTCAAGTTTATCAACTGTGGCAATAAAATTCGGAAACGCAATTTTTCGCAACGCATCCGAGCGTACCTGGTTTTTCGTAACGGCGAATGTCGATGCGACTCGTTAACGCTCGTTTCGTCGACATGTTATAGTAGGGAACAAAAATGGACCACCGAAATATTTCTAATCGTCGAATCGTAAATGAAATTTTGTAGTTACAACTTTACTTCGGAAAGTTGAAAGTTTTTGACATTTATACAATGTGAGTTTCATAAGGTGTCTCGAACTTTATTTTACGGTAGATGGAATCATTATCAACAAAAGTTGCAAATATACATTGGCGATATTTTTAATAGTTTGCGAGAAATAAATTTTTAAAGTTGGTCCAATCAGAACGCGCTGAGAAGCGTTGGACCTGCCCACTCCACGCCCTAGCCGTAGACATAGCACAGTGTAGGTTGTTACATTTGGGGTTGCAAAATTCAGAGCAGCCAATGCTCGAGAAATAAAAATGACAGAATAATAAAATAATAAATAAAATTGACTGCTCTGAATTCCACCTCTACAACTAGGGTGGGGAGCGGGCGGTTCCAACGCTTCTCAAATTTATATCTCGTAAACTATTTAAAATATTCCTAACGTGAATTTGCAACTTCTGTTTGTAACGATCCCATCTACCTTAAAATAAAGTTTGAGACACCTTATGAAACTCACCCTGTATAGTGGGGAGCAAAAATGGATCACCGAAATATTTCCAATGGTCGGATCGCAAGTTCAATTTTATATTTATAACCTTACTCCAGAAAATTTACAATTTTTTTTCTTTCCCGGAAGTGATAAAATTTAATACGTGTCTCGTAGAAGCGTTTTATCGAGATAAGCGTCGCACGATTCGCGCCATTTTCTTTTTTGTCAAACCGTGTAAAAGCTTCCCGGTTCGTCTTACCGGCTTGGACCTTATTATCTTTTGCTTCGACTATACATACATACATATATATGTGTGTGTGTGTGTTGCTATCTCAATCGCGGAAGAAGTTTACGGAAGAAGAAAATAGGTGTGGACGCCTTCTTGCTCGCGCGTATATTCGAACGCCTCGGTGTGTATCGCATACCGGAGGAATGATCGAGATGCAATGCCCCCGTTTCACGGTGAATTTAGCTTCGGTCTCGTCCTCGATCCAGAGACCTTCTACGTAGATCCACATCGAACGATTCTCTCGACGCTCTACACTGTATATGCACCGCTGCTGTGCATGGAATCTGATTTTCCGGTTTCTTTACTTTACTTTACATTGTAACTTTTAGCCGATTCCCAGCTGCTATGCGCGTCGTAGCTCAATCATTTTTGCCACGACGAGGAGTTATTTATTATTAATAAAAATTTTGATAGTCGTGTATCCATCCAGTCGTGCTCGATTGTGATTTAAACCAAAGATACGAGCTTTCAACGCGAGAAGAAGAAGTACAAATATTATTTTCCATTCGTAAATTCCATTTGTTTTTGTTATAAATCTTTTTTTTTCTTTCGAACGCACGATTTAATTAAATTAAATTTTGATTCCAATCGACAAACTAATCGCAATGGTTACATTTTATTTGGTGCTCGAACGAGAATGTGGTCGATGCAAAATGGGGACAAGATTTTCCTATTCGCGCGATATTTTTGTTTATCGTGATAATAAATTCTTCGGCGAATCTGCGGAAAGCTTCCAATGTATCGTATCTGCGTGCGAAACGATCTCCAGGATCGTCTCTGTATACATCGTATAGACGGAAAATAATCCACGTGTATTGGCAGCGTGAGCCAAGCGCTCTCGATGACTAGCTAGATCCTCTCGGTGAGACTCGCGCGCGCGCGCGCGCGTGCCTCGTTACAAGCTCGTTCCCAAGCTTCATATCGGAGTCCCGCGATCATACGGCGTCCTCGTTAAACCGTTTACGACTGTTCGCTTCGATAACGGTCCCAACGGGCGAACCAACTTGGAACGTGGCGAGAGCACCGTGGCGCAAAGTACATACACGTGAGAAGGTTGCGGCGAAGTTAATAAGTGACGCCAGCGTTAGGTGGCGCGCGGCGTTTCGCCGAGGGAAAATATGCGCACGCGCGCGCGACACCTATAATGCGGGAAGGTTTCATGGAAGTAGATTCGAAATCTCGCTAGCGGTAAGAAAACTTGGATCGTGAAATCGATTGTAACGCAACGATTTGAATAATTTCATCGATAACTTCCTGTAGAAACAAAGATCATCCGGATCGTGCGAGAGCGAAACTTTACTTTCCAGTAATCCATTCAAATTTCGAATGAATAAGAAACGTGCAAATTTACGATACAGTTCTTATTCTAAAAGATCGTAAGGTGAAAAAATTAATATCACTTGAGGTCTTTCGAACGGACACGGATTAAATCGTGCCACATCGCGAAATGGCGTTGCGGTGAATCGTTCGCATTCGCATTCATTCTCCGTTTAATATCGTCAGCCTTCCTGCCGTAGAAAATCTTGAATATTCTCGTTTCTACTGATGTAACCTCGCTCGTATAATCCTGCGCTCTTGCATCGAGGATAAGATTGCGCGAGGCCACGGTGAGACGAGTGTAAGATCGCTGCGTGCGCGTGGTTGGCACGAAGGAGCGCTCGACGCCACCGGGCCGCGCGAGCGCTATAGTCGTACAAACGTTATCCGCCAGGTGGCAGCGCCAGTAGTAGAAACAGGCGGGAACCTACAACAGCTCGCTATAAATTCGTAAATTACGACGATATAAAGGCAAAAACGTCGTTTAACTCGCGACATTAACAATGATAATTCCATCGACAACATTCTCGTATAAATTCTCGTATTCGCAGTCTAAGATTGCTGGGCAAATTTTCCATTTTGCACATCCACTCGCGTTCTCGCGTTGATTGTCATCACTCAATAATTTCACTGTGAATGTCGGGAGTCATTAATGAAAATACGATAGGAAGGACGATATAAGGAAGGACTAGGTTTATATTTTACAACGGCCAATCCCATACGCTCTACTCCTTATTATAATACAAACAATCTTCTATTTACGTGTATTAGTACTTACCAAATTATTAGTAACGATCTACTCTTACATTAACCTCGTGCGTATAAGCGCGTAAACTATGGACAAAGATTCACGAGTAGAACAATATTCCGGTACCGTCTTTAAGGCCTATCGCACTTTGCTATCATTTCCAACTTCTCCCCCCCCCCCTCTCTTTTCCTCCCGCTCTCGCATAAACTGTCAATTATTTAGATTTACGATTTTCCAGTCTACGCTCCCCAACTTCCACCTCATTCCGTCCTTTTTCCTTCCTGCCTTCGCATCGACGGCGGGTTTTGCGGTCCCGAGCAGCTCGATGCTTGAATATTTTCATCGGGATGCGTTTATACACGAACTATTTTATACATCGTTTCCAGTCGCGTATACGTGTATAAACCACGTATTTATACACGATGCTCAGATACACCCACGATCATAACTGTATACTCTACCCTGTTGCAAACTCACCGATGTTGGGCTCTTGCTGTCCGGCTCTCGTACGTGGGAATATGTAATCTACTCTCGCTGTACGGATAAAGTGCATTTGTGCGCAAACTCACTCCCGGTCGTGAATGCTTGCTCCTCCTCCCTCTTACTCCCCCGCGTTGCATCCCCACTCCTACGTAGTTCGTGCCACAGTCTCGACTGTATCTCGGTCCTGGATCGACAGGTACGATGATTAATCAGCCCAGATGGTTAATTGAACGATATAGAAAATGATTGCCATGGGAGTTAGCGTTTTACCGTTCGAGACTCTACGTTCGAGCACGTGTTCGCTCGTACGTGCATTTTTTTAATTTTTTTTTATACGTATTAATGCTTGTAATAAAGCGAATACCGAGCATACGCGAACAATACTAATTATTATGATAAAGAAGAAAAAAGGCGTGGAGAGGAGGGGAGAGAAGGAAAAAGAATACAAATATGATCATCCACATCTCCGATGTTATAAGGCTTGATGCATGCTCAACTCATCCATAGAGTGCACTTTTTATTTTTTTCTTTATCTTTCTTTCTTGTATTTCGTATACACCGTGTTACATCAGTAATGATGATAATGGTTGATGATAATCGTGATAAAATTGGTAAGAACGTGAGAGAGCTTCGTGTAAAGTCGTTGGCGCGAAATCGTTGTAGAAGGGCGCTTGTCGTACGAAAAAGTTCTTCTCCCTTCAACCTGACTTTTCTTCGAGAGCAACTCGAGGTAGGAAAGAGCAAACTCGTGCTCGGAAGAATCCTTTGAGGTTACCGGCATACGCGAATCCTTTAGCGAATTCGAATGAAATTTATGACATCGGAACGGTGTTCGTTGGAGAGAAAAAAAAGAAAACGAGATTTTTGTTCCGGAATTGGCGCGAGTCGAATGTCTTTCTTTTGCTTTTTTTTTGTTCCTTCTTTTGATTCGTATTATTATTAATTCTCTTTTGGGAATCCGGGACAAAAGGCTTTCCTCTGTCGCGTTACGAATTGGATCCTTTTTTATTCTTGTTTTGTTCATTTTTTTATCTCGACCGTCCGGTAATCTCGAGACTAGAGACGAAACGATTTTACGTAAATGTCCGCTATTTCTGTCTCTGGTAATATCCTGGAAGAGGCGATTCGATCCAAGACTTCTTGCGCGACCTCTCTCCGCGAGAGGGAGACCGCAAAGATCTTATATTTCTCTCCTCTTTACTGCTTCTTACCGGTGTACACGATCTACACGTCTTTAGAATTTCTTTGGGATATTATTCCGGGCCGTAAGTTCCCCCAGCCGTAGTAAATCTTCACCGAGTCACCGGTAACGTGTACCCGCGCACGTGCCCACACGTCGATATACAAAAGGAAGACACTAGATCGATGAAAAAAGCGAACGATATATCGCGGATCGATCGGAAAAAAAATACACGCAATTGATTCTATTATTAGATCTCGATCACGAATCGGTCATGGGAATTCGATAAATTGAAAAAGTTCGATCGAACTTATAATATGGAGAAAGAGAATGAAAAAAAAAACAGTTACGTCGAAGCGACGTTCCTCTCCGAACTCGATCAGGTTTTGCCACATTCTTCATCTTTTTTTTTTGTACGATTGGTTGCAGGTTCTATTATAATCAGCTGTAGCGCAGTAGTTGGATAACAGTTTTTATTGCACGAGGTGTTTTGAAATACAATACTTTACATAGGTTCGTAAGGAGAGAGGCCGTGGTCTAGGGGGTAGCGTTCCCGACTCACACACAGCGGGCCAGGGTTCGATTCCCGCCGACATCAATAAAATTTTTCTGTGCTTTTTCTGTGCTCTCGATGGTTTGGAATCCACCTAAGAAAACATTGCAGGTTTAATGGAGTGGTTGATGGTGGAATTGAGGCTTTGGAGATGTGTTTGAGGAGAAGAGATGTGGAAAAAGGCGAAGCACGTCATACGTTGGAAACTGTGGATACAATTACCTCGATCTGAGAGCTATCCGCTAAGTTACCTCAATCCCTGACTCAAGCTCAATTTCACTAGGGATCTGCTTCCCTAACGGGAGAACGGTGACATGAGTTTCAAAGCGTCTGGCTGATTCCTGAGTTATTTCGGATCTGTGTATAATTAGGGCTGTTCAGAGGAATAAATGCAAATTTCATGTGTTTATCCAGCAGTGTCAGTCGACATTCTATGTCATTCGTTATCCTTGAAATGTAAAATACAGTATGAGATCACTCGTACATTAACAATTCGTTATCCGCGAGTTCTTGCTTGATACGGTTATTTGTCAATGTACCCACGAGCAATACGGATAAGTCCTTCCAACACGCGAGACGGGACGAAAGAATGAACGAGAATCGAGAAGAAAATAACGAAAAAGGGGGATAAAAATCGTTTGGAGATGAGGGCAAGAAGTTTCTTGAAAAGGAACGCGCGAACATGCGCAGCTGAGTCCTTTTTCCAAGTCCTTCTTGATTCTCTCTTTCTCTGTCTCTGACTTACTCACTCTATCTATTTCTCGTCGGGCTTATAGCGAACTGATAGTTATAAAGTCGTGTCGAGTTTGTGGCCTTGTAAGGCGGACGATCCGTTTTGTGGCGAGAGATACGAGAATTTACCAGCTCTCCTAGTCGAAGCACCTTGCAGCACGATGGTGATGTGAGCAAGGGCATCGAACGTGTGATGATCATCATTGACGTGTAAATATATACGAAATGAAAAGTAAGATATTAAAAATTCGAATCGAATAGGAACGTTTCTTATTCTTATCACGTCGAAGAGAATATTGAACGACGTTGATGATGATTACGAGTAACGGTCATGAAGAAAAGCACTCGTCGATTATTCGTAGAAAAAATCGCTCTTCTCTCCTCGAGCCTAAGATTACCAATATCGTGATAACCCTGATAACCTTGTAACCCAAGAATATCGACTACGAACGTAAAGTTCCTCGAGGTAATTAAAGATACGTCCAATTCGAACGAAGTCGATTTTCGATGAAATTGTCCCCTCGTCGTCGACTCTTAAGAGTCAGTGTTACATGCGACGAGCGATTCGAAAATGCGAATCGTATTCTCTTCGAAACTAAGCAACCGATCGCGTAAAAACTTTGAAGGCAACTAGAGAATTATGGCAAAAAGTGACTGAACAATATATTTTTCCAAAATTGTTGCTATAATTCTCTAGATACCCTCAAAACTTTAACACTCAGTGCCTCGGAAAGTACGAATGGCGTTTTCGAATCGCTCGTGGCCTGCAACACTATAGTCAAAATTTTGCAAAAAAAACATTTTGAGTCGCTTTTTGCCATAATTCTCTAGATACTCTCAAAATTTTAACGCAATTGGTTTCTCAGGACCAGAGAAAATACGAATCGCGTTTTCGAATCGTAGTCTTTTCGAAACTGGGTAACCGATCGCGTAAAAATTTTGAAGGCGTTTAGAGAATTATGGCAAAAAGTGGCTAAACATTGTATTTTTCTATAATTGTTGCTATAATTCTCTAGATAGCCCCAAAACTTTAACACTCAGTGTCGGCGAAAATACGGATGGCGTTTTCGAATCGCTCGTCGCCTGCAACACCATAGTCAAAATTTTGTAAAAAAAAACATTTGGAGTCACTTTTTGCCATAATTCTCTAGATACCCTCAAAATTTTATCGCAATTGGTTGCGCAGTGCCGGAGAAATTATGAATCGCGTTTTCGAATCGTAGTCTTTTCGAAACTGGGTAACCGATCGCGTAAAAATTTTGAAGGCGTTTAGAGAATTATGGCAAAAAGTGGCTAAACATTGTATTTTTCTATAATTGTTGCTATAATTCTCTAGATAGCCTCAAGACTTTAACACTCAGTGCCTCAGAAAGTACGAATGGCGTTTTCGAATCGCTCGTCGCCTGCAACACTGACTCTTAACCACGAACTCTAAACCTAAAATGACTCAAACTACTTCTCCTTTTTCGAACCCTTTTCCACGGATCGGTGAAAATTCGTTCTCCGTTTCCGATCGTAAATTCAAAAGAAATCACGTGCCCCGAGAAACCGGCTAATTGATATCGTTAATCTTATTAACGATATTTCTCATTCTCTCGATCATGCACGCGCGAAACATTCGTGACCTTAATTGAAAGGAAATGAACGAAAGACCTTGAGGGAGTGCAGTGAAAAAAAAGGGAAGTCGTCGACGCGAAACGATAAAGAGAGAGAGAGCACCAAGTTATAACTAATAAGATGGCAACACGTGCGCGCGCACGCACACACCCACACTCCCACCCACACACCCACACACATATCTATATACATCGCGCTATACCGTCTTGGTAATCAGTTCGGTATCACGAATTTTTGCCGTATAATTTAACGTCATCGTAGCGCGCCTACCCTAAGTGCAATTAGCCCTTCCGCCCCCACTCTCCTCCCTTAAACAAGAATACACCAGAGCAATGCGAGAGAGAGGATGTGACTCGACTATCTATATAATTATATTTTCAGTCGACGTAACATGCGCGAGTGCAGCCTCCTTCCACGATCACTCACCACATTGCGTACTGAGCTTTATACACGCCTTTAACGACGTTCCAAAGAAGAACATAGAGTATCACGGCCCGTGTGTAAGAAGTGTTCGTGCATTCTCGGTATCGTATAGACACGGAGCGAGAGAGTTGTTAGTGTGGTGCTAGAGAGAGGGAGGGAGGGGGGGGGGGGGACTGAGGCCCTCGCTACTCTCACAAAAGAGAGAGAAAGAGAGAGAGAGAGAGAGAGAGAGAGAGAGAGAAAGATTCTACGTGAAAGATATGTTCACTACGACGAGCGGACAACTACACTCACTCGTTGTAGCTTTAATTAGTTCGTATGTTCTCTATATAACCCAAGGTATAGCTTATATATATATATATAGCTATATCTATATATAGCTCCAGCTAGCAATATATATATGTATATTTGAACGTCGAGGGTAAGGTCGAAATATATATATTTCTTTTTTAATTATATTATTTTTATATATTTTTATATATTTTATATACAATAAGGTTATAATTATAATTTTTATTATGTTATTCTTATTATTATTATTATTATATATTAATATTATTATTTTGAATTATACATTATATACCTATATATTAATTAATTAATTATTATATTATATAATATAATATAACAAATAATTTATTTATTAATAAAATATTATAATTAATAATAATATATATAATTAATAATTATGAATTGATTATAATATCATAATTAACAATAATTTATTAATATAATTATTATAATATAATAAATGATTTATTTATATATATATTTATATATATCTGTGTGTGTTGTGGGAGAAGGGGGAAGGGGGTACGAGTCTGAGTGTTTCGTGCGAGCGAGCGTGCACGCACGATGCAAATGCGCACGCGCGTAGAGCCGACGGGAAGAAAGACCGAGAGAGAGAGAGAGGGCTAAAGGTTTATAATTAAATAATCTTCATAAACCGTGCTCACTTGTTGTTGCTTTTTTTTTATTTCTGTTATGCTTACGGGCCATTGGGTACGAAAATGAAAGAAAACAAAAAAGGAGTACGACAAAAAAATAATGAAACGACTGGAAAAAAAAACGATGTAAAAGAGGAAATTGAGATATTCGAGTCGTATTTATACTCGCGTCCGTGTAATTCACTCGTGACTTTTTCTACCCCCTCCCCTCCTCCCCACCCCCCAACCCTCTCTCTTCTTTCTCGTTATTTTCCGTCGTATATCAAATCGAGATAAAAGCCCCGGTATACGTGCGCAATTTATGATCGACCACGGATGAGTTTCGCGGATGTTTCATTTAATTCTTCGTTCTGCTTAATTATGTACACGGTTTATTCGTGACGAATATAGCGTTTCGCGAATTTATTCTCGTATTCTTGTATTTTCGCACGGGTTCGTGTCCGCGCGTGTTTCGTAAAATAAAGAGAACGAAAAGACAGATATTTCCAAAAGGCTCTGGCAATTAAACGACTTTTGTAAATCTTTGAGACACCGTTACAACTTGAATATCTCCGAAGTATATCTCGTTGTGAAATAACGTGTATCTAGTTTAACGTCGAACGGACGAACGTAAGTACTTTACTTCTTTTTATCTCGTATCGCACGTGTTTAATAGTGCCAGCGAGCTCTCGCGTGACACGCCTCGGCCAACGACGACAATACGTAATAGGCGAAAAAAAAAAAAATTAAAAATAAGAAAAAAAAATGTTCGCGTAACGAATTTATATTACGCGTAACATCTCGCATTCTCGCAAGGTTACATCGTCTACCGAAGTCACGAGCGTTGAATTCCCGTCTTTGAGTCTTTTGGTCACCGGTTTGCCGTTTTAATCTTCGTTTTCTCTCTCTCTCTCTCTTTCTCTCTCTATCTCTTGCTCTCTCACGGGGATGAGTGAACTCCCTTTATTCCGTTTACGGTAATGGCGTCTGGAGACACTCGAGACAAAAAGAAAACAGAACGTAATAAAAAAACAAAAAAAAAACAGACGGATGAAAGAAAAAAACAAAGGCGAAGTCCTTTACTTCGCTCGAAATCGCAAAAATTCATTTAAGACGTAAAAGGATTTGTCTCGTGTGCGTTCCCCGAGAAGGGTGGAAAAAATTCTTCTTATGGAGAGCTCGTAGTTGAAGCGAACAAGAAAAAAATTGAAAAAAAAATTTCTCGGTCGTACGAGAGAGATATCGCAAAGAACTATATTCTCGGGCGTGGATCTCGCTGGGCTTTTCTATACGCATCACAGAGCTCTCGTATTATCGAACGTACTGAGAGGAGTTCGGAGAATTTTCTTTCTGGGAGAACGAGAGAAAGAGAGAGAAAGAAAGGGGAGGAGGAGAAAGAGAGAGAGAGAGAGAGAAAGAGGAGAGAGAGAGAGAGAAGAGAGAGAGGAAAGAGAGAGAGAAGAGGAGGGAGAGAAGAGGAGGGAGCGACGAGGAGGGGGCGGGGGGGGGGAAGACTCGTAGACCGAGCCCTCTCGACAAACCGTCATTTGCATACGTAGATAAAACCTCGCGAGCCTTGAATTCGCTCTCTGTACCTGTTGAAGAAAGAGAGAAGGAGGTGGGAGGGGGGGGGGGGGGGAGAAAAGTAGAAGAGAATATCCCGAGACAGACTGTGCGAAGCTTATAGAAACCTTAACTGGAGCTGATTGCTCTTTCTCTCGTTCTCTCTCCGTACTTACATACGCATTACTCGTATACAAGGAGGATTCGAGCTCTCGACTATCGGAACGTATTTTTCAAAAAAAAAAAAAAAAAAAAAAAAAAACATCCTTTATTCCCCACCGCTCCATCCTTCTCTGCATATATATTACACTCACTAAGACGGCTTCGACTCGTTTCACTGCACCGCGAATTCTTCACTCCCTTCCAAAGACAACTCGCAAATTCTTTTCGAGGACGTGACCATTTAAGAATTCTGTGATCGATTCGAAAACCTTTCGGTTTTAGCTTTAGAGAAACGTGCGTAAGCGTCGTATAATGAAAGAGAGACGGTAAGAGAGAGAGAGCGAGAGAGAGAGAGAGAGAGAGGGAGAGAGAGAGAGCGAGAGAGTGGAGGGAAGAGGAGCAACGAGAGAAAAAGATCGAGACGGAGAGATATCGTGTCGGTGATTACGGTTATTCGAAACGTGCGAGAGAGCACGGTTTCCATGCGTGAACATTCCCAAAAGTTTTCGGGTTCGATAGCTCAAGTGCGATAACCGTGAGCTTGCGTAGATTGACGTTTGAACGAAACGTGCTCGTGAGTTTTCGACGATCGATGAATAATCGTGTGCTCGATTGTTTTTATATTCATCGACGTCGACGACGCCTTCGTCGCGTTCCCACAGGTCTTGCGTCTGGGGAACCAAACGGGTGCTCACTTTTTTTTGTAAATTTAAGGCTCGTCTTTAGAGCGACGAGAGTGATAAATAACCGGGCGGGTATGTAGCGGTAAATATCTCATTCACTTTCAACCTGTGGCGTTTGTTTCGTAGTGACGAGGGTAATTAAGTTAATGAACGATGACGTGATTTACTGGTTGCGATTGAAAAGAAATGGAAAATTCAGCATGGGTTATACGTTATGAAGGAGATTAAGGAGATTCGATATATTCGGAAGCCTCGATGTGATCTTCTTTGCTTCAAATTGAGATTTCTTCAAAACTATTCAATATTTTTCAATAATTTTTTTTTTTAGTTTTGCTCAAAAAGACTTTATTGATAATTCTGTGTAGGAGTTTTGAGGATATTCGAGATAGAACAATTTTAGGACCAGTCGAAAATTGAAAAATATTGGTTTGAAAAAAATGCCTATTTTCAATGTACTTTTTCTCAGGAACGCTTTTGCCTTCTTAGGACGCCTTTTGCTTTTATGCAAATAGACTTCCTAGGATAGTTTCAGAATCGAAACCGCCTACAAATTAAAACCTCTCTCATAATAATAATAATCTGATCTTCGTTGCTTCAAATTGAGATTTCTTCTAAACTATTCAATATTTTTCAATAATTTTTTTTCGTTTTGTTCAGAAAGATTTTATTGATAATTCTGTATAGGAGTTTTGAGGATATTCGAGATAGAACAATTTTAGGACTAGTTGAAAGTTGAAAAATATTGGTTTGAAAAAATTCCTATTTTCAATGTACTTTTTCTCAGGAACGCTTTTGCCTTCTCAGGACACCTTTTGCTTTTATGCAAAAAGACTTCCTAAGATAGTTTCAGAATCGAAACCACCTACAAATTAAAACTTCTTTCATAATAATAATAATCTGATCTTCGTTGCTTCAAATTGAGATTTCTTCAAAACTATTCAATAGCTTTCAATAATTTTTTGTTATTTTTGTTCAGAAAGATTTTATTGATAATTCTGTATAGGGGTTTTGAGGATATTCCAGATAGAAAAATTTTAGGACTAGTCGAAAATAGAAAAATATTCGTTTGAAAAAATGCTTATTTTCAATGTATCTTTTCTCAGAAACGCTTTTGCCTTCTCAGGACGCCTTTTGCTTTCATGCAAAAAGACTTCCCAGGATAGTTTCAGAATCGAAACCGCTTACAAATTAAAACCTCTTTCATAATAACAATAATAATAATAATAATCTTGTTTACTCGCGATTTTATTATTCGTCTCCTCGTACTGCGCACATGTTGCACGTATTAACGGTCGCGGGATCATTAATTCGTCGGCTTTATACAGGAAAATGTGTACAGTGTGAGAGGCAACGAGAGGAAAAAAAATCAAAGAATACGTGGCTCTCGTACGATAACTCAACCTGAGTGCCTGTAACAGTAAAGCGTTGGGTTCTGTGTAAAAAAATAAATTTAAAAAAAAGGAAAAAGGCGGATGGTCTCGCAGTCGCTCTCGTTCTCCCTTGACTATACGATACGAATATGTAATTCGGACGATATTTCACACAACGTGGCTGCATCAAAGGTCGTACTCTCAATATAATGTACGATAATAATGATACCGTAAAAATTGTATCGGAAGTTCGAGCTCGATGCCACGAGCATAAGCTAGAAGGATTCTCGCATCGAAATGCAACGGTAAAATTAGTGGTCACGGTCAATATGTAGTCAGACTCATCCACCATCTTCGGATTACCGGTCTGACACAATTCTTTTCCAATCATGAAATGCAAATTGAGGTATAATATTGGCCAATATTACACGCATTCTTCAAGTATACGAGCAATATGTGCTCCAAATTTCTCAAATATTTTACTTTACATATCAATTTACGGTATCCAAGAAAACGGGTATATATTTTTTAAATTTCTTACATATTTTCATCACATCGTTTTCCTAATTACAATTTATTTGTTATCTTTCTGCATCTTTAAATTTACTGGAAAAAATATGCTAGTAACGAGACATTTAAGGTTGCTCCTTGTATAATTATTAATATTAATTTAATTATTACAATCCACAAAACAATGACCAGCCACGTTTACGAGAATGACAAAGAAATGTTCTTTCATAATTCGCTAATTTTGTTCTCCTCATTTTATTCACTCTGTTGTCAAAAAAATATTTTATATGTACAGTTTTTCGTTTAATGTCGCGACCAGCACTTTTTTTTTCTCACCACGAAACGCGTAGGCGTGATTACCAGGACTACACAGCTTGTACTGTTATGTCAGAAGTATGTGTGTGCGCAAAGTGTGTGCCGATATGACGCATATTTCTTTTTTGTTCGTCTCGTTCGACCGTCAGAGAGACCGCGTGCGAGAGTTCGCGCACATACCAGTCGGTAGCTACTAATACGCGGTACTTATGCTCAAACATACCGTGTGGTACTTCTCTCATTCCAAGTACCTTCTGGTTTATACTCGAACGTGTCTCTTGTATGTATATATATATACAGGGTGGTCCACGCAACGTGTGCACCGTTATGACTTTCAAAGTATGCGTTGCATGAAAATATATTCTATACAAAAGTTACATGGTTTAAAAAGAATGCACTACGCAATGCATCAATTTTTTGTATGGGTTGAGACGTTTCGAAAATTTAAAGGACAACTTTGTTTTTTTTATGGGAAGACAATTTTCAAATAATAAAGTGAAATTACTCGTTAACTATGAGGTTTAGGGCTAACAAAAGTCAATACTTTTTTACTCAGTATTCAATTTTCTATCACATTTTGTTATAAAAATATAGCATTCTATTTAAAAAAACGAAGATGTCCTGCGAATCTTCGAAACGCCTCGACCTACAGAAAAAATTAATTCAGTACGTAGTGCATCCTTTTAAATCGTGTAACTTTTGTATATAACATTTTTTCCTGCAATGCATACTTGGGAAGTTATAGTGGTGCACGCGTGGCGGGGATCACCCTGTATATATATACAGGGTGGACACCAAAACAAATAAAAATTTATGCACTACGTAGTGCATCCCTTCAAACCGTGTAACTTTTGTATATAACATTATTTCGTGTAACGCATAGTTTGGAAGTTATAGCAGTGCACACATTGCGTGGACCACCCTGTATATATTAAACATGTTTTGCCATGTATAGTTGTGTGTACATGCGCGTTTCAGAATCGCCAATATACAACTCATTAGTATGTGCCTCGTGCGACGCACGGGTATTTCTCTTTCTCTCACTCTCTCTCTCTCTCTCTCTCGCGTGGGCTAAGTGTAGACATACGTGGAACGTGTCAATGAGGAATGCTGGCCAATCGCGTACTTGAAGTATTGTATATATATTGTAACACTTGTTCGGCCATAGGGGTGGGCATCGTTCGAATAAGAGTCGAAAAATCATTGTACTACGTAGAATATGATAAAGATTTACTCGTGAAATAAACAAAAATTAATTTGTTATTAAACAACATTGTTTTTATACAATCGATATTTTACGAAAAAGTCATTTTCAAGGGTTTTAATAATTTTGAATAACAAATATGTCAGTTATTCGTGAAGTGATTAAAATTTTTGAGGATTATTTATTGAAATAACGTTAAGGAGATAATTAGAGAATCGGTATGTTTATTTCTAAACAATTTCTTACTAGATTGTACATGTTGGAATAATTTCATGCTCTTTTCTTAACATTATTAACAATAATTTACGAAAAATCTCATTTCTAATTATCGAAAATAAATAATTCCCAAAAATTATTATAATTGATTTATTTCCTTAATACAAAAAGTCATCGAGTAGATTCTCGCGTGATAACAATTGAACGCTTCTAGAGAACTAAGCCCAGAGGCAAAAAAGATCATCTCCACGATTTTTCGTACAAGAGCTCGGTCAACAATTGACTTTAACTCCCAGTTCTTTTTTTACATTTTTTTTTCTATTCGACTTCGTTGCTAACACGATGTTATTACAGCGATGACGCAATACACGCAAACACGATCGAACAACCTATCCTAATTATTACGGGATCGTTCTAAATCCCGGTAGGGATTTTTCGAGCGTTCTTCGCGGACCAACGAGATCCCGGAAACGATACAAACTCTTTTCTTCGCCGGTGTGGCTGCGCCTTCGTATAGATATACCAATTTTACCGCTCGTTTCTCTCGCTTCGGTGGATAGACCCGCTGGCCCGCATTTCTCTCGTAAATATAGAGTACGGCTCGGAGATGCGAGAAACTGAATTTCGTGGGTTTAACCGTTATAACGAACATCCTGCCCAAGCGTTTTTGGGGATTCTTTTTTTTTTTTAACAGGCCAAGAGTTGATTCAGCGTAGTTTCGCCGGACGCCTCGCTAACAACGCGCATATTTATAATGATAATGTTTTTGTGTTGCGAATGGAACGAAAATTACACGATGGGAGGCCCGGCTAATTCCTTGATTCCATGACATTTTATGTAATTAAATTATCGCGTTGTAACATTAATTTTTTTGTTTCAATTTAACGTTACAGGTGGCTTTCTTTTTGTTGGAAAAGAAGCGTGAGATCGTTGTAAATTTAATCATTTTTTCATTTTTGTTTTCATCGATAATAATTGAAAATAAAAAGCGTTTTTTATTATAGAATTTGGAAAAAAAAGTCGAGGTCGAAGAGAGATACGATGGGAAAGATAATTCGTAAAATTTGAAATAGCATTTGGCTAAATTAAAAAAAAATTTAAAAACAAAAAAATGGGACTAATTTTTCTCACGACCGAAATAACGATCCGGTTGACACGCGCGAAAACTTAGTTTCTTTTTATACCCAGGACGAGTAACGTTTTATAATTCAGGTTATAAATTCTAAATGCCTATGCAAAAATATTTACAGCTGAATATAATCAGGACGATGACGACTGGTCAACCGACCGACCGAGTGACACCGGAAGTGACTGGCCCATGGAATACAGGTCAGTGGCGCCGATGACTGTTATAATTGCTTTCGCGGCTCGAATGACGATTTCATTAACACAATCCCTGTCTCTCGTGGTCGACGCACTAATACGTGCCCGTTGATAATGATCGAATGACGGGTTTCTCTGGTTCGTTCGTCATAAACCATTCAACTCATTCGTGAATAACGCTACTGATATTTATCTAATCAACCTCTTTATCTCTCTCCCGCATAATAAACCAAATCAATCAATCAATCTCCCTCCCCCCTCCCTATCCCTTTCTATCTCCCTCCCTCGACCTCTCTTGTATTTTTATACAGGGTGAAGTTTATAAGGTATAACCGCCTTTATTCTGAGGTAGATGGGCTCATTACAAACAAAAGTTGCAAATATACATTCGGGATATTTTCAATAGTTTACGAGATATAAATTTTTAAAGTTGGTCCAATCAGAGCGCACCGAGAAGCGTTGGAGCCACCCACTCCCCACCCTTGCCGTAGAGATAGCACAGTCTAGGGCGTTACATTTGGGGGTGTTAAAATTCAGAGCAGTCAATTTTATTTGTTATATTATTATATTTTTATTTCTCGGACATTGGCTACTAGGGCGGGAGTGGGCGGCTCTAACGCTTCTCGGTGCGCTCTGATTGGACCAACTTAAAAAATTGATATCTCGTAAACTATTAAAAATATCCCTAATGTATATTTGCAACTTTTGTTTTTAATGATCACATCTACCTCAGAATAAAGCCTGTTACACCTTATGAAATTCACCCTGTATATGTTGTTATTATATTTAGGTTTTATGTTATTATTATTATTATTGTATCTTGTAAATTTTTGGAAATTTGTTCAAATGGCACAAATCGTAAATTTGCAAATTTACGTATTTGCATGGGCTGTGAGTTTATGAGCTTTCTAGTATTTGCCCCATAGCTAGCTAGGCCATAATTAAATATATCAATCAATCTCTCCCACTCTCCTCTCTCTCTCTCTCTCTCTCTGCCCCTCTCTTTTTCTCTTTCTCTCTCTCTTTCTCTCTATTCCATCTGTTATTATATATTCCACTAGACCATAAAGAACGAGTCGAATGATCGATGCGTCCAGAAGAATCACAGTTCTCTCGTTCCTTGACCCGAATTCTTTATATTCTCGTTATGCTCGCTCGAGTATACCAAGAGCAAGCAATGATTCTTCAAAATCTCATTAGATCCACATCGACAATTACTCGAATGTTATTTCTAAGCTATGTCCTCCAAGCACGTAGGTACTCCACTGCCTCGGTTTCTCGCTACATATTTCCGCTAGGAACCGCAACAGAGAGAATATTTCTATACACGAGCAAGCTGGACGGTCAGTATGTTTACAAACGATTCGTCCGAGTCATCGTCTTCTTCTTTTTTCATATATATATACGTATAGACACGTAAGATGAGATCTATGCACTATTCTTCTCTTCTCGAAGCATCTTGCGTCAGAGCTTTCCGCTGTGCTCACCATCAAAGACACAGCGTGCATAACGGTACAGGCATCTTCTACCGCCACTCTCCGCGTACCTTCGATGGACTCCGCGCAGTGCTGACGCTCTCTGCCACTGCGAGACGATCGAAAGAGAGAGAGAGAGAGAGAGAGAGAGAGAGAGAGAAGGAGATAGAGAAAAAATAAAGAGATACCGTCGAGTACAAGATCACGGTCTCGTCCTCGGCTGCACATGTGCTCATATCTCTCATTTCAAGAACTCTCTCCCTCTCTCTCTCTCTCTCTTTCTTTCTCTCTCTCTCTCTTGCTTTTTCTCTCTCTCTCTCTCTGTATATAGATATATGTATATATCACGATCGAATTTAATTGTAATTAAAAAATAATCAAAGTTTCATATATATAATTATAACAAAATAAACAATATAATTATAATATAACATAATATAATAATATGATTATAATATAATGTAATATAATAATATAAATATAATATAATATAATACATAATATAATATAATTATCATATAATATATAATATAATATAATATATAATATAATATAATATATAATACAATATATAATATAATATATAATATATAATATAATATAATTATAATATAATATATAATATAATATAATATAATATAATATAATATAATATAATATAATATAATATAATATATAATATAATATAATATAATATAATATAATATAATATAATATAATATAATATAATATAATATGATATAATATAATATAATATAATATAATATAATATAATATAATATAATATAATATATAATATAATATATAATATATAATATAATATATAATATAATATATAATATATAATATATAATATATAATATATAATATATAATATATAATATATAATATTTAATATATAATATATAATATTTAATATTTAATATATAATATATAATATATAATATATAATATATAATATATAATATAACATAATATATAATTACAATATAATATAATAATATAATTATAGTATAATATGATAATATAATTATAATACAATATAATAATATAATTATAATACGATATAACAATATAAATCATTTATAATAATAGAAAATATATAATATAAAAAGTAATCGGAAGTTTCATATGTACATACCTATATATGAAACTTTGATTATTTTTTAATTAAAATTAAATACAATCGTGTGTAAATATACATGCATCGAGGATGACGAAGACTAGCAACAGACATTATTGTCATTCAGATAAAAGAGCTGCATGAGAATAGAATTTGATTCGTTAAAATAACGATGACGCAAGCTAAAAAACATTAAAGTAATGAAAAAAAAAGAAAAAAAAAACACGTTCGCTAGATTCTTTAGCGAATAACTGTAGTCCGTTAATCCGGTTATCCATAAAATATACTCAGAATTTTTGTGGATAGGCGTTATTATGAAAATAAAAATGTCGGATAAAAAATTGATGGAGAGAGTGAGCGAGAGGGAGACGGGGAGGGGAAGAGTATAGGCAAAGCTAAACGAACGAACGGTACACGATATGTGTCCCATAGACACCAAACTCGTGACGGTATGTGGCTATATATATATATATATATATATATATATATATATATATATATATATATATATAAACGCGAACGCGTGAATACGAATACCTTCGGTAATGCACGAATGACCGAACGTTTGTCTATATGCAATTCTATACGACATTCCGTGTCGACTCAATCGACGAAAATTATATCAATCGTTTCATTTCGAATTAAAACTTTGTGAATTTGCGAAAATTAATTTATCAAACTATCGTTTCATTCGTTGAGTACAAACAAATCTAAAAATAGAAAATTTTAATTAAGAGAGACAGTAGTCTAAGGGGTAGCGTTCGAGACTCACATACAGGTGGTCCCGGGTTCGATTCCCGTCAACATCAATATTTTTCTACGTGTTTTTCCTGTGCTCTCAGTTTGAACCCACCTAAGAACAACAACTGTCTAAATCCATCCGAGTGGTTGCTGAAGATTGTATGTGGGGACAGGAGATGTAAAAAGACCAAAGTGTATACCGTACATTGGAATTCGTGTATACAACCATCCGATCCGATATCTATCAATCTACAAGCTTCCAAATAAAAAATTTGATATTAGAAGATAGATCCGAAATGCTCGAAGATAGATCAGGGTCGAGTCGAAACGGAATGCCCCATACATATATCTATATAAGCATAGTCGAGATTCAGAGTGTTCTCCGGTCGATGTTCCCAGGATCTACCGTCTCTCTCTCTCTCACTTGCTGCCCTCGACCATCTTGAGCGCATAAACGTTTTGCTTGGCCTATAGTCTCGACATTGCCGCCCGCACTATTCACTACCAGTAATACACACACACACATATCTATAGATATATCTACGAAAAGCTTTGGGCATAGATTCTACCGCCGATCAAAGATTGCCGAGACACCACGGCAAGATTTAACCCCGTTTCTACGAGATATAAATATATAGGCGCACGGCATAAAGTATCCCGTGTTAGCTTTTGAGATCTCGCTCATATATATATATATATATATATATATGTGTGTATGCGCGATAGACCGCATGTAATCGAGCTACTGGAAGAATGGAGCAACGGTATTCGATCGCCAGAGTGTTCCATTCAAATTGATTTTCATGATGGTTGCAAATCACTCGGGAGGAAAAGATCTCTGCGGAATTTATATGGATTACACGGTTTAGATCTGACTCGATTTCATGAGAATAATAATATCGATAATAACAATAATAATAATAAAAAAAAATCATAATTTCAAACCAGGATTATTTTATTCCTATGAAATAACTTTTTAATTTCATGGTATAAAAATAACTGAAATTAAATTTATCCGATAGAAATAAGTTCGAGCTGAAAGCCAGAAAATTTATTCAACTGAAATAAATCAATGTATCGACGATATATATATAGTTGTTGCGTGCAGGGAAACTACGTCGTATTGCTACGGCTCCTTATTAGATGGGGATGAGCTCGATATCAGACTCGGGGAAAGAGAGAGAGAGAGAGAGATGAAGGAAAGAGAGAGAGAGGAGAAGAACTCTACGATGCAAGTTAGCGTGAGCACGAAGCTCACCCTGCTCGTACTCCCATGACTGTAAACCTGTAATTCGCGCATCTCTCCACCGGTTTTATCGAGTTGACGAGTTCCGTGATTATACGCAGCGGCGAATAGACGCATGGGACGTTGTAGGTAGAGAGAAAGACAGATAGAAAGGGCGAGAGAGAGAGAGAGAGAGAGAGAGAGAGAGAGAGACGAGTAACCACACCGTACGAGGTTGGAAAACGATCGAAGCTCGTATATGTGTGTATGTGTGTGGGTAGTACGGAAATTAGATGTAGCACGAAAAGGCAGAAATCTCGTGGATTAGCAACGAGGTGAACGTCCCTGTCGCTCGATCGTCTCGGGAAAACATTAAATCGTATATTAATGTTGACTTTACAAGATATATCCCGTATATCGATCTATTTATTTAACGATACGTTCATTAGATACAGTTTTCGATGGATCGACAGATTTAAAATAAAAGTTATCAAAAAAAAAATAAAATAAAATATGATAAAATTACCATCGATAATAAAACTCGTTTCACAGTCGATGGAAAATCTTGAAAGACAGTAAACGAAAAATACCGTCGGCTATTACGAAGGATTTTATCCTCGTCTTTTCAAAACGATTCTTCGAGTAAAGGATGCAGATCGTATTTTTTGTTATTATCCTTCTTTTTTGTCCCTCTTTCGGTCGTTTCGAAGACAAGAACTCGATCTTTTCCCAGCGTTGATTGCTTCGTTTCCTCTTGACGAAACTAGATGTCGTCCATTGTCCCAAGGGTCCAAGACTCTGTGAAATAGATCCTTGAATTTATTACTTCCAACTGGATATAACGTTCCCAAGCAATGGGTAACCAACCCTTAATAGTCGTACGGCGAAGGGTCGTCAAGATTACTTTTCAAATGTATTTTCCTTTCGTTTTTTTCTTTTTTAAATCTATTTTACGTTTCGCGGAACATTTACGATGGGCAAACACCGTTTAAGAGTTCTCTAATCGCTGGATGGTCGGAGGTCATTGCAGGACAAAATCGCTCGAGTGTAAAAATGAAGCTCGAAGACGATTTCCTGTTCGTGGTAGCGAAGAGTTATCAAGATTATTTGTGTATGTGTGTGTGTGTGTTCTCGGTGCATTGAACGTCATTGACGATATAGGGACCTCGATTCGCAATCCTAGCTATTAACGTTGATCCGAGAGAATTACGACGGGCGATTGACTCCTCGGGCTAAATCTCGATTCTGTACTGTGTGTTTGTGTTTGTGTGCGTTTGTGTGTATGTCCAGTCCAGATTATTACGTCGATTCGTTCGTTGACTCTGTTATTATTATTATCATTATAGTTTCGTGATGACAAGCAATCCAGCCGTACAATTTTGTACCGATGACGACGTCAACGACGACAAGTAACGCGAATGTAGGCTGCTCGGAAAATGGAACGGCGCGTGCAACCGGAGAATTCTCTCGATCGAGATAGCTGTCGTTTCAAAGTCGGGTAAATTTGGCCCAGGCTTCGGTGATTCATTGAGAAGTGTTCTATACGTTACAGAAAATAAAATATTAAAATAAGAATTTTTTCATAGTTTATACAATTTTTCGAAAGGTTTGACTCGAGTGACCCCTATTACTATGGATGAAGGTCATTCGTTATAATAATGTACAAATGAAAATGAAATTATTATCATTAATTGCTGAAAATAATTATTGCAATTATAATTCTATCTGTCGGTGTATGTAAATATAACTGTCGTTTCAAAGTCAGTTAAACGTGGCTCGGACGTCGACGATTCATTAATAAGTTCTATACGTTAGAGGAAACAAAATAGTACAATACGAATTTTTTAATCGTTTATATAATTTTACGTATCGTTTGACTCGAGTGACCCCTATTATTACGGATGAAGGTCGTTCGTTATAATAATGTGCAGATGAAAATGAAAATGAAATTATTACAATTAATTGGTAGTAATAATTATAGCAATTATAATTGTGAATAAAAAAAAATTGTGGCTATTATTAAATGGAAGTGGGTATTTAATGGCACGTAATAGGCAGACGTGTTTCGGTGGTCCATTTTTCCCTACATTACATTGTATATATCACGGAGATAGTTCGGTAAAGCATCATTCGCGTTATAGCAGCATCAGCACGCAAGTAAAACCGCTATGTAGCGTATGGCATATGGCGCTTTTTGCTACTTACATGTAGCCCGCGTGCATTGTAAATATTATTACGAGGCCTCCGGGGTGCTTTCGTGCACAATGATCCACGAGTGTATATGCGTGTGCAGATGTTGGAACTGTGGCGATTAAGACTGCAGAAAATTAAACGATCGTTTAAGAACGCATTGAGAATTGCAATGACGACTATACTCGTGCACTCTACGCAATGTTTTTTTTAAGATTCCAATTGCTTCTTGCGTGAACGTCATTATTATTATTTGTTTTTAACCATCTTGGCGAGCCATTATCTTGCTAAATTGCAAATCTGATCTTGGATGTTGGTCTTGACAAACAGATGATTGGCTAGAAATGTAAAGAAGAAATAAAATGAGATTAAATAGAAAAAACGAAAAAAAAAAAGATTGTCAGAAGTGGGATTCGAACCCACGCCCACAGAAGTGGACTGCGACCTGAACGCAGCGCCTTAGACCGCTCGGCCATCCTGACTGATTTATATTTTTATGGCTTGCAGTATTTATGTCCAAGAATTTTCTAAAAATAGATTTTTGTGAAATCTTTGTAAATTTGTGACACAAATAATTATTTATTTATATACATCGAGTACACAACGTATTTTCGGAAAGCGATTTATAAATGTTGTTGAAGGAAATGAGCTTACCGACCGAACTAGATAGTGAACATTATTTTACGTATCGACGACAGATGGCGCAGTGATGTTATCATCTAAAATATGAATAAAGTTACTAGCGGTCGATAACATAGAAACCGACTATGTCATCTACTGTAAATGTAAAAAGTTTCTCGAAAAATGTTAAAAAATAATACAAAGACGACGCTAAAAACAAAAAACAAAACAAATTCAAAATTTATTTACTATTCCAGTAGTAAAATTCTGTTTAACGAAAATAAAAATAAATCTGTTACATAGGAAGGAGAGAAAAACAATCGAAATTCCGCTTCTCACGCTGTGGGAGATAAACCGAAGGGATGCGACAGTGCATACCGCGATTATTCAAGCACGAGTCTGAAATATCGACCGAATTTAAGTTCATCGAGTTTCTAGTGCCACATCATTTGTGCAACGACCACTTCTATCATTCCCTTCGTGTAAGTTTTTTCCCCTCTTTTCTCCCCCGTTCTTTCTTTTAATCGCATTTCGACCACATATAATTCTCCGTGCCCTCAAGGAATCCCTTAGCAACGAATGAAAAGGGTGGAGCTCCCAAGAGCTAATGGCACGTGAAATTAAATCGACTGTAACACAATGGAAGTAGTTTCATCGCTCCCTTAAAAATCGAAGATTTTCTTTTGTTTTTCTGCAACAACAACCTTTCGCCTAATATCTCGAGCAACCACCCAATGAACATTTCTGTTGTTATTGATTAAGCATGAAAAAAGGAAAGAAAAAAATGAGAAGTTAAGGTGGAAAAAAATGAATCGGAACGAGGAAATTGTGTGTATCCTCCTGACTACTCGAGGTGCTTTTTTCTGAATTTCTCCGTGGAACTTTTGATGTCCTGTGAGTAGTACAAGGGCGGCCAGGAGGATATAGTACGCATAACTGAATTGCACACAGGCTGCGTTTATATAATATAATATAATATAATATATAATATAATATATAATATAATATATAATATAATATATAATATAATATATAATATAATATATAATATAATATATAATATAATATATAATATAATATATAATATAATATATAATATAATATATAATATAATATATAATATAATATATAATATAATATATAATATAATATATAATATAATATATAATATAATATATAATAATAAGGGAGGGACAGTGGTACAGTGGGTAGCGTTCGCGACTCACACGCAGTGGGCCGGGGTTCGATTCCCGATGACATCAATATAATATATAATATAATATATAATATAATATATAATATAATATATAATATAATATAAAATATAATATAAAATATAATATAAAATATAATATATAATATAATATAATATAATATAACATAATATATTATAATATAATATAATATAATATAACATAATATATTATAATATAATATACCATAATATATTATAATATATTATAATATAATATACTAATATAATTAATAAAACAAAATACTACTCGAGGTGCTTTTTCCTGAATTTCTCCGTGAAACTTTTGATGTCCTGTGAGTAGCACAAGGGCGGCCAGGAGGATATAGCACGCATAATTGAATTGCACATAGGCTGCGTTTACGTGTATTTGCTTGCATGAATACCCCTCATGGTGTCCCGGGAGAGACGCTTGCCTTTCGCGAATTAATTTAAGCAACTCTCGCGAAGTAAAATTCCCGGCTTGCCTGGCAACGAGAGACCAGCCGGAGGACCACACATGCACATCGGACTAGGACCGGTTGTCCCACAATTACGTACAAAACTTCGTTTATTATATATGTATGAGTGTATCGGTGTACAACGAGGTTTATATGTATTTTGGTTTCGCTCGCCCACCAATAGAAAGCTCCCGCTTCCAGTCTTGCGTAAGATCGTTGGCCACACACTTTACACCGGGCGTGCTCCTGCTGCTACTGCAGCCAAGCCTGATTTCCAAGTACGAGAGAAATATACATATGCGGCTATTAAGTTCCTCGGAGAGAGAGAGAGAGAGAGAGAGAGAGAGAGAGAGAGAGAGAGGGAGAGAGAGAGAGAGAGAGAGAGAGAGAGAGAGAGACGTAAAAATATCGCGTAATTAAATTTATAAAATCGGCTGTTTCATTTTAGGAATAAACGATTCTAGTTTTGAAAGGAAAGATCCTTCGCCCTTTTTCGACCTTTGAAAAATCAAATTTTCGTTCGTATGATCGTTTATAATAAAATTTATTATAATTATATAAAATTTCATTAATTTTCATAAATGATAACAATTTATCTCATGATTATAATTCTCGTTAATGTATACCTATAATATGATAAGTCGCTAAAAAGAAACGGTGGAATATTTCACGAATCATCGAGGTTCATGGCTTAAGCGAGGATTTCGAAAATCCGGATTTTCATCTCGCCGTTATCGACGGTAATGTCAAAATAACGGATCGACACGGTGTCGAACACTTTGTAACATTTTTCCAATTCCTCTTTACGCGATATCTCGAACATGTGACGTTCGTCGTCGGCGTGATGAAAAACCTCGGCGTTTTTTTTTTGTGTTTTTTTTTTGTTCTTTTTTGGTTTCCGTCCAAGAGCTCTTACGGGATTGCTCGACGGGTCACACGAGAGAGATAAGCGGAGGCTGCGAGTCGTTCCCGAAAGTGCCGTAGTCGCATACTTTCCCGGAGTCTGGATGACTGACTCGATCTTGAAGCGAAACGGACTTCGAAAGATGCGAGAAGTATCAATCAACGGCGGCTTTTCTCGACATTAGGAACTGCGAGTGCTTTTCTTCTAGCGCGTTTCTCTCATAGCCTCATAAATTTATACATATACCCGTGTGTGTGTGTCATTTAAAAGTTAAGAGACGAAAAACCTAAATTCTTTGTTTTGATACTTTTCTCCGCGATTTATTTTCATAAGGCCAAAAAATGTACAAAAAAACGTTACTCGCGAGTGAATGAATAAAAATTTTTCAATCTTTTCGCAGAAAGTACTTTAGAGTGCTATTGCAAAACGGCGGAGTGTGGGAAGCAATTTGAAAAGTTTCGAAAATAAAGTTGTTGAGTTTCCAAAGAAAGCCCCATGTATACCTTTTTATATATTGTATATAATATATCATAGATAATATAATATAATAAAACATAATATAATATAATATAATATAATATAATATAGTATAATATAATATAATATAATATAATATATATATTTTTTGTTATATTTTATTATATTATATTATATTTCATTATATTATATTATATTATATTATATTATATTATATTATATTATATTATATTATATTATATTATATTTATATTATATATATACAGGGTGAATTTCATAAGCTGTAACAAGCTTTATTTTGAGGTAGATGGGATCATTACAAACAAAATTTACAAGTATACATTGGGGATATTTTTAATAGTTTACGAGATATAAATGTTTAAAGTTGGTCCAATCACAACGCCCCGAGAAGCATTGGAGCCGTCCACTCCCGCCCTAACAGCCAATACCCGAGAAAAAAAAATGACTGCGTAATGATAAAATAAATAAAATTGACTGCTCCGAATTTTGCAACCTCAAATGTAATGCCCTACACTGTGCTATCTCTACGGCTAGGGCGGGAGTGGGCGGCTCCAACGCTTCTCGACGCGCTCTGATTGGACCAACTTTAAACACTTATATCTCGTAAACTATTGAAAATATTCCCAATGTATATTTGCGACTTTTGTTTGTAATGATCCCATCTACCTTAGACTAAAGCCTGTGACCTCTTATGAAATTCACCCTATATATATAATATTCTGGGTCACCTTTTTTGCCCATCCTCGAGATCCTCATATTTCTCGCGTTTACCAAAAGAAAAAGAACAATGTTGTAGCAGAAGTTCCAGCTGTGGGAGAAGAGTGGATGATGGAAAATCAAGCCTGCTCGAGACTGCGGCACTGACGAGCTGACGAGCTGGATCAGTGGCTGATACCCCAACCATATTTCTTGTGAAGTTATTTCCATATACAATATTTTTATCCGTCGTATACCTTTCCCATGTCTGTCTGAAGAAAAGTCAGACCTCACCCGTTACGACGTAAACCTTACCATTTATAAATTGTTAATATTTTTATTTCATTTCATTTCGTCGTAACTAAAAAATTCAATCTCATAAGCCTGAAACTATGAACAAAGTTATTTTTCTTCCACAATCAACGAAGTTGAGATATTTCTTTTTCAAGTTCATTCTTGCACGCGGAATGGTACGAATTTTACGTTCTCGATGTTTACCGAACCGAAAGTGATAAATCACGCGTGCTCGAAAGAAAAAAGAAAAAGTGAAAAAAAAAACTATAAACCACCGAAAAAAGAGAAAAAAAAAACTAGATCGAGCCACCTCGTACGAAATAGAGGAGTGGAGCTTTTATTATATATGAAAGCTATGGGGCAGAGACGATCCATTGAGAAAACTGGCAGGTCGTTTACCCATCCATAATCGCGATGGTACGCCTCTTCGTGTGTTAACTCAGACATACATACACACATACCTGTATATATATTTGCGACTCGTTTTACGGGCTCTCGATCTTTCACCACTTATCGCCCGTCAACCCATGAAATCATAATAAATCGTGAGTAACATCGAGAAAGGAAGAAGAAAGGGGTTTCTGGGGTCGAAAATGAGTGAACGTGGTGAGCCATGTGACAAAGAGGGCAAAGGCTTATTCTTGGTTGATGCGACCAGAAACACAAAGGAATCAAATTTTTATTTAATAATTGCTTCACGATAGAATATATTTATAATTAAAATGCAAATTTCATGGAGAATAATTAATCACTATAATAATTTTATCACGATTTTAATTTGGTTTAAATTGATTAATTTAATTGATTTTATACATATATAAATTTATTTCTAGAACGAACCACTCGCACTTTTGTGCAATTTATCTCTGCAATCTCTGAGTCGCCTTTCATCTTTTTCATGCTACTCGATTTCCGTTACTTTCGATATCCACCCTTATGCTAGTTTCCCAAGGGGATGTTGAATACTTCGTCTTTAAGGAGGGAGAGAGCTCCTTAGCTATATATATATAAAGCTAAGGACCTCCGTCCCAATAGTATCGGTTTCATCTCAGCCTCTCGGCCAAAACTAGCCCTCGCCACGTCTCGAATCTCTCACGAGCGAACGCGCCTCTCACACGAGGGATCTCGAAACTAATGATCCACAAGTTATCTCTACGTCCTCGTCACGTCCGTCACCTTACGGATAACTTTGTCTTGTCCGTCGTAAATTGTACAACGTAGAAAGGAAGACGAAGAGAAGTCTTGCCGATCTTTTTCCAATTAATGCGAGACGATTAATCGTGACGTAATAAAAAAAAAACGATCTAATCTTCGTTATCACTGACAAATCATTGACACGAGTCACAACTGTATTATAATCGTCAAAAAGAAATGTAAAATCCAAACTTAGGCTGCATTTTAAATAAACCGAAAAAAAATCGAACGTTACTTTAAACTTTAACCGGTAACGTGGTTTTTGCGTTTAAGGGAGCTTTCCAGTGTGACAGCCCGAAAAATCGCTGTTTTTCGCGATTTTTTTTTTTAAAGAAAAAATAATCTAATCGGTCTGGTTTTTTTTTGTATATTAATTGGGTATTGAAGAATACAAAACAATTTTTTAAAGATCGATTTATTTATTAATTAATATCTATAAAAATGATGAAACAATTGTTGCAGAAAATGCACTTGGATGTGGTGTCCACGTTGGGGGTCACAATTTTGATCTGAACCAAAAAACACAAAAAGATTATTGATCGGTATATAATTGGCTTTCGTGCGATGGAGGCTTTTTTTTCAAAAATGGCGCCGGTTTGAACAAAAAGTATCGATTTTAGCATTTTTTTTTTTGCAGTTTTTTTTACAAAAAAATAGGAAGATGTCAAAAAAAAAGCTTCCATAGCACGATAAACAATGACGTTAAGAATATTGTGTAAAAAATTCAACTCGATAGCTTTAAAACTCTGCCCTCCAAGTTGGACACCGTTTTGAAAAATGCTGTTTCGAGAAAAACGCGTTCAAAGTTTCAAGTGAGGAAATTTTAGGTAAATCGTTTACTTACGGTCAATCAGCGATGCCAGGTCCATACAATATCCCTTCTACTTCTTCGAAAAGAGTGTATACTATTCGATAAAGCAAAAAAAAATCAATTTTTGAAAATTTCACACTGGAAAGCTCCCTTAATATGTTTTTCGTGGTTCACCCGGCTTACGAGATCTCACGCCATCGGTTAAAGTAAAGCTTAATTTCGCGAGAACGAAACTCCCGGCCAATTTACAAGCCGGTTTCCGACCACTCTCGCGACATTTCTTTTCGAAAAGAAGAGGGACATTTGCTACCTGTGTGTAGGTATGTGTGGCGTATGTACATCGGTTTCGTCGAGTAGCGCGCGAGTAAACGCCCGAGAGAAAGGGGATAGGATTGCGATTTTCGAATGCGCGTCGCGGGGCGTACAACGTGCAGAACGTTGTCGGCAGCGTCGATTCGCTTCATTCAGTGCGCGTTACCTACGTCCGCATGTGTGGATCGAAGATCGATCGACAAACTCACGAGAAATCGCGAGATCGAACGTTTCGCGAATTCGTCAGAATCCAATTAGTTTATTAACAAATGGATTTCAATTGGTTAAACAAATTGTAATTAAATAAACGAGACGCATCGAGATCGAGCGATTTCCGACGAAGATCGGTAAAAATCGGTACTGAAAATCGGAAAGCGTCGATCGATCGATCGATTTTTCATAACGAAACAATTATAACGATTCCTAATTTTAGTTGAACGAAAAATCGGTAGTGAAAATCGGTAATCGCGATTTCGAAAAATCGAAATCGTCGTTGGAAAATTAACGAACGATCGACAAAGAAAGGAAACTTTGATTAAAAATTGCAAAGTACAACGGGAAAATCGAGTGAGATCGTAAAAAAGAAAGCGAGGTTCTCGATCGCCCGGTTAAGCGAATCGGTGTTCTCGAGCCGGTGTGTCGCGTTGTGCATCGGACTGTTGTGTGCATGTAACGTGCAGCACTCGGGTTTCGTGCCAGGGAAACAACATTCGAACGAGAGAGAGAGTAAAACTGGTCCTCTCGTGTTTTCTCGTTACGTCGCTGCGCGCTTGGGGCTTTTCGACCACGATGAACAAAATGATAAAAGTCAAAGAGAATTGAGACGCTCGACTCGGCTTAATCTCATTACGTTTCGGTATTGCCTCCTTCGACTCGCTCGAGGGAACAAGAAAAATCCTGGGCGGAAAAGCAATCGACGAATTGTAATCGATCCAACGTCCCTTCTGTCTTCGAATCTTGTGCGCGTGGTCGTTCGTGGACAATGAACGTGAAACGATGAAGAATCCGGTGGATCACGTAGAAGAAAAGAAAAATCGATGAGAAATATTTATCTCAATTGTATTTTTCCTCGTCGATCGATCGAAAACGAGAATAATCGAGGTTAATTTTTGCTCAGTGAAACGAGAACGTAACGACGACGCGAAGAAAATTGAATAAAGGACGAAAATGTCGTTTACGACGAGAATAACTGTGATAGTAATTGTTTGGTGTATCCTAGATTCGTCCTTGGCAAAAAACGAGTCGAATATCTTGAGGTTGAGTAAACCTCAAAAAGCGCCCTCTCTAAAAGTGCAAACTCCCAATCTCGATGTCTCGGACGATTACAAGGAGAAGGATGAAGGGAATTCCAAGTCTCGAGGCGCAGGACCTCTGATATCCTTCAGTAAGAATAATCCTGAGCTGGATTGGAAGAATCATCTGAAAAACGTAGTCAAGGTCGAGGACGATGGCCCGAGAGATCGCGACGTTAATTTTATGAGGGATAAACTCGAGAGAACCGCCAATAGTGTACAGTGGCTCGTCGATTTATACGATCCTTTACGATGGGACAGAGTGCCGGGTAAACTTGCTAACGACTGTCGGAGGGATATGGACGGATTTTTAAAAGCTCTGAGGGATGGAAAGCTCTGGGCTGCCAAAAGTAAGTTTAAGACGATAGATAAGATTTGATCATTTGATTGAGAACAAATTTGTAGAAGGAACGTTGATTTTTTTATTGATAAATAAATAAATAAATATTTATTTAATAGAAAATAACAGCAATATTTACAATTTTTTGCATGTTTAGTACGTTACCTCTTTCGACATTATTTTGTCCCAATAGAAAGTCAGATTTTCGATGACGAAATCGAGATTTTTCAATCGACTCGCATTACCCCGACTTTACTTCAACTTGAATACTTTTTGTGACCTTTTTCAATATTATATTCTCCTGGTATCATTGAAAATTGTACTTTGGGTCAGGAGAATGTGATGTTTAACGAGATTGTAAAATTTAACTGACAATGAGTTGAATAAAGATGGGGGTGATGCAATTTTTCTGAAAGTATGGGGTAATATGGGTCAGTAAAAAAATAACAATTTTTGTAAACTCTTAAGATCAGTTTACACTAATTTAAGGTAATTTTAAAACGAATTTATAACGAGTCAGAGGGATGATTTGAAATAAATTCGGGGTGGTTTTTGAGGGACGTTTAAGTTGATTTCACAACGTGTTCAGTGTCGATTCGTGGCTGTTTTTAGGTTCACTTTACATTCACAGCGGAGAATAGACAGTTGCCAAACTATCCAGCGATAAATCTCACTGAAATTACCGTTCCGCTGGTTGCGCATGGCCAAATGCGGATTTCTCGAAAATTGGGCGTTGCAATAAACACGTTTTTTTTTAAATTCTTTTTCGTTCCCATTATTTTATTTCGTACAAATTTCATGGACTGTAATCGTGGAAATAGCGCTATTACATTTCGTAATAGCGATAAATCACGCAAATTTATTATTACCATTGTTATTACTCACGTGGCAATATCGATAATAAAATAACAATAATATTCACCTGAGAGAATTCTTATTTCGTAAAAAAAAAAAAAAACGTTAATTTATTATACCGATAAAATTATTGTTCACGATAAATAAAAGTCTTGCGATAAAATTTTGTTTTTCTCTCACATTTCACTCTTTCTTTTCTCTTCGCCATAATACATAATTGCTCGAATGAAACACTCCGGTGGCAAATAAGATGCATGTTTGGTATATTGTAACCACAAAGAAAGAGCCACAGGTGACAGCTTGTAGTATATTGTAATTGCGAAAGTTTGTGTGTCTCCACGAGGGAGATACAGACATTGGTTTCTCCCTGTCGACTATGGACTCGAGTTACGTGTGTTGTCGCAACATCTGTTACGATGTACGTCGAAGAAAACGTCTGTCTCGGACTTGCCTGGGGGATGATTGGAAATAGGCGAATCGATAGAGGGAAGATGACGACGTTAACGAAGAGAAGTGAAGTACACGATGCTCCAATCATTTTAACGAAGAAAACTACGATTGGATCGAGAAATTTTTTAATCAGGGGTTGAAGTTGGTATAAGGTTTATCACAATTGAGTTAATTAGACGATTAAAAATAAATAGAAAAAATAGTTTCGATTACGAAGATACAATAAAATTTTATAATAAAGTTTATATATAATAGTTTATGTGGTTTTTCAGAGAAATTTTTTTACTCTGGGGTTGAAGTTGGAATAAGTTTTATCACAATTGAATTAATTAGACGATTAAAAAAAATAGAAAAAAAAAGTTTTGAGAGCGAAGAGACAATAAAAGTTTATAATAAAATTGAGATTTGATAAATTTTGTGATATTGGCAAAGGACTCGACAGGTCATGAACAAATTGTTATTTAGCTTTGTTAAACTCTTTGATATTTAACTATTGCGAAATGACGGAAGAATATATCCTCCACCTAATAACGCCTCGATTAAAATCTGCATAAATCGACTTTCTTCGATTAAAGCGAAAAAGAAAAAAAGGCATATAGCGTAAGCCATTTTACAATCTCCTGGTTAATAACATTCATTTAGGTAAAAAATATCGAGTCGATGGGTGCGCCAACGATTATACCGAACGATGCTTCTCCCCCGTGAATTTATGTGTGCATTGTCCGTAATTACGCGAGGATAAATATAGAGAAACGTAAGGAAATTAGGAGCGAGTGAATATTAAAATAATGAATGGATCATTGATTAGTACTGGTCACCGTCCATCACGTGATTATTATATATGCAATTCGTATCCGCGAACAACCCTTAAATCATCTTACGAGCAATATATATATATATATATATATATATAATAATCATATAATATATTATATTATTTGATAATAATATAATATCATATAATATAATATAATATAATATCATATAGTATAATTTAATATAGTATAATATAATATAATCGAATCTAATATAATCTAATATAGTATAATATAATATAATATAATATAATATAATATAATATAATATAATATAATATAATATAATATAATATAATATAATATAATATAATATAATATAATATAATATAATATAATATAATATAATATAATATAATATAATATAATATAATATAATATAATATAATATAATATAATATAATATAATATAATATAATATAATATAATATAATATAATATAATATAATATAATATAATATAATATAATATAATATAATATAATATAATATAATATAATATAATATAATATAATATAATATAATATAATATAATATAATATAATATAACATAATATAATATAATATAATATAATATAATATAATATAATATAATATAATATAATATAATATAATATAATATAATATAATATAATATAATATAATATAATATAATATAATATAATATAATATAATATAATATAATATAATATAATATAATATAATATAATATAATATAATATAATATAATATAATATAATATAATATATTATAGCATAATATAATATAATATAATATAATATAATATAATAATATTATATATGTAAAATATATTTTCGCTATAGACATATATACATATATATAGCAAAAATACGTCGGTCGCCTCGGCGAATTATCGTTGCAAGAGAAAATGCAGTTTCGCCGTCGAGGCGCTTGACGACGTGGACAACGACTATATAACTCGACCCAGCGGTCCGTCGGACCTCTCTGCCAATGTTCCGTACGTATGTGAGCGAGGTGTCGCTTGTGTGCGGTAGCCGGGGATCGCCGGTGCATGCCGCCTATCGTTGCACTTTCTACTCGAAGTGACTCGATGCCGGACACTTTACGTAACTGGCAATGAACCCTCGTGTGCGCGCGCGAGCTCGCGAAACTCCAAATGCAATTTCAACCAGAGCTGCTCAAAGGAGATGCTCCTGCTGTTTCTCGCTACGGGCGACAAGTTCCGCTCGTTTCGCCGAGAGCTTTTGCAAATCTCGGGCGGTCGATGTTACACCTAGCTATTTATTTTGGTTTATTCATCTAATCTGTATAATGTTATTTTTTATAAAATAATTTCGTTTAGAAAATTTATGAACTTATGTAATTTTGTTTATAATATATTTATCCAGATTTATAAACGGTGAATCGTCGGAAATTTGGATAAAATAATATTATTAAATTATTGTCAAGTCGTTGGAATAATTTTTGTATAAAAATTAACTAAATATAACAATATTTAGTTAATTAATTAATTAGTTGACAAATAAAAAAATACTTGTTAGTATTCATTGATTTTTCTGTCATTTTGTCCACAGTGTTGGACACGAGCGATTTTTGTTTATAAAATTTATTTTATAAACAAATTTTATTCATTATATATTTATTCAAATTTATAATCGATAAATCGTTCAAAATTTGGATAAAATAATATTATTAAATTATTATCCAGTCGTTGGAATAATTTTTGTATAAAAATTAACTAAATATTGTTAGTATTTTTTTATTTCTTCATGATTTTTCTGTCATTTTGTCCACAGTGTTGGACACGAGCGATCTTTGTTTATAAAATTTATAAAATTATATAATTTTATTTATAATTATTTATCCAAATTTATAACCGATCAATCGTCCAAAATTTGGATAAAATAATATTATTAAGTTATTGCCTCATCGTTGGAATAATTTTTTTTTACAAAATTAACTAAATATTGTAACTATTTTTCGATTCGTTCATGATTTTTCCGTGATTTTGTTCACAGTGTCGGACGCAAGTGGTCGCTACGGTTCGCAATTTCATTTCGGCAATGGTTTTTGGCTGGGCTCGAGCACGCTTTGCCAAGAGCTTAACGGAACGAAAGAGGAGACAGGTGTAGGAGGAATAGGCGGTATCGCCGTCGTTGGCATCAACGCCGACGACGTTCCGCCTTACACGGTCAACTTTCACGTAGCGAGGATGTTCCTGACGTTACCAAGTGACATAGAGCTTTTGGTGAGTGACACGAGCCGAGGAGTAAAAAAAGAAAACACGTACCGGACCCGAGCGAAAGTCACGACAGCCGACCTGTGGACAAAATAAATTTACGTTTCCCCTGCGTGAAAAAACCGTGATAGAAAACCTCAAACTTTCGATCTTCAGAAAACCAAATAATTAATAACAAAACAGAAAAAAAAAACATAAATTTCTCCAACCTCCAACAAATTTCCTACTTTCCAAATAAATTTCATCCAATCTCATAAACCTTTCTTCACTCCCATCAACTCTACCTATGAACAATTCTACCAAAACTTGAAAAATCATTAGACAAAACAAGAAAAAAAAAATCTCAAAACATCCCTTAAACATTCCCAAATTTCACGCTCTCCATTAAAACATCTCACCCTCTGTTTTCAATTCTTCTCTCGTTTCCTTCTCCATCAACGAGATTGCTAATACGTAACTAAAAATGGACCTGAAGCGATGTTCGAACGATTAAAAGCTCGATGACTTTCCATGAAACGTCGTAAACGTTACCAACGATCGTTGATGGAAAGTGAAGAGAGTGTCGCTTTTTTCCCGAGAAATATCCAACTAAGGGATGACGTATATATATACACAGCTCATATACTTTGTACATATACAGATATAGCATGGTAATAGTGTCGGATTCATTTACCTACTCCTCGAGCACGATGCACAGTGCCCATGCACTTTTTATCTGCCCTCGTACAATGCATATTCTACCTTTTGCATACGAAATACTCGAAGCTCGAACGAGGCAAAAATATTTGTTCGTATATAAGGTGGGGGGAGTATTCAGTACGAAAGTATTTCAATATATCTATGTGCAACGAATGCAACAGCACGTATACACCGTGTACTCGATTTGTACCCGGGTCAATGAGCAGCTTAGCTATATAACTATAGATAAAGCACGTAGGGAAGAAGTATGGACGTTTTGAAATTTTTTCTTTCCCTTTTTCGCATTTTCTTTTCTCTCTACTCCGTCGACAAAGAATGAAAAGATTATTCATCTTGGAAAATATTGTTGCGATCGTTTTTTTGTTTCATTACTTCTTTTTTTAGTCGCGTCTGTGCCGGGAGAATAGAGTCGCGACACGAGCGACGAATCCGTGAAATTCGAAAGGGAAGTTCGCTGGGTATTTGGTTTTTTTTTTCTTTCCTTTTTTTCTTGTTCCGGATCGTCGACGTCGCGGTCTCGTGGAGAGACGAGAACAAAAAATTTTTTGCGGAGAAAGAGCATAAGAACGTGGCGAGAATGTTTATCCTCGCCACCTAGCGGCGGTCGTTGGCAACTGCGTGATAAAAAGATGGAATGCCTTTTTTTCTTTTATCTTCGTTTTCTTTCGTCGTCTCGAGTGGTCAACGACTCGGCAACGTTTTCTTAACATCGTGTAACAGTGGTTTTTTCTTTTTTCTTCTTTTTGTTTTAAAGAACGTACTCGAGTAACTACACGGGAATTATTTACCATCGCGTGTATAGAGCGACGCGAGGGCGCATCCGCGTTACGTGTTTCATTGCGCCGTACGTAATTATCACTTCTGACCGAGCGCGAAAGTGTACTTGTAATAACAACCGAGACCACTGGCGAAGCTTTCAGTCTATAACATCTAACGTCGGCGGGAGAGAGTGACGCGATGAATGGACATTTCCTTTTTGTACTTTTTTCTTTTTTTTTAAGAGTCTATTCCGACGTCGATTCGAAGATAATAAATTTTTTATTTAACAACGAGATAAACGACACTCGGTGATGTAAAGTATATAAATGCTGATATTTTTTTTGGCTTGTAAAATGGTCGCCCGGTGAGCGCACAGATATGGCAATTTGAGGGTTTACGGATCGATTCCCCAGCGTTGCAAATAACTATCGACATTTTTTTTTCTTTTCTTTTTACGTGATTTCTTTCAAGACGAGACGATTTGTTTAGTATTAAACATAATTTATTGAAAATCAAAGTTGATTTGGAAAAAAAATGTTTTTATTCAGACTAGGTAATTTTTTAGAATTAAAAATAATTTAGGGAAAACGAATTTGATTTACAAAAAATGTTTTTTTTTTCAGACTAGACTAGAATTTTTTAGCATTGAGAATAATTTATTGAAAAGCAAATTTGATTTACAAAAAAATGTTTTTTTTTTAGACTAGACAAATTTTTTAGCATTAAAAATGATTTATTAAAAGCAAATTTAAGTTACAACCAAATGTTCTTTTTTCAGACTAGACAAATTTTTCTCGGTCTTTGTCTACCTGGTACCTGCGATCGGGTCTCGCTCATGTCAATGTTGAGAGCGAGCGCCGACAGGGTTGAACTTGAAGGAAATTCGACGCATGGTCGATCGAGCGGACCGAAGATTCACATTGTCACGGTGAAGCCCGTACCCTCGAGCGATTACTCGCCTTGGCTCGATCCAAAATTCTACATTCTCGGGTAAGTTTGTAATCATAACTTCGAGGAAAAATCCGTCAAGAACCAAAAAAAAAAAAGAAAAAAAAAACGATTTTTAAAAACGAACATTTGCAAACGTAAATAAATAATTCAATTAATTGAACAATAAATGATTAAAAATAAATAATTAATTCGTCGCAAACAAATAATTTTCCAACGGCTACAATATTGTCAAAATATTTTCAAACATATTCAACAAATTTTTCAAACCCTTTTCTCAAAGTCGTCTACGCGATTATTTCATAAAATTTGTTCCGCTCGTCCAATATCCCCGCGATATCATATCTTCGTAGAAATCGAATGAAAAAAAAAACGTCAAGGATCGAAGAAGAGAGCAAAAAAAAACCTCCTAGATAGGAAAGATTCTCGATACGAGAGATACAAGATTCTTCGAAACTCTTCCTCTCTCCTAGCTTCGTACTTTCGTTCGTTTCGCGTTAGTTCAATCGCTTCCCGTATCGCGTACAAAGCGTCGCAGAAGCCCCGACGATGACTTCCGGTGTTTTCGAAGCGCGCGAGCAAAGCCAACGACTACAGCGACTATAGAGAGGTGGAAAGGGGGAGATTCTCCCCCTTCCCCTTCCCCTCTTCCTTCTCCCTCCTCCTCACCTTATCAGACTTCCTCGCGCTTTGGCACCAAGACCCGACGAGTAATGGCTCAACGTGGCTTACGAAACTCGTTCGTATCGTTGTGTTGTCCCCTTGGTACGGACCCGAGTACACATAAACGCGCACACACGTGCGCAACAAAAATGGCACGGACGATACTTCTCGAACGTAGAGAGCGAGAGAGGAAAAAAACCGAAAGAAACTCCTGGGCGTATACTCGATATCCTCCCGTAATCGACTTTTCCGCGAGCGCCTCACGTACGTATGTACGGTAAGCGCGCTTTCGATATCAGAGAGCGGCCTCGTTGCAACGATAGGAAAATCGGAAGCATCGGGCGTTTCAACTTTCCTCGCGTCGTGAACAGATGAACGAACTCCAGAACAAGTTCTTCGTCCTCTAGCCTGATGCCGATCGTTGGCGAACGACGAGACAAGAGGGTTGGGAGAAGGAAGGTGGAGAGAGAAAGAGAGAGAGAGAGAGAGGAGAGCAGATACGTCGTTCATCGAACAAAACTTTACCTAGGGTTTGTTCGAAAAAGAATGTCACATTCTTTTTCAAACTCGAAAAAGGAGAATGGAAAACCTAACAATGAGCATTTTTTGTTGTTTAATTTTAATTTAATGTTTATTTGTCGTAATAGTTTATTTTTTTATTTTTCATGACATTTCGAAAAACAATACGCGTTAATGATACGCGTCGAAAGCGAACAAGTGTGTTATTACCGTTGAGTATATACGCTCGCGTAACACTTTCCAGCCGAGACTTTCTTTCCGATTGCACTTGTGCAACAGGCTGCGACCGAGACACGTCACAGTTTAATAAATGGCTCGATTGCTTGACGGAGCTCGATCGTATCGCTCGATGTATATAGATCGATGCGTGGGGAGAGGGCACGTGGACGTTATGTTAAACGCGTGCTCGTATATATATGTCTACGTTGCCTGTGTATAGTTTTTCTTTTATTATTACACGCATTTCCTTTTTACGGTTAGAGCAATCGACAGAAACGAAGATGGCGCTTCGAAATCTCGGTTTTTAAATTCTCGCGCCTTCCCTTGTTTCGTTCGTAGGTTGAGACATTGACTCGTTGGCGCGCTCGAGTCAGGTTCAATGGTCCGACAAGGGTATAATACGATCTTACGATTCAGCGGTACAGGAGCATGTTACGTTCAAAAGCCAATATTAATGATCGCGAATGCGAGAGAGAGAGAGAGAGAGAGAGCGAGCGGGGGAGAGGAAAACTTCACGTACGTGCCACGATCGAAGTGGAATGGTGAAGTAGATCGAGCGTGTGTACTAAACCGCGAGAGGGCGCGCTTGCGTGCGCCGCGCGGGAGAAGGCCGTTTGTAGCTAACGTTGCAAAACGTTAGTACCTATCATTGCACAATGATCGACGGGCTTGTGTTATATACATATATATATACATATATAGATATATATATATGTGGTGGTAGAGCAAGAGCACATTCAATATATAACGACGGAGTTGAGTCGCTGATGCGGAAAATAGCAGAGGCCTGCCTGATATAAAGCCCGGCAGCAAAATACTCGTTATATATATACATATACATTCATAGTAAAATATGAAGTGAAATAAGTCGAAGGAAAAACAAGGCGTGCTACGAACAACGATTTCTACCTTCGCCCCTTTCTCGTCGTTTTTCTATCGATAAAAAAAAAGCTGCTGGACTGAAATGTAACAACGCGATATCAAAATTGCACGTTCTTCAATGTCACGTGACGAGAAACGAGAATCAAAATCGTATTTTATTTTATTCGTTTTTTTTAGCGCAAAACAGATTTATTGCTTAACAATTTTCCTACAAAGATATAAATGTTACTATTCGACGAAATTTTTGGCTACGTAAATTTTCGTATAATCGTATTCGTGCATTTGGTTTTAATATGGAAGTTACTAGAAAGCGAATTTTTCGCTCGTGGAAGAAAGCGATGAAATGCAATTTGGGAAATGGATTTTTTTTTTTGGTTTTTTGCTTCATTCGGATTTTACGATGGATGGCCAGTCAGGCGAATGCGCAGATTTGGAGGAGGAGGAAGGAGTCATGTACAGGGTAATCCGGTAATTGCATTCCCCCCCCCCCCCCCTCTCTCTTTCTCCATCGATGAACGCGAATCGCTTGTCGCGAAAATTCGAAAGAGGATAAGCCAGCGACGCAAGAACGGATGAAAAAACAATTTCGCTGCAATCATCGCGACGTATTGACCTTTTCATATTCGCACCTACGTACATATCGCAGTTTAGCGAAACGGCTCGTATTTTATCGCGCGAAAAAAAAAAATAAACGTACCGATCGCCCGCGTAACGATTCTACGAACGTATTAACTTTTTGCGCAATAACGAATGTCCCGGTTAATCGCGAGCCATTGAGTAACTGAAAAATCCCCCGGTGAAATAATACCGCTTGAATTTCGACATAAGTTTATTGCCATTTTCCCAGGTGCACGAGAGATGGAAACGAAATATTACGATCGTTCGTGGTCGAGTAGAGCGGATTTTTGCCAGTCACGCTGAAATCAACGCGAAATCGGTGAACGTATATACGTGGGATAAAAAATCGTGTAATAATTGATCGTAAAAGGTTTTTTTTCTGTTTTTCTTCTTTTTTTTTATCCCCTCTTTGTCATCGAACTCGGTAAAATATTTACGAGTGATTCATAATAACGCGATCATTCATACGTAAATACGAATATGAGAGGGAGAGCGATTTGATCATTTTCTTGCGGAAAGGGAAGATGCAAAAAAAAGTGAATGCTGTTTAATTACGAATCGTCCAAGCAGGACGAATGCTAGAAGGTCTCGATTCGCGATTTTTTCAAGCGTTTGACGTTGCAGAGGAGAAAAGTGGGGTAATATGGCCCAGGTCGCTTAATTAGAGCGGGTCTTTCATAAACGGTCCGGGTAAAAAGAAAATCGTTAAAATTTACGAAATTCTAAACGTTCGCTCCACTCTCCTAACGATTATGTGTATCGAGAACCGAGCGAGCTTTTACATAAAAACGTCCAACTCGTTAATAAATACGCGTACCGGACTACTTTCTCGTATCGTATATCACGATATAAATCTTAATTTTGTTGTTGTTACGTGTATGGTAATATCGGTCTCAGATTTTTCAATCGCGTTTCTTATCTTCCGTCAGCATTGCGAGAATTTTTTGTCGAAACGTGCTATTACGACGTTGGAAGAAAAAAAATGTTTATTTTCACGTAAGACGTGAAAAATCTTGTCGGTGGTCCATATTGCCCCACTTTACTGGAATAAGGATAAAATCGCTCTGTCGCGTATACAACGAACAATTATATGTGCGTAAACCTTTCTAAGGATATTTATACATAGAAGAACGTTGATTCAAACTGTAAAAAAAATCTATAGAATATTAAATAAAATTCATGTTTTGGATCATTTTATTTCCGTATAATTTCAATTAATCTTAATTAATTTTCAAAAATATAAAAATTAATTGATAAAATTCGAATCGAATTGTTTCAAATAATCTCGTAATAATTATTCATTACTTAAATTTATCAGAATTGAAAACACATAGATAGCAGATTCGAAAAAATTTGTCGGTGGTCCATATTGCCCCACTTTTCTCCAATACGGATAAACTCACGGAGTCGCGCGCATACGACGCACAATTATGCGCGCGTAGACCTCTCTAAGGACCTTTACACCCGCCGATGTCCTTGCTCTCAGAACGACACTCGTGCCTCGTTCGAGACCGTAACGTTGCAATTAGCGCACGGGCGAGAAATCGCAGTACCCTGCGGTATAGTACGGACGTGCAACGAGAGCTTCAAGGCAAGTTACTATCTACGACGCCCTGATTTTCGCAGGCTCTCGTCCTGGTACATATATTTATCTATGTCACCGCAGCGATCGGTTCAAAAGCCTCTGCTTCGAGTCCTCGGTCTATCGCGAGAGCCTTCGTCCGACATGAAACGCCAACCATTATATTATTATAACACGCGCGCAACGCGTCAAGCTCATCGTATCTCTTTTTTTATACTTCTACTCTTTAGAAATCCTACGCGACGTTGAGAAATATGACAGTAAATAAAAATGTTCCTATTTAGGTCGGTGCATAATGCGTTTCTTTCTTTTTTCTTGCACTTTTTAGGAATCATAAAAATTATGCAATATTACGTTTGGATTGAAATTTGATAAAAATTCGATCAATTTTGAGCAATTGATCGGACATATTCCTATACTCACGTAAAATTTAATTAAAAATTACAAATTATAATAATTAAAAAATGAAATTATTTTATATCACGAAAATTATAAAAAAATTACGTTTAGATTGACATTTGATAATATTTGATCAATTTTTGATCGAATTGATCGAATAAATTCCTATTCCAATAAAATAAAATTAAAAATTAAATAATTTTCCATTAAAAAAATTATGAAATAATACCTTTAGATTGAATTTCGATGAAATTCGATCAATTCTGACCAATTGATCGAATACATTCCTACTCACGTAAAATTAACTTAAAAATTACAAATTATAATAATTAAAAAATAAAATAATTTCATATCACAAAAATTATAAAAAAATTACGTTTAGATTGAAATTTGATAAAATTCGATCAATTTTTGATCGAATTGATCGAATAAATTCCTATTCCAATAAAATACAATTCAAATTAAAAAAATTAAATAATTTTCCATCAGAAAAATTATGAAATATTACGTTTAGATTGAAACTCAATCAATGTTTGAACAATTTACACAATAAATTCCTACTCGCATAAGATCAAATAAAAACTAAAAAAACAATAAAAAATTCTCAACTCGATGTATCAAAATATGAATTTTTCTGTTTGTTATTTGGCAAATCCAGCAAGAAAGAACAGCCTCGAGGTCGATAAAATTAACAATCGTAATAAATATCTTTACCCTCGGCTCAATATTGTTCGTTAACTTGTCGAAGCCAAGGGAACGTTGAATGTTAAACAATTTTTCATAACGAACGTGCCACAATCATACTTAAGCGACGAGACACGAGCTAAGAAAGAGGACACGTTGGATTACGAGTTGTCTCGACGCGACGATCTCGATGACCGAGTTGCGTGTACGCTCGTCTCTCGTTACGAGATCCGTGTTGCTGGCGAATTGATCTCCTCTCCTCATTCCTTTTCTCCCTAACAAGTTTTTAAACATTAAGCAAGAAACTTCGCGATAGATCCGTCTTCTCGTCGAATATCAAAGTCCTCGAGCGACAACGTTCCATATTTTCGTCTCTTCGTTCGCGACGATGACGAATTTTCAGCGATAAATAATTCTCTTTATTACATCGTTATTATCTCGCGACAAGATTTATTTCCTCGAGGTCCCATTTTCCCATTCTCACGAAGGATGCAAATTTATGCGAGGCTTTGTTTTTCGTCGGACGTCGAGCGGGATCGAGACGGCCTAACGTAGCGAGTCCGTGTCGTCGAATTTTCGTCGTAACTTATCGAGAGGATCACGACGAGTTTTTCAAGATTGTCGTAAATGCGCGATGAGAGCGAAAACAACTTAAACATCTTCTCTGCTCGTCGGGATTTACAACGGGTTTCATCAAAATTGAAAAGCGTCTTGCGATTCGACTAATATTTTCTTAAACTTTGCGATATCGAAAATAATTCAGTTTAACATTAGAAATGATAAAAATTAGGAAATATTGAATTTAGATTGACAATTTAATGAAATTCGATCAAATTTTGAAAAATTGATTGAATAAATTCTTACTCGCATAAAATTAAATTAAAAATTAAAAATTATAATAAAAAAATAATAATAATTTTACATTATAAAAATGATGAAATATTGGATTTAGATTGACAATTTAATGAAATTCGATCAACTTTTGAACAATTGATCGAATGAATTCCTACTCGAATAAAATAAAATTAAAAATAAAAAAAATTATTTTTTTAAATAATATTTCTAAATTATAGGTACAAATCATGAAATATTACGTTTACATTGCAATTTAATGAAATTCGATCAACTTTTGAAAAATTGATCGAATAAATTCCCACTCGCATAAAATTAAAAGAAAAAAAGAAAAATATTATTTTTTTAAATAATAATTCTAAATTATACAAATTATGAAATATTACGTTTAGATTTGCAATTTGATGAAATTCATTCAATTTTTGAACAATTGATCGAATAAATTCCTACTCGCGTAAATTAAATTAAAAATTCAAAAAAAAAATTTTTTTAAATAATAGGTAATTCTAAATTATAAAAATTATGAAATATTACGTTTAGATTGCAATTTGATGAAATCCGATCAATTTTCAAACAATTGATCGAATAAATTCCTACTCGCATAAAATTAAATTAAAAATAAAAAAAAAATTATGTTTTTAAATAATAATTCTAAATTATAAAAATTATGAAATATTACGTTTAGATTTGCAATTTGATGAAATTCGATAAATTTTCAAACAATTGATCGAATAAATTCCTACTCGCATAAAATTAAATGAAAAAAAGAAAAAAAAATCCTCGGCATCAAATAAATAACCAACGTCCGGTTCGAATTAACCATTGCTCGATCTAAATTCAAATTCGTATTTAATAATTTCTTACATAACAAAACGTAACACTTCGTAAACAACCGTTATTATCAAAACCAATTAGCTTAATCACTTTCTCTCGATCTTCGACGTTCCTCGCATTCTTGGAAAAACGTTTTTTAAAAAAAAATAAAAAAAAAACACTAATATTTAACGTATCACTGATGTAACGTTATTTTAATCCAATTCTCGATCGTATCAGCCCCCTGGAAAGGTATGTAACGCGAGAGTGGTGCGCGCGCAGCCTTCTTGCGATTCGCGAATCGCGCGTGTCTCCTACATTCGCTCGATCATTCTCTGCGCATGCGCTACAAGGATATCTCCGCTCGTTACGTATTACGCAAGATATTTTGTAGAAAGCTCGTCGTGTATATATACGTGATGCATACAGGGTGTTGGTAGAGGGAGGGCGGAGGGGCGGGAGAGGGGGGCAAATCGCGTGAAAGTGCAACACGTCAGCCGATCGAGTGCATTCCACGGGCCACGCGGTTCATCATCGGCCAAAGTGTATGCAGTTGTCGCGAGTCTCCGGTTTACGCATGGTATACGCAAAGTGGCACGCGCGTTTGTCATTACCAATGTAAAAATGAAATGGGCGAACGAAAAAATCGAAAAGGGGAGGGGGAAGGGGGTAAAGCCCAATGGATGAAGATTTGTAATAATAATTTTATTTAATAACTAGCGGTACCCGGCTTGCGTTGCAACGCCGTTTTGGTGTCATAATTTATTTGACACACAATATTTTTTGTTTTTTTTGTCCATATGCGGAGTATAGACTTTCCAAATGTAAATAATAAATGGACATTGCAAATGCGAGTCCCACTGGAAACTGCCAACGTTTGAAATCGAATGGCATATATTTTGATACCATTAGGATATGTGGCACCAGCACATCTTCTCCTTTAAATTATCCATTTTTAATTGTAATCTCATTCGGATTGTTCATCACATTTTTCCCGAAAACCACAGTACCGTTGCAAAGTCGTGGTGGATTGATGTTTCAACGATTCGATAAAAGAATGAGGTACTCTCATTTTTAATGTTACAACGTGCGGCGGTATCCTGGCAAATTAAGAGAATTCAAGAATTTAGTTACATATTAACAACTTGTTTTTGATTAATAAAAGCAGCAATCGAAATGTACATTTCAGCTTCTCATGGTATTCTCTTTTGAATCGTGAAATTACATACTTGACATTGGTGTTTTTGCTGCTAATATAACACGTTTCCTTACCCACATATTTTTTTTGTAGTTATGTGCAATATTTTCAAAAACTTTGTTAATTAATTCGCCTGTTATTGCTGTTATTTTAAGAAACTTTGTACGTCGTCGTACGTACTCCAACTGTTTCCTGTCTTGCTTTCTCGTTGCTCGTCCATTTCTGAAGCTCGTAATGTATTTTTCATTTGTGACTGACGGGTATATCTTCCAATCGTTTTCCGATTTAATGTCACGATTAAGTAAATTTATCTGGTCAGCGAATTAAAAAACATATATTGATTAAAAAATCAGAATATAGTTATCAGTATCTATAAAGTCGTGTTCTTCAAATTTGAAGTCTCGAGGATACCTTGTTCGCGAGACATAAATAAAAACATATTTTTCCTAAATTAACACGTACCTTTATGGGTTTCAGTGGTTTTTCCGTCTACGAACATTAAATTCACAACCATTGACAAACAGTTTTCGACCAAAATTGCAGAATTAATAAAACAAAATCTAAGGAACATTTGTAGAGCTTCATAAAATCGATTAAGTACTCATGAGATTCATAGTAAATTAATTTGTCTCGAATAATAATAATTTTGGCGAGGTTAAGCATTCGCCGCACCGTCAAAGATGCTGAATTGACTACGCTTGTCACACAAATTTTTGTTTTGACTTGATACCAGATAAACTTCCTTAATTTGACATTTGCTGTCAAATGAATTATGCAATCGATATGTGTAATATCGAGTCGATCGAGTCGTTAAAACAAAAGCGTGTCTTTTATTTCGCATGTCATTTTGGTAGCATACTTTGACAGCTGTCAAATAATCTCTATATATAGATATACATAAATGTTAATTTTGTTTTGCCTCGTACGCGTTTATTTTGGCAATTAAAATTATTCTACTAACGCAGAAACCTTCTCGGGAGTGCGGACTACAATTCACCAAATTTTCATCGCAATCGGACGAATGGTATAGGAGATTACTCGTGACACACAGACAAACAAACATTCTTCCATTTTTATATATAAGATTAATTCATTACAATTAAATGTTATTGTTATAATTAATTAATAATAAATAATTGTTATCATTATAATTAATTAATTGTAATTAATTGATATTATTATAACTAATTGATTGTAATTAATATCGATGACGATGAGAATTAAGAGAAAAAAATGAAATTCGTTTTTCAGAGCGGGAGAATTTTTGTAATAATAATTGTATTTAACAATTAATTAATTATAATTAATTGTTATTATTATAATTAATTAATTATAATTAATACCGATGGCGATGGGAACTAAGAGAAAGAAATGAAATTTGTTTTTCAGAGCGAGAGAATTTTTCTAATTTATATTTAACAATTAATTACTTATAATTAATTATAATTTCGAAAAATTGTAGTTTTTCGCTAATTGGACAAGAAGAAAAAAAGTATTTTCGATGAAGTTTCTGAAATCCAAATTAAGGGGGTTTTTATGACGTCGTATAAGAGCAAACTGTTGGATAAAATAGCTGCGTCAAGGGTGAATAACAATGCGAATATAAGAGACCGAAAATACAAAAACGACCAGAGATCGGACGAATTTATTGACACTGCGTACGGGGTGGAACATGGTCGTATAAAGGCTCAAGAAACTGACCCTCGAAGCGTGTGTAGTATTCGATATTGGAAAAGACTGTATGGGGTGTACTCGGATCATTGACCGAGATCGTAAAAGTTTTCCCTAAGGCGCATTTTCTACAGAATAGCACGATAAACTCGGTGGGAAATAGCCACGTGTACAATAAAAACACGAAGTAGGAGTGATAGTTTTTGTCGTTGCACCAAGGCAGAATAATTACGTTTCCCTAAAAACGTATACGAAAATGATCAGAAAAATTAAAAAAAAATTCGTATAAAATTATAAAATTATATTATAGCTTAAAAAATATTTTCACATTGTCAAAAATGGGGAATGAAGCGTTTATTTTTATTTTTCAACAATTAACCGAACAAATTCCTACTCGCATAAAATAAAAATATAAATAAAAAAATAATTAAACGTTTTTACACCATAGCAATTATGCACTATTACGTTTAGATTGGAAATCGATGGAATTCGATCATTTTTGAACAATTGATCGAATAAATTTCCACTCGCACAAAATTAAATTAAAAATTGAAAATTAAAATAGAAAACGTCACGTGTACAACAAAAAAAAGAGATAGGAGTGATAGTTTTTATAGTTGCATCAAGACAGAATAATTACGTTTTTCTAAAACCATATACGAAAAATATAAACAAAAATTCAAAAAAGTTCGAATAAAATTATAAAATTTGATTATAGTTTCAAAAATATTTTCACATTGTCAGAAAAGAGGAAAGAAGTATTTTTTTAACTTTTATATATATTATTCTTTTTTTTTATGAAAAAGGAACAATTAAATTTACTTTCTGGTGTCGCAATTAACGGTTGTCTGGCGGTGAAACAAAAAAAAATAAAAACAGACAGCAATTGGGAGGTAGCAGATGGGATACGTACTGTTAGCAAAAGATGTATTGTAATTGGGCCAATTATCCTGGCAAAATTGCTGACCTGCTTCTGTCTACTCGCCTACTAACCCGGGTGTATAAAGGTTTATATGTGCCTGGAGAACAGTACGAATTTATTCTGGCCCGTAGCCAAAATCTCGTTATCATATTTATGCGCGATATCATATTTTTGTTATCCCTCCAGCTGTTATCTGGAGCTTCGTCGGGTTTATACGTAAACGTACCAGCATGCAGCTCCAGAAACGAATAATAACTTATTTGTTTTCTTTTACATTAATTGGAAAATATGTATTCGTTTATTGTTCAATTATATTGAAATATTTGAATTCGATTAATAAATTGTTAATTTTGTTAAATAAAGTTAATTCGTAATTTGTATTGTTAAAAATTTTGGGATCTTTCGTTTTAAAAGTCATAGAAACTTGGTGCACATATTTCACATTTTATTTTACATCTATTTATTAAAATGTTATATTTTAATTGAAAAATGTCTTATTTTGTCAAATGAACGTAATTCGTATTTTAATTTTATAAAATTTCGATAACTTTCATTTTTAAATAAAATAGAAACTTCTTTTGAATATTCCACATTTTATTTAACAATAATTTGAAAATATTACTTCGTTTGTTTTTTAATTATATCGAAATATTATAATACGATTAACAACTTTAATTCGTATTTTATAATTATAAAATTTTGATAACTTTTATTTTAAAATAAAATTGAAACTTCTTTTGAATATCCCACATTTTATTTAACAATAATTTGAAAATACATCTTCGATTATTTTTTAATTATATCGAAATATTATAATTCGATTAATAAATTTAATTCCTATTTTATATTTATAAAATTTTGATAACTTTCATTTTAAAATACAATCGAAACTTCCTTCGAATATTCCACATTTTATTTAACAATAATTTGAAAATACAACATCGATTATTGTTTAATTATATCGAAATATTATAATTCGATTAATAAATTTAATTCCTATTTTAGATTTATAAAATATTCCTAACTTTCATTTTAAAATAAAATCGAAACTCCTTTCGAATATTCCACATTTTATTTAACAATAATTTGAAAATATGACTTCGTTTATTTTCTAATTATATCGAAATATTATAATTCGATTAATAAATTTAATTCCTGTTTTATATTTTTTATACAATTTTCATAACTTTCATTTTTAAATAAAATAGAAACTTCTTTCGAATATTCCACATTTTATTTAACAATAATTAAAAAATATGACTTCATTCATTTTCTAATTACATCGAAATATTATAATTCGATTAATAAATTCACTTCCTATTTTATATTTATAAAACTCTGATAATTTCATTTTAAAATAAGATAGAAATTCGTCTCATATATTCCAGATCCGTGGCAGCCGCAATATTATTCCTCATGTTATGCGCGACGATATACGAGTACAAATCCTGCGAGGACGAGACGGACATCGAGTCGACGTCGAACGGTGCGTCGAACAATAACGAGAGAATAAGCACGTACGCGGACAGAAATCTCCCCGAGGAGCGAAGGATATCAATGATCCAGGACAACGGAAAAGAGCTCATCGAGAAGATGGACAAAGCATGTACCGTGGAAGCTGCCAAAGAGGATTCCCCGATAAAACTAAAAAATCGCGAGAAAGGTCTGCTTATATCATACTCAGCGTCGTACAAAAATTTATCGCATCGAAAAATATCTCCACCCAATGAAAATTTTTCTAAAAAAAGACAAAAATTTCACAATTATCAATTTTTTTATAATTTTTCTTAAATCCTAAATATTTCCAGGTTTTCTATTCAAATGTCTGATGTGCTTCAATCCAATAACCAATGGCAGTAAGATAATAAGCACGGAACCAGCAGCTAGAGACAGTCTCACCTGTCTTCATGGTCTTCGTGTTTTGTCCTTGGGCTGGGTCGTCATGGTTCACACTTATCTCGAAGTTTTCAGCATAGCGGGTAAATCGTAGAAATAATTCTGCATCGAGGTAATTTGCAGCAAAAATACGAGCGAGAAATTTTTGCTTCCTTCGTGGATTTTTGAAAATCTGGAAAACGTTGGTGAGGAAGTCTTGCGAGTTTGTGGTGACTGCATATCCGGTGTCGCGAGAGCGAAGAAGGAGTTGGGGAGGGGGAGGGGAGGGGAGGGGAGGGGAGGATGTAAATACATTTTCGCTCGGGCATAATTCACGAGAGATCGGATGTGCCCAACGATTTGTCTTCTCCCACTCGAGACTTCCTCCTCTTGTTTGCAACGACGCATCTTTCGCGACTCGATCGAGCAAACGAAAACTTTCACCGATACACACGTGTATATTGTATTGGTCGAACGAATGTACTGACGCCTTTCTCTTTCTATCGCAGAAAACAAGACCCTGCGCACTGTTACCGAGAGGAACTTCATGTTCCAGACAATCAGCAATGCAACCTTTTCCGTCGATACGTTTTTCTTTATCAGGTGAGAAATCGCGATTGGGTGCCATTATGTTTTGATTCATTCACGATTGTTTCGGAGGATCGGTTTTGATAGAAGAATGTTCATTCAAATTGTATCCAAGATTTCTCGATAATATTAAAATTGTTGCCTTTGTTAAAATAAAATTAGTTTTTTTGAAAATTTTTTGTTTTTGTAGAATTTTGATTAATTTTAATTAATTTTCAAAAATATGAAAGTGTGATAACATTTTTCCGTCGATATGTTTTTCTTTATCAGGCGAGAAATTGCTTCGTTCACGATTGTTTCGAAGGATCGGTTTTTATAGAAGAATGTTGATTCAAATTGTATACAAAAATTTCGATAATATTAAAATCGTTGCCTTTGTTCAAATAAAATTAGTTTTTTTGAAAATTTTTTGTTTTTGTAGAATTTTGATTAATTTTAATTAATTTTGAAAAATATGAAAATATTTGATAATATTTTTCCGCCGATACGTTTTTCTTTATCACGCGAGAAATCGTAATCGAGTACGATTATGTTTTGATTCATTCACGATAATTCCGAAGGATCGGTTTTGATAGAAAAACGTTGATTCAAATTATATACAAGATTTTTCGATAATATTAAAATTGTTGCCTTTGTTCAAATAAAATTAGGTCTTTAAAAAAAAAATTTTTGTACAAAATTTATTAATTTTGATTAATTTTGAAAAATATGAAAATTTTTGATAAAATTTATATCGAATTGTTCCAATTAATCTCATAATAATTATTCATTACTTCAATTTATCATAATTAAAAACGTATATAGTAGATCGATCGACAGCAATCGATTTTCGTTAATAAAACGATCAAATTATGTTGCTAGAAGAACGTTGATTCAAATTATATACAAAAATCTCAATAATATTAAAATTGTTCCCTTTACCCAAATAAAATTAGTTGTTTTGAAACATTCTATTTTTGTACAATTTCGACAAACTTTAATAAATTTTCAAAAATATAAAAATAATGATAAAATTTATATCGAATTGTTCCAATTAATCTCGCAATAATTTTTAATTACCTCAATTTATCATAATTAAAATCATATATCGATTGATACGATTGATTTTCGTTGATAAAACAATCAACTCCTTTTCTTTTTTATTCGCAGTGGTCTACTCGTGACGATATTGTTCTACCGTTCTCTGGGAGGTGTGCAAACGGAAAAAAGCAACTTTATCAAGTCGAGCGCATCCAAGTTCTTTATCATGATACTCTACAGATTCGTGAGGTGGGTAGACGCACGTGCCTACACCCAAAAACAAAAAAAAACAAACCCACTCTCACACACAAACACACCAAAAAAAAAACACACAACTATATCTTATCGTATCGTTCGACAATCCTTTTCGTTCGCCGACTGTCTCATCCGAGGACAAAGTGTATCGACTGGTGGTTTTGGGACAAAATCCCCGTGAGACGAGACAGAGGGGAATTCACTCGGTCGGAACTCCGACGGACGTGGAAAATCCTCGTTTTCTCAAGACACCTTATGCAAATATTTACGAACAATTGTTTTTTTTTCTCTTCTCTTTCTCGTTCTTCTTCACGTCCCAATCGTTATTTTTCCCTCGACAACAACGACAACAACAACGACGACGACGAAACGCATCGCGCTGGAACGCCGAAAAGACTGACGCCCGCTTATCTATTCGTCCTGGGCATGAACGAGGTCGCGATAAAACAGGCTCACGCAAGGACCGTTTTCTCACCGGCGATAATCGATCATCTGACGTGCGAAAAATTCTGGTGGCGCAACGCGCTCTATCTCAACTCGCTTTATCCACGCACGGAAATGGTAAGCAGCCTCATCCGTTATTTGAGTTTCAATATTTATCGAATCGTATGAGCGACGAGGAGGGAAAGGGGGTGAGGACAGCTAGAAGGAAAGGAGGTTGGGAAACTTTTTTTTTTTTTGTTTATTTAGGCACGTTGGACGTAACGATACGTCAGGCATGAGAGACGAGAGCTTTCCTTTCACGTATCTCTCGTGAATACAGATATCCTTTTGTAATGTATATAGATATAATACGCGAATGGATACTCTCGTGTCTGACTTGAAAACTTTGCGACCCGATTTATACGTAACGCGTGGGAGAGCACGGTTGGACAACTATGGAGAATGAAATTTTTGAATCGAAAATCCGGATTTTTGATAAAATATGAAATTTGTTTTGTTGGTTTGTTTTTTTGGAAGGATCATTCGTCGTTGATGAAAAAAATTGAGATTGAAATAGAGATTGAAGAGGAACGAAGGGTTGAAAAAAATATGGAAGAAAATTGGAGAACTCGAGTTGCGTCCCGATTCTAAAGGTCATTGAAGAATAAATCGTAAGCGATTTCTTGGCCTTAAAGGAGTCGGTCCAATTTTCCACGAGGATCGAGGTAGTGGCACAGACTTCGGTGAGTTACGTGCTCATCCAGGAAGGTCGATGAAAAATTTCTTCTTTTTTTTTCTTTCTTTCTTTCTTTCATTCCTCCGTTTCGCGAGCCTTTTCTTTCTGGCGATTTTGTCGATTCGACCAACTCGTCGTGTATAGAACATGGCCAGGGAAAAAAAAACGGCCGAGTGCACTCGTTACAAAAGAGTTTCTCAAACGTGCTCGAGTACTCGGAGGATAGATTGGGCTCTATCGGTTAAGGGGCCGGCAGAAGCTTTTCTCGGTTTCCTTCGCTTTCTCTCTCTCTTTCTCTTTCTTTCTGTCTTTCTCACTTCGGTGACGTTTCCAAGCGATGTTCCCATGGGAGAAGAACCGCCCATCGAAGGTTCTATCTAAATTATCCCCGAAAGGTGGCAGAGGGAATTTATCCGGTTGTGTCCGATCGCTTGGCGACGAATGAGAGAAGGGAGGAGGCGAAAGAAACAAAGATAGGGAAGGAGAGAGAGATTGATTGATTGATTTATTGATTGATTGATTGAGATAGTTAATTATGCCCTAGCTAGCTATGGGGCAAATACAGAGATCTCATAAATTCGCAAACCTTACAAATATATAAATATACGATTTGTGCCAGTTTAACAAATTTATAACATTTTACAAGATGTAATAACATAACAAGTGAGTGAGAGAGTTAGTAAGTGAGTGAGCGAGTGAGTGAGTGAGTTAGTGAGTTAGTGAGTTAGTGAGTGAGTACGTGAGTGAGTGAATGTGTGAGTGAGTGAATGAGTGAGTGAGTGAATGTGTGAGTGAGCGAATGAGTGAGTGAGTGAATGAGTGAGTGAGTGCGTGAGTGAGTCAGCGAATAAGTGAGTGAGTGAGCGAATGAGTGAGTGAGTGTGTGTGTGAGTCAGTGAATGAGTGAGTGAGTCAGTGAATGAATAATCGAGCGAGTGACTTAGTGAGTTAGTGAGTGATTGAGTGAGTGAGCGAGTGAGTGAGTGATTGGGTGAGTGCGTAAGTGCGTGAGTGAATGAGTGAATGAGTGAGGTAGTGAGTGAGTGAGTGAGCAAGTGAGTGAGTGAGTGAGTGAGTGAGTGAGTGAGTGAATGAGTAAGTGAGTGAATGAGTGAAAGAGAGAAAGAGGGAGAGAGAGAGAGAGAGAGAGAGAGTCAATGAAATTTGTCGATATCAAGGATATACCAATCGAAATTGAGACTAATCATGTAGGGTTTCGCATTACCAGAAAACATTTCTCCGAAAAAAGACTCCTTGACGTAACGGCGAACTCCACCACTCATTTTGCCTTGTTCGCTCTTTTTCTACTCCCTATTATGTTTTTTACCTGGCCATTAACCAATATTCAATAGCAATTAAGCTAATTGTATTAATTTATCTAAGACATTTTTATTTCCGACAAAATGAGAGTTCAACTGTATGCATGTTCTTTTTTAACGAAAAAGATTTGTTTGATTAAATCCAGCTCATTTACAATTCCTTAATAATCGTTTCATAGACTCGATCGCAGAATATACTTTATTCCCGTTCACCGGAAGTTGAGAAATAACGTAGGAAATGAATGATAAAGAGTAGCCGGTTAAAAATATGGAAAATTCAACAAATTATGATTTGAAAATTACGCTTCCTCGACGATACGAAAGGATGCGATATTTGCACTTTTTTTTTTGACGGGGGGAAGTTTTTTTCCGGTCGGTAGAGACATTTCCGCGATGCGCAGCTGCCGTGGAGGCTCGTATCCGCGGGGTAAAACGAAGGGAACTTGTTGGGTGGAAATTTCATCTCTCGTCCACAAAAATGAATTTCCCTCTGTTTTCCTTCCAACAGGAGAGGAATGGAGGAAGAAGGAGAGAGAGAGAGGGAGGGGTGGAGAGAGCAAGAGAAATTGGTTTTTTATTTTCAGCTGGGACTGTAGGGATCTCGTGCCTTATCGTCGGACGTGACGCGAATAAATGTGCGAAAAATTGAGCGACGGAAGGGTTGAAAAAAGTTGGCAGGGGAGTTGGAAGGGATACTTGCGGTTTGACGGGAATATCGTCGCGAGGTTCATTGTCCTTCGGGGACGAGAGAAAGAGAGGGGCGAGGGAGAGAGTTAGTAGCTGCGCGAAAACCGCATTATCCCCTCGCCAGTGTGAGGGTTTAGAGGGGTTGGAACATCGGGAATGTCAACGGGGTTGCCGCAAGACCGTTTGGGATTTTGACATCGCACGAACGCCGCTCGACGGTTCGGCAAACCCGAAACTTGTCGATGACGAAAATTGATTTTCGATGGCTTCGTGTTCCCCGTGAACGTTTACCACGGCTCCCGACCATATTTTCCCTTCAAAATATTATATATTTCAGTTTTCATAGATTTTTCTTTCGTTATTCATCAGAAATCAATTCATATCGTCAAAAATAATAATAATAGAATATTCAAACTAATATCGTTTTTAATATCGCCAATAAATTGAAAAAATATATTTTATACCTATATTATTATTGTTATTATTATTATTATCATTCATTGCCTTCATTCGCCAAAAATAATAATAATACAATATTAAGACTAATATCGTTTTTAATATAGCTAATAAAAAAAATTATTTTTTTTATACCTATATTATTCTTACTATTCTTATTATTATTTTGATTATTATTATTATTATTTTTCATTGCCTTCATTCCTCAAAAATAATAATAATAGAATATTAAGACTAATATCGTTTTTAATATCGTCGATAAATAAAAAAAATTATTTTTTTTATACCTATATTATTCTTATTATTATTATTATTGTTATTATTATTATTTTCCATTGCCTTCATTCGCCAAAAATAATAATAATAGAATATTAAGACTAATATCGTTTTTAATATCGCCGATGAATAAAAAAAATTATTTTTTTTTATACCTATATTATTATTATTATTATTATTATTGTTATTATTATTATTTTCCATTGCCTTCATTCGCCAAAAATAATAATAATAGAATATTAAGACTAATATCGTTTTTAATATCGCCGATAAATAAAAAAATATATTTTTTTTATACCTATATTATTCTTATTATTCTTATTATTATTATTATTACTTTTCATTGCCTTCATTCCTCAAAGATAATAATAACAGAATATTAAGACTAATATCGTTTTTAATATCGTTAATAAATAAAAAAAAAATAATTTTTTTATACCTATATTATTATTTTTATTATTCTCATTATTATTATTATACAGTTGCATCCATTTTAGAATTTTGCCAATATTTGCCAACCGGTAAGACGCGTGTCTCGCACCCGACGACCATATATGTCGATCTATTAGAAAATGCAATTACTTTTTAGCTGACCCAAGATGTTTAGATAACGCAATAAATGTAAATAAGTCGATCGTCAACTTTCCCAACAGTGCATGTTATGGAGTTGGTACATGGCGAATGACACGCAGTTCTACGTACTCGGTATACTTCTTCTACTACTGTCAGTCAAGTATTTCAAGGCCGTAGTAGTCGGCGTATCGCTGATAATCGTCTCGTCTTGGTTCACCACGTTTACGGTCGCCTACAGCAACGACTACGTCGCGAGGTACGAATCGAAAGTTAAAACAAAAACTTTCATTATCTCTCGGGTCAATATTCAAAGTGGACTTCGTAATAATTTTCTGGTTTTAATATTTTTTTTTTTTTTCATCTTCTTAAGAATTCAGGAACCTTTCGCTCTTTTCGACGAATTGTACGACAAACCGTGGCTGAGAGCAGGACCTTATTTCATCGGGACCATCACCGGCTGGCTTCTGTTTAAAACAAATTGCAAACTTCGCACACCCTTGGTAAGAATTTATCTACCAAATATTTGAAGAAACGAAAATTAGAAAAAAAAAGTTTGTTTCGCTAATTTTTGTTTTCATTTGTTTTTGTATTTTGTTCTGTATTGTATTTACTTGTTTTTTACTCTCTTTAAAACAAATTATAAACTTCGGATACCTTTGGTAATAATTTATTTATGAAATATTTGAAGAAATCAAAATTTTGAAAAAAAAAAAAAATTTTGCTAATTTTTATTTTTTTTTGTTTTTTACTCTCTCTCTCTCTCTTTAAAACAAATTGCAAACTTCGCACACTCTTGGTAATGATTTATTTATGAAATATTTGAAGAAACAAAAATTTTGCAGAAAAAAAATGTAAATTTTGCCAATTTTTATTTTTATTTGTTTTTGTATTTTATATTGTATTTATTCGTTTTTTTCTTTCTTTAAAACAAACTGCACACTACGCACACCCTCGATTATAATTTATTTACGAAATATTTCAAGAAAATTTGTTTTTTTTCAATGTAAATTTTTCCAATTTTTATTTATTTTTGTATTTTGCACTGTATTCTATTTATTTACTTTTTGACTCTCTTTAAAACAAATTACAAACTTCGCACACCCTTGGTAATGATTTATTCGAAAGAAAAAAATATTATAATCGAAATATTTGAAGAAAAAAAAAAAATTTTGAAAAAAATTGTTAATTTTCCTAATTTTTGTTTTTTGTTTCTGCGATTATCACAGTGGATAAAATTCATCGGATGGCTACTGTCAGCGGGGATCATGTTGTCAGTCGTGTACGGTCTATACCCAGGCGAGCTTACGGTAACCGCAAGCTCGGCTTACGCCGCCCTTGGCCATACCGCCTGGGCGATCGCCGTATCTTTCATAGTTATCCAATGTTGTACCGGATCTGCATCCATGCTCAACAGTCTTCTGTCCCTCAAATTGATGTATCCACTGTCGAGGCTAACATATTGCGCTTATCTCGTACATCCGGTGATCATGATGATGACCAGCACGCAAATGGACGGACCATTGCACCTTCATAATGGCATAGTGGTCAGTCGATATTTTATTATTATTATTATTATCTCAATAAAAAAAAAATTGTTTTCATAAAAATAAAAAAAAATAATTTAATCAAAAAATTGTATTTAAAAAAAAATTGTTTTTCAGCTAATCGTTTATTTTGGAAATCTCGTGGCTTCCTATCTGCTGTCATTCTGCATTTCCCTCGCCTTCGAGGCACCGATCGTCAATTTTTTAAGAATGATATTCGCTGCGAATAAAAGAGCGAGATAAAACTAAAAAAAAACAATTTTTAAATACAAAAAAAAGCACATACGTATATAAATCGGTATAAAATGCGGAAATGGCATAATTTTTTGACACTTGATTTTGTCTACGCTCTAGGCATAAACTGTAATATATTTTGTATGTATATTTGTAAACGCGATGTTGAAATAAAGTTTAAGAGAGACGTGATATGATTGAATGAACAATTTTCTTGATAAATATTTAGCGACTTGGCGAAAATGTAATAACGATTTTTCCTCGTGGATGAACACGTATATTTGTTTATCTATCGCAAACGCAATTATGTCTTGGCCAAGGGCCAATATTATAGTGAGATAAGAGAGAGAGAGGGGGGGGGAGAAATAGAAAAACATAAAAGTGGCAGTGCTGAATTTTTTGTTTTACATTTTCACTGGGACGACGCCCTGGCTAAAAGCTCAATGGAAATTGCTGTGACATGTCTCTTCGAGCCCACTGGGGCTTCATCGTTGTGTGCTGAACACTATCGGCACGAGCACTGTCCACAATGAAGCTAGGAAATATACACACACGTACACACACACACTTGTTTTCTCTCTCTTTCTCTTTCTCTCCCTATTTCTGGCTACCTGCCATAGGCAACTGGCGAACGATGCTGCTGAAAATATTTAATGTTTTTCCATCGACCCTACCAACGGTGCGTCGAACATCAAAAGCGCGGTGAAAAATAGGGGAAAAAATTTATTTTTTTCCATTCTTTAAAAAACTCGAGGTGATGTCGCGAATCTCTTTCGTATTCGAGGGTTGCGAGGGTGGGAGAGAGGCGAGAGAAAGAGCTTTGAACGGAAACCGGTGTCACGCTTGAAGGAGGGAATGTCAAATCGTGGGTTGTCCCTTTAGCTCATTTTTTCTCCCTTTTTTTTTGACAAAACGAAAAGATTTTAAAAAGAGATAAAAATTTGGGGAAAGTTTATTCTTTCGATTCTACTGAAATTAGTCTACTCGTGTCAGTGAAAGCATAAAATAAATAAATAATTTTTTTGAGATTTTTCAAATTTTATATTTTTGGGATATTAAAAAAAATTTTTAAACGAAAATATTTTACAAAGAAAACAAAATTTATATAAATTTTATTCTTCCAATTATGAAGAAATTAATCAACTCAGTGGATAGAAAGTATCAAATAAATTAACGATTTTTTGTGATTTTTCAAATTTTATATTTCTGGAAAAGAAAAAAAATTTTTAACCAAAACATTTAAAAAAAAATCAAAATTTACATAAACTTCATTCTTTCAATTCTGCTCAAGTTAGTAAATTCAGTGGTTAGAAAGTATAAAATAAATTAATAATTTTTTGTGATTTTTCAAATTTTATATTTTTGGAAAATTAAAAAGAAATATTTAAAACATTTTAAGCATTAAAAAAAAATTACATAAACTTCATTCTTTCAATTCCACTCAAATTAGTCAATTCAGTGGTTAAAAAGTATCAAATAAATTAATAATTATTTGCAATTTTTCCAATTTTATATTTCTGGAAAATAACAAAAAAAAAATTTTTAACCGTAAACATTTTTAAAAAAATCAAAATTTATATAAACTTCGTTCTTTCAATTCTGTTCAAATTAGTAAATTCAGTGGTTCGAAAGTACAAGAAAAATTAATAATTTTCTGTCATTTTTCAAATTTTATATTTTCGGAAGATAAACAAAAAAGTTTACTCAGCGGACAAATGACAATGAGAGAGAAAATAGTATGTTTCGATGTTGGAGTTTCGTGCCGGTTAATCGTGGCTCGTTTTACGGACTGTTTGTTTTTCCCTTTAACATTATTCAGAGGATTCAATTTACCATCGAGCTTGCGAGAGAAACACGACACTCGCTTTGTCGCAGCGCCGTGGAAAAACTGCGACGCGTGAATCGCTACCCCGGCAAGAGAATAGCGGTGGCGAAGTGTGAATACCAGTAGCGGATTTGTAATTAAATTTACGAGCCCATTATCGAAAGCCCGACTGTCGTATTGCTACGAATAAACGAAATATTTTTGTTTTTCATCTTCTCCACCAAAATATTATTTTCACGGTACACTCGATTTAAAATATGACGTTATTAAAGCGAAACGTCCGTGAAAATGATATTTATCCAAAAATCAATGTTGCATAACAATAATTACTCGACTAAATTTGATCAAAATGGCAAATTTTAATTAAATTGGTCGATTAACAATTCGCTATAAAATCGTATTTCTAATTAATAAGAGCGATTTAACTGCGAGTATAATTATTGAAAATTCAATTAATCGAACAATTCGTGAACGATTCGTTCGATATTTGGATTAATTAGAACGACAAATACGTGTCAATACGAGTCGCAAATTAAATCGTGAATTTCGATGCAGTAATGATTGAAAATGGTTGGAAATGTTACGATATTACTTTATGCTTCATATATATGCGTTCACGAATGATTTAGTACTGTTCGTCGTCATCGTTCCTATTTAATGTGGTGGATTACCACGAAGCTTCGAATCACTAAATGTACGAGGTGAAAATTGTTCAGGGGCAGAGTCTGTAACGATTATTAATGCAATTAGCATAAGGCAATCACGCGAGGATAATGTTGGTAAACGTTGAGTTTCCTCGATAGATCCGCTTCGTATCCATCTCGTTCGAGAAACGTGCCTGGGCCTGATTGGAAATCGAGAGCGACGAATTATCTTCGTTCGTTCCTTCGATAGGAAATTACGATATTAATAGAAACTAATATGTGTATCGGAATAGAAGCAGCTTTTCGACGTTGATCGATCCTGAAAATAACTCTGGTCTTCAATTTTTGATGATTCGATCAAATTTGTAAATATTTAAATAGAATTGATAAATTTGTAAATTTAGGTAAATGATAAAAATTGTTTTGGCACGTATTTGTAATTAATTTAATTATTCGATCTCAGACTCGTAACGATACCAATAATTGCAATAATTAAATTAATAACAATAATTGAAATTAATACGTATCAAAATAGAAGCAGCTTTTCGACGTTGATCGATCCTGAAAATAACTCTGGTTTTCAATGTTCGATGATTTGATCAAATTTGTAAATATTTAAATAGAATTGATAAATTTGTAAATTTAGGTAAGTGATAAAAATTGTTTTGGCACGTATTTGTAATTTGGAAGCAGCTTTTCGACTTTCGTCGATCCTGAAATTAACTTCAATTTTCGAAGATTCATATCAAATTTATAAACAATTTAAACAAAATCGAAAAATTTATAAATTTAGGCAAATGATAAAAATGGTTTTGGTACATATTTAAAATTAAATTAATTATTCGATCTCAGCCTGGTAACGATAACGATAATTGCAATAATTAAATTAATGAAAATAAAAATTGGTTAAATTTTAAGCACGATATAGCCAAAAATAACGAGAATGAAAATATCACCTTGAGTGAACTTACTCACCTTTCCCTCGTCACTGCGTATTTTCACGAGCTCGACGATATTTAATTAGCGATGGCACAACAGCGTTCATCGGGACTCAGATTTAAAAAAAAAGAAGAAGAAAAGCTTCAGAAAACGACGTTTTTAACCAGATTAATCTCACAAAAGATTGTAATATACAAAGCGATCGCGTATATTTTAATTCGATCAAAAACCTCGTCCTTTTCCTTAAAAAAAAAAAAAAAAAACAATTTATTTTCGTTCGACAAAAGCATTTTTTGCCCATTTGCCGTTCAGGCCGTTATTGCCTAGAAGGCACGATGACGTTTAATTAAAAGCTCGTCCCACGGAATAAATCCACGGGATGAAAGAAACTTATTCAATTTGCATTGAAAATTCGTCGCGACGAGACAAACGAATAAATAATTAAAATATTCGACGGAAGCACACGAAGAGAATAACGATGAGAATTGTATCAGGTGTGTTTGGATGTAACTCGAAATTCATGAGAATATTCTATATGTGTATTACGTTAGGGTGGTAGATTTTGATGGTTAGAGGATTGTAGGAAAGAGAGAGAGAGAGAGAGAGAGAGAGAGAGAGAGAGAGAGAGAGAGAGAGAGAGAGAGAGAGAGGAAGACAGACAGAGAAAGCGAGGGTCGACTGACGTTGGAGTATTGTGCGCCAGGTTGTTCGACCATTGTGTGTCCTGTCCTTCGGAAAAGCGACGGTCGGAGGGAGAACTCACGTCCAAAATAGGCCGTGTGGTTATCTCAAGTCCGTTGCACCTGCACTATTCTCTCTCTCTCTCTCTCTCTCTCTCTCTCTCTCTCTCTCTCTCTCTCTCTCTCTCTCTCTCTACATATATATAATATATTACATAATCAAATAAATAAATATATATTATATAATAATAAAAATAATAATATAATGTAATATATATAATCTAATATGATATAATATAATATATAATATAGTATATAATATAATATAATATAATATAATATAATATAATATAATATAATATAATATAATATAATATAATATAATATAATATAATATAATATAATATAATATAATATAATATAATATAATATAATATAATATAATATAATATAATATAATATAATATAATATAATATAATATAATATAATATAATATAATATAATATAATATAATATAATATAATATAATATAATATAATATAATATAATATAATATAATATAATATAATATAATATAATATAATATAATATAATATAATATAATATAATATAATATAATATAATATAATATAATATAATATAATATAATATAATATAATATAATATAATATAATATAATATAATATAATATAATATAATATAATAATATATAATATACATATATGCACATTGAGGAACGAAAACGTAGATAGTCCATAGGAGTGTCAAATGCTCATGCCAGATGGTCGTGCAATCACGTTGTGCACACTGCGTATCTCGCGGACACCATCGTGGGCCAATGAGGAAAATCGAGACAAAGTTGGTTCGACGCAAATGCGTTTTCGTCATATAGCCAAGTATACGTAACGTACGACGTAGGTATACGAACCGAGATTTCCATTAATTCGCTACGGATTATTCCTCGTCATGGTTGCGCATCTAAAATACTCGAACAGTGGCAAATCATCGTTGAAAATCGTGACTCGAATGACGCTTCGATATTACACGGGTTTATTACCGAAAATAAGTTTTATTCACATATATTACGCAATAATAAATATCGTGTTACACAAATAAAGATTGTAATAAAATAAATTGTAATAAACATTCGAGAAATGTGTTTTTTTTTCGTTATAAACATGGTACAAATAATAATAATTATAAATATTGTGATAATTATAACCTTATTATAAATTCGAACAATTTATTAATTAATAATAATCGTGTTAATGATTTTTCCGCTCTCGAAAAACGTTTGATTCCGTACGATCAATTATAACGACTGACAAATTAGATCAGCTAGTTAACTACTGAATCGAATGTATATTCGCAACTCATCGTGGCATACTACCATGATAAAATCATCGTTGATTAAATAACGTCGAAGCATAACTCGTTGAAATATTTCTGAGGGTTTCATAACGAAGCCTTACCCGTGGATAGTGCATTCCTGATTTCCGTGGGTTATTGCTCAGCCTGTAACTGTATAAAATGTGAGGTACGTTGGTGAAGTGGGGACAGAGATAGAGAGAGACACACACATGCACACGAGAGATAGAGAGAAAGTAAAAGAGTGTGTGTGTGTGTGTGTGTGTGTGAGAGAGAGAGAGCGAGAGAGAGAGAGAGAGAGAGAGAGAGAGAGAGAGAGAGAGAGAGAGAGAGAGAGAGAGAGAGAGAGAGAGAGAGAGAGAGAGAGAGAGAGAGTGAGAGAGAGAGAGGGAGGGACAGACAGACAGATATACAGTAAAAGGGTGGGTGAAGAAGATGATACACCAACTCACGGGATTGTGTGCAACCGCGCGGCATTCCACGCGATATCATACCGCCGCGTCGGCCGCTGCTCCTACCCTTACCATTAGGCACTGTTCCCGGCAACGCGCACACGTATATAAAATCCTTCGTGAACCGAAGGGGTTCGTACGCGAAAAGCTGAGTCGTTGATACCAGAGCGACAGAGACAGAGAAAGGCTGACGCGCTTGCGCATCGTCCGAGTGGGAAGCATCGCATGGACGAAACGAGAGAACGGGAGCAGACGAACTAACATATATATATATATATGCACGAAAACGTACATATAGCTCAGTGCTATATACCTGGTCCGTACGAAGCTTCTCGCGCGATTCAGTCGGCCGTGAGACGCCGCGAGCTGTACGACGAAGCTTTATACCGAATCTCGTCCGTCGAGGCGCGCGCACGAGGCGACTCGACGATCGACGGTAACAAAAAACAAAAATTGAGAATTAAAAACAGAAAAACAAAATATCACGATAATTTCATGCTAAGAAACAATTTTTAACGTGAAACAAAGTTTGGATAACAAGAATGAGGATCGAAGACGGAAAGTTAACTGTCGAAGAATAGCGAATTATTCGAAAGAGAGAAAGAGAGAGGGGGTGAATTAAAATTTAATAGAAAACTATTATCAGAGTTTGGGGAAGTTTGTGAGAAAAGTCGATTCGAGTTCGAACGAACCGGAGAGACGGAAACGAGACGTCTATAATTAATTTCGAGTAATTAAGGTCGAACGAACAGTAATCTTTCGGATTATATACATGTATAGAGATATCTATATACATACATATATATATATATATATATATATTGAGTCTTGAGACCCGTGTCGGGGGTAAGGAAAGTTCGGTCACGATATTGGCTTCCGGCCAGCAAGGATCGCTAGTCTCGTGCTAAACTGAGTGTGCACGTATTCATATATGTATCTATCTATTTATACATATATATATATATATATGTACATATATATACATTTATCTATAAGTGAAAAAATCAAGAATTCGTACTCGCACCCTCGAACTTTCCACCGGGAACTTAACTATATTTTCGTACGTGTGCTCGTGTAAAAACGTCGGGTTGAAAGTCATTTTGATTTTTAGATTTATATCGCATCTGTAATGAGATAAATATACGATCTACGGCGTGGCAGTGACATAGAAAGATTCTGTCCTGATACGATCGAGGCCGAGGATAAAAATAAACGGCGCACGGCAGACCTAGTTCGTCGGATCGATCCTTGCCAAAGGATTTACAAGATTTTCCCCGAAAAGAGAAACGAATTGAATAAAAACGAAGAGAGATTCGATGGATAATTGGAATTTTATAAATTTGTCCGTATATATGGAGTGTGTGAAGTTGTTATAAGCCCGGAAAAACGTTCGCGAGCGTCGGCTGTGCGAGATTCAGATTTTGTCTGACCTGTTTTAGCCTTTTCTACTGATTCGTTAAATCCGACGCTGATTGGCCGGGGAAACGGCGAGGGCAATTAACTTTTTATTGTTTTTCGGGGATGCTCGATTGGCGTGTACGTAGGACGAATTAAAGGACTTGACGTTGACGATGAAGAAACCCCTCTCGCGACCGAGTGAATGATGGACTGTGAACTTTCATCGTAGAGAGAAACTCACGATCGACCGAGACCGTCCGTTCAAGGGAATAATCCTCGTAAACCGTGGGAATATTTTTTCTTCGTGCAAGACGAGGTTGAATTGATCGAAATCTAGTGGGTGAGTAATATTGGGTAAGATAAAAGTAGATTTTGGAGACGGTATGAGAACGAGTGATGAATTATCAAACGCCCAGTAGTACGAGTCGGCGAGTGGTCAGACGTTCGTCAACCTTTTCACATCTTCGTCTTATTCCTATTTATACAATTCTATAAAAATCAAATTATATCTCGGAGATTAATCAATAATATATATCTTGTATATTTACATAACATAAAAATTTATAAAATGCAATATAACAATATTTAACAATAATAAACACGATTATTAAATTCAAATAAATACAAATATATTTTGTTTAACGAATAACAATGTTTATTATTATTATTAAACTTAACTTAAATTTTAATTAGAACAATGATAATGACATTATTATTGTTGTTCAATTATCAATTCAACATAATTAATCAAAGTTTCTCTTTTTTAATTCCTCAAATTAAATGACACACTTTTTTCTATACTTGGCACGTATCAAATATACAAAATATATCTTTCACTATCACTTTATAAATCCGTGGCTGCTACATATGTATACGATCTTGCAGAAGGTGAGTGGTTAGACGTTCGCCAACCTTTTCACATCTTTGGCTCATTCCCCTTTATACAATTCTATAAAAATCAAATTATATCTCGGAGATTAATCAATAATACATATTCTGTATATTTACATAAAATAAAAATTTAGAAAATGCAATATAATAATAATATTTAACAATAATAAACGCGATTATTAAATTCAAATAAATACAAATATATTTTGTTTAACGAATAACAATGTTTATTATTATTATTAAAATTAACTTAAATTTTAATTGGAACAATGATAATGACATTATTATTGTTGTTCAATTATCAATTCGACATAATTAATTAAAGTTTCTCTTTTTTAATTCCTCAAATTAAATGACACACTTTTTTCTATACTTGACACGTATCAAATATACCAAAATATATCTCTCACTATCACTTTATAAATCCGCATTCCTATATATGTATACGATCGTACAGAAGATGGAAAAAAATGTTAAAGGTGATTCAAAACGATAAATTGATCCCATTCGATTGATGGTAAAGCTCGAGGGTGGAATCGTCGATTTATTCCTTGCTGATGTCGACTCATTTCTGACTGTCGACCCTACTTTTTATTCTTTAGCTCGAGGCTACATGGGAATCGAGAACGAATGACACCTGACCCCTCTCTCTCTCTCCCTGTTTCTCTCTTTCCCTCTCTGACGATATTTTCTTTTTCTTCCTGTTGAAGCAAAGTACATTCTCCCCTCGCGATATATTCACCGATCCATGTGTAACGTAGCCGAATCGACGATATCGTCGTGAATCTGAGATCCTCACGATCGACCTCGTTACGCGCAACCCTCTATAACCCAACGTATTTTCCATGCTCTCGCGTCAAGGGACGTGCGTCATGTTCAACGATTCGGTTTCCAACGTTAACTCTCTCCGTAACACAGCCTATCTCGCTATCCTACGCTCACACGTCCGCTTCGTAAATCGAATCAAAGCGTCAGGTAGAAGAGACGATAGTCACGCACACCTCACAGATCTGCGTCAATTTCTTTTCGCACGAGCCACGAAGAATCCTTTCTTCTCAAAAATAACGAAAGATTTTACACTTCTATTTTTATTTTATCTCAAATTAATTAAAAATTCCCATATATAAATATCTCTTTGACTAAACATTTCGTACAAAAATTAATTAATACATGTAAAATTAACTAAACAATAAATAACTTTTGATTTTCTTCGTATCTCAGATTTTTTAATCCAGAGACATAAATTTGTAATTTTCAACCGTAAAAATATCTCTTTCATTAAAAATTTTGTACATAAATTAATTACACTACCAAAAATTAACTAAAAAAAAATTTTTGATTTCCTTCGTATCTCAGATTTTTTAATCGAGAGACATAAATTTGTAATTTTCAACCGTAAAAATGTCTCTTTCATTAAAAATTTTGTACACAAATTAATTACACTACCAAAAATCAACTAAAAAAAAATTGTTGATTTCCTTCGTATCTCAGATTTTTTAATCGAGCGACATAAATTTGTAATTTTCAACCGTAAAAATGTCTCTTTCATTAAAAATTTTGTACACAAATTAATTACACTACCAAAAATTAACTAAAAAAAAATTGTTGATTTCCTTCGTATCTCAGATTTTTTAATCGAAAAACATAAATTTGTAATTTTCAGCCGTAAAAACATCTCTTTGATTAAACATTTGGTACAAAAATTAATTACACTACCAAAAATTAACTAAACAATAAATAACTTTTGATTTTCTTCGTATCCCAGATTTTTAAATCGAGAGACATAAAATTAATTACTGCATCACAAACTAGCTAAAAAAAAACTTCAGATTTCCTTCCTATCACAGATTTTTAAATCCAAAGACATGAATATGTAATTTTCAACCTTTAAGCAATTAATTTGTGTCAATCACGATGTCATCGATAAAATTGAAATTGAACCGCATTAAAACAAAGAAGGACTGATTCGTATCGAAGGCCAAATATAAGCATTGGTGCAAATATCGACAGGGTTTAGATAAAGGTTGCCGCGAAAGATTTCATACAAACACACATACAACATATACACAAAGAGATGTCTACAGATATCCAAGCCACTCGAGCAAACGAGCGCTTTCATCCGATGGATCGGATCGTCGGATCGTCCGCGTGGTTTAGCAAGCTCTCCTCCGGATTCCAGCCGTCACTACTTCTCCCCTCCACCTCCAACCACCACCCCTCCCCCTATTTTCAACCCCTTGCAGCCGAGCGCCAGAAACTTAACCCCTTTTCTTTCTTTTTTTTTTCACTTTCTCGCGTTGTTCCTGTTGCCGGGTGTGGGAAAGCTTCGACGTAATCTGTATCATCAGTTTTATCGGCTTGCTACCATCAACTTTTATTACTCCATAAATCGTCGAGTATATTTCTCGAATGGATTTAAAGGGCACGGTACGGCCTTCGACCGACAGAACAAAGCTCGAGGATGCTTTAATTCCATTGTTTTAAAGAACGAGAGTAATATTAAAAAACAAAAATGGCGTACATTTTTTCACCTCTTCTTCTCGACAGGGACGAAAGGGTTAATGAACTAATTTAATTCAAATGTCAATTTTGAGCATTTAATAAATTTTTTAACATTCGCACTTTACACTTTGGGAAAATTCGTTAAATGAGTGATACGAATTTGGAAAATTAAGAAATAAGTAAGGTTTTTCGATTTTTAATAAATTTAAAATAAAAAAAAATATTTTTTTTTAAATTATCGGTCATTTTTCTCAATCGCTATATTCGATAAATATCTCAATGTCGAGTTTCGTTTCATTGGGTGAATGCGAGAGTCAGTTCAACGATTTTTCTGCACGAATAACCACGAAACCGGATATCTTTATAAAGTAGATAGGTAAGGTAAGTCGAATTGGGTCTCGACGACGTTCCTCAATAAAAAAAAAACTGTCTTGGTCGTTATAGAAAACCAACCATTCGACGAGAACATTCACGAAAAAAAAACCTTGAAAGCCGGTGGTAAAGCTCTCGCGACAAGCTCATGCTCCACACCTTTCATTCGCGAGAGTGCTGCTGTCTCGCGCGAAAGGTGCCAAGCAGTTTAATATTTTTCACGATCCCATAACTAAAAGAAAAAAAGCACGCCCTTGTCAAATTCCATCCATCGTCGATATGATTAATAATAATCCGACGAACGTAACACGTTTATCAACATTTTTTGAAACGACATTTTGTTTTTTTTTTTTTTTTCAAAAATGACAAACTTATAAGATTTTTCGTCAGGTGGACAAATTTTTCGTTCATCTTAAAAAAATGTTAATTAACATAGAATTCTCGTTACCCTTTGAGAACGCGAGCTACCCTTGTAGGTAGGGGTGCGAATATTTTATTCAAACGTCAATTTGCTTTTTTTACAAAAACTACAAAATTACAAGAAATTAATTTCTCGTCGGCTGCCAAAATCTTCCGTTCATCTTAAAGAAATATTAATTAACATAGAATTATCGTTACCCTTCGACAACGCGGACCACCCTTGCAGGTAGGGGTGCGCATATTTTATTCAAACGTCAATTTGCTTTTTTGCAAAAACTACAAAATTACAAGAAAATAATTTCTCGTCGGCTGGCCAAATTTTTCGTTCATCTTAAAACAATATTAATTAACACAGCATTCTCGTTACCCTTTGAGAACGCGGACCACCCTTGCGGGTAGGGGTGCGAATATTGTATTCAAACGTCAATTTGCTTTTTTACAAAAACGAAAAAATTACAAGAAACTAATTTCTCGTCGGCTGCCAAAATCTTCCGTTCATCTTAAAGAAATATTAATTAACATAGAATTATCGTTACCCTTCGACAACGCGGACCACCCTTGCAGGTAGGGGTGCGAATATTTTATTCAAACGTCAATTTCCTTTTTTACAAAAACGACAAAATTACAAGAAAATAATTTCTCGTCGGCTGGCCAAATTTTCCGTTCATCTTAAAAAAATGTTAATTAACATAGAATTCTCGTTACCCTTTGAGAACGCGGGCCACCCTTGCGGGTAGGGGTACGAAACGTCATATTACTTTTTTACAAAAATGACAAAATTACAAGAAACTAATTTCTCGTCAGCTGGCAAAATTTTTCCTTCATCTTAAAAAAATATTAATTAACATAGAATTCTCGTTACCCTTCGACAACGCGGACCACCCTTGAAGGTAGGGGTGTGAATATATATTTCATTAATTTTGCAGACCCTCTTGACAAATATCCGAAGGGTTTCATTCGCTCCCTGAATATTCTTCGTCGTGCCAGGAGGAGGGAACCGATTATAGATGGAGCAAAGAGGAAGGATAGGGGTTAGACGCTCGCATGGATGAAGGAGAGGGGGATGAAAAAAAAAGAGAAAGGAAAAATCTTTTAAGCCGTCGACTCTCGTTCCTGGAGTTTTTTACCCATATATTCGCCCCTCCCTCCTCATCCCCTCGTTCGCGTCACTCTTTTTCTTTCTCTCCTCTTTCGTTCACTCACTTTCCTCTCTCGTCACGCAGTCGTCCCGTTTTATTCTCGCTCTCTCTTTCTCTCCTGCTCATTCCCAACCGTACGACTTAACTTTACGACTTTCTTCACTCTCGCTTTCTTTTCAACCACCAACAATCAAGAAATTCCCAACTGGGGCGATCTTATCCCGTTGTACAAAACGCTTAGAAAATGGTACGAACAAATACTTTTCCTTATATTTATAAAAAAAAAAAGTAGAAATTCGTTTCGAACGTAACGAAAAGGAAAACACAATAATGTGAAAAAATCGAAAATTTTCCACTCTAGATTTCCGCATACGGCGTGTTTTCTTCCTTTTTAAATTTCTTTCTCGAATATCTCGTCGCTACGTTCGACGTAAAATTGTCATCGAACCCCCCCCCCCCCCCCCCAACCCCCCCAACCCCCCTCCATATCCAAAAAACAATACAAGCTTAAAAAAATGTTCACACTCACGATGTTTGATAACGCGTAAAAATAAAACAAAAGGTGAGAAAACATACCAGAGGCACGCAACAAAAAGCGCACGAACTTTAGTTCGCGCAAGAGACTCGTCTCCAGACACGTGTCCATTAAACGTTCGTGAACCTTATTCGTATCGTTCCCGGCGTTTTTTCTCACCTTCCCTCGTATACATAAATATTACATATACGTGTGTCTGTATGTGTATGTGTGTCTGTGTGTAATATGAACTATAGCCACGTGCAGTTAAGTGCATTTCTGAAGTGCTGCCCCTCCCCCCACCCCCCACCCGACCTACCACCTCTCGTACTCGTCCCGACAACATTCGCGTGAAGAGGAGCTCGAGGCTTCCATGTCCAGAGATATATTGTGTGCGAGTCGACGAGGCAAGATCCCTACCCCTCCATCCCTCGAGCCCCCTCCTCCTTCAACCCCTCGCACAACTCCACGACACCATCCGGTGAATTTAAACGTCCCGTCTTCCAGTTTTTACCCTTCCTCTATTCCCTAAGACATAATACTTTCAACACACGTTTTGAACCCTCGGCGAACTCGCACTCGCTTGGCACTACAAACCGGTTAAGCCCACCCCCCACCCCCTCGACGTCTGCCCCCTTTTTTTCCCTTATTTTTATGGAAATAGAGTAATGAAATACGAGACGAAACGTGACATGGTTTTTTAAGAATAATGAAAGTGCATCTCTTATGACGTTGTTGGTAGAGGGAGGAAGAACTAGAGCGAAGAAAACATCTTGGAATATTTGATTGTGTTTATTGATTTGTTTTTTTTTTTCTAATTTTTTTAATCATGAAATTTCATGAATGTATCGAACGGAGCAATATCGAAAGTGTCGAGAAATTTGAAATTTGGAAAGTTTGAGAACGTTGAGAAAAACACTCGGTTGGACGAATAGCGGGACGAGTTTCCATTATGAAACTTGGATCGTGGAAATCCTCGAGGAGGGAGGAGAGAGAGAGAGACAGAGAGTGGGAAACTCCGAGAGAGAGACAGAAAGAGAGAGGGATGAACGAGGAGGTTGACAATATATTTCGCGAGAGACATTTTTCAATTGAGTTTCGCACGAGTTTAGTCGAAACGACGAAAGATATAAGGGCGAAAGGGAGTAGCGAAGACGCGAATGAAGAGGAGAGCGAAGTTTTAAAAATTTTGTAGATGTTAAAGTTGGGAAAATATGACACGGAAGTATAAGAAGGTCGAGAATACGAGACGAGTATCGTAGATAGGATCGAATTCGAAACTTGATAAATTGTAGCGTTCTGTGAAAAATGTTCAATTTATGAAACACAATCGCCCCCTGTTTTATAGCAAAGGGTTGTCGCGGTTAAATCTATTTTCGTGGTTTTTCTTGTTGTTTTTCCAAGGGGTTGGACACTCGCAGATTCGGTGACACAACGATTTGTAAAAGGAATCGATTTCTTGGGATTTCCACTAAGATTTCCGTGATTTCTGAATCAATAAGCGATTTCACATGATTTCTGCTGATTCCAATGATTTCCAGTAATTCTAGAATTTCAGAAATTAGTGATTTCTGGATTGTCGATAGAAAAACTTTGATAAGTGCTTGCTCGCTTGGAGAGGGGGTGAGTGATGACGAGCGATTCCCGAAATCTCATGATTTCTTTATGATTTTCAATGATTTCCTATACATTTGGGGAAATCATGAGGAAATCAGGAATAATCACTCGACTTCAGCCATTTCCAGCGATTTTTAGTGATTTCTAGCCTAATTTTAGATAAAATGGTTCTCTGATTTCTCGAGTGACCAACCCCTCAGATTTTTCCTCGTGGGAAATAAACCTTTACTGAAACGGAAATTGACTTTTAACCCTTAATAATCACAGTGGGTCCATGGGACCCTAGACCCTTTTTTGACCTGGAATACTGCTCACTAAAATTCATCAATTGGGTTTTTTGACGCCATCTAACGATAGTTTGGATCTTCGACTTTAGTACTGAGAAGGTCGATTTTGAATCCGACCGTTAGTCGGATTTCCGTTTCGTTCTTTCCTTCTAAATCGCACCTGCGTTGGGTGAAATAAATACACGTTTTGAAAAGTTCACAGAAACCGCTATGTCTATTTCAAAATACATTGTTTCCAGATTATAAAACCATTTCTTTTGTGAATAATTACAAGAGTTACAACAATTTTTGTAAAAAAAAAAAGTCATTTTTCACGAATTTTTTTGCATAATTTTTGTTGCATATTTAAAATTTAATTTTTCATTTCTAATCAATATCCTTGTATTAAACAAGGTTCAAATTATATCTCACTATTTTTTTCATATCGCTCAATGCATTATTTCATTATTTATAACAATTTAAAAACTCCTATGACTATAACGTGATTCTTTTTTTGCAAAATGCGTGACATTTTTTTTTACAAAAAGTTGCAAATTTTAACCCTCCCTATTCACCTTGTAATTTGCGCACCTTCCTAGCCACACATGGGTCCACGCTCTCCCACAGTTTTTTTATCATACTTAGAACTGTTTCAAAAATCTGAACAAAGTCTGGAGAATAGTTTGAGATCTATAAAAAGAAAGCGTGTATTGTTGATCGATAAAAATTAATGTTTATTATTGTTATTTAATGGAAACCGATTGAGACCTAACGATTTATAAAATCGAGCTAAACAGCACAAACCCATATATGTGTCAACGGAGGATTAAGATCGATGCAAGACAATTTTTTATTATTACATTTTATTGGAACGAATTTATTCAATAACGATGAAAAATGGCAATTTTATAACAAATAAAAATTCTTTTTTTTCATTTCCTATTCGCCAAGAATTTTCAATTTTGAAAGAAGGAAAATAAAGCGATACTGGAGAACATAAATCGTCTTTTCAAGGCGCCACGGTGCTTGCCAGAAATGGATACGATCTAAAATATTCGTATTGAGAATTATACCGTAATTCTGGGGATTGTCGACGGGAGTGGAACAGCTCGAGGGTAAGAGGTGGATGTAGCTAAGAAGGAAAGGGAGAGAAGGCGAAGCTTACAAGAAGGGTATTTAGTTCGAGGAAAGAACTTTTGGATTAATCGTCGAGCATTAAGGGTCTCTCTCTCTCTCTCTCTCTCTCTCTCTCTCTCTCTCTCTATTTTCCTCGCTGTGTGTGGTTTCTGGAGAACGTTCGGCGAATGGAAAGTTTGCCCCAATTTTCTACGGTCTGGGAAACGAGCGACACACGTTGCAAAACTCCAATCTGTAAACCGATGAGTGAACGAAGAATCTGGAAAAAAAAGAAAAAGTTTCTTTTTTTTATTTTCTCACATTTATTTCGTACGCCAAAATAAAGTTTGCCAAGCGTAGAATAATTACGGTAACGAGGGAGAAGTTTATTCGTCGAAACGTTATGAGCGACCTTTTTTTAATGATCGATTGCTGTAAAGGAACGCGGGGAATTTTCTTGCTCCGCAGTCGCTCTCGCGTTTTCTCGAACTCTTCGAGAATTCTCTTTCTTCAACGAGGGCTGTCGCTTGTGTTCTTTGCTTTTTTTTCTTTTTCTCTTCGTCTCTACCTTGAAAGAACCCTTTCACTAGCGAGAACAAAAAAAAATGACTCGAGTGTGTATAGACCAGCCTCGCTCTCTTCCTCTCGCTCTCCGTCGGTCTCCGTTGGTTTCTTGTCCAGTGCAGAAATATAGAGCTGGGTCAAGTGACGCATATGCTCAAATTTTATAATGAACATTTCGAGTAATTTGAAATTTTTTGTTAGCCAAAAGTCAGAAGTTTTAAGATCAATGCGAGACAAGTTCTGTTATTATGTTTGATTTGATCGACTTTATTAGATGACGATGAAAAAACACTTTTTTTTTTATAGATAATTAATTTTCTTCTTTTTTTTCGAGTATTTTGAAATGTTTTCTTAGCCAAAAGTTAGGAATTTTAAGATCAATGCGAGATAAGTTCTGTTATTATGTTTGATTTGATCGACTTTATTAGATGACGATGAAAAAAAAACACTTTTTTTTTATAGATAATTAATTTTCTTCTTTTTTTCGAGTATTTTGAAATGTTTTCTTAGCCAAAAGTTAGGAATTTTAAGATCAATGCGAGATAAGTTCTGTTATTATGTTTGACTTGATCGAATTTGTTCCATAACGATGAAAAATGTAAGTTTTTCATAAAAATACTGTTTTTTTTTAATCTTTATTCGTCTAAAATTTTCAATTATTTAAAAAATGTTTTTTTTTTTTTTGGAGGAAAATTCGAAAATTTTAAGACTAATGCGAAACAAGTTCTATTATTATATTTGATTTGGTCGACTTTATTAGATAATGATGAACAAAAACACTTTTCTTTAATACATAATGAATTTTCTTCTTCTGTTCGAGTATTTTGAAATTTTTTCTTAACCAAAAGTCAGAAATTTTATGATCAATGCGAAACAAGTTCTGTTATTATGTTTGACTTGATCGAATTTATTCGATAACGATGAAAAATGTAAGTTGTTATTTAAAAATGTTTTTTTTTGAGGAAAATTCGGAAAATTTAAGAGTAATGCGAAACAAGTTCCATTATTATATTTGATTTGATCGACTTTATCAAATAGCGATGTAAAAAAACTTTTTTTTAATAAATAATGACTTTTCTTCTTATTTTTTCGTTCGATCACAATTCCCAATCCTCGACGAGTGAAAAAAGTTGCAATAAAAGCGAATAATTTTCGATAAAAACGTTTTTCCTTGACGTCCTTTCTCCTTTCGTACCCAGGAACCGTTTGCTTGCATTTTCCGCAATATCGGCTGTGAAAGAGCAATATTTAAACTGGCAAAGCTCTCTTTCCCTCTCGAGAAACAGAGAGAGAGAGAGAGAGATAGAGAGAGAGAGAGAGAAAAGTGTTCTCCTCAAAAGTTGATTTTTCGAACCTTTTTTCGTCTCTCTTTGTCATTCTACGATATCCCGTAGACGACGTATTATTTCTCTCTCACATTTCGCATTTGCTTTGCTCGCAACGTATACCCATCTTTTTTTTATTTTCCACCGACCACCCTTTGAGCACGAATCGCATAAAATGCTCTCGCGACGGAAAAAGGAAAACTCTCTCCCGACGCAACGTTCCAGTTTCGTTTTCGTTCCCGTTGCCCTCGTAGTCGTGCGGGCCTTTCCTTGCCAACTTCCGGCAACCGCAGAGACTATCGCATCGTGGGAAATTCGAAATGAAATATATCAAATATTCATGAACGTCGAGTGGTCTCCGACCGAAAAAGTTTACGAATCTGGGAAAGGATTGAACATGTCGGCCGGTGTAATGAAAGACATAAAAAAAAAAAAAGAAAAAGGAAAAGGATAGATAAAAATAAAACTTTGTAATTATTTTTTCTTCTTTTTTTACTAGCGCAATTTCATTTTATATTTAAAGAGTGAGAGAGAAGTGCTGTCAATTAGAAATTAAGGAGGGGATGAAAGAAAATATATTTTCCAAAAATTCTCGACGAGACGCTAAATTACAATTATTTGCATATTTTTGAAAATATTAAAATCTATTTCTCTTTTTTACTTCAAATTGAGATTTTTTCAAAACTATTTAACATTTTTCGATGATTTTTTTTAGTTTTGTTCAGAAAGACTTTATTGTTAATTTTGTGTAGGGTTTTTGAGGATATTCGAAATAGAAACATTTTGGGAACAGTTGAAAGTCAAAAAACATTGGTTCGAAAATTGACTATTTTCAATGTATCTTTTCTCAGGAATCGTATGTCCGATTTTGACCATTTTTGTTGTGCGTGTATATTAAAGTGTTATAAACAATGTGTCGAGCCATTTTTTCGATATTTAATTTCAGAATTTTTTGACATCGTTTTGAAATTTTGTTAAAATTTTTTATCTTGTTTTTTTACCTTCAAATATATTTTTCTCTGATCTGTATCGTTTTTTCAAAAAAATGGCTCGACACATCCCTCGTTTGGATGTACTGGTTACGTCAAAAGAAAATATGCCGATACGATGAGTAGATTTCGAGAAAAGGTACATTGCAGGTGAAAAAAACATAACTTTTTAGGAAACACGATTTTCTGAAAAAGTTTGAATTTCTAATAAATTGAAACGCTGACTTAAAAAAATTATTTAACATACTTCCACTGCTCAGAATTTCATGAAATTTGAACCTCATCTCAAAACAGACATGTACTTTCAGGAAAAAAATAAAAAAAATGCAATTTTTGACTCTGCGATATATCGCACCTCCTTAAAGCGAACACCCGAGGGGGTTGCGAAATTTCTCGATTTTCCGAAGATAAATCTTTTCGCAAGAATTTTGCGAAAATGAGATTTTACATAAACAAAGAATAAAAAGAAGAAGAAGAAAACGAGGCTATTAAGAACAACTGAGGAATTAGCAACGCGAACAACGAAAATGTATGTATAGGGTTGAAAAAGTTTGAGGGTGATAAAAAAAAATGATGTTTTTTTTCGGCCAAGGTCGTATCCCCGTGGGCACCTCGTCGGGTCATAATCGTTAGTAACTTCTGTCTCCTTCGAGCGTGGAGAATACCCAAGAGGAGTGCGGTAAATACGTGCCACGTATCCGTGTGGCGCTTGAACAAGAAAAAAGAAAATAAATTGTGAAAAAAGAAAACAGGAAAAAAACATTAAATACTGACAAACTTGGAAAAGTTCATGGTCGTATTTTCATTGAGTAATTTTACACTCGTTTGACGATACCGAGCCAACTGACCGCAAGGCGAGAGACATATGACGATGAAGAACTTTTCATCCCCCTACGATAAAGTTTTCGACGGAAATAACGAGAGAACCAGCCATTCGTGGTTGTAATATTTCCGCACGGTGCATTCTCCCTTCCTCTTCGTTCTCTGTCTCACTCTCGCTCTCGCTAATGTTTTCAACGATCGACCGCGGAAGATTCAAGGAGGATAGACCGTTTAATGTACTAGGATTTGGGAAGCGCGAACGAATGGCCGCATGGTCGAACCGCAACCCTCGAATCCTCGCATTATTGCTCCGTTTCTCTCGATAAACTAGACCGGCGGACAGGACATTGTGAAACTCGTGAAAGCTTGGATAATTAATGACAACGAGGAGTGCGAATTTGATATTCGCGTTTCACGGAAAGTTTTCGATTTTGTGATCGTGCTATGAAGCAGCTTTGAACAAGAATCAAATTTCGATATTTTCTACCCTTTGATAGAAGTAAATGTTTGAAATTCCTGGGTGAAAAATGAAAAATCGCGAAAATTCATTACTTTTTTAATGTTACACTGGATAAATTGTGAAAAGCCGAGGAACAAAGAGGTTTTTTTTTATATTTTATCGAAAATTTTCGATTTTGCAATTATTCTTTGAAATAATTTTGAACAAAAATTGAATTTCGATATTTTAAACCCATCGACTTATATATTTTTTAATTTCCTGGGCAAAAACTGAAAAAATCGCGAAAGTTCGTTTCTTTTTCAATTTTAACTGAAACTAAAAAAATTGTAAAAATCCGAGGAGTAAAATAGTTGTTTATATTTTATCGAAAATTTTCGATTTTGCAACTATTCTTTGAAATAATTTTGAACAAAAATCGAATTTCGATATTTTAAACCCATCGACTTATATATTTTTTAAGTTACTGGTCGAAAACTGAAAAAAATCGCGAAAGTTCGTTTCTTTTTCAATTTTAAATGAAACTAAAAAAATTGTGAGAAGACAAAGGGCAAAGAAGTTTTTTATATTTTTTCAAAAACTTTCGATTTTGCAGCCATTTTTTTAAATAATTTGAAACAAAAATTGAATTTCGATATATTAAACCCATCGACATATATTTTTTAATTTCCTGATCCAAAACTAAAAAAATCGTATTTGCAACCATCCTTTGAAATAATTTTGAACAAAAATCTAATTTCAACATTTTAAACCCATCGACTTATATATTCTTAAACTTTCAGGTCGAAAACTAAAAAAATCGTGAAAACTCATTCCTTTTTCAATCCTAACAGAAACTAAAAAAATTGTGAAAAGCCAAAGAGCAAAGAAGTTTTTTTATTATTATTCCTACGAATCACCCGGGTGTCTCCGCTCTGTGAAAGAAGTTTTGAGTATTTTCCGTTCGTTGCACGCGTGAAGAAAATAAATCACGAATCTCTCGAGGCGCATCGTTTATTAGGGAGGAAAAGCGAGAGGCTCGACGACGAAAAATCACCCTGAAGAATGAATCCCGCGAGAAAATAAATATCGACAAAAACGATAGATATAAATATATTATTAAGCGCGAAGAAGAAGAAACTCGAACGGATGAATGCCAATCGAGAATAATAAGAAGCGAGACTTCTTTCTCTATAGGGCGAGCTTTCATACGACAACTTCGCCTTCTTCCTATCAACGACAATTCTTGGCTTCGATTTTCGGCTAAAAGTTCGGTGGTCCTCTCACTGGCTCGCTCCCAGCGCCAAATCGCTTTTCAACACCTCGGCGCGTCTATTCAAATCTCCCGCCAATGTTGAGATAAAGAAAATGAGAGACGAGCAAGACGAAGATTTTTTCCTCGGTTGCTTGAGACGAGAATTACAAAAAAGCTCTTTCCCTCTCTCTCTCTCTCGTGACATAAAGTAAATTATTATTCTCCTGAAACGACTCGACAACATTTTTCACTTCCTGGTTTATTTTCCTCCCACTAGAATATCGTTATTTTATAAATTTAATAATGCAATTAAGCAAGAAAATGGGAGTTAAAATAATTGGATTACAAAATATTTTTCATCCACTTTGGAAATATAATTCAAAGTAATGTTCGACGATAAAAATGTCACGTTAAGCAAGGATATAATTTTATTAAAAGAAAAATTTCTTTACGAACAATTCGTCGTCGATGGAATTGTTTTTATCGACAGCGTTGAGGATTTTTCCACGTTTTGCCGAAAGTTTCGAACGGAGTGGAAGGTCGAGAACGATGAAGTTGATGAAAATCTGGAAAGAGGGAAAAAATGTAAAATTTTTATTTACTTGACAACGGCTTCGGTTTGCTTCGTGAGTCGATTGGCGTAGACTAAAAACTTGTGGGACATGGGTACAAGACAATTGGGGGGGGGGGGGGGGGGGGGCTTCTTTGGGAAAAAAAGCTAATCACGCTGCCGATCTTTCGTTCGCGAAACAATAAGAAACAAACAACGACTATGGGAACAAAAATAAAGACAAAGTTCAACATGCGCCAACCTCGAAGAACATGCTTTTTGTTCTTCGGTATGAAAACTTTCTCACCCGCCGAGACGAGAAAAAAAAGCCCTCGCGCGTCGTCAGGTAAAGGCCAGAGAACACGATAATTCATTATCGAGGGGAGGGAAAAAAGCGAGGGATATCCCTCGTTTCGCTCTCGAGGGCGAAAAAAATTAATTACTCGTGAGATAAATTTATGAACCGGAGAGTACTACGGCTTTACGTCGCTATTGATTTTTCTTTCTTCGATAAAAGCCTCATTGCTTTTTTTCTTTTTTTTTATACAAATACAAAATTTGTAGGTGAGAGATGTAAAGAAAATTGATTTAATATCAATTAGAGTAATTTTGATATTCTGAAAAATATCAAAATTACGATATCTTCAAAAATATCAAAATATCAAAATTTCGACATTTTTGAAAATATGAAAATTTCGATATTTTCGAAAATATGAAAATTTCGATATCTTCAAAATTATAAAGATTTCGATATTTTCAAAAATATTAAAAATCGATATTTTAGAAAATATGAAAATTTCTATATCTTCGAAATTATTAAAATTTCGATACCTTCAAAATTATCAAAATTTTGATATTTTCAAAAATATCAAAACTTCGACAATTTTGAAAAATGAAAATTTCGATATTTTCGAGAATATGAAAATTTCGATATTTTCGATAATATGAAAATTTCGATATCTTCAAAATTATCAAAATTTCGATATTTTCAAAAATATCAAAACTTCGATATTTTTAAAAATATGCAAATTTCCATTTTTTCAAAAATATGAAAATTTCGAAAATATCAATTTTTCAATATTCAGCCAAAGTTGACCCAATTAATCCTCCGAAAGATTGAGTATCGCCAATTTTCCAGGACGACAATCGACTAGAAAAATTCAATTATCATCGTAAATCTTTCAAGCTCAATGAAAAATGATAAATTTAAAACAAGAAAAGTAAAGCTTTCGTAGAGCAATAAGGACCTAAAGAAATACTGCGAAATTATACGACGAAGGAAGGAGTGTTAGTTAAGTGACAAGAGCTCGAGCAGGGACGAAGAACAGGGTTAATTGGTTAATTACGACTTATCGACTCGATCCTAAAACTTCTCCAACACCATCGTGAGAAATCCTCGTCCCTCCAGTGCCGACATTTTCATCATCGCAAATGTAACGGACCAACGAAAACTTCCTCCAAAGTCCAAAACTTTTCGCTTCTCGACTCTCGAAAATGAAATTCATATTCCTCCCTTCAATCTCACTTCTCTCCTGTAACATATCTCCAAAAAAAAAAAAAAAAAAAGAATAATTCGCTATTGCTTTCTCGTGATGAATCATTCCTCGACGCCATTGTTTATCGTCATTGGCAAAGTTTCCTCGGTTGTATCGGGTTGGAAAACGATACTCGTAGATCCGATGTAACGGAGGGTGGACATTTGCGCCATTTGTATGGGAACAAGGGTTGAGGATGGGAGAAGAGAGAAGAGAGAGGACAATATTCGTGTTGTCTCGAGCATCTGCAATACGTTCTCACCTACAGAAGGGTGAAGGGAGGGAGGGGTGAAGTATGCAAGGAATTTCCGTTTCCGATTCATAGAACTCTCGTGGTTGTCCTAGTTCGATTTGGTCCTTGCGAATGTAGGGATGGAAAAGGAGAGAGAGAAACGAAGATAGTATACGACATCAGCGTATCAACGTGCTCCTCCTCGGTGTTATACAACAGGTAGACAGATCTCTCTTTCTCTCTTTTCTTCTCGTCGCACTCTCGGGCTCTTATCTGTCTTCGACGATCGTACTCCACGTGTCACTACGTTGGAAAAATAAAAATGCACAGACTGTATCGCGTATTGGAAAATTATTTCGTCAGTAACAAACGTTGGGCACCAAGGCGAACTTAAGTTTGGACTTATAGGCTTTACCTGGTCGATGCAGATAAACGCGGATTCGAAATATCGCTCGCAACTCGTTTTCACGAATTTCGAGGCTTTGTCGGTCCGCAATGAAACGATCGACGCGGGCAGTATGATGTTTCGAGTACAGGTGGAAGGAGGGTCGGGGCAATTCTGAAAAAGTGATTTAGTGATTGAAATTTTGGAAATTTGGATTTCATGTAGAGTTTTATGAAATTTTAGTTAGGATTTGGATATTGATGATTTGATTGGAAATTGACGATTTTGAAAGTTGATTGAAAATTGTAAATTTTGTAATTTGATTGAAAATTGTAAATTTCGTAGTTTGATTAAAAATTGTAAATTTCCTAATTTGATTAAAAATTATAAATTTCCTAATTTGATTAGAAATTGTAAATTTCCTAATTTGATTAAAAATTATAAACTTTGTAATTTGATTAAAATTGTAAATTTTGTAATTGGATTAAAAATTATAAATTTCGTAATTTTATTACAAATTGTAAATTCCGTAATTTGATTAAAAATTATAAATTTCCTAATTTGATTAAAAATTGTAAATTTTGTAATTTGATAAAAAAATGTTAATTTCGTAATTTTATTACAAATTGTAAATTTCGTAATTTGATTAGAAATTGTAATTTTCGTAATTTGATTAAAAATTGTAAATTTCGTAATTTGATTAAAAATTGTAAATTTCCTAATTTGATTAAAGATTGTAAATTTTTTAATTTGATAAAAAATGATTAATTTTCAAATGGAAACAAACCCCACCATCTCCTTGCTGGCAATAAATCAAAAAAACTGTTCACCCATCGACATTCCCACATCGTCAACCGTCGCATTTTACATGCTCACGTTGCAATTACTGTAAGCAAAAAATCCTCATAACTCTCTCCACTGACTCACAATGAACAAATTTCGTCCCTTAACCAGGCGAGAATGCGTCATTCCGTTGCAATATAATTCACCAAACGCAGGACAGTTATTGCACGTTTTTTGTTTCGTCGCTGCATAAAAAAAGACAAGAATTTTTTTCTCTTTTTTTCCATTCATTCACTCGATCTCCGCGTAACTCCCCTCATTTTTTTTGTAGTCGCCTCACTGTTCTTCGACCTTTTTCCTGTGTTCCAGTGTTTCACGCGTGGCAACGTGAAATAGAAAACGGGGGGAGAGCTAGTAGTTGCAAGCTCATCGCGAGAGTGAGTATTCCGCTCATCTAGTTCGCGTACTCATTCCTCCCTCCTCCTCTCCTCGCTCGCGCGTATCTCGTATCGTCGATTCAGAGACACGAGAAAAAGAGGGTTGGCGAGTGTACGTTGAGCCCTTGCTGCGTCCGACTCTTCTGATACGGTTCAAAAGCTGTCGAGTGTATGAACGAGAGACGCAATGGAAACCGGTGGAAATAAAAATTGATATATACAGGGTGGGTTTCATAAGGTGTCTCAAACTTTATTTTAAGGTAGGTGGGATCATTACAAACAAAAGTTGCAAATATACATTAGGGATATGTTTAATAGTTTACGAGATATCAATTTTTAAAGTTGGTCCAATCGGAGCGCACCGGGAAGCGTTGGTGCCGCCCACTCCCCGCCCTAGCCATAGAGGTGGACAGGGTATAGCGTTACATTTTGGGTTGCAAAATTCAGAGCAGTCAATGTCTGAGAAATAAAAATGACTGCGTGATAAATTAATAAAGAAATTGACTGCTTTGAATTTTGCAAGCCCAAGCACTGTGATATCTCTACGGCTAGGGCGAGAGTGGGCGGCTTCAACGGTTCTTAGCGCACTCTGATTGGACCAACTTTAAAAATGTATATCTCGTAAGCTATTAAAAATATCGATAATATATATTTGCAACTTTTGTTTGTAATGGTCCCGTCTACCTTAGAATAAAGCCTGTTACATCTTATGAAATTCCCCATGTATATATTGGAGTATCACGCATCCGCTGCGAATTTCCCAGAAATATAGTGAGGGAGAGAAGCTATGCAAGCATGAAAATGAAAGCTTTTTTTACCCCGGTTTGCAACCCCACATAGACGTGCGAGAAAAAACTTCATCTTCCGAAAGAAAAACGAGAAAACGTCAAATCTGTTTTCTTTTTTTCTTTCATAAAGTGGAAATTTTTGCAGTGGGGAAAAAAAGGTCTAAGAATAGGGGAATTTTGGGGTCGATTGAAGACAATTTTTTGAACGACAAGCTGAGATAGTCACGGGAAACATTTAATTATTAAAAGTTGACTGTAATTAATTGAAAATTAATAAAACAAAAATAAAAATCGATGAAATGAAATCAACGAGTTTTAATTATTGAAAATGAAGGTTAATTGATAACAAAAAATTGAAGAGGAAAAAAACTTGTTTGTTTACAGTCTCCCGAATCATACGGAAAATTGAAATTTTCTCCGGTGAACCTTGTTTCGTCGAGACGCGTATTTTCGTTCTCTCGCCGCAGGCTTCCTTTTTTTTCTTCCGCGAGATAGATACGAATGAGAAATTTCCGGGGAAAATCGTTTCAACGTTAATCGAGACACAGAGGGAAAAAAACTTTGGCCGTTGAGAGATCGAGAATGGACGTGAGAACACGAAAGCTTCTGGAAGAACGTAATTGTGATATAGAACGTGAAATCCGAAAGGTTTCCATCCTTCGTTCATCCTCGTTCGTTCCTCCGTTCGCGACAGTTCACCCGCCATATTGCAAGCCCCGCATCTTCGTTTTGAATTCTTAACATCTTCTTTTCTCCCACTGCATATCTGGCTTCTTGGTGGTTTTTCCGGTACTCGAGCAAAAACCAGAATTCGCCGTTATTGTGTGACGTTTATAGCGAGACCGAAAGAGGTTCGCGACGGGGCGAGAATAAAGTTCAAAAAGGTCAGTTCGCGACTCTTCGAGCGTTCCCTCGTCCCGGTGGCAAGTAAAACTTGAAATTCGTCGTGAATATTCCACCCCGTCTCGCGGGATTTTCATCCTGAATAAAATGATTTAGCAAATATGACATTAAACGCGATGTCGACGTTTCAATGAAAACTTTCTTGATTTCTTGCTTATATATGTTCCCTTCGATGTTATCATTTATTCAAATTTTCGGAATTCTAATAAAAATTTATATTTCAAATGACGAGTGATCATGGGGGAATTTATTAACTCTCTATTGGAACAATTAAGTTTTGTTAACGACGATTCGGTCTCATGAAAACAAAAAAATTCTATTAAATTTTTTTAATTAAGTTTGTTACTTCTGTAAAATTTTGTAAATAGGGAATTACGTTTATCATCCATGCAACACAACGAATTTTATCCACGCCGTCTATACAAGGACAAAATTAAAAAAAAAATATGAAATCTTTTTAATAAAATTTGTCACTTTTTTCGAATTTCTAAAATAAAACCCTAGATTTTTCGTTCCCAAAATCTGCAGAATTTGATTTATCACGCCCATAGACACTCGCTAGCTCAAATCACAGAAATTTTACAAAAATTGTATGTGCAAAATTGAAAAATATTCAAAAATCGTAAAAAAAAAAACAAAAAATGCATTTTTGTTTCGTTTTATGATTCAAATGCTTCTCTCGAACGATACGAAATGGTCTTCTCTTTTCAGCGATCAATTTAGTCACACAAAACACAGAAATTTTACAAAAATTGTATTTGCAAAATCAAAAAATATTCAAAAATCGTAAAAAAACGCCAAAAAATGCATTTTTGCTTCGTCCTATTATTCAAATCCTTCTCTCGATCGATACAAAATGGTCTTCTCTTTTCAGCGATCAATTTAGTCACACAAAACACAGAAGTTTTACAAAAATTATATTTGCAAAATCAAAAAATATTCAAAAATCGTAAAAAAACGCCAAAAAATGCATTTTTGCTTCGTCCTATTATTCAAATCCTTCTCTCGATCGATACAAAATGGTCTTCTCTTTTCAGCGATCAATTTAGTCACACAAAACACAGAAGTTTTACAAAAATTATATTTGCAAAATCGAAAAATATTCAAAAATCATTAAAAAAACGCCAAAAAATGCATTTTTCCTTCGTCCTATTATTCAAATCCTTCTCTCGATCGATAAAAAATGGTCTTCTCTTTTCATCGATCAATTTAGTTACACAAAACACAGAAATTTTACAAAAATTGTGTTAAAATATTTCGATCTCCAATCGCGTCTTATAGTCAATATAATCACGGTATCGACGTTCCTCGGGAATTGGGCGTATGAGACCAAAAACCGTTAGAACTGCGAACCAATCACATGTGTGAACGAACGCGTGATTTCGGAGACAGAAGGTTCTGGAACAATACGCGAGATAATAAAAGGGACTGCGCGAGCGAATACGCGGCAGTCGGTATCCGAGGAGCAATTGACGCGAGTGTCACGAGTGAGGATGAGAACAATTAGCTACCCTTGTTATCATGTATTCTTATTTTGTAATAACCAGTTTAAATAAATAATTACACGGCTTACTCTTATACCAACAATAAAACCATTTAACAATTGTATTTGCAAAATCGAAAAATATTCAAAAATCGTAAAAAAAACGCCAAAAAATGCATTTTTGCTTCGTCCTATTATGCAAATCCTTCTCTCGATCGATAAAAAATGGTCTTCTCTTTTCAGCAATCAATTTAGTCACACAAAACACAGAAATTTTACAAAAATTGTATTTGCAAAATCGAAAAATATTCACAAATCGTAAAAAAACACCAAAAAATGCATTTTTGCTCCGTTCTACTATGCAAATCCTTCTCTCGATCCATAAAAAATGGTTTTTTCTTTCCAGCGATCAATTTAGTCAGTTCATTTATGGCCATTTCACAATATACAGTCGAATCGAAAATTCTGCAGGCCCATGAGGCTCGAGCCACTAAACCTATGCGTATGACTACGTGTGTATACATATATATAGTTCTCCTGGTGGTTTTGCGTATAAGCCGCGTGTAATGCGGCGCATGTACCAAACTCGAGCTTCAATGTATGTGGTTCATGAACTCGAGATGCGTTTAGGTATACGTGTATACATTGACATATACACATATATAGTATTGGTAATTTCTCGAGTATGAGAGAGGAGGGATTAATGGTAAGCACGTGTGGTACGTGCCCAAAGAGGACCCGATAATACCGGATTATTGGGATTTCTCTCTCTCTCTCTCGCTTACTAACACACACACACACGTACATGAAAGCACGCCCAAAAGCGCTCACTTTGTTTCAAAGTCTCCGTGAAACTTTCAATAAGTAAGTATGCACTTTCTATACGGAATAAACTTGACTTCTTTTCTGAAGACTCTCTGTAACTAATATGAAAGCTGATATAACGAGTATAACGTTTCATATCGCATATACAAGTAGGTATATTATTTCATATAACTTCTACATCAAACAAAATATTTCTAACGTCTTAAAAATATTGAAATAAATTTATTTCCTGAAATTATTGTAATCATTTTTTCAATGGATAATTTTCATTATTATTGTGATTAATTACTAAAGTAAATTAGCGAAGTTTTTTTGTTTTTTACATATTTATAGAAAGGAGAATGTGCTAATACCTATGAAATATAATACGAGGACGTGGTTCGAGGATCATGGGTTAGCGGTTTCAACTTACGCTAAGTCCTTCTACCTGTGGTGTCCCTTCATCAGCCATATAAATCTCCGGTCCTCCTTGCCTCGTTTACATGAATCACTCCAATCCCTTTCTCATAGCACTATCCACGTACATACCCCCCTCCCCTCTCTCTCCTTCTCCCTGTGACAAATATGTGGGTCATAGAGAAATAATCTTGATAATTAACACTACGATGTTCCTAAAATAAAATAACTAATTAATCAAATCTAATAAAACGAAAGAAATGTTATCGTCGCGAAAACTATCAACCATTTTTATTTGAAAAGTTATCAACAATTTTGTTTTGTGTATACAAATATAAATCCAGACAGAATACCACGACATAGAGAGAATTGCTGGTTCACCAGACTATGTCATGAAGGTTTCAGGAGTTTGCCTCTAGTGTTCTCTGTCTGTCTCTCCCTCTCTCTCTCTCCTTCTCACCCTGGTACACTCAGCTCCATAACCCCTCGTTGTAATGGACGCTCCCTCAGCCCATCCAGTAAAACCACATAAATTCTCATGTTGACCACGACTGCAAAAGCGGACCGAACAACTACTCGTATATGTGTATATCTATATACGTCAGTTCAAGAATCCCAGGACCGCTGCGAAACAGTGACTGTAAATTATTTCAGCACTCGCGTCTCGGCTCCCGTCTTAAAATTTATTTTTATTTCCGGCCCAACTTTTGTCCCAAGAGAGAACTCTCGGATATATTTTTGTTCCTGCCTCGTGTCACGTGATTTATTTTAACGTCACACGAGACGTAAAATCCGTCGCGATTATTCGATATTATTCAATTTTTTATTTTCATACGAGGTCTGACTATTCGAAGCCTGTGTTTCTATTTTTTGGCGAATTTTGAATATAAATGCGATTCGACAAATATAAATAGTTCAAAAATTGTGAAAAAAATAAATAAAAAATATTTTCAAAAAATCAATTTTAATAACATCAATACCAAAAATGTAGTCAAATTTATCGATATAAATACGACTAGGCAAATAGAGATATTTGAAAAATGATTAAAAAAATAAATAACAAGTGTTTTTAAAATATTCAAAAAAAAACGTCAAGACCAAAAACCTCATAAAAAATCATAATACAGCCGGGAATAAGTAAATAAATAAACAATTAGGGAATTGGAGAATACCGACAATTTCGATGTGGTCGAACGTATATAGAACCCGTATATTAAACAAAAAAATCCACGATGCGGGCTTTTGTACACGCCCAACATGCACAGATGTGAAACGCGTTCAAATATTTGTGCGGATATTTCAAAGCTCTCGCGACTCTCGAAAAAGTCTCTCTCGTATTTCAGGATATTCGCATGACAAACGAGAAAATTCGTGTCGAACGAGAATAAAAAAAAACCATAAACAAAATTGGAATCTGCATTTTTTTTTACAAATTTCGACGATAAAACTATCCGTTGCGTCTTTTCTTTGTACACAAAAAATTCGAAATTTCTCTTTCCAGTCCAATTTTTGTTTAATTATTTCGTTTTTCTGTTTTTTTTACTCCTCGGACCAAGACAAATCTGCGAAGTAACGTTTTCCGTCACACTCAGCAGCAGCGTTTCACCCGGAAAAGGGAAGAAGCAGCATCGGCAGTGCGAAAGTAACCGTGTGATACTTAGTGCTCTCGGGCTGTGCTCGATTGAGCGAGAACCAAGTTTAAGTAGTTAGCTGTGCACTCACCCGGGTGTGATATTCGCCAGTGGTTGACGCTGCTTTTTTTGCGAATACACCCGACACGGCGAACAAAAAACACGTGGGGTGAGAAGATTCACTCGGTTATTTGATCTTCCACGCACCCGGGTGTACGCGCGCTGCCGTTAATTGCACGGTTCTTTTTTCGAGCTCTATTATGAACCAATCTCCACGGTTTTTCCTACGACTTTTTTTTAATAGGTTTGGTCCGGACTGTATGGCACGGAACGTTATTTAAGGGGAACGGCACGTACCGGCACCGGAACGGCAAAATTTTGTAGGATGGATTTCCGATAATTAAACGTAGTGTTCCGGCTAGATAGTCTTGCAAATGTTTTACAGGTCTATGACGGATGCCTGCCAGTTAAATCTGAACATGCGGGTACAATTATCGCGTCGGTGCCGGTACGTGCCGTTGCCGTTACGTGACGGTCCGTGCTGTATTGTCTGAAGCAAATTTTATTTTGAAAAATATAAAAAATTTCAAACGTTGCATCGATTTTTTGTTATCAACCGATTATTGTCTGCACTTGCCACCTGGTGCATCGGTTCAGAAACTTTTAACTCGCAGGAGTTGAATATTCACAAAAGTTTCGACAAAAATATGAAATTTTTTTGTTTTTCCGATAAAAAAAACTCGATATTTCGTGAATGTTTGTATCGTCGGAACGATACGTGGTTATCGATGAAAGTTGGAGCGATAAAGGTTGCTACGAGGAAGCAAAATGAAAAAACTATTCGGATAACAAAAAAAAAAGAAAATTTTATATTATTTTCTTTCCCATCGGGAAGTGAATACTGCGGCAAATTCAACATCCGATAATTGTTATCATCGAAATTTGATGGTGGATATAATATCGAACAAATACTTACGATATATCGAGAATATTTGCGGTGAAAATTATTTCGAAGATCTTTTTCAAAATTAATGCGAGAATACAGGCAGACCAATCTTCGTGAATAATTCGCGTTCTTCGGAGAGCTCGAAGGTCAAGTGGGAAACAGAGGTAGACGCGTACCATAGATACACATACATAACATATATATATATATATATATATATATATATGTATTTTGCGATCGACCGGAGTTTATATTTCGTGGCCAGACAGCTCGCACGTATATATCTTCGGCGGAAAGTTTACGAGAGCTTGTAAACGTGATTACGGAAAAGCCATTACCCGTGGTTAAATCACTTTTCCATACGGGTATATAGCCGAGCTTGCAAATCCTCCGTTACTTTCAGCCACGCGTTTAACACGAAATCTACTTTGTCATAAAAGCGAACCTCGTATCAAAAACATTCAATTTTTTAAAATTGTTATTTTTATCAATTATTGCTTCCCCGAATTAACACTCTCTTCCATTAATTAATTTCATTTTCACCCTTGTCTGTAATTCGTATCGAATTTAAAAAACACCTAAAATTGATAAATTCGATTTTTGATCAATTTTTGTTATTTTATCGATAATTATAGATTACACAAATCTTTTAATATTGAATTTTTTTAATTTTGGTCGTGATGCGACCGTTGCACCGAAGTTAAGAAAGCACCTAAAATTCATAAATTCAATTTTTGATCAATTTTTATTATTTTGTCGATAATTATAGATTTCACAATTCTTTTAACATTAAATTTTTTTAATTTTGGTCATGATGCACCGTTGCACCGAAGTTAAGAAAGCACCTAAAATTCATAAATTCAATTTTTGATGAATTATTGTCATTTTGTCGATAATTATAGATTTCGCAATTCTTTTAACAATGAAATTTTTTAAATTTTGTTCGTGATGCACCTTTGCCCCAAATTTTTAAAAACACTCAAAATTGATAAACTCGATTTTTGATCAATTTTTGTTATTTTATCGATAATTATAGATTTGGCAATTCCCTTACCATTGAAATTTTTTAAATTTTGGTCGTAATGCACCGTTGTACCGAAGTTAAGAAAGCACCTAAAATTGATAAATTCGATTCCTGATTAATTTTTGTCATTGTATTGATAATTATAGATTTCGAAATTTTTTTAACAATGAAATTTTTTTAATTTTGGTCGTGATGCACCTTTGCCCCAAAGTTTAAAAAACCCCCAAAATTGATAAACTCGATTTTTGATCAATTTTTGTTATTTTCTCGATAATTATAGATTTCACAATTCTTTTAATATCGATTTTTTTAATTTTGGTCGTGATAAACCTTTGCCCCAAAGTTTAAAAACCCCCCAAAATTGATAAACTCGATTTTTTATCAATTTTTGTTATTTTCTCGATAATTATAGATTTAACAATTCGTTTAACATTGAATTTTTGTAAATTTGGTCGTGACGCACCATTGTACCGAAGGTGAGAATGCGAGCAACAGTATATATATATATATATATATAGATTCATTTTCGAGCCGTGGCACGTGTATAGAGAACTCTGGCGATTGGTCTCGGGCAAGCTGTCCAACTGGCCCCGATTGCCATTAATTATTCCGGAACTATACGTACATACAAACATGCACACATATATATATATATATATATATATATATTGTGACATCCACATATATATCTATATATGAAGGCACTGCGGATGGCGGCCTGAATGATTAACTCTTCCCCATCGTGGAGCTTTATCACGAACTTTGTTCCAGGAGTAAAATCAGTAAAACGGAGGAAAACGTAGAGAAAGTCTGGCGCGTTGCCGTAGTTTCGCGAAAAAGTACGAGAAGGTACGATATAGAACGTGCGAGACGAGCTAAAACCTAATTTCCAAGATCGTTTTCTCTCGATCTCGTCCTTTCCTACCATTTTTCTCTCTTTCTACGATTCTCAACGAGAAATTGGAAAACCGACGATGAATTAATGCCACACGGATTTTTCCTTTCTTTCAACGATTCTATTATAAACCCACTGCCACGTTCGAGAAAATATTACTTTATGTTTACGCGAATATCGATGTCGCGTCGTCCAAAGAACGGTCGATGACGGACGGACAGGAAATTTAATTTTCTCGCAAGAGGGAAATCGGTAAATCGGCACGTCGCTCGTGGTCCAGATGCGTCCAGATGGCGCTGCGGAGAATAAAATTCTCAGACACGTTCGATACTTTCCCTTTCTTCTTCTCTTTTTTTTTATACAACATGACATACCGATAACGTTACAAAAATGAAATTTTCATTTTTTTTTATTTCGAGGATGATAATAATAAACAGAATAATCAATTTTAATTATTAATCAAAAAAAATTAACGCTATAAAATCTTCCATTAAACAAAAATTAACGCTATAAAATCTTCCATTAAACAAAAATTAACGTTATAAAATCTTCCATTAAACAAAAATTAACGAGAATAGACTTCGGTTCATTATATCGAGCTAATTTTTCTTTACCCTTCGAATTATTGAAGCCGATTGAATTCTCGCGGATGAAGCGAAATTCCCGAGAGGATGATTCGTCCGTAATATATTTCCCACGAGTAATCCTCGATTAAATTTTGCATCCATCTCTCTCTCTCTCTCTCCATAGATAGGAAATTGTGAATAGAGGGCGTACAAGGTCTGTATAACGAACGATTCGAAGAAGGGAGTGCGAGCAATTGGCGAAGGTTGCCGAAGGTCGAAAAGGATTTGGAAAAATCCGCGAGGGTTTGATGTACAGGGAAAACGTGTATTACACGACTGTAGAAAATAGCGATAATTGCTCGCTGTGTTTGTTACAACCGAGAGTCACAGAGAGAGAGTGAGACGAGAGAGAGGGACCAAAGGATTCGAGTGAGGTCGACCAAAGTGTGCTAAAATGCAGACAAGCAGATAAATAGAAAGGGAGAGGGAGAGAGAGAGGGAGGGTGGGACGAAATGAAAGAGCGAACGTGCGAAACGAACAAGGGAACGAGGGAAAAGCTGGTGAGTGAAAGGGTGGCTTGATGAACGATACGAGGCGAATTAAGGGCTCGGCAACATTCAAGGTTTTTCGTTTCGCGTTCTTTGACCCTTCCTGGCACGACCCCCCAGCTTTTACCTCCGGTCTCTTCCCTCTTTGATCTTCGGTTTCGTTCATTTCCAGCGTCCTAATTTACCTGATAGAATACCCGCTGGCGAAGTCCTCGACATCGGAGTCGGCAAATGTTTACAATGTTGAGGATTTTCAAACGGCTTATAACGTTGCTCAAATATTTACGTTTCAGGAAAACCAGAAATTTCGCAAAACGGTAAATAACTAAGGATTTGTAAATATCCGGCAGGTGAAAAGCGATGTTAACGGGAAGTTAGGTTGGTTCACGGTCGAACTTTCGTTAAATTAAGAATGGGCCTGATGTACAGTTGAATTTCCGTTGAATTAAACAAAATTAGAGACCGATGTATAGTTAAAGTTTCGTTGAGTTTAAAAAATAGGACTTATGTGCAGTTCAACTTCGATTAAGGAAATAGAATTGAGACTTTTGTACAGTTGAAATTCCATTAAAGAAAAAATTGGGCCTTTTGTAGAGTTGAAATTCCATTAAGTGAAAAAAATTGACGTTTGCTACAGTGGAACGTCTATTAACGAAACAAAATTGGGACTGGCGTATTTACATCTTACAGTAAAGATAAATTGGGACCGATGTACAGTTGAATTTTTATAAAATTAAAAAAATTGGGTCTTATGTACAATTTAACTCGCAATAAATCTAAATAAATACAATTAGGCCTTCTGTACAGATGAAATTCCATTAAAGAAAAAATTGGGTTTTTTGTACAGTGGAACATTCATTAACGAAATAAAATTGGGACTGGCGCGCAGCGTACAGTAAAGATAAATTGGAGCCAATGTACAGTTAAATTTCTATAAAACTAAGGAATTGGGTCTTACATACAGTTTAACTCGCAATAAATCAAAGTAAATAAAATTGGGACTTTTGTACAGTTGAACTTCCATTAAAGAAAAAAATAGGGTTTTTTATCCAGTTGAAATTCCATTAAGTGAAAAAATTGGCGTTTTGTACAGTGGAACGTCTATTAACGAAATAAAATTGGAACCAGCGTGCAGCTTACAGTAAAGATAAATTGGACCGATGTACAGTTAAATTTCTATAAAATTAAAAAATGAGGACTTACATACTAAAAACGAATGACGATCAACGACTTGAGTTAAATTTCTCGTTACACCCCCACTAACCTGTCCCAAAATTCAATCAAAATTCGAGCTCAAAATTCTTTCGAATCGTTTTTTTTCAACGTTCACATACCACAAACTCCGATGAGAAGATAAGAAAGCGATCGTAGGCGGCAAAGATTCTCGAAACTCCTCGTTCTCTCTAAACGATCTTATAACTCACCGCAGGTGGCAATCTGCGAGTCAAAATCGTGGGAGGATTAATCGCCTCCTCCTGTTCCACCCCTCTCCTCGCCACTTCCACTTTCGCTCATCCTGTATAATCACGTCCAAAGTTTTGCCGGTGTATAAGTTAACCATTAGCGAGATTAATCGTTCTCCCTCTGCTCCTGAGTAAGAAGATGATCGAACTTTGCTCGCTCGTTGTTCAATTACAATACCCAACGAAAAATTTTGATAACGATCGAACAGTGCTTTGCGGTTTCAATTATAAATTTCAACGGATCGTTAAACGGGAAACAATACGAAAATTCCCAACAAGAAATTATTACTACGTCGCCCGTAATTAACTCGTTGATGACGAGGAACTAGAAAAAAATGAGATTATAATCGTGAACGATTGTTCGTTCGGTCTTTACCGGAAGTGCGTTATATAACGAGGATACAACGAACTCCCTGGGCTGGTTACTGCTGAGATTTTTTCCCTCTCTTCGCGTACCCTATATTTACGAGGGAGAAATTAAAGCCAGAGTGCATAGCCCTGAGCAGGCCTTTTTCTCCCTCTCCCTTTCTCTCTCTCTCTCTCTCTCTCTCTCTTCCTTTTTCTCTCTCCAACCACATATATATTTTCTATTCGAATTTTGTGACCAGAGCAAACGTGCCTTCTGAACAAAAGGGGTTGTCGGGTGCACGTGGTACATATTTATAATCTGGAACTCCACCCTAAAGAATTTTTCTACTCAGCCTCGAATTCAACCTCCCTCTACTTTTAGTCATTACGTGCCTGGTCTCACAAGTGGGTTATGAAAAAATTTTGTCCAATGTACGCAAATATACTCGAAAATTAGCTCCTACGAATTTTGCCAAAGATAATAATCGAGGTTCTATTGATCGACGAATAATTGAGTTAATATTGATTATAAATTAATTAATTAAATTCGACTTGACGTAGAATTGATTCTTAATCGTGACGTGCCGGGCCTCATAAGTGGATTGTGAAACAATTTTGTCCAATATATGCAAATATACTCAAAAATTGGCCCCTACGAATGTTGCCAAATATAATAATCGAGGTTCTATTAAAGGAGGAGGTCTAGTTGAAAATTTACAAAAAATCAATTTTTTTCATATTCTAAAAGTACAATATCTTAAGAGTATTTTCCGACTAATTGCATTTAAATCGGACCATTATTCGCCGGAATACATAACTTTGAAGGAAGCCGTGTTAGATCCATACAAAGTAGGTAAAACTTTAAACTCGTTTTTCTCGAAACCATGTTTTCGAAGTCGGTGATAACTGTAACTCGAGAACGGCTTTACCGATCAGGTTGAAATTTATATCACTTCTTCTATATATAGTTGTCCCCCCGATGAACGAAGCATTTTTTTTTGGACAATTATTTTTTTTTTATAGTCAAAAATGTAAGTGAAATTTTGGTCAAAACAACATTTTTAACTTTCAACGTCCGCCATTTTGTGAAAAATGGAAATTTTTCAAAACCCTTCGTTCAACCGGAGCATTATATCATTAACTAAAGATCCCTCCCCCCTGTTTTGTTGGTTTCAAATAATCCGTTGCAGCGCGGGAGTGATCACCGCAAAATCAGTTTTTTTGCAGCGTCTTCGGCCGTTGATATATAACGGCTTATTTTTAAATATATTTCTTTGAAAAAATTATAATGTTTACACTAAATATATATCTTTTATACGAAAGAACTTTTGTTATCAATTATTTTATCGTTTGCCCAAAAAAAATCGGGTGAAAGGCCTTTTTTTACCTTTCCAACTTGACCTCACTCCTTAATCGACGAATAATTGAGTTGATATTGATTATAAATTAATTAATTAAATTCGACTTGACGTAGAATTGATTCTTAATCGTTACGTGCCTGGTCTCATAAGTATATTGTTAACAAATTTTGTCCAATGTACGCAAATATACTCGAAAATTGCTCCCCACGAATAATTAATGATAACAGAGATAATACGTTGCCAAAGATAATAATGGAGGTTCTATTAATCGATGAATAATTGAGTTAATATTGATTATAAATAAATACATAAATTATATACGACTTGACGTGACACAAATTTTTTTCTGAGCCGTTACGTGCAATTTTAAGATAATTAAATTTGTGTCAATTAGCTTCAAATAGAACATTTCTCTGTACACGCTCTTTATGTTAGTGTTTAAATAGCGGAATATCGAGCGACTGTTGCGGACGTTTTACTTCGAATTTCCTCCCTCACTCCTCTCCGCCTCTTTCTCTCAGGGCTGACGTATCTGACACGAGGCCGTCACGCGATAACGAAATATCGACGAGAGGTTGGACCGACCCTCCCGGTGGACCAGAAGTTATCTCATCGCGATGTTCTCGTATCGCGAACGTAAATCTCTCCAGGGAGAAATTCACGTTGGAAAGAAACAAGAGACGACTCATCCTCTACACAAAAATTCCATGCTGAAACTGCACCCTGAACTTTTTTGAAAAATTTTCGTCCATCAATTTCCAAGAATAAATCTTTTTTTTTAAATGTTTTTAATTATTATTTCAATTATTTCAATGAAATTCAAACGCAGTATTACCTTCGAATTAAAAATATAACATACGATTAATTCACATTCAAATAAGGTTAAACAAATTCTTAACTTTGCCGAGATTTTTCATTTATATTTCAATTTGTAACAAAAGCAGTGACAAGAATACGAGAATTATTTGATGAAATTAAATCCCAACGATTGACCTACTAAGACTAATCATTATTCACAATCCATCCACGTAGCTCATAATAGAACCGCCTGGAATCGTTGTATCGACGATGAAGAGTGTGCGGAACAAAGGAAGGTTGCGGATTCGAGTAAAAGCGAAGGTCGTAATTGTAATTGGTGCATCGTTGCACCGCTAGATATAGAGTCACGCCAGTGAACTTGAAACTCCTTTGGGCCTATCGCTGCGACTAACACGTTTGCAACACACACGCATAAGCAAATATTCTCTTTAACCCCTTTCCTCCCCCACCCCACCCCGCGGCCTTCCTTCCAAGCTTTTCGAATCCGACCGTTAAATTCAACGCGAAGAGAATAATTACCGGTTTTTGTTGTCCGTGACCGAAAGCCGGAAAATCTACGCTCATTTATATACAGTTATGCATCTTCAAGGCTCCCTTGACTTTTGTGGCAACCGGGAGGTCGCGTGTTGTGAGCTTTTATCGTTGCTTTAACAAACTTGCATGTGTGGGCGTGTGTGTGTGTAGGCGCGTCACTTAGAAAGGTTTAACACGACGTTAGAAGACTCGAATCGTTTGGTTTGGGTCCCTGGTTGATAAGACAAATTGGATTTTGTCTCTCGTCAGGGAATTGGGTCACTTCTAATCAGTAGAGAGAAAGGGAGAGAGACAGCTTTCCCAGAACGTCGTTTGATTTCTCCATCTCGTACGAGGGCGCTGACTGGAAGTACGGTCGGATGTGGCTCCCTCTGTGGCGCCACTAGTTACCTTTGCAACGACGCACTACGGTACGCCTGGCGGTGGACGGTACAAGCTTTACATCACGATCGAAGAGACACTCCAAAGGCTTGTTTATGGGAAATATAGCCTGTTGACGTCCTTGTTCTCTCTCTCGCTCTTGACGTTTCGGCTTTGCCCTTTGATGCGTTCTGTGGTCAGCTTCGCTTGGACAATATTATCCCGTGCATTAGGGGTTCCCTTTATCGACACAGCTGTGGAATAATATCTAGCTAGCCAAAAAGTAAATACGTTTTCTTTCAGCTAATGGACATACGTTTCCATCTATCGGAAATCCAATTACCTAATTTTTGGCCAAACGGAAATTTATATATGTTTGTATTTATTATATAAATGGATATGTAGGGATGTTACATATATAGAACTAGTAATTCTCGGAATTACCAAGGAACGGATATTTACGCCCGGAAACTGCCTCGTGAAACCAACCGGTTTTGTACGAATCTCGGGGAAATCGATTAATCAAAACGGTCAGTTGGATCGTACGAATGGGATATGGATTTCGAATGCAAACTACAAACGATGATACGGGTACTAGGATGCGAGAGCAATTCTCATACCTTGAATCGTGCCCTATCGTGTCTCAATCACGAGCTAAATTACCAAATGCTTCAAATTCTCGAATACGTGAGAGATATTCGTCTTATCAATTCCGCCACGTTTTGATACTCTACTACACCAATCTCGCTCCAATTGCGATCTAAATATCGCAGCAAAATCCTAAAAATATGATTTTACTTACCTAAATTTTACCAAAAATTCAAGATTACAAAAAAAAAGTGTTTTTATGACGTACAAGCTTTTTTAGGAAAATTCGTTATTGATAAATGAAAAAAAGCAAAATCTCGCAAAAAACAAAACGGAGATTATAAGCCATCTTTTCAATTTATTAATTTAGCGTGCAGTTTACAAAAAAATTCCAATTATTTTTTTTATTACTTACCGTGAAAAATTATCACAAAATGAAGAACAAAAAAACCGTGCTCCAAAATTTTTTTTCCTAACTACAGTCACACGGGGTTGCAGGCATCCTAAATTTTTGCACTGTGTCTTTAAAGCGTCTGCCAAAATTAGAGTGGCGAGTCCTTTCAAATAAAATCGACGAGCTTCTCTACTAGCAGATTCAAATTATCTAGAAATAACAAAATATGTCCCAATTTCTCAAAATTTCTAGAAGGTATACGATACCTTCTAGAAATTTCTCAAAATTCAATTCAGATCAAAAAACAGCTGGGGTGGTTTTTATCCCAGATGTACATTATGAATTAATAAAAATGCAAATATAAATGAAAATTATAGTTTGATAATTACTTTCGAAAAATTTGAACATAGAACGAAAATTGAACCGCTGCCAATAGGAGAACATGGGCGACACCTGTAGCTTGGTTGCGTTATTACAATCGAACGCTAAACTCCATTTCTACTAACGGAGAATTACGATTCGAGGTGTATGGAGATATAGAAACGCATAAACTACCGAAACGAGCCTTTGGGGGTGTACGAGGCGTAGATAAATCAAGGGTGATGGAGAAACGAGACGAAGAGGGGTAGGAGAAGAGATGTTTAATATGGTTTCCCACCTCTCATTATCGTGCGAGAATTCCGACTCGAGGGTTTTCGAGGAATTTCCTCCTCTTCCCTTCTGCCCTTCTAGCGAATTAGGAAACGCGACCTACTATTCCCTCGATTCTCGTTGCTCCTTTCCCCAGTTGTATTCAACGTGCTCGATTTCAAATATTAAATTTTCATTCGTCTCGTAACGCGTGCTTACGATACAATTTTTATGTTCCCTTCCTGGAAATGTACATTACCGCGAATACACGAAGGAGAAAAAGAACGGAGATTAAAACGAGCATTGAAAATATTTTCTGTCTTTTCTTTCTAGCCGTAGAATGAAAAAATGTATTTATATTGTGGCAAAAAATCTAAAAATCAATAATTTTATCGACTTATTGATGAATTCTTAATTCTTATTTTGACAAATTTTGTTGACGAATTTTGTTGACAAATTTTTTTGATAAATATTTTTGACAAATTTTGTTGACAAATTTTGTTTCAAATTTTGTTGACAAATTTCGTTGACAAATTTTGTTGATAAATTTTGTTGACAAATTTTGTTGACATATTTTGTTGCAAATTTTGTTGACAAATTTTGTTGCAAATTTTGTTGACAAATTTTGTTGCATATTTTGTTGACAAATTTTATCGACAAATTTTTTTGACAAATGGTCGCAAATTTTGTTGACAAATTTTGTTGACAAATTTTTTTGACAAATGGTGGCAAATTTTGTTGCAATTTTTGTTGACAAATTTTGTTGATAAATTTTGCTGACAACTTTTGTCAACAACATCTGTCAGCAACATTTGTCAACAAAATTTGTCAACAAATTTTGTTGACAAAATTATAAAATTAATTCGTGTTTAGAGGAAGTGACAATGATTATTGCTATTGTTTACTTTTTTATTCCAATCATAATTTGCTTTTTGAAACACATTTTCCAGAATTTTCAGGCATTTGCGAAAAGTGAATAAAAATTGTATTCAACGTGTTCGATTTGAAATATTAAATTTTCATTCATTTCATAAACAAACCAAAACAAAGATCGAAACAAGCATTGAAAACATTATCTTTCCTTTCTTTCTCTATCAATAAAATGAAAAGTGTATCTGAATAATTTTATCCCTAAATTCTTAATATTTCTTTTAACAAAATTCTAAAATGAATACGTCTTTAAAAGAAGAAATAATTGCTATTTTTAACTTTATCTTTCAAATCCTAATTTCGTTTTTGAAATAAATTTTCCACAATTTTCAAGCGTTTCCGAAGGGTGAATAAACACACATATGTAAATATACATACCTATATATACTCCACCTTCCAATCTACCTATCTATAGATGTATTTACCTATAGCGTAGGCATAAAGCTTCGCGGAAAGCAGATTCGCTTTCGTTGGAAATTGTACCGTGTTATGCGGGGCCCTCGAGGCATCATGGGGTGGTTACGAATGTGCCATTTCATCCTCCACGTCGGGTCATGTAAACTCCCTCGATAATTTACAGCAGCAATATTGTGGGCCCGGCCTCTCTCTCTCTCTCTCTCTCTCTCTCTCGCTCTCACTCTCTATATATATTTCCGTCCCTCTCTATGTTTCTCCTAGCGAGACGAAAAGGGGAAACTGGAAAATTGTATGAGAAATAGTATACGCGAGTAGGTACGTACTACGTCACGATAAAATGAGGTAAAATATATCTCCCTCTCTCTCTCTCTCGCCCTCTTTCACTAACTCTTTCTACAGATATATCTACACACGTATTTTTGTTGAACAGCAGAGAGAGAACGAAATGGTGGAAATTCAAAACGCCCGAGAAAGGAGAACGTAAAATTGAATTTTCCTGGAGATTTTCGTCAGCATGACGGGGTTTAAAATTGGAGCTGGGATATAATAGTGTAGAAATGTTTAGGGGGATGGAGCTTTTCGTAAGAACGATTAGAAATATCGGAAATAAATTGAAGAAAGGCGAAATTGGAAGGGAAGAATTAATTATCGCGATATGTAAAATTACGTAGTTATTTGTGTGTATGGTCGATTCGTGAGCGTTTGACTTCTCTCCTTCCACCCCTAGGTAGTTTTCTATCGTGGAAAAGATATATATATGTCGGTGCACTTAGCATGATGAGAGAGATTCTCGAACCTGGGAAGGGAGTGCGTGCTTCTCCTTGTCCGCCTACATAACTTATAGTTATACATAGTTACATAACTACGCTTACGTGTCCGTATGGGTAATTGTATGTTCGTCGTATATTAACTTGAATATTCGCGTAATTAATGACGTACTGACTGTAATACGAATATATATTAATGCAAGCACTTAAGGTAGTCGTATCGTTACAGCGTTTCCGTCAGATTTCACTGAAAATTTGCAGAAACGTTCTTTGATGTCGTATGCACATGTGTGTAAAATTACAGGGGGATTTATCGAGTCAAAAATCACGATATTTATTCTTGAAAATTGTCAGTTAAATATCGCAACATTATACAATGAGTAGCTTGATTATTTGGTCGATGAAGCCTGTTGAAATTTTGCGCACTTTTTTATGTGACATCAAAGAAGCTTCGATTAGTTTTTATAACAAATCGTGTGGAAACAAAATTCAGCATTTTGTTTATTATATAACAAATAAACTTTACGTAGGATCAATTTGAATTTTGAGTATGTTGTTCTTTAGTCGATTTGCAACAACTTTTCTTAATGAACTTAAACGCTCAGTCCCATTGAAATGTGAGAAAAAAACAAGAATACAATTTTAATCCCCCACCCAACGACCTTAAGGGAGGACTATCGTTGATAGGACTACTTAAGATAGTCCTATTGTAGTGTTCATAACAAATCTTGTGGAATACAAAATTCATGATTTTGTTTATTACATAACAAATAAACTTTACGTAGGATCAATTTGAATTTTGAGTATGTTGTTCTTTAGTCGATTTGCAACAACTTTTCTTAATGAACTTGAACGCTCGGCCCACTTGGAATGTGAGAAATAATGGGAATAAAATGTTAATCCCCCACTCAACGTCCTTAAGGGACGACTATCGTTCATAGGACTACCTTAAGATAGTCCTATTGTAGTGTTTATAACAAATCTTGTGGAATACAAAATTCATGATTTTGTTTATTACATAACAAATAAACTTTACGTAGGATCAATTTGAATTTTGAGTATGTTGTTCTTTAGTCGATTTGCAACAACTTTTCTTAATGAACTTAAACGCTCGGCCCACTTGGAATGTGAGAAATAACAGGAATAAAATTTTAATCCCCCACTCAACGACCTTAAGGGAGGACTATCGTTCATAGGACTACCTTAAGATAGTCCTAGTATAGTGTTTATAACAAATCTTGTGGAAAACAAAATTCATGATTTTGTTTATTACATAACAAATAAACTTTACGTAGGATCAATTTGAATTTTGAGTATGTTGTTCTTTAGTCGATTTGCAACAACTTTTCTTAATGAACTTACACGCTCGGTCCACTTGGAATGTGAGAAATAACAGGAATAAAATTTTAATCCCCCACTCAACGTCCTTAAGGGACGACTATCGTTCATAGGACTACCTTAAGATAGTCCTATTGTAGTTTTATAACAAATCTTGTGGAATACAAAATTCATGATTTTGTTTATTATATAACAAATAAACTTTACGTAGGATCAATTTGAATTTTGAGTATGTTGTTCTTTAGTCGATTTGCAACAACTTTTCTTAATGAACTTAAACGCTCAGTCCCATTGAAATGTGAGAAAAAAACAAGAATACAATTTTAATCCCCCACCCAACGACCTTAAGGGAGGACTATCGTTCATAGGACTACCTTAAGATAGTCCTATTGTAGTGTTCATAACAAATCTTGTGGAATAAAAAATTCATGATTTTGTTTATTACATAACAAATAAACTTTACGTAGGATCAATTTGAATGTTGAGTATGTTGTTCTTTAGTCGATTTGCAACAACTTTTCTTAATGAACTTACACGCTCGGTCCACTTGGAATGTGAGAAATAACAGGAATAAAATTTTAATCCCCCACCCAACGACCTTAAGGGAGGACTATCGTTCATAGGACTACCTTAAGATAGTCCTATTGTAGTGTTTATAACAAATCTTGTGGAATAAAAAATTCATGATTTTGTTTATTACATAACAAATAAACTTTACGTAGGATCAATTTGAATTTTGAGTATGTTGTTCTTTAGTCGATTTGCAACAACTTTTGTTAATGAACTTAAACGCTCGGTCCACTTGGAATGTAAGAAAAAACGGGAATAAAATTTTAATCCCCCACCCAACGACCTTAAGGGAGGACTATTGTTGATAGGACTACCTTAAGATAGTCCTATTGTAGTATTTATAACAAATCTTGTGGAATACAAAATTCATGATTTTGTTTATTACATAACAAATAAACTTTACGTAGGATCAATTTGAATTTTGAGTATGTAGTTCTTTACTCGATTTGCAACAACCTTTTTTAATGAACTTAAACGCTCGGTTCACTTGGAATGTGAGAAATAATGGGAATAAAATTTTAATCCCCCACTCAACAACCTTAAGGGAGTCCTATCGTTGATAGGACTACTTAAGATAGTCCTATTGTAGTATTTATAACAAATCTTGTGGAATACAAAATTCATGATTTTGTTTATTACATAACAAATAAACTTTACGTAGGATCAATTTGAATTTCCAGTATGTTGTTCTTTAGTCGATTTGCAACAACTTTTCTTAATGACCTTAAACGCTCGGTTCTCTTGGAATGTGAAAAAAACAGGAATAAAATTGCAATCCTCTCTCGACCGATAAGTCTACCTTAAGGATATAACTTTATAACGAATTAACAAGCATTGATAAATTACCATCGTTTAAAAATTAATCAAAATATTATTTTTTCTATTAAAAATGTATTTTTTTTTATTATTGCCTGTTTAATCATTCACTTATAATTGTCAATCTTAAGGAATACTATAAAAAAATATTCCCAACTGAAATATTTACAACGTGTGCGATACAATTTCAAAAAATCAATACAAAAAAATGTGAATTTTTGTTACAGTTATTTTTTAATATTTATTGGATACAATTTTGATATTTGACAGTTCTTATCCTCGTGCACTAACGGAAATCATTTTTCGGCGTTTATTCGGCCACTACCGATAAAATCTCGACGTATGAGCACGGACACGAGCGCCCTCGGATGATTTACTTCTTGGCTGACCACGTCGTGACTTTTTTCACTGACCCCTTTTTTCCTGTTCCGTTGTTTGATTCATACACGTCCCTTGTCTTATCTTAACGCGAATCCACGTTATAACTCTTCGCGTTTTTATGTAGTAACTCGCAACACGTATCTACCAAAAATTCGAAACTGGGCGTGCTTGCCCGTACGAAACATGGCGAGCGAGTTACCGAATCCTCGAGCGTAAAGTTTGCATTAAATCCGTCTGAAAGTCAAGCCTCCACGACTCTCCGTACAAACGTATATATATATGTATGGAAATGCAACAACGAGAGTGCCATATATATAACACTTTGGGGTAGTTGCGTGGGAATAACATTTCTAAAGCAATTTCGCACCGTGGTCCAGTGAGACGGCGGAAGCACGCCGGAAGCTCATCCTTGGCGCGATTTACGTGAAAAGACGACGACGAAGTTAGGTAATTCGGGAGGAAGTCGTTATACGATAAAATCGTATTATTCCGTTATGCACAAAGCAAAATTCAAATCTGACTCGCGTCGTCACCAAATAGCAAATTATTATCGTTTCATCGATAAGATAAATTTGTCGAAGGAAGATTAAATCATCGAGGGAAGATTAAAAATTTGTTAAAATAATGAAATTTCGTTGTCAAAATTAGTTTGTGAAATTATTCGGATTGTAAAATATTCATGGGACAAATGTGTATGTTATGTTGCAGAGTGATCAGGAAGGGACGAACGAGGAAGAGGGAGAGAGAGCGGAAGAGAAGAATGTCGGTCGAGGTCAGGGCTGGTCGACCGACGATGCCGACGATTCCGCACTCCAAGAGGCCTACGATATTCGTATATCCCACCGGTGAGGTTGCTTTATTTCTCGCGTGTCTATACAGGGTGTTAGGTAACTACGAAGACACGAAAAAATAACCAGGTAGATGGCGTCAATACGAACAAAATGGTTTTTTTGAAATTGTTCTGCGATGAAAATTGACCGAGATATTAATTGGCAAAGTTTAAAGGACGTCCTGTAGCCCCCTGGCGGTTGAGTGATAAAACAAAATTATTTTCAACTTACTGGGTAGACTCATCATGCGTTTGTTAATAGACCTTTCATCAAGAACTACAAACAAAAATAATAATCTGTGAAAAAAAAGATGTTCCGAGTGGGACTCGAACCCGCAACCCCGGCATTTATCGAATGGGCGTTTCATCATATTTGTTAGGTTATGTTTCAAATTTCGTAAACTTTGACAATTAATATCTCGGCCAATTTTCATGGTAGAACAATTTAAAAAAAACATTTGTGTTCGTATCGACGTCAGCTATCTGAATATTTTATGGTTGTGCATAATTTACCAACACCCTGTATATCAGAAAATGAGAAAATGAATAATGAAGTGACGAGAGCGATGGAGAGAGATGGAAAGGAGCTAAGCAGTGAGAAAGGGGGTTAAAAACACCCCTAAGAAATTGTTCAGATATGTACGGCACGTTCTTCTCATTTACTATTCTCCGGTATATAATACACACACAAGCGCGCATACACACATACATACATAAATATACGTAGAATGAAAAAATAATAATGAAGCAAAGCACAAGGGTATACAAAAGCCTCGAGGTAGCGGATTTCGCTCTACCTCTGCGCTTTTTGACCAAAGAAAATCGATGAGGATCGAAAGTTGGTTAAAGAAGATGAGCTACGAAAAAAAAAACAAATCAAAGAGGGAGTAGAATGTCTCTCCAGATTGGTTGAACGGTGATTGTTTTTTTTTCTATCCACGCAATGTCCATAAATTCGTATCGACTGTACGAGCATAAGATGAGAAAAGAACGAACGCAAAATCCGTGATACGAGCAGATATTAGGGAGGAGATAATCAACGCTGGACAAAAATTTAAACCTCGAGACTTGATTCTGCGACATTCGAGTGGCCAAAGGGCTGATCTCCCCTCTAACCCGTGCTACGATACTAAAATTAACAAAAAATCCCTTTTAATTCTAATCACATTATAATAAAAACATTTAGTTATTCTCATTTGTATCTAAATATTATAAACTTTAAGATTACTAAAAATAAAAAATAAAACATTCAATAAAATAATAAAAACGATAAGAAAAAGTAAGAAATCCGATAAAAAGGATTATTGCATTACACTAGCAGCGCGTCGAGAATTTAATAATTTAACGACGATAACATTATTTTACACGGGCATAAAATTTCACGAGCAGCGATATTTGAACTCTTACGGCGTATACTTCGTATGAATAAAAGGGAGAAATTGACGGCGTGAATTATTCTTACTCGACGTGTGCGAATACTGAAAAAGCATCTTTATACATTCATACGCGTATGCCCAACTGCATTCGCGATAGAACGATATCCTTTGCATATAAAAGACGTAAGGGAGGAAGGGATCGGGGAGAAGAGGGATTTGTTTAAAGAAAGAGAAAAAGGAAAAGGGATGGAAGGAGAAGGGACAGGGAGGTTTTTGAAGCAGGGTTTCCATATGGAGTGTCTAGTTAGAGACTTCAGAAATCCTCAAAAGCCCGCACCACTTAGCCTTGCTCCGGCAAATTGCGGACTTGGGGTGTATGAACGACTGCCAGACTTGTACGTGAGAGACAGAGACAGAGAGAGAGAGGGTGGGTGGGTGGGTGGGTGGTAAAGAGGAATATGTCGAGCTTGCTGGCAAGCTCGAAGCTACAGTACTTTTCAACGGGGCGATTGCCTCTGGCACGAGAAATAATATAATTAGCTCTTGCTTCTTACCATTGGCCCAATATCGTCGAGATCATCGTACACTCGCACGGGGCGTTGAAAAAAAAAAATCAAATCGCTTGGTCTCGCGACATCCTCGCGGGGTGTAAATTACGAAGTCCTTTCGGACCCAATTTTATCTCGAGAAAAACTTTGCCGACTCTGTTTTTTCTTTACATTGTTTTTTATGTGAAAAAGATTCGTGTTGAATGAAAAAAGAATTTTTTTTTTCATAAAATTTGTACGCGATGGAAATATTTGGTAATAATATTATTGTAAAGTGTTAATTATTTTAATTTATTAAATTTATTTGAATTAATTGTACAAATATTGATTGAATTATGATGATTATTATTAAAATGTATAAAGTATGGAAAAAAAACAAATTTTCATTATATTATTATTGTTAAAAATATCGTCCACGTGGGAGTATAATATTACTCGTGATATGAGAATCAAAATATTTCCTCAGTTAACAAAACAAAAGCTCACAAATTCTTAAAAATAATACGTTAAATCACGAAAAGTAAAAAAAGGAACTAAATATCGTCAGAAACCGCCAAGAAATAATGAAATTTAAAAGTACTGCACAAATTTGCATCTCGCGGTATTTCTTTCCAACCTCGCCCGCTCCCTTCTCTCATTGTTAACCGCGCAAAAATAACCGACCTAGCCAACGGGCAATGGCGAACGTACAGTTTTCACAGGGAGGCGAAAGAGAAAGGAAATATGCGGATGGTTATGTACAAAAGTGGCGTAGCGCGATACGTGAGTGGGGTGAAAAATGAAGCGAGCACAAAAGTTTTTGCCGTATAGAAAGATCGAAATAGCGACGAGGGAGGGATACAAAAATGAAAAAAACCGGATGCAATCTCAGTGCATTTAATTTCATGATGTGAGTTGCGTGCATATACATATATATATAAATTTATATATGTGTGTTATATATTTATCATTATATTATTATTATTAATATAATAGGTATAATATATTATATTTAAATTATATATTATTGTTATTATACTATTATATTGATATAATAATAATAATAATAATAATAATAATAATAATATTAATATAATAATATATAATATATTTAAATTATTATATTAATATTATTATTAATATAATAAGTTAATATAATATATTATATTATTATTATTATTATTATATTATATTAATATTATTATTATTAATATAATTATTATTAACATAATAATATATAATGTAATATATTATATATAAATTATATATATTATATATTATTATGATAATATTATTAATAACATAATATAATAATATATAATACAATATGTTATGTTTAAATTATATATATTATATATATATATATATAGAAATAAATAAATATAGAACTGTTATACATATATAAGCCCTCGGTTTACGATTACGTGGCTAATTACACCCCGTTTGTCACTAAAACTTGGTCATCCCTCTCTCTGGCTCCTGCGCCCTCTATCTTCGACCTGGAGAATCAGAAGCAACCACCGCGTAATTTGCAATTTCGTTCTCCATTCAACCGAGCGACAATGCCGTTTAAATTGGCGTTACTACAGCTACGACGTGACGGGTAGAGACAGACGAAATGGGGGTTTGAAAAACGTTCCAAAACTGCCCGAAAAATCGAGCGTTAACTGGCTTTCCGATCTAAAAGCAATCGTTTTTTTATACACACATATATAAATGCGTGTGCGTGTGTGGGTGTGTGTGTGTGTGTGTGTGTGTACACAGGTACTTTGGCCCCGAACCCAGAAAATCGTCGGTGATCAACAATTTCCAATCTTTCTTTTTTTGTTTTCGTTTGTACAAAAACTTGGCTCGCTTCGTCGAGCTTCGATCCAGCATTTTACCCCTCGCGAACTAACGGAGAGCTCAAGCTTTATGAGAAGTGACAGCGAGATTCGCGAAAATGAAATTCGACTTTTAGCCCGACAGGTTTGAGAAAAGATTGTTATTTACATTTTTTTTTGCGGATCTATAATAATGTCGAGAGGTTGGTTTATTATAATATCAATTACAGGGTGGTATTAGTAATTAATTTTCATAATCGAGAAATAAATTGGGAAAAATTATTGAAATTTATGAAAATTGAGATAGAAAATATGAGATTAATTTTAGATAAGTATAATCGGAGGAAAAATAATAATTAATTGTATTTGAGAATATAATTAATCATTGACAATATACATGTCTTTGACAACAATACTCTATCGTAATAATTTACAGGACGTTGTTAGTAATTAGTAATTAATTTTCATAATTTGCAGATGAATTGACAAAAAATATTGAAATCACAAAATTGAGATAATAAATTTGAGATTAATTGTAAATAAATATAATCAGTTAAAAATAATACTTAATTGTAATTTAGTACATAATTAATGAATGACAATAATGTCGTAGGAAATGTCGAATTTTAGCATTGGAAAAAAGTCAATATTATGATTTTTCTTGTTGAGCTTATTTTAGTTAGTTTTTTTTTTGTTCGCTTTAATATCGCTATCGAGCTGTATATTTGATGTGTTTTTCAAGGCAATGAGAATACGTGAAAGAGAGAAACAGGAGATTTATAAATACATGGCAAACGTTGATTCATAAACACGAGCACCACTTCTGTATTGAAGCAAAATTAAATGAAAACTTGACTCTTCCTTCGCCATCAACATTGAATAAAGCTTGAAATAAGAGGTTGGCAAGAATAATTCAATTTTCACTCTATTCCTATAAAATCTAACAAGATATACTCGTTCATGAAAAATACATTTTTTACAATAATTCATCATCTGTCTTACAAAGCTGTTACAGTCAGAACTAAGGAGGACAAAGCGTATAACAGAAACAGCCTGGAGCTGACAATGTGAATTTTAAATTTGTCATTTTCAAAATCCAATTTTCTCGTTATAATCGAAATTTTCAACGTATTTTGTAAGATAAGGGACGACATGAATCTTCGAGGATGATAGTTTATCGATAAATAAATGGACGAGTGAAATACAGTGGATGAGTGGTGGAGACGTGGAAAAGTATGACCCGGACGAAGCAAGGAGGAAGAGCCTGGGGTTTTAAGAACGAGAAGGATGTGTCCCACGGGCCTTTATTAAAGTTATTCAGATCAGCATCAGAGCATCCAACTTCTCCTACCAAAGACGTTTGGCCTGCACTCAATTTTTCACTATACAGCCTTCTCCTTGGCTGCCATATAGGACGATATCCTATGCAGCATGAAGAATTTCATAAATCTTGAAAGCCCATTGAATCATAAAAGTCTTTCTCCTTCTCTCTGTCTTTCTTTCTTCATATATATATATTACACCAGTGGAGATAGGCTTTATTTCACAGCGTGGGATCAATATTGCCAACGAATACCATTTTAATACCGGTACTATATGTACGTATAACGTAACATCGTTATTCTTGGTTTGTAACAAGCTCTTCGTTAAACGAAGGAAATGGCTTAAAAATCCAATATTTTGCACTTTTTCACAGGGATGTTGTGAAAGATTGAGGATATTTCCATGTTCTATGGGAAATTGTCAATTTTGTGGACACTCTATGCACTTATTTTGAATGAAAACAAAATTTGAATATTTTTGTACAGTTCTACATGTAAATTTGCACTTTCAGCCTTCTGTACCTCAAGGGAGTCAAAAGTTTATAGCGATCAAGCAAACTTCGTTGCGGAGTTGGAAATGTTTCGTACAACACGGCAATAACGTGTTTAGTCTTCATTTTTGGAAAATTTCTAGTTAAGAGAGGCAAAAACTTTAAATATTAAGTTTTCTATTTATTTCTTGATAAGCCAATTGTAAACAGACGTCATAAGGGTGGTAGTGATTCCATAGAACTTCTGTACAACATACAGGAAATATCCTTATTCTTGATTTATAAAACTATCCTGGTTAAGAGAGTCAAAAACGAAAAATTCATTTTTGTTTTCATTTTTTGACAGAGCAATTGTAAACAGACTTCATAAGGGTGGTGCCCGTTCTATAAAACTCGTGTACAACATAAAACAAATATCCTTATGCTCGATTTACAAAAATTTCCTAGTCAACAGAAGCAAAAATGTAAAACTTCTTTCTTTTCATTTTTCAACCAAGCAATTATGAAAAACCAGGAACCGTTGTATCGCATTACTATTCTACATCCTCTTGTTCTAGCTCGTTTACGAAATAAACTGTTTTTTTTTGTATCATCTGTTTTTCAGTTTCCCCCGAGAGCATCATCGTGCCTATAGTATCGTGCATTTTGGGATTTCCGTTGTTAGCGCTGCTCGTTATATGCTGCCTGAGGAGAAGAGCGAAATTGGCGCGGGAACGAGCTAGAAGAAGAAACTGCGATCTCGATCACGGAGCGCTGAGCCTCGTGCGTTTTAGTCCGGTGCATCGTGTGGGTGAGTTTTGCAATCAAAGTCGCCAGAAATAGACGTAAAATCGCATGTTCCACGCGCGATATAAACGAGATGACGAACGATCAATCACTGGGTCGAAATACAGCTCTACGGTTTGCCATCCGGGACTTCCGAGCGTAGCCACGCTACAACGCACTATGTTTTCCTTTTTCCTCTCATTGCTTTTTCCCCAGACTCTCGATGGATACATTTCGCCGATATTCTTCTCTCGACCTCTTCACAATTTTTTGTTTGCTTTTACCGTTGTTTCTCCAGCTCGATGAACTTTTTTCTCGTTACCACGATTCCTGCACTTTTATCGATATCACGGAGAGAAACGTCTGGGAGTCCAGAGCGACCCAGAAACGAGTTACATTCGTTTTGAAGCGATCACGTTTTTTTCTCGATCACAGACCCGAGGATAGATAAATATATCTGGAATCAAAGGAATTAATCTTTTTGTAGAAGCATATCATAAATCACAGAACGCATTTAATAGTTTGTAATTAAATTTATAAACATTGTAAATTCTAATTCTTCATTCATTTTCCTTTCCAATAATTGCACTGCTGTATAACGTTCCATCAAAATTAAACTAAATTGAGCTGTCTGATTTTGTGTAGTGCTAGAGTTAAAAATCGTTAAATATTCCTCAATCGATATCCGACCTGTATCCGTTTACGTCAATGGCGCTTTTCTTTCTCCTGGGCATTAACGAAGACTGACAGACAGAGAGATAACGAAATATATCTATAAGGATGTAAAAACAGATCCATAACATTCCCTGGAGTTTCTCCTGTCTGCTGTTCAAATTTTTATCCTGTTTCTGACACGAACGTTCCATCGCGATAACGCACTCGTTGCACTCGTTTTGAATCCGTTTGCACGTTCACAGCGATAAATGTACGTGTCTCGTCTACAATGATGAATGACAAATAAAACAAACCTGAAAAAAAAAATTCGTCAAGAAAGAACTCCAGTCAAAAGTTTCACATATAAAAATAAAAGTGCATATCGGTTTTCGTACTCACCTGCTCTTCCACTCAACGAAGCATCGAGGTTGAACTTGTTTCTCTTCGTTCCTACGAAAGTGTTGCATGTTTTATGAAAACTGGAAAGTTTTCATCCTTTGGGGATCGCTAGGAAGTGCTTGGGGCTGTTACACCACGGTTTCTTCCTTCTTCCGTCCAAACACATGTATAATCGACGATGTTGTCATTCGTTCAAATGGCGTTTCGTTGTTTCGCAGCAGGTATCGAACGATCCACGAGAGCAGTTTCATTGCGAAGCGACAAGTCATCGAGAGGTTTGCCATCCCTGGAATTGGACACTGTTGTCGAGGAACGCTCGGATCCAGAACAGAGCACAGCGCTTGAAATCAGTAGTCCAGACTAGCATTTAGCCCCGGTGCCATCAAGGTTTGTACAATGTTTGAAAAACGTTGAGTGTCTCTAGGGTGTAGAATTAGGAAGATTGATATTTTCATGTCAAAGACAGAGAATGCCAAAACTTACCCTTTTTTTGAAATGTAATCAATTCGCTGATTGCGTTTGCAAACATTTATTGTAACAAACAATCTAGTTTTAAGTGAAAACGTACTTACAGATATTTCTTAAGCCAGGACAACACTCTAACCGTCAGAAAAATAAGCTTTTTTCCATGATTTTTTCTAAGTTCACTTAATGGTTTGTGTGTTCAATTAAAGATCTGTTATTTCACATACATTAATGTAAAATGAAGTAAATTCATTTTGAAAAAATAGATATCCCTGCAAGGTTACTTTCTTCAGACATTCTGCTAAATTTTACCCGGAAATGTCTCTAGCATTTGGTAGAATTAATGACGACGATGCAACGTACAAATTAAACAACTATATCATAATGTCCTTTGTTTTTTTCAGACATTGTGCTAAATTTTACCCAGAAATGTCTCTAGCATTTGGTAGAATTAATGACGACGATGCAACGTACAAATTAAATAGCTATATCATAATGTCCTTTGTTTTTTTCAGACATTCTGCTAAATTTTACCCAGAAATGTCTCTAGCATTTGGTAGAATTAATGACGACGATGCAGCGTATAAATAAAATAGCTATATCATAATGTCCTTTGTTTTTTTGTGGTCACAGGTCACCGAGAGGTTCGAAGACCTTGGTGGTACCGCCGCCCGTTGATCACAGTCCGCTCTGGACGACGCTGACTCACGCGAACACTCCAACCGGTATCTTGGGAGATACCTAGCAGGAGGTCGAGGGTGGAAGCTTCATAGGAGCCTTCGTCCTCGATTTGCCGATAATCTACTGACCCGAGAAAGACCGACGTAGCATCGTACCGTCGTCGCCGTGATATCGTCCTAAAATTCCTCGAGTCTCGTGCACGATGGAAGATAACTTTTTCTCATGGTTCACGTGGAAAGACCGAGACGAGTCGAGGGTCACGTTCGAAGAAAGATCTCGGTCCTACGTGTAGAGAAACAGAATCCATAAAGTGGGAGAAATAATTTATTTTTACGTCCTCCTTTCATCGACGACAAAAGCGATCAGTCGCCAGGAACGATCCGACTGAATCCGAAGGAGTGTTTTCACTAATAGTTCGTATTTCTCCAACAAGGGGAGAAAACGAAAAAAATCGCACCAAAGACCTTCCGCTATCTTGCCCGATAACTTTAGTCCATCGCACAAAATCGAGGGAGATCTAGGAAGATAAAAATATAAAAAACAGTTTGTCGTACTTAGATGGATGAGAAAATTTTGTACGAATTTAGCTGCGAACATTCTAGGCACAAAGAGCTTAATGTAGACAGATCTCGACGATCAAAACGGAAATAAACTTTTAAAACAACTATCACTAACGTCGGATCATCGACGACCCTACAGCTGCCGAAACTTCGAGAACGTCGTTGTAAATACTTATAAGATTGTTAATATAGTGTACAAAAGAAGAGAGATAGTTATATACAAATCTATATATAAATAGATATTATATTATGTATAAAGGAATAAAGTATGGATGTCGGTAACGTGAAATGGCAACAGGGAACGAAAAAACTAGTGTTCGTTTGGTTTTTTTTTCCAACTAATGGACTGAAGTTTTCAACGAAAGCTTCAAAATTGTTTTATCTCCTCTCGTACAATAACTCTTAGTCTTAAGTCTAACTCACACTCGCGTGAGACGTATAAATCTCTGTCAATGTTCGTTTGAGCTTTGTTTTCGTCGAACGGACGAACTGGAAGCAGCAAGGCCCAAATGGAAAATGTTCTCACCGATAATCAGGTAACAAGAAAATTAAACATTTCGGTCAAGCCGAACATATTTTCAGGAGGCTCGAATCCTTCCACTTTCACGTAATTCGCTGATTGTCTCTTTCTGGGTTAAATGGTCAACAATAAACACACTCACATGTACTAAAATCCGGCTATTACACGACCCCTTTTCGCGGCCCTTTTCAACTTATTCGTCTTCTTATCCTTCTTGCGTTTGAGAATATTCTCTTGTCGTTTCTGCTGTTTCTCCTGCTTTTCCTTTTGTACTCCCTCTATCCTCGATTCCCATTTCTTGGCACTCTTCGTCTTGTATTGCTCGTTTCGTTTTATGCTCCGCTTCAACAATTCGGGGTCGTCTTTGACCTGAAAAATAATAGCGAGGATTAAGAAGGTAAGGTTTAGAAAAAAAAAAGAAATATATGTTTCTATATAATGCCATAATTACTTTTTCCCCACTGGCTTTGGCAAGTACGGATTTCCAAGCCTCTTTTTCTTTCATCTCCTGCGCCTTTTCGATCTCACCGGCGTCTTGAAGCTCTTTCAACTTTTCCTTCTTCTGCTGCAACAACTGAAGCGCCTTTTTTGGATCCTTCTCGATTTTGGGTGGTTTTTTCTTAGTGCCGATCTCAGAAAAGTCAAATTTACTGAAAACCATATTTCCCTGCGAGTTAAAAACAGGCTTCGCTCTGGGAATCTTGGGCACCTCCGCTCCTTCTTCAGTTTTCACTCGCACCGCACCAGCAGCGTTTTGCTCAGTTCTGGCCATTTTTTTCTGCGCAAGACGCTCTTCTCGTTTTGATTTCTTTTTTATCCTATTTTTCAGACCTTTCTTTATGAGCTTTTGTTTGTGATCGAGTTTCTTCTGGCCTTTAAGCTCGTCTAGTTTCTGGTGAAGCTCTTCGAACGTTTGCGCCCGTTTAGCCTTGCCGTTGGTCGGAAAAATTTTTGCTAAACAAACGAAATTGTCGAAATGTTTCGAAATTATTCAAAAAAAAAGAAAAACTTGATAAAAGAAATATTGGCGGAAATATAAAGAATACCTTTTTTCTTGGGATGTTCGTCACCATCCGATTCCTCGTTGTATTCGTCTGAAAATAGTTAGCGAAAGAAAAAATCAGGTTTACAAGTCCTCGTTCGTTTTAGGTTATGTACGGCTGGACGCATTCTCACCGATTTCTGACATGGGCAATGGCATTTTTGCGAACAGATCTGATATGAAACGATCCTCCTCTTGTATCAACTGCTTCGCGAGCTTTGCGTTGAATGAATTTGTCATTTTTAATTGCATATTATATCGCAATAAACTCACGTGCTTGCAAACACAACCAAGAGAACCCGTCAAAATGTAAATAGCCTCTTTCTACCGACACAGCTGAGTGATGACTGAGAAATGAAACGTGATGCGCGCTGAAGAGGCGCAAGCGATGAGAGCGCCACGAACAACGTTTACGAAGCGAAACCAATCCTACAAAGAATCGACGACTTTTTACTCGAAATAATCTTTAATACGCTATCTATATTAGAAAACTGAAAGCATCACACCTCAGTTAATCTTTAGCATACGAATTCTCATTATTATCGTCTGTTTCTTTTCTCTATTTTGTTTTCTACAGCTACAGAGAAAATAGAGTATGATACCTTTTGATTCGTCCCGCCATGACATGATTACTGAAAACACCACAAAGATAGCGCCACTATCCGGTTCACGACACCGGCTGCGCACGTATCCTGCGCGCGATAGTTTTTATCAGTCGCATTAAGTCGCATATGATGCGCTTTGATGTCCACGTGCGTTCGTTTGTATTGTAGGTTATCGACACGTATACATGCGTTTTTTCATTAAAAGCAACAACAAAGATACATAGACATGAAGTGTGATATTAAACAAATGAAAAAGAAAAGAAAAAACGGCGATCTCACGTTAACTACTCCTGTTAAAAAGAAAAAATCGAGAAGCGACAACACTGCAGAGACAAATTTGGTTCCCGAAGACGAACCTCAGGAAATACCTGGGGATAATTCTCAGGAGCAGCCACAGAGCAATGGTCATAAGAAGGAAAAGAAAGAAAAGAAGAAAAAGCGTAAAGTGAATGAGACCACAGAAAATTTAACTGGAGAAAAAAAGGCAAAGATCAATGACGATGTGAGCGGAGAAAGTAAAATATTACAGAATGGCGCTGCCACTGATTACAACAATCCAAATCATCTTGACAATGAAGGTTCAATGACTGATTAATTCTCTATAACTTTTCAATGTATATTACCGTTTTGCTATTAAGTCAAAAACACAAACAAAATAAATTTCAGATGAGGTCAAAGAAAGTGATAATGACCTTCCAGAAGGCTTCAAAGTATCGAATAAAGAGGCCAGTAAGTTGTCTGGAAAGTCGTTCAGAAAGAGCTTCAATTCGCGAGAGGGTCTGGATGCTTTGAGAAAATTTGTGACCATCTGCAAGGAAAATGAACAGAGAGATCTTGCTTCCGAGTATTTACAGGCTGGAGGAAGTGTCTTAGAGATTCTCAGACTGTTGGACACGTCTGATAAAAAGAACATTAACAATGCCTGCACAGTATTTACTGCGATGCATGTGGTGATAATGAAGTGAGTATATTTGCGGACAAGAATACTAATTCGTTGAAAAACCACGCATTTTTTTAAATAATGTTAAATTTTTTACAGAATTTTATCGGAGTTTCCTCAGTATCAATCAAACGCCGAGGAGGCATGTCGGCACTTTATAAATTCCCACTTATCCTTCGTTCATAGCATGCTCTCTGCTCAGAGTAATGCAAAACATCGCAAAATCGTTTTACGTTTGCTCGCCTCTATGGTCTCGTTAGGTGGAAGTTTACCACGCGAATTGCTCGGTCATCTCTCTTTTCACTCCCAAGTTCTCGATACTCTGTCGGAACATACAAAACCGACGGATTCGCAGAGTGTACGAACGTGTTTCATTCATTTTGTACTGGCTTTTCTCATCGAGGGCAATCCGACAATTATCAGAGCGTTGCTCGACAAACGAGGAATGCTTTCTTGCATATTTCCTGAACTGGTTTACGATTCGCACGCGACTGTTAATCTTGTGCTCGACACAGTCAAGACTTATGTACTCGAGAATCAAGCTATAAGCAAAACTTCAAAATTGTACGTTTTTTCAACTCCTGTGCTACAGAGTCTAGTTTCTCTGTACAATTGGAAGGGACCAAAAAATTGGCCAGGACCAAAGGGCAAGAAACGTGATACGAGTAAAGATATCGTTCATCCGGAAGAGAAAGAGGTAATCGGAATAAAAAGCATAAAGAAAACAAACACAAATAACATCCATAAATCATATCACAAAAATTAGTATAAGATTTAAAAAAACGTTCATTAAACTTTAATTTCTCATTGCCAGGTTGCAGTAGAGGCGGTCCACAATTTTCTCATAACTCTCCTAACATCAAATCGCCATGGTGTGATCTTCCACGATCGTACTTTGGGAACCTCGGGGCGCAAGTACAATCAATTGGTGAATACCGTACTGCAAAGTCTCGATCGACCTTGGGAACATCCTAGACCTCTGGATCTCGTTGTGAGAGTCCTCGTGGCTTGTCCGGATCTTGTAAGATCACAATTAACTTACACCGAACCATTTCTCGAACCCAGGGCCTCAAAAAAGTGGATATTGGCAATGCGATTCGTGGGAAAGATCGTCGAGTCTCTCGACGCAGATGCTTGCCTGAAGCCTTGCTTGTCGGAACTCTCAGGTTCTCGATTGATAAGCGCTGTCGTGGCTCTCACGATACCCACAGCTGTATTGAAAAACACGATAGTGCGTGCACTGAACGATGACAACAGAATAATACGACACGAGGCGGTAATTCTGTTGACAAAAATGTTTACACAAGTCAAAGCGTTCACAACGATCGTTGCAAATAATTGTCACGAACCGGATTTCGTCGCTTTCAAGCACGCGATGACTGAATACATTTCCAAAAATGCACCAAGCCTAGAAACGATCTTCAAAGTGTGGACTCTTGCCCTCCAACCGGAAACGAAGACGGATGATTCACCGAGCCAAGAAGATGTTGAAGAAGATTTACCACAGAGACACGAGCACTTTACAGCAATACTCGATCTCCTTGAAATCTATCGTGAAGTGTGCTCGGAACGTTTGGACATCGAAGCTTCGTCGGATTTTAAACCCGCTGATCTACTCACGAATCTAAACGATCTGCCGGAAGTCGAACAAACAGAAATCTGCCGCATGAAGGTCAAAGCTCTGCGGTTTCTTCTTTCCGTCGACCTCACGGCTTTCGCACCTAGCAAACCACTTTTTGGAGAAACGCTCTCGTTTCTCATCTCTGTGCTCGATGAAACTGGGACGGACTCCCGAAAAACGATCAAGATGCTTTTGACGACTTCCGGAATGTTCGAAGGTTGCACCGAGCAAATTGATATTTGGATCAACGGCTTTGTTAGTTTGGATGAAGAGACGGAGAGAATTGAAGTCGCTAATTGGTTTGTAAAGGTTGTACAAAATGCGATTAAGAAGACCGATAAATACTTGGGACTTATCCTCGAGGCGGAGGAAGTCGCAGGGGAACAAACTATTTCTGCAGGACGCTTGGAAGATATTTTCAATGAATTATGCGAGAAAGATTCGGGCGATGCGGAGTCGCGAATAGCAAATCTCGCACCGACGACTGCGATATCCCCGCTTCTCTGTAGCGCACTGGAAAATATTAAGAAAAACTGGAACGAAACTCTAGACAAATATTTGTCATACGTCACGATATTAACGCTGCATTGCCAAGTTAGTCCAGGAACTCTGATTCATCTCGCCAAGAGCGTTCAGAATTTGTCAGCGAACAAGTACTTGACGAGTTGGCTATCCGGGGAAACTCCGGCATGCATAAAAAAGCCATTTTCCTCGAAGAGCATAATCTGCAAGTTCAGTAAAATTTGTTTGAGCAACGAAACGATAGGAATCGACAAAATCTTCGAGGGCAAAAGAACAATCCAGTTTGAACACAATGGACAAAAATATGTTTTCTCTCATGGCCTCGTGGAGTACGAAGTCGTCATGTTATTAAGGATAAGTGTTTTCTATCTGACGCAATTTATGCAGAGGTCAGAGTTGACACAAGAACAATTCGATGGATACAAATTATACATAATTGCTCTTTTGCACATAGCTAAAGACTTGAGTGAAAAATCAAAATTCGTCGAGGAATGTTCACAAATAATTTTCACACATCCAGCCATTCTCCAATACTTTTCTCCAATATGTAAATTGAAGAATATCATTCACAAAATCGTCACAACAGGACTCGTCGATATTTGTCAAGTTGTCGTTGATTTAAATGACGAAGGTGCATTGCCCGAGTTATTCTTGCCATTCAAGAGCAAAATGATTTCACAATTGAGATCAGCCGCAAAAAAGTGCAAAAATGGAAGTAAACTCAAGAATTCTTTGGCGGTGACAAACTTTCTCGATTTTCTTCGACCAACGACGCAAGATATAATCGACATGTTGAAAACCGTCATGGAATTGTCCAAGGAAAATTTTCTAACGGATAAAAATTCACTGTCTATCTGGGGTGATCTTGTTCCAAAACTTATGGAATTGCTGATACGTGAGAAGAGCGACTCAGAGATTTCCACTCTGGATACAACTTTGGTTAGGAAAATTGTGTCATACTTGACCCAGTTGAAGATTCATCGTAAACTTGTGATGGACTCGTGGGAGACAAATTTACTGAAATATCTGGAAAATTATCCTCACAGTATTGCTGGTGTCGATGGGCGTGAGTCTGCTTTCCAATATTTCAATCAATTACCTCTGTCAAAGAAAAACTTACATTGTCATTATCTTTTTGTTTTCTTTGCAGATGCATTTAATTCTCTACTAAAACTGGCAACAAGTTCCACGACAAAACTACTGACTTTCCTCGTTGGCAGAAACGATCAGTATGTCCCACTCTTCGTTAAATTCGTAATGGGCAATTCGAAAACTCTTGCCCAGACCGATTTGATTTTGCCCATCTTAGCGAGTAATTTGGGTCACAATTGGAATCCGGAATTTTTGAAGAAAGTACACAATCACTACAAAAAAGAGGTTATGGGATATTTCGCTGATCCAGGAAACGATACAAATTGGGTAGGAAGAAATGTGAAAGCGACAAGATTTCTCATCGACTCCTGTTTTGGTCAGTATTGAGTTTTCTATATTTTTCTTGTTATTAATCAAGCGTGATAATTGTTTATGTTTTATTCACTACAGATAAGGAAGATTGCACAAAGGCCTGTGAGACTGTACTGTCTAATGGAGATAAATTGGACAACGTGGATCTTGGTTATGTCCAACTTTTGGAAAGTTTATTCAACAAAAGCTCGAAGCTCGAGACTTCGGATGAACCTCTGATGAAACTCGTTCAAGTTCTTGTACGAATAACAATGTCAGCATTGAAGAAAGATGCAAAGAACGAGGAGAAGCTGGAGACGCTTTGTGGAAGTCTCTGTGACACGATAGAGCTTCTTAAATCCAGAGACAACAATTTTGTTTTCGAAGATTTGAATAAAAATTACTCGTGGCCACAATTCACGAGATTTTCACTGAAGCTCGGTTTAAAAACGTCCAAGGAGGGTAAAAAACACGTTCCATTGCTCAGAACGCTTGTGAAGGTCTACGACGTTGCTTATAAGGATGCGAGTGAAAACGAGTATGTGAAAACACTTTTCGAGATGACGACTTCGCATTCTGAGTTTGTTAATCTCATGCTAAGCTCACAAAGCCTAAAGAGTTAGTACTTTTAGTCGATATACAAAAAAGATACTTTATGTAATTCACCAGCCATAACGATGAGCGAATGATTATTTATGTATTAAAGATATTATCTCGTTTACGTGTTTCAGGGGATTTGTTAGAACTGCTGTGGGTCCTAGTTCGTAAAAATCATTCTACGATGGCATCATCACAAATTCCACTGTATCTGGCAGCCTATAATGCTACTTTAAGCGAGAGTGATCAGTTTATTTTACTGGTAAGAATTAGAGACTTGCCAGTACCCGAAGATACTTCGAATGTTCGAATATTTTCATAATATTGATAATGTCAACTGTTTTCAGATTCTTCAACACTACGAAGCCAACAAAATAAAATTCAACGAGTACAGGCCTTATTTGTGGGGCGAAGCTGCTGCTACGCATTACAGTGTAAAGGGCGAAGCAGACACAGCGCTTTGGAGACAACCTTCGACATCTCAAGTCATTGATCTCTTCAGTAACGAGATGATAGTGGAAACGATCAAACATTTTCCAGTTCATCGAGATTTGAAGGTAAAGGAAAATCATATTACCAAGAGTCTACCGAACATAGTCTCACACGAATTATTTGTATTGCAGCCTTTGGGACTCTGCGAGGCTCAACAAGTTTATGATCCATCGTTCTACTTGCCTCTTCTAACTTATCTCTTGTCCGACAATAATGTCGTGGCTTGTCACAAAGTCACGCAAAGTGGAGCTCTGGCCCTTGCCCTCGCAGCGTGCGGCAGTAGTTGCTCGGAAACGCGTCTCGCAGCTTATACGGCAATATCGCGATTTTATTTTCACTTGGAAGCTACAAAGTGAGTGAATTGTTGCTGATTTTTATGAATTTATCTCCGAATTCGCTATTTCAGTGAATTTATATCTCTTATTCCATTTGATTGTTATTTCTCAAATCATTGCAGTTCGAAAGAGAAACAACTCTGGGTTCGTTTCATCGATGCGCTTCGAAATGGTGTGTCGGATTTGAATACTCCGCTGAAGGAGGTACGACTGAGTTGTCTAGTCTCGACATTCTTGGCCCGAGCTTCTCTCGTCACGACGCAGCCTATGAACGTTCTCTATTCACCCCTTCAAGCTTTTCTCATGGCAAAACCAGCCATGGAATTGAATGCGATACCGGAACTGTTGCAACTCTTTCACAGTTCGGAGATCGAGCACAAAGCTCACAGACATTGGATCCTGGAAGTAATCCGTGACGGTTTGAAAACCAACTACGACATGGATCTCGCACTGAAGTGCGTTCTTTTCAAGATGCTCCTCGATTTTTACACGAGCGTCCTATCCGACGAAGAAACCAAGGTAGATGATTTTATCCTGGATTAAAAAATAGGAACATCATTGAAACAAGGAAAACAGCGCTCGAATAATCATTTTCTCTGCTGCGAGTAACTAAAACCTATTAACCAACCGATTTCTTTTCCAGCGTCTCATACTGCAAATTATCCTTTCAACTGTAAAAATCCCAAAAGCTGGACTGCTTCTGGCTCGCAGCTACGGTCTTCTCGTCTGGCTCGCCGAGATTTCTATGAATCTCGATTCACGCGACCTCGATAGCGTCCATCTCGTCATCACGATAGCTCGCGAGTCCTTGACCATCGTCGCGACAACGTCCGATCGTTCTCGCGACTTGCAATTCCTGTTACTCAACGTTCTGAAGAGCCTCAAGCTTCGTCTCTCGAAGAAGACGAGTGTTGCTTCTTACAGCGCTTACACAAGTGCTTTGAGTGAAATTATACGGACTAAATCGTTTCGAAAGGCGCTGAGTCAACGCGACATGGAGGATTTCGTCGAGCTTGGAAGAGATATTCTCGGGAACGTGGACGATATCGCGGATACGTTGCGTTACGGTGGAGCATTCTCGGCGATAACGGAAGATTCCTCGACTACCGACGATGCGACGATATGCAGAAGGAATCTACGAAAGTTGGTTCTGACTTGGTGCGCCACGAGATAAAAGATATCGACGCGAGGGAATCTCGCGATTCGGCCACGATTCTGTAAATAGAAAACAAATTCATCGTGATCGTAATAAACTTATTTTCCATTTCTGAAAAAAAATTGACCTCTTGTCCTACGTGCTTCCTCTCGTTTGTTCGCATGTTCCGTGTGTATCTAAGACACATAGATCTGTATAATTTAGCGCATCCGTGGATAGAAAGTGTGAATGAAGACATCCGCATCCGGATTCCTGTGTTGTCCGGAATGATGTCTGAGAACGATAACGCAATCTCTTATCTGTCGGTCCCCGCCTGTCCGACTACCATCATTCCATTCTCCTATCATTGGGAGCGGGCCTGGTTCCAACTCAGATGGATTAACATGAATGGCGATGCTAGTTTGGCCATCGTTGAGACGATTCATAGCATTTTGAGCAGCTTCTGTCATCATGACCAAATGTCCAACCGCATCTTGATCCAATCGCGATAGAAAAGCTGTTTTCCAGGAGCCCCTGGAATAATTTTCAACACTCTCGGTAGGTCCGGTCGCTGAGGGATGCGAAGCATGTCCTCGAGCGTGTCCAGACATTCCACTCGGATGACAGGTGCCTGCCTGTGAATTATCAATTATTCTGGCCATGTCTTGAGGACGTTGACCGTTATAACGCGCTCCACCGATGAGAAGCGAAATTCTATCACATTTTTCTTTTCTCGCTATGTGTACTATGCGGTTTGCTAATGACTTGACGCATTTGCGCATGTGAGCGGTGGTTTCGTCTCGTAGCTCTGGTGCAACATGGCCTATCTGATCCGCAACGACACAAAACAGACAATCATTTAATTGCCCTTGGACGTCTCGAGGTTCCCGATTACCCCGCAATGTCCAGTGACCTTGAGTCTCACCAGGTCGAGGCTCATGATACTCGACGTCGATCGGCTCTCCACTTCTCGTTCTGCCAACTTTTCGACTCTCCTGGTTCCCCGAGGTCCATACTCGCAGTGGTTTACCTATCGCCTTGCTGAGCGAGCTGAGATGAACAAGGCCAGCGGGTCCGTTGCGCTCGAGATCGGCGATCGCCTCTTCGGCGCGTTGGAGAGCTTCGGGTTCGACAGGATCGGTAAAACTCGACGTGCACGAGGGTATCGAATAAAACGAATCGCTTGTAGTTGTCGAGGGAATTTTCGATGAGCCTGTCGAATGCTGATCTTGAATCAATCCTGTCCTAACCTTAAATTCAAATCCGTCATTCGGTACAGCTCCTTCGTCCTGGGACGTTTTCGAAGACGAGCTAGCTTTATCGTGCACATTTTGATCTTGCGATAACCTTGATTGAGTGCTTGGAGCATCTTGGATAACATTCGAAGAATCCTCAGTCAATGATAATACGTCGGACACGGATTCCTCGAGATACTCGAGAAGCTCCTCGTCCACAGACCCTTCAATAACGACTAACTTCTCACTGCTTGGATCGTCCCGATGGAGTCGTATGCGCGACGTTGATACGTTAATTCGACGATTGACCGCAACATTCAACGCTCCCAGAAGTTCAAATGCCGATCCCTCAGGCACGACGATATTCTCGTCGTTACGATCCGAGTTACGGTTCGATTCGCACAATTTCTCATCCTTTTTGTTCATTGTAACTTGGTAATTTTGATTTATTTATTTGCCGAAACGAAACGAAAAATTTTGCGTTGCCCAAAACGTTGTGACAGTTCTGGGTCCGTGGAGTTACTCAACTGTCTATTTTCCCTCGAATATTTAAGCGTTGCCAACGTGACGCGGATCGTCGTGAAAAAAATGAAGAAAGGGTCCGCGATGAAACGAGAGCGATCGCGGTACGCGGTTGGTACGACGCTCCAGAAAGGAGAGGGGCGTAGGGTTTCACAATTAGGATTCGCACAATTTCTCTTCATCCTTTTTGTTCATTGTAACTTGGTAATTTTTATTTATTTATTTGCCGAAACGAAACGAAAAATTTTGCGTTGCCCAAAACGTTGTGACAGTTCTGGGTCCGTGGAGTTACTCAACTGTCTATTTTCCCTTGAATATTTAAGCGTTGCCAACGTGACGCGGATCGTCGTGAAAAAAATGAAGAAAAGGTCCGCGATGAAACGAGAGCGATCGCGGTACGCGGTTGGTACGACGCTCCAGAAAGGAGAGGGGCGTAGGGGGTCCTAAGGAAAAAAGCTCGGTGGAAGTCAGAGAGAAGGAGGACTTGGGTGAGTTCGTTAAATGGCGCCCGGTGGGGATAAGCACGAGGGAGAAAGGGCGAGAAACAGGTGTAGAGGGGATCGAAGAAACTTCCCTCACTCTCCTCCAACGATCCTCCTCGCGGGATCGTGCATCAGTACCGGTGCAACCGTCTTTTTGAAACGTGTGTGTTTACGTCAATCGTGACACATCGTGTGTTTCTCTCCACATCGAGAGACAAATTGCGATCTCGCTATTTCATTACAAACGTTCGATTCTCACCAACAATATCCCAATAACCTCCAAATGAAACGATGAACGAACGTACGGCACGCTCTCGGCCAGCGGCAAAAATAAAATAAAACAAAAAGACATCGCGAATATAGCGACGTACCAGTGAAAGATGTTTTGATTGATCATTCTTCGAACGATGCGGGACGAGATATTATCGAACGAATAGTAAATTAGTGTCTCGAAGCGTCTTCGTTTGGGCGAAAGAAAAGGATAACCGTCGTTTTCGTGGTGATTGATCATTCCTTTCTTTATTCTCCCCGTTCTCTCGTCATTATTCCTCTTGCATATACACATATGTGTGTCTATATATATATATACATTGCTATATCGAGAGATAGAAAATCGCGTGAGGGATGAGTGGGGGAAGCATTTGGCGCGGGAGAAGGAGGAGAGGATTTTCGAAGGTGAGCCTCTGGCGGTGATCGCTCGCAACCGTCGGATCGGGGCGCACCGGTAGCCCCAAACAGTGCGGTTTGGCGCGCGCCTGCGTGTTAACGTGTCCAAGCTTGGACATCTTATTCGACCCAGTTGTTCGATGATTTTCTCGTGTACGATGAGAAAACTTATCGCGAGTATGTACGTGTAATAATCTTCTCTGTAAAATCATCCTTTCTACGTGGTTTTATATATCGCGTACGACCTTCGCGAAGTTTACATCGCGATCAAGGTGATTTCGACGCTTGGTGCCCGTTACAGACGATGAGCGACGTGATAACGCTCGCGCTTCGTATCTCTCTGTGTATATAGAGCAGATCCTCCGTTTTCCCTCGTAGGTGTCGTTCCGCGTCGCAAAGTCAGTCATTGTGTTTTGAGGTTAATTAGTTTTTGCAAGTGAGCGCATGCGCGTTGCAATTTTCCAAATTGAAAAATTGTTTCTTTTTTTTTTTTTACATGGTATGTTTTCTATCAGTGAGTGACAAGTGAGCCGGTGTATTGTTCGAATTGTTTTTTTTTCTTTTTTTTTTTTTTCATTGTAACCGTGATTTGTGCAGTGGATGAAGATTTTTCTCACAGGGGAACTGGATTATTCGAGAATTGGAGAACTTCGCTCTCGCCCGTCGCGTCGCTGGTGAGCTCGTTATTACTAACAATTCTAATAATAATTACTTTAATAATTACATACTTCCTTTAGTATTATCATTATTATCGTTAAAGATTTTTTTCATCTTTACAAATACCTGAAGAAGGTAAGTTTCAGGAAAAAGAAGTTATGATAAAAATTATTTGTTTTTTTCACTTATATTTTTTTATAATGTAATTTTCATGAATTTATCGTTACCGTCCATTGAAAAATATTCGAAATTGAGTTTTCATTGGAGCAATTAACGAGTACGTTTTAATTCGATTAATTAATCATCCGTTTAAGGTAGTCGTATCGTTGAGTGGACGATTAAAATTGTATTCCTGTTTTTTTCTCTCATTCCAAGTGAACCGAGCGCTTAAGTTCATTAAGAAAACTTGTTGCAAATCAACTAAAACACAACAATATTTTCAAAATTCAAATTGAACTTACGTAAAGTTTATTTGTTATATAATAAACAAAATCATGAATTTTGTTTTCCACAAGATTTGTTATAAAAACTACGATAGTCCTCCCTTAAGGTCGTTGGGTGGGGGATTAAAATTGTATTCCTGTTTTTTCTCACATTTCAATGGGACTGGGCGTTTAAGTTCATTAAGAAAAGTTGTTGCAAATCGACTAAAGAACAACATACTCAAAATTCAAATTGATCTTACATAAAGTTTATTTGTTATATAATAAACAAAATTATGAATTTTGTTTTCCACAAGATTTGTTATAAAAACTACGATAGGACTATCTTAAGGTAGTCCTATCAACGATAGTCCTCCCTTAAGGTCGTTGGGTGGGGGATTAAAATTGTATTCCTGTTTTTTCTCACATTTCAATGGGACTGGGCGTTTAAGTTCATTAAGAAAAGTTCTTGCAAATCGACTAAAGAACAACATACTCAACATTCAAATTGAACCTACGTAAAGTTTATTTGTTATATGATAAACAAAATCATGAATTTTGTTTTCCACAAGATTTGTTATAAAAACTACGATAGGACTATCTTAAGGTAGTCCTATCAACGATAGGACTCCCTTAAGGTCGTTGGGTGGGGGATTAAAATGTTATTCCCGTTTTTTCTCATATTGGAAGTGGACCAAGCCTTAAAGTTTATTAAGAAAAGTTGTTGCAAATCGACTAAAGAACAACATACTCAACATTCAAATTGATCTTACATAAAGTTTATCTGTTATGTAATAAACAAAATTATGAATTTTGTTTCCCACAAGATTTGTTATAAAAACTACGATAGGACTATCTTAAGGTAGTCCTATCAACGATAGTCCTCCCTTAAGGTCGTTGAGTGGGGGATTACAATTTTATTCCTGTTTTTTCTCACATTTCAATGGGACTGGGCGTTTAAGTTCATTAAGAAAAGTTGTTGCAAATCGGCTAAAGAACAACATACTCAACATTCAAATTGAACCTACGTAAAGTTTATTTGTTATATAATAAACAAAATTATGAATTTTGTTTTCCACAAGATTTTTTATAAAAACTACAATAGGACTATCTTAAGGTAGCCCTATCAACGATGGGACTCCCTTAAGGTCGTTGGGTGGGGGATTAAAATTTTATTCCCGTTTTTTCTCACATTCCAAGTGGACCGAGCGTTTAAGTTCATTAAGAAAAGTTGTTGCAAATCGACTAAAGAACAACATACTCAAAATTCAAATTGATCCTACGGAAAGTTTATTTGTTATATAATAAACAAAATCATAAATTTTGTTTTCCACAAGATTTGTTATAAAAACTACGATAGGACTATCTTAAGGTAGTCCTATCAACGATATTCCTCCCTTAAGGTCGTTGGGTGGGGGATTAAAATTGTATTCCTGTTTTTTCTCACATTTCAATGGGACTGGGCGTTTAAGTTCATTAAGAAAAGTTGTTGCAAATCGACTAAAGAACAACATACTCAACATTCAAATTGATCCTACGTAAACTTTATTTGTTATATAATAAACAAAATCATGAATTTTGTTTTCCCCAAGATTTGTTATAAAAACTAATCGAAGCTTCTTTGATGTGACATAAAAAAGTGTGCAAAATTTCAACAGGCTTCATCGATCAAATAATCAATCTACTCGTTATATAACGTTGCTATATACATTTAACACGAGCTCTTAAGGTAATTCTATCGTGACGTTAAAATTTGGAAAATTATTTTTCAATTTTTCTCACATACAAACTCGTTTGCGGGCTCAAGTTAACAGAGAAAAATTATTGCAACTTTACTAAAGAACAACTTACTCCAAATTCAAGGTCATCCAAGGTAATAAGTACTTGCTGTATAATTACAAAAATTGCAAAAATTCTTTTCTTTAGATTTTTTTGAAAAACTAAATAAAGCTTCTTTGATGTTGCATAAAAATCTATGCAAAGTTTTAGAAAGCTTCACCAACTAGAATCCAAGATATTTATGAATGCAAATGCAACCTTTAACACGCGCTCTTACGAGAAACTACCTAAAATTCTCTTTTTCACCAATAAATATCTCAACGTCCGCATGGTAAAAAACTTTCCAAAAATGATTACACCCGTACATATTATGACATCAAACAAAACATATCCAAATTTTCAACAAAATCTTAAGAAAATGATAAAACGACAGAAAACTACCTTAACCGAGATTGCAAAGAATGACGATTTTCAAGAATAAATATCGTGATTTTTGATTCGACAAACGCCCCTGAAATTTTACACACATGTACATACGACATCAAAGAACGTTTCTACAAATTTTCACTGAAATCTAACGAAAACCCTGTAACGATAGAACTGCCTTAAAGTCGTACACGACGAAATGGCTTGAAAGTGGTGAACGTAGGGCGATTTCTTTGCGACTTCTTTTATGTATGTGCTGCTCGTGCATGTTGCGTATGGTGTACACACACACACACACGTACATTTACATATATACATGTATCGATATCGTCGTACGAGTAGCAGCGTTCGTTCCAAGTCGAGGTTCGTCGTACGAAGCTTGCTCGTGCTCTGGCGAAGCGAAATGGACGCCGGACGAATTCCTGCGTACGCTGGTACACACCCGTGTGCGTATACGTTTTCTCTGTTTCCTCCTCACGCACGTACGCGCGTGTACGCAGAGAGTTTTCTCTGTACGCAAGAGGGAAGGGAGAGACAAAAAGAGGGAGGGAAGGGAGAAAGACACGGAGAGATGTGGCAGGGAACTCGCACGTAGGAACGGGCAACTGTTCGTCGGTTTCCAGCGGACGTGTGTCTCTTTCTCTCTCTCTCTCTCTCTCTCTCTCTCTCTCTCTCTCTCTCTGTGTGTGTCGTTTTTTCTTTTCTCATGGTGAATTCCCGTGCGAGGTCTCTCTCCGGGCACGGAAAGACTCGAGCCCTCTCGTCGTCGAGAGGGCACGGCTTACGAAGAAACACACGCACACACACACGGGGAGTGTATAAAAATAATCTCGATGCCTCTTTCATCCACAGGTTGCTCATTACTAAAATTACAACATGGCGGATGAAGTTTTGTTGCTAGAAGAAAATTTGTTTTTTTTTTTTTACTCTGAGTTAGTTTTTTTCTTTACTAAAGATAATTCTTTTTGCACGAAAAATTATTTTTTCTGGATGAAATATAATTATTTTTTACTGGGGATCATTATTGTTTACTGGGGATAATTATTTTTTACTGAGAATAATTATTTTTTACTAGAAATAATTATTTTTTACTAGAAATAATTATTTTTTACTAGAAATAATTATTTTTTATTAGAAATAATTATTTTTCACTAGAAATAATTATTTTTCACTAGAAATAATTATTTTTTTACTAAAAGTAACTATTTTTTTCTAAAAATGATTCTTTTTTATTAGAAATTATTCTTTTTTACTAGAAATCATTTTTTTTACTAGAAATAATTATTTTTTATTAGAAATAATTATTTTTTATTAGAAATAATTATTTTTTATTAGAAATAATTATTTTTTTACTAGAAATAATTATTTTTTACTAGAAATAATTATTTTTTATTAGAAACAACTCTTTTTTACTAGAAATAATTATTTTTTACTAGAAATAATTATTTGTTATTAGAAATAATTATTTTTTTACTAGAAATAATTATTTTTTACTAGAAATAAGTATTTTGTTGTTAAAAACAATTCTTTTCGTTCACCCACAAACTTTATTTCACAATTCTTTTACGAGTTTTTCAAGCCACTAAATCTTGCGAACCCCAACCTATTTATAAATCCTCGCGATTATATCGTCGTTCCTAATATCTCGTGGCGCGTTTCGCTTTCACCCACAAAATTAATACCGGTCGAAGCTTTATTAAAATACGTCGTTGCCCTCTGATTTAATTCGTTCCTTCGTCGATGAACCGAATCATATTAAACGAATGCCTCCTCGTTCTTTCGGCAAGAAGAACAAAAACAAAACAAAAAACACAAGAACAAGAATAAGACAAAGAGAAAAAACAGAAAAATTCCAAAACCCTCGCTCCTAGCTCAACAGCAACGGCGGCGGAACTTCCCATCCTAATGCCACAGACTCGAACCAGGAGAATACTCTCTGCTCTCGACTATTCTTTCGCGCCAATTAGGTACGCACGATTTCCGTGTCCATAGTACCGCCTAGTTCGTATATATTCCAGCTCTATAACTCCTTTCCTATATACATATATACATATGTATAATGTCCTTTTATATACACATATACAGGGTGAGTTTCATAAAGTGTCTCAAACTTTATTTTAAGGTAGATTGGATCATTACAAACAAAAGTTGCAAATATACATTAGGGATATTTTTAATAGTTTATGAGATATAAATTTTTAAAGTTGGTCCAATCAGAGCGCGCGGAAAAGCGTTGGGGGGCGTTACATTTGAGATTGCGAAATTCAGAGCAGTCAATTTTATTTACTATTTTATTACGCAGTCATGTCTTAAACTTTATTTTAACCCTTTGAAACCTGAGTACTTTCAAGCTTATCTGGTCCGCAGACGCATAGGCTCACGGACATATGCGCCCTTACAGCTCAAAGGATTAAGGTAGATGGGATTATTACAAACAAAAGTTGCAAATATACATTAGGGATATTTTTAATAGTTTACGAGATATAAATGTTTAAAGCTGGTCCAATCAGAGCGCGCCGAAAAGCGTTGGGGGCGTTACATTTTTAATTGCAAAATTCAGAACAGTCAGTTTTAGTTAATATTTTATTACGCAGTCATTTTGATTTATCGGGCATTGACTGTTCTGAATTTTGCAATCCAAAATAGCAACGCCCTACACAATGCTATCTCTACGGCTAAGGCGGGGAGTGGGCGGCTCCAACGCTTCTCGGCGCGCTCTGATTGGACCAACTTTAAACATTTATATCTCGTAAACTATTAAAAATATCCTCAATGTATATTTGCAACTTTTGTTTGTAATGATCCAATCTATCTTAAAATAAAGTTTCAGGCACTTTATGAAACTCACCCTGTATATACATATATATAAACATAGTACAGAAAGACAAGATATACACGAGGTGTTATCAGGCATGCTTCGCGCGGGAAGAGAGCCCTCCGGGCCCTCTTGTGTACTCTCTCACGCATTTATTATACGCGAAGATGAAGCTTACAACGCGCACGCACGTTAGAGGGAGAGATCGCTCTGTGATCTTCGCCACGATCGCCAAGAGTCTATCACGCTTTTTCTTTCTCTCTCGCTCTCTCTTGGTTGCTCTTTTTTTTCTCTTGCTACGATTTATGCTATTACTCGACACAATTTATAATACGCGGCTTTCACGCGTGCGATCGGTCGAATCTGGACTCTGGATCACCCAGCCTCCATTCCGGGTATGCATATACGGTTAATTTTACACTATACTTATATATGTTTGTGTGTGTCTGTGTGTGTCTGTGTGTATGTGTATACCTACGTATAGGTATATATGTATTAATAATAGGATTTTACTATTTTTATAATTTCATTAAAAACAAATTACTATCTCATTAGAAGTAAAATAATATAATTAAATTGAGATAAAAATCGAGTTAATAATAATTCTTTAGCTGATAAACATAAAGGATATGTATGGCTATATATGTATTGATAATAGTGTTTTATTATTTTTATAATTTTATCAAAAAAAAATTTCTACGTCATTAAGCATACATTAATATAATTAGAATGAAATAAAAATCGTAATAATAATAATAATGATTCTTTAATTGATAATAAATATAATGACAAATATTATCGATTAATTTCATCTGATTTCATTATGAAATATTATCTTGTAAAAAACTTTGCTAAATATTTGTGCAAATGAAACTCCCTAATAACAATAATAATAATAAATAATAATATTAAATAAATAGTATACCTATATAAAATCTTAATTACAATATATTAATATAATTAATATAACTATTAAATCATTAAATATTACAATCAATATTTAATTATTACATTTATATAATTAATATAAATATATTAATATACATAAAAAATCAATAATAACATTATACATAAATATATATGACGTTATTATTCATTTTTTCACACTATTTCTCTCTCTCTCTCTCTCTCTCTCTCTCTCTCTCTCTCTCTCTCTCTCTCTCTCTCTCTCTCTCTTTCTCCATATATATATACAAATATAACAATTAAAAAAAACTCATCTATATGTATAATCGCCAGTATTTCAACGATCTCGCTTCGCTGAATTAAACGTATCAAAGATCGGGATTAATGCTTCTCGGGTCTATAAATACATATACACATTTATTATCTCAACACGCCCATATTACGAAATTGCAAGGCTGTCGCGGGAGACCCGCAAGGATATTCGACACGCATTAATTCAAAACCGTCCAACCGTTTCTACTCGACGTTACTTTTATATATACAAATTCGGATCTTCGACGACTCGTCTGATTTTTATAGTTACAAATTTATAACTTTGTTTTTGTTTTTTAACATTATTTATTTTCAATTTAATTCGTTTCTCGTTACGTTAGTTCGCGCGTCCGTCGGCAACCGGAATGGAATTCCACGGGATATCCGCGATAGAACGTGCCGGATATCCGGGAGGCAGCCCCCCCCCCCTCTCTCTCTTTCTCTCTTTTATTTTTATTTTGAGTTTATTTTTTTGTATCTTAATTCGTGTGTGGAATTTATTTTCTAAGTTTTCTCTCGTTAACTTCTGTTGAAACAAAATGAATCAATATTAATTATTGTTTCCAGTACGTGTTGTTAATATTGATTATTATTATATCTCGGAAAATTGCTAGTTGGCCCCAAAGTACACTAGGGCATAATAAAATTATCAATCAATCCCCTCCTCTTTCTCTCTTCTATTTTTATTTTTAGTTTATTTCATTTTTATCTTAATTCTTGGATCGAATTAATTTTCTAAATTTTCTTTTGTGATATTCCCTTGGAACAAAATGAGTCAATATTAATTATTGTATCCGATAATTGGAACAAAATAAGTCAATATTAATTATTGTATACAATAATTAGTCAATATTAATTATTGAATATTAGTCAATATTAGTCAATATTAATTATTGTATACAATAATTAGTCAATATTAATTATTGTATACAATAATTAATATTGAGTCATTTTATTCCATATTGATTATTATTGTATCTCGGAAAATTGTTACAGTTGGCCCCAAAGTACATTAGGGTATAATAAAGTTATCAATCAATCAATCTCCCCCCCCCCCATCCCTTCCCCTCTTTCTTTTGTTTTTATTTTTAGTTTATTTTCTTTTTATCTTAATTCTTGGCTGGAATTAATTTTCTAAATTTTCTCTTGTGATATTCCGTTGGAACAAAATGAGTCAATATTAATTATTGTATTCGATAATTGGAACAAAATGAGTCAATATTAATTATTGTATACAATATTATTGTATCCCGGAAAATTGTTACAGTTGACCCCAAAGTACACCAGGGTATAATAAAGTTATCAATCAATCCCCCCCCCCCCCTTTCTTTCCCCTCCTCTTCCCATCTCACTCTTCGTCCATATACGAACTTCCTATTCTCCTTCCGGGCAATTGTACTTTCGTCTCATATACGGCAATACGAGAATGAGCCACTGGCCTCATCGATGAAGAAGAAGTCATCGAACGCATGAAAAGCGATTATCGTCGACGATAGTTGTCCGGGGAAGGGCGTGTCCATTGGAGCTCGGTCATCTCGCGCGATCGACCTCTCTCGAAACGATTCGTACACGTGTGTGTGTCGAGCGAAAAAGAGAGGGAGACGGATCAATTAAATCGAGTTTCTGATGTCTCAATCCGCGTTCTTAAAAATAAAATGAAATAACATAAAATAAAATTAAAAACAGGCAAAAGATTCTCGCAGGGAAATATCTTCGCTATTTTATGTTTTTTGTATCATGCATTCGCGAGAGACGAGTAAACATGGGAATTTTGGAATAAAGAAATAAAAAGAATGGAGAGAGAGAGAGAGAGAGAGAGAGATAATGGAAGGAACAAGAATTTTGGACAACATGGTTTCGCCATTTTTTTGTCTCTCTCTCTCTCTATCTCTCTCCCGCCTCTCCGTCTACCTTAATCTCTTCTTCAACCAGCGATTTTTCGTTCGTTTTTTTTTATCGTCCAACGATTTTTTTTTTTATGACCTTTCGCCACAATCGATTTTTATTTTTTTTTTTTTTGCGAACAACGCGCCTCCTTTACCACGCGCATAAATTTAAATTTCATTTACGAACGAGGGACGAGGCCAGTGCAAAAAAAAAAGAAACGAAACAAGAACGAGGAAAAAGCAGCGAGGGTGTAGAGAAAAATTCGAGTTGATCAAATTTTTGATTTAATAGAAATTTTGATCAATGCTTCTTGCTCGAGTCAATGCTCCAACGACAAATTGTACGAGGAAGCGTGTTTTTCTTCCGCTTTTCTGTTTTACTAATTAAAAAAAAAAATTATTTTTTTTTACTTTCAAAATTTCATGAGAAAAAAAAAACTTTAATAAAAGTTAATGACTCGGCGAGTTTCAACGCCTTTGAGGATTACGACGCGATAAATATCTTGCGTCTAACGTTTTTTTCTCTATTCCTCTTTTCTCCTTTCATTATTCTATCTCGAGCTTCTTCCGTGAGTGAGAGGCAAAAGGGCGAAGGGTCCTGTTATGGGTCTGCAAGACATATCGTAAAGAGAACTCGTCTGACTCATCCGCATGACCGAGCTATATATATTCACAGTAGGAATCTTGCGGCATTAAACTTAGAATAAATCAAGGTTTAAAAAGAAAATAGAAAATCAAAAATTAAAAATAGGAATTTTCGGAAAATTGATATTTTTCTCAGAAAAAATGAAGTTATTTTTTTTTGATTGAAAAAAAATCTGACTACTGTGAATCTTGTGGCATTAAACTCAGAAGAAATCAAGGTTTAAAAAGAAAATAGAATATAAAAAATTAGCGTTTTCCGAAAATTGATATTTTTCTCAGAAAAACTGAAGCACTTTTTGCAATAAATAAAAAATAGACAGAAAGTCTGGCTACTATGAATCTTGCGGCATTAAACCCACCATAAATCAAAGTTTAAAAAAAATAGAATATCAGAAATCAAAAATAGGGCTTTTCGGAAAATTGATATTTTTCTCAGAAAAACTGAAGCACTTTTTTCAATAAATAAAAAATAGACAGAAAGTCTGGCTACTATGAATCTTGCGGCATTAAACTCACCATAAATCAAAGTTAAAAAAAAAAATAGAATATCACAAATCAAAAATATCGCTTTTCGGAAAATTGATATTTTTCTCAGAAAAACCGAAGCAATTTTTCTTTCCATTCGAAAACAAAAAAATAGAAAAAAAAATCTGCCCACTATGAATCTTGCGGCATTAAACTCAGAATAACTAAAAGTTAAAAAAAGCCATTGAAGATTCAAAATCAAAATAGGAATTTTGATTAGTGGCTAGGGCGGGTAGTGGGCGTCTCCAACGCTTCTCGGCGCGCTCTGATTGGACCAACTTTAAAAATTTATATCTCGCAAACTATTAGAAATATTCCCAATGTATATTTGCAACTTTTGTTTGTAATGATCCCATCCATCTAAAAATAAAGTTTGAGACACCTTTTAAAATTCACCCTGTATATATAAACCCCTATCTATGTATATATATATATGTGTTTATATGTGGAAAGAACCGAAGGACCTCGCGCGAGATGAGAGAAGGATTATGATGAGTGCGCGAGCGCGTGTACCGCGTCGCGATACGATCTCGTTTGTTTCGCACGACCCGGACGCGATCTTACCATCCCGTGTAAATAAGGACACACACGGGGAGTTAGATACATGTAAGTATATGTAGCGAGAGACAACCGAGAAAAAGCGGCAGGAATGATAAAAATAAAAACATAAAAAAAAATTAAAAACCGTCTCCAGAAGACACACCGCCCGTGATGGATTAAATCCTTACCAACCGTTCTTCCCATATACGCGTATACGAAAGCGGGTTATCATCGTTCCTGACCCCCCCCCCCCTCTTTCTGTCGTTCGCCCCCCCCCCCCCTCCTCTCTATGTCTCTCTTTCTCATTCTCTCTCTCTCTCTTTTTCTCTTTCTCTCTCTCTCTCTCTCTGACACAGCAAATCATACACGACGCTTGTAAACGTGGCTATATACATATATTGTGGAAATTATTTTTTTTTGTCTAGAGGAGATTGTAATCCGGGGCTTTCCATATCCGTCGCGAAAGAGAAAGAGAGAGAAATACGAGAGGCCAACTGTCACCTTCGAGCTTAGCGACCCACGTACTTAACATTCTTAGAATTATCTTTATTATTATTATTATTATTATTTCCGTCAGTTTCCGTCGGGCAGCCCACGTGCGATACCTAAATCGCCGTATGAAAAAGAAGAAAAATAACAAACCGTTGCACAAAGGACAATTTCGTCGCCGGTCGCGCAAAGATATACGAACGTTGATGTTTTTTTTTTTCCTATTTTAATTTTGTTACGATCATTTATCAGAGCCGCATTATAACGAACGTTTCGATCTCGGCCATTAGACTGGACCATTATCAAAATAACGGCTCAATTTGTCCTCGCGGTATTTTATAACCGGATGGAAATTTATTTACGTGCCCTTGAGCGATCTCGAATGAATTTCGATGGTGTTATAATAATAATAATAATAATCATTATTATTATTATTATTATTATTATTATTATTATTATTATTATTATTATTATTATTATTATTATTATTATTATTATTATTATTATTAATTATAATAATAATATTAATACTATAATATACAATATAATTATTATTAATAATATATAATAATAATAATAATTTTTAAAATTTTATTTGTAATATTTTTTATATTTTATTTTTTATTTTACTTATTATTATTATTGGATGAAAAGTATTAGAAATATAATCATAATAATAATAATAATAATAATAATAATAATAATAATCTCATTATCTAATTTAATAATAACGATAATAAAATTATCACTATTATTATAAAAATTTTAATACTTATCGTACAAAAAACTTAATTAATCAACAAATTAATATTTTCATTTATCGATTTATTTTTAAAACAATGAAACATTGATATATCATACAACTAAAGCTTATTACTGTTTCCTTATTCCAATTCCATCTTCTTTCGAATTCCCTTGAAGACAAAAAATAAAACATACAACAACTTTAAACATTACAAATTAATATTTTTCAAGTATTCTCTTCTTTTACAATTTTTTCCCGCCAAAAATGAAAAGACGATCTCTAGTCTACCGCGAAACAAAACAACAGCAACAACAACAAAAAACAGAAACATTTTAGCGATATTTCCAAAGTTCCAGTTGTTTGTATTTATTTATTTTTTTTTTTCTTCTTCTCCATATTTTCTCGCTCTCGTCCTTTTTTTTTGTTTTCTCACCGAACCGCAGAGGCGAGGGGAGATTGAGATAGAGGAGAAAGGTTGTAGAAAGAGAGCGAGAAAGAGATCGAGATCGATGAGACGACGCGAGGACGAGATTCAGGATCGCTCGTGCGTGACCGACGCGTCTTGTTTGTGCCCCGACTCTGTCCCTGTGTTCTCTATGCCGTCGTCGTTGGTGCCGGTAGAGGTCTCTGGCGCTGCCGTGCGCTTTCAGACACGATGGATATCGTTCCACGGTGGTCGCGAACGTCCCTCAACGAGACCGCAGAAGGAAATACAATGTTTTTTTTTGTTCTTATCTTTCTTTCATTTTATTTTATTTTATTTATTTTTCTTTTTTTTTCGCCAACTTTGTTTACTTTTTTTTTCTTCCCCGCGTTTTGTTCTTACGTTGTCTCGCGCCATTCGTCTTGTTTTTCCTTTTGTTTTTTTTCTTCTCGTGCTCGTTATTATACGCCACCCGGGTGTATTTTCTCCTCTCGATTTCACGCTCGATTCACACCATCCCCGGGGACTCACTTGAGACAACACCACGTACGATCGACAAACTACTCGAATTACGGAGTGGACCTAGTGGTTCGTGAATTTCGAAATTTTTATCTGGTTTTTTTTTAGATTTTTTTTTTTGGTTTCTTTTATTTTTTTTTGTTTTCTTCTTGGCGCAAACCAGTATTCGCGCATAATTAAGATAGTGTTCGTAGTATTGCGGTGAATGTGGAGTTTTTTTTTTTCTTTTTTTTTTATATAAATAGCGTGAATTCTCTTCGCGTGCTGGAAGAACACGTGGCGAGTGTGTAGATATAAAATAGCCCGGGCGAGAACGTGAATTTGTATTTCCATTAGTTTGAAATATCAATGATAAATCGGGTAGAAAGGTTGGAGGACGAGGAGTTCGGGTTTCTTGTTTCTTGATTTTTTTTTTCTTTTTTTTTATTTGTTGTCGTGTTATACATCGAGGGCAGTAAAAGTCGTATCGGTAATCTCGATAAACCAATTAATCAACACGAAGAGGCCAGGGGAATGTTAGTGCGTGATTTTTCAACCACGTGGGTCCCATGGTGACTTTTTGAGAAAGGTCGTTTTTTTTCTTTTTTTTTCTCTCTCTCTCTCTCTCTCTCTCTCTCTCTCAGGAGTTTGATCATCGAGTCTCGTTTATAAAATGATATACGAAAGATTAGAGTGATCGAATACACAGCTGGAAAATCGAGTGTGTCTATATATGTTTAGGAGATTAGGGAAATGTCTCGAGACGATATTTGTCACGCGCTTTAGTTTTTTCTCTCCGTAATTTGTATAGATGGGAATGAAAATACGTAAGTTTCTTTTCGTGATTTATTGTAGATTTGTGAGGCACGTTAAATAGCCGTGATGAGAGAAAGGGATTTGATTGATTTGATGGTGTATATTTATGGCCTAGGAAGCTATGGGCCAAAGTAAACTACCTACAGAGTAGCCTGGTGAGGTCCCACCAGACAAAATACAGAAATGCACAATAAAGAAATTATAAGTAGGGTGAAAATAATATAACAATAAAAATAATAAACAATACAAATAATATAACAATAAAAATAATATAACAATAAAAATAATATAACAATAAAAATAATATAACAGTGTGATATTTGTTAATTTTGTTGATATTTAAATTAAAATTTTTTGATTTTTTAACTTCGAGATTTTATATTATTGTAAATTATTGAAAATAATATAACAATAAAAATGAGATAACAATAAAAATAATATAACAATAAAAATGATATAATAATAAAAATAATATAATAATAAAAATGATATAACAATAAAAATAATATAATAATAAAAATGATATAACAATAAAAATAATATAATGATACAAATAATATAACAATAAGAATAATATAACAGTGTGATATTTGTTAATTTTGTTGATATTTAAATAAAAAATTTTTGATTTTTTAACTTCGAGATTTTATATTATTGTAAATTAATAAGTTTATTAAATGGGTCGTAGTAATTTGATTTTGATGGTTATCACACCAGTGAGTTCTTGGAGAATATAAATAATGACAACGATCAGAATAATTAACACCACTATGGGGGAAATCACGAAATGTAGGTGCACCGGCATGTTATACGAATTTGAATATATGATAAAATAAAATAGATGACAAGAGGATAAGAGACAGTCTGAACAATTTTCTTTATTTTCGCATAGTAACAATCGATATGATCCAAAAACTAACACGATGAAAACATTGTCGGTGGGTGTCGGAGTGAGTTGGTACTTATCTTTCGATTCAGGTGATGTGTGATTCTCCGATACGAGTTGACGGAAGTAAAATTTTATTGTATCAGACTTATAAAATTTGTATCGGTTAGTGTTGCCAAGGAGACAGCGGCTTGATTTCTTGCGTTCCGTACTATTGGGATCTGACAAAATTCGTGAGACATCTGGTGGTACACGTTGAAACTAAAACCGGGGTGCATTGCTCAATTTACAACGTAATCATTAATATCAGTAATTTCTAAGCACTCCACAGCTGACTAAATATTTTGCCGCTACAATTTTTCGCCTTCTCGGAAATTTCGATTGCCGGGATTGGAATCAGACCATTTACAAATATCACTAATGGAAAGGATTTTATTAAAATTAAAGCCATTACGCTATGTTAAGACTAGTTGGCTGCAACCTCTCCTACGCCATATTGGTTTTCACGGTAAGTCTACTATTGCGCGGTTTTGACAGGCGCATGCACCCCGGTCTGCGCCATATTGAATTTGACCACGCCTCCATGTCAGATCCCAATACTCGTATTATAACTGGTGTCGATTCCTAATTGTAAGGACTCGATCGCACCACTCTATCCCCATCCCGCATCGTGCTCGATATAGAGATGGATATACAGGGTGAATTGCGTAAGGGGTGCCACTCCCACCCTAGCCGTAGATATAGCATAGATTAGAGCGTTACATTTGGGTTTGCAAAATTCAGAGCAGTCAATTTTATTGATTGTATTGGGATCTGACATGGAGGCGTGGTCAAATTCAATATGGCGCATACAGGGGTTCAGTCGCCTGTCAAAACCGCGCAATAGTAGACTTACCGTGCCAACGTGCGGAGAAACAGTTATGATAATAAAACGACACTGTGATATAAAAAAAATATATGCTTTATTGTAATAAATCATTAAAATAAATTTAAATTTCCATAAATTTGTCGTCTTTAACCTTTTAGATACTACGCGCCACTATAGTGGCTTTCGCGGATATCATTTTTCAGGACGACGCGCCACTATACCGGCTTTCGTGTATGTCATCTCTCTGAACGACGCGCCACTATAGTGGCTTTCGCGGATGTGATATTTGAACGACGCGCTAGTGTAGTGGCTCCCTCTAGTGACTCACTCGTTCACCATTTGAATTGAAAAATCGTCTTCATACGCAATAATTGTCTTCATATGGATAATTGTTGTACACTTCTTTTTTCTGTACATCGATTTACAACAGTATAAATAAAACAGTAGACAGACGGAAAATACAGTCTTTGTTTTTTACGGCAGTCTAAGGTAACGATTAATGCTTTTTCCTTAAAGAAATATACCATTTGTTTTTTGTAATCTATCCTTATACAGTCTCTAACCGCAAAATGCCACATGAAAAGAGAAAACAAACGGCAATTTCTGACATCATTTCTGACAAAAATTATGACTTAATCATTAAATACTTATTTTGAATGTTCTCGTGCACAGAACGGAATTGCCCGTCACACTTTGCAGTGTTATATCAATTATACGTTGTTCACGTCAGACCCTGCCGTCCAGGGAAATAGCCACACACAGAATACAGCCGTATCTAAAAGGTTAATAGTAGGTGAAGATAAGTTCACAGTGGCACATATAACTGTACAAATGTCTCGTAATCGGGGGATAAGGTTAGCTGGCATTCTATCATCTACGATTTTAAACATTTTTATACGTTGATTCGATCGTTCTATGTGCACATGAGAATTTATTTCACAAGTAATCCTTAAAGCGTTTTTCCATGCTTGGTGTTGCTCCACTTTTTCCATTTTACCGAACAAATTTTTTTGGTATACGCACCGGGCGTTTTTTTGGGGGAAACTATGAAACGTCAGTTAACGGTTTTTTTTTAAAAGAACTCTCGCATCCATATACGGAACATGCAATTCTTTTTTTCGATGGGTTGCGAGATGTAAAGACACCTACTTCTGCCATTTTTTGTTCAATTTCTCAAAATTACTGATATTAATGATTACGTTGTAACTTGAGCAATGCACCCCGGTTTTAGTTTCAACGTATACCACCAGATGTCTCACGAATTTTGTCAGATCCCAATTAGTACGTAGTCATTTTTTGTTCGCGGTTATTGGTTCGTCTGAATTTTGCCCAACGTGCCGACAAGCATTGAAGTCACCCACTCCCCGCCTAAATTCAGAGCAGCCAATGCCCGAGAAAAAAAATGACTGCGGAAAAATACAAGCAATCTAACTGACTGCTCTGAATTTTGTAAACCCAAATGTAACGCCCTAATCTATGCTATATCTATGGCTAGGGTGCGGGTGGAGGTGGGCAGCTTCAACGCTTATTGGCACACTGGGCAAAATTCAGAGCAACCAATGCTCGAGAAAAAAAAAATGACTGCGGAAAAATACAAGCAATCTAATTGACTGCTCTGAATTTTGTAAACCCAAATGTAAAGCCCTAATCTATGCTATATCTACGGCTAGGGTGAGAGTGGGTGGCTTCAACGCTTCTCGGCGCGCCCTGATTGGTCCGATTAAAAATATTGATATCTCGTAAATTATTAACAATATGCCTAATGTTTATTTGCAACTTTTGTTCGTAATAAGCTCATCTACCTTGAAATACCGCCTGGCACCCCTTACGCAATTCACCCTGTATATTGATATATTGAAGAGAGTGAGAGAGAGTATCGTCATCTAAAGATATCGAATATTCGATTGTCTAGAAAAAAAAAATTTTTTTTTGTTCACGTTAAAAAAAACATTTTTTCATAATTTTTGAAACCAAAAGATATTGCCCCCCCGTGGTAATAACAAAAATTCTATACAACGCGTATAATAATTCCCGATGGATGAACAAAAGTGAGTCATAGCGAAAAAAAAAGAATACAAAATCCGCTAGATGACAGCGCGTGACATTTATCCCTTTGCATTATTTTCATTCACCCCCGTTCGTTTTTTTTTCTTCGTCTATCGTAACATTGCCCAGTCTTGTTGCGCAGTAAGGACATCTCAGGAAAGATGTTCAGAGAAGCGTATAAAAGGAAGAGAAACGGCAAGACAGAGAGTGAGAGAGAGAGAGAGAGAGAAAGAGGAGAAGAAGAAGAAGAGGAGTAGAGTGGAGAGGGAGAAGATCGCTTCTCGAGTCTCGATATGATAATTCGTATGCCCGCGCATTCTTTTATTCTTTCTCCTTGTTTTTTTTTACCTTTTTCTTTTTCTTTCCGTTACTCGCCGTCTCCTTCGTCTTATTCTTCCCCTCCCTCTCCCACCTCCTCCTCTCTCTCTCTCTCTCTCTCTCTCTTTTATAAATCGCGCCTCCGGGACTACGAAGGAGAGAATCAGGAGGCGAAACCCTTCGAGCGACGAACGAGCCGCTGCCTCGCGCGGGCGTGTATAACCATGCGCTTAAATTTCCAAGACGCCATACGCCATATATATACATACATACATACATATATATATAAATGTTATTATATATATTATATTATATATTATTAAATATTATTATATGTTATTATATATTATATTATATGTTATTATATATCATTATATATTATTATATATTATATTATATTATTATTGTATTATTATTATATATTATTATATTATATATTATTATAAATTGTATAATATATTACTATATATTATATTATATATTATAGGTATTACATATTATTATATATTATTATATATTATATTATTATATTATATATTGCTATATATTATATTATAAATTATTATATATTATATCATTAGTATTATATTATTTATATATATATATATATATATATATATATATATATATGAGTGTGTGTGTGTGTGTATGTATGTGTGGTATAGGTAGAGAGAGGAGGACTTGTAACGTAAGCGCGTGCAACCGAGTACCTCGCGCGACCATAATTTATTCCACGATCGTAAAGTCCTCCACTGTGGCACGGCCGAGGCTCGGAAGCAAGAGTCTGGAGAAGAGAGAGAGAGAGAGTTGGACAGCGAGAAGTCGCGTCCTACGCGAGTCTGTTGGCAGTGTGACTCGTCCGAGAGTGAGAGTGAGAGAGGAATGAAAAGAAACGGAGGCAGCCGAAAAATTGCTGAGCAAACAACCGACGTGTGGAAGAGATCGATGATTCGACTCTTTTCTTTATTATAGTTATTATTATTATTATTTATGTTTATTAACGTGAAATTTGAGACTTCCACTCGCTACTGTGCCGATTAGAAATCGTGACAATCGAGAAAAAGATTTATTTTCGTATAAATTGATTTTCTCTATGAGAGAATTAATCTCTTCAAACATATTTTCGTTTTGGATTTTTTTTTTTAATATTATTTTCAAGCTATTTTGTTTAAATGATCCGAGAATAAACGATAGAAAAACATTTGATTTTGTTATCGAACTTTTTCACAATTATTTTAATTAAATTTATTATTCTATTAATTACCTTGTTGTAATTAACGTAATAATTAATTATATTATTGTATAATCTTATATTATAATTTTATCGTCGTTTATAAATATATCAATATTATTATCAATATAAAAAAAAAAATCAAAATAAAATCGAACGTTTATTTCAATTTTAAATCGATAAATCGTAATTGCAAATTTCTCGAAAAATTCTCGATCGTGCGAGATTCACTTTCGCGATTGTTCCCGCGATTAATCCTCGTATAATGTTTGAAATAATTAACGGTGTTTATCCGTGATCGATGATAATCAGCGGGACTTATCGATGGTACATATCGATCCGGGAGCTTTCTCCAACTCGCGCGAAACACACGCGGAGAGAGATTAGTATAATGTATGTAGGTACGTAAGAGTAGCGCGGGCGTCGCAGTCTCCTTGCTGCAACAGGCCACATCTTTTTTTCGATATCTAATGATCCATGAGACTCGAGATCACGTTCGACATTTGAACCGTGGAAGAAGGGAGGGGGGAGGGGGGGGGGGGGGGGGGGTTGAACCGGTCTCCGTTCGACCTGCTTCGTATGCCTATACAACCTCGTACATTTATTTTCAGGTCTTGCAGCGTTATACTCGGAATAAATCAACGATTAAAAAACAATTAAACATTAAAAATAAAAAATTGGTTTGTGAGGAAAATGAATATTTTTCTCGGAAAAACTGAAGCAATTTTTTTTACAATCGAAAAAAACATAGATAAAAAATCTGCTCACTATGAATCTTGCGGCATTAAACTCGGATTAAATCAAAGATTAAAAAAAAATTGGGTTGCGAGGAAAATTAATATTTTTCTCGGAAAAACGGAAGCAATTTTTTTACCATTGAAAAAAACATAGATAATAAAAAAATTGCCCACTATGAATCTTGCGGCCTTAAACTCGAAGTAAATCAAAGAATAGAAAAAAATTGAACATTATAAATAAAAAATTGGGTTGCGAGGAAAATTAATATTTTTCTCGGAAAAACTGAAGCAATTTTTATTTCAATCGAAAAGAAAGTAGATAAATAATCTGTTCACTATGAATCTTGCGGCATTAAACTCGGAATAAATCAAAGATTAGAAAAAAATTGAACATTATAAATAAAAAATTGGGTTGCGAGGAAAATTAATATTTTTCTCGGAAAAACTGAAGCAATTTTTATTTCAACCGAAAAGAAAGTAGATAAAAAATCTGCCCACTATGAATCCTGCGGCATTAAACTCGGAATAAATCAAAGATTACAAAAGAATTGAACATTATAAATAAAAAATTGGGTTGCGAGGAAAATTAATATTTTTCTCGGAAAAACTGAAGCAATTTTTATTTCAATCGAAAAGAAAGTAGATAAATAATCTGTCCACTATGAATCTTGCGGGATTAAACTCAGAATAAATCAAACTTAAAAAAAAGAAATCGAAAATCAAAAATCGAGTTTCTGAGAAATTGAGATTTTTCTCTAAAAAAACATTAAAAATTTCATAGAGTATGATTTGAATATATTTCGGTTTGTATTCTAATCTGAAAAGCGCGTTTAAAAATGAAAAATTAGAAAAAAACATCTCGATTAACCAATTTTTGAAAAAGTTATGAGCGTTTGAAAATGGTTGAAAAAAAGTAAGACGTTTTTTTTTCAAAATTCATAACTTTTTTTCGGTTGGATAAAAACATTGGAATAAATTCACAAAAATGTTTTTAGTGGGGTAGTATAATATATAAAATTTTCATCAAAATTAAAAATGGCCGGGTTCAAAAGTGGTCGAAATCATAGAATCACACACATATATAAGTATATACCTATCTATAATGAGAACTACACGATATAATAATAACCATAGTCCCGGGTGTAAAAAGCCGTATAATTGTAATTGCGAAAATCCCACGTTAATTCAATAGAATTTACCATCGAGACTCTACCGAGCTCGGAAGAGGTAGAAAAAAATTTATTTTCACCTTTTCTCACAGTGTATAAGTTACACAAGTGTATATCTCCACGTAAGGGAAAAAACAAGGAAGCGAGAGGGAGAACAAGGAAGAGAGAGAGAGAGAGAGAGAGAGAGAGTGGGAATGAAGGAAGAAAAATCATGGAGTCGTCGTGGGTCTCGGATCGATAAAACGCACGTTGAGAAGTAAGTCGATTCCAAGAAAATCCATAAATTCGTCCGCTTTGTCTCACCGAAGATCATATTCCCTCGATGTTACCGCGAGGTAAAGACTGCGGGGAAGAAAGTCGCCGAGCAAAACATCGAGTCGACGATTACTCTACGCGTAGTGCTCGATTCTTTCGACCGTTTGTTGACTCGCTTATGTGCAAAAGATCAACACTGAATCGTGTACGAAGCGATGCGAAACGGTAGGAAAGAAGTGGCGGTGTTCGCGTGGTGGGGGGCGTTGCGTCAAGGAGAGTGCGCGGTGGCGCTCGAATACGGATGGGATATTAGCTCCGCAATAACAATTACAATGGGTCGAACGCGCTTGCGTTCTATCACGCGCGCATGCGCTCCCCTCTCCTGCGCGGGCTGAGACCCTTACGCTCCCCCCCACTGCTCTCTACCGTCGCTCGCTCGCTCTTCACCCCATACCTGGTTATAGGCGCGCAGACGCGACGTCGTTGCCGCTGCTCGTGAAGCGGCGCGCGCAGATGCGTCGCCGTTGCCGCTGCGCGTGAAGCGGCGCGCGCAGATGCGTCGCCGTTGCCGCTGCGCGTGAAGCGGCGTGCGCAGACGCGTCATAGTTGCCGCTGCGCGTGAAGCGGCGTGCGCAGGCGCGTTGCCGTTGCCGCTGCGCATGAAACGATGCGCGCAGGCGCGTTATCGTTGCCGCTGCGCACGAAACGAAGCGCGCAGGCGCATTATCGATGCCGGTGCGCGTAAAGCGACGCGCGCAGGCCTTCAGGGCTTCTTTAAACGCCCCGATCCGGGCGGCATTTACAATAGCTATAAAGGCATTCATGACGGTAGACGGAAAATGCTTGCGGCTTTCGATTTTAACGCTTTTTTTTTAGTTGTTTATTTCGTTTTTTCGTTGCTAATATATTCCACTTTGCGGATTCACCCGGATCGAAAGTGACGACGGGTACGTGCGTGAAATACTTAAAAATTATTATCTCGAGAATCAAGTCTCAAGGTTTAAGTACGAACAAAAAATATCCGTATAAAATTTACGTTTATGGCGATGGTCTTTGAGATTATTCGTGGCGAAAAAAATATCGTAAAATTTGGAAATTACGATCCTCCGAGTGCTTGGTAATTTGAAAAAGCATGATTCCAATTTCCTTCGAATAAATTCATCGTAATTCGAATTATAAACAAAATTCCTCGTTTTATCGCGAAATTTATTGTTAATTATGTAAAAAAGAAAATCGTCGCTCTTATGATTTACGATTTATTTATTAATGTTCCCGACGAATTGAAGATAAGCAACTTTTTATTACGAATCGAATCCATTTTAATTGATCAATTATCCGTTCGTAACATTCGTTTGAAACTTCGTTCATATTTATTCTCGAAGCGAATAAAACTTTGTTCCTCGAGATTAATTTTCATCCTGCCTTATCTCGTTTCGCACATTGCCAATCGTTTTAAGAGCTCATCTCGCATGATTATGCGACTCGCGTCGGATAATTCTACTTTTCACTGTGATACGTGCATTTAATACAAACCGAGAGATCATCGAGCCAGAAAGCAAAACCTGATTTTCCTTATCTCACTTACGGTTGTCTCTTATCCAATAGCTAGAGTAATTTTTTTTTCATCTATATCCAGAGAATACGCCTATACACTCGTATGCAAAAAAGTGACTAACGACGAATCTACCCCACGTACGTCGAAGAAAGTGGAAAGAAGTAGATTAAAATCATAATTTATAATACATTATATAATATTATAAATTATATATATATATATATATATATATATATAATATTATTATATACTATAATAATATTTAATAATAATAACAGTAATAGTATAATAATATAACAATATTATATTATATTAATATTATATTATTATAATATTATTATTATATTATTATTATATTATTATTAAATTATTATAATATTATTATTATACTATTATTAGATAATTATTATATTATTATAATATTATTATTATATTACTATAATATAATATTATATTAGATTATTATTAGATTATTATTATATTATTATTATATTATTATATATTATAATAATATAATAATGTTATATATATGATTATGATATATTCTATATAAGTATATTATGTAAATGAAAGATTGAAAAGTAACCACTTTATATCATATCGAACGGAAACGTTAAGATACATTGGACGAAGATACGGAGACGTATAGCTGGGGAAATATGGCCCAGGTCACTTAAGCACGGAGCCAGAAAATTCATTTCACAAATTATGTCTTTTGATAAGTTGTAATAGCGCGACATTTATCTGATTACTCCTGAATATTAAACGAGAATCGAGAAATAATAATAAACACATTTATTTCAAACCTGAAAATCGAGGAAAGGATAAATCGTTTCGATACGATTTGCAATCTTCGTTTTATCAAACGTTTCGTTAAAGCAACGTTACGCGATGTGCAATTTTAATGAGAAAATTTATAAAAATTCTCAAAAATAACGATAATTTGTTAATTATTTCGTATTCGATTTTATTTATTATTATTAAAGCAATATTTTTTTTTTCGGTAACCAATAATTTTGATCAAAACAAATCCAATTTCCCCAAAATTGCAAAATTTTCAAAATTCGTTTTAAAAAAAAACTTGCATATTACCGAAAGGACGTGAAGTTCGAATCAAAGTGATCAAAAATTTAATTTTTTTCACATTTTTTGTACGAACCGGTGAGATCTAAAAAAAAATCTGAAACAAAAAGCGACAACATTAAAGGACTCGAATCTTGCAGAAGGCATGTGTTACATACGTCGAACACAACCAGAAGCCCCCCCCACTTTCCTCGAGGATAGAGGCGGCCCATTAATGGAGACGCGCCGCAAACTTTTTACGGGCATCTTTATTTATCGTTCGTAAGATTTTGTTACTCTTCTCGAGGAGCTCGGCCGAAGAGAAGAGAAGAAACGAGAAGGATCGTCGAATTGCGAAACAGATAAAAAAAAAACACAAAAACGAGTATGTGTTCGACCATATTAAATTTTATCTTTTCTTTTTTTTTTAATTTTTACATTTTTTTTTGTTTTCATTCTTCTTTTTCTTTTCCATATACAAGTTTCTCGCTTGAGCAATTTCGTCGAGAAAAAGCGTCTGGCTCACACAAGCTCGGGAGAAAATCGAGGAAGAAACGTAAGACGAAGCGAATAAATAAAAAAAAAAAGAGGAATTTTTTTTTGTTTTTTTTTTATTATTATTATTTTTTTTTCAAGCTGTGCTTATATATATATATGTATGTATGTATGTATATATAAAGGCCACTATTCTCCGTAACGGCGCTATTTAAGTCCTTCCGCGCGCGAGACCACGAAGATTACAGCTCGCCATTTACTCTCATTATTCGTAATTGGCGAACGCTCGTCCGACTCCGCTTCAGCACCGCCCTGTTCTCTCACTCGCTCGCTCATCGCGTCGATACTAATTCCTATAACCGTATATTCAGCGTGAAACTTCTCCGTGCCTCTATTTGCAAAAAGCTCATTGTTGCGTGAAACGACTCGAGGCCACTCGGAAACGAAAAAATGTTACATTCCACGCATTTCCGGATTCCATTGGTCGAAGGAAAATGTGTTTTCCTTGGGACGTCGATAAAACGATTTTTGCCTTTTTCGTCGCGTGAGGATATTATCGTTTTTTTTTTAATAATTTTATCATTTTTTTATTTTTTTATTTTGTTCTTTCTCTATGTTGTCTTTATTCGAGGGGTTGAACAGTTATCGTGTATAAATGTTGAATTATTTTATAATTTTGTAAACTATGAATATTGTAAATTCACAATTTTTAAAAATATTTTGTAGTTTTGAAAATTGTTAAGGGTGAAAATAAGACAAAGAACAATTTTACGTAATTGTAGAAAATTTTCTTTGTCTTATTTTCAGTAAAAAAGAAAATCAACAGATTTGGAAGGAATTAAATTTGATTTTATTTTATATTTAATTATATACAATTTTTATATTTAATTAAATATAAACATTTTATATAATTAAATCAATGAAACGATCGTCATTTATATTTAATTAAATATAAAAATTTTATATAATTAAATACAAATTTTATATAATTAAATATAAAATAAGACCAAATTTAATTCCATCCAAATCTGTTCATTTTTTTAAAAATAATTACATTTCTTGATTAAATAGAGATTCTGACAAACTTTAGACGAGGTAGCTATTTAAAGTCTCGTCGTTAAGAGCACGTGCTTGAGCGCGTTAATGATCGTTTCATTGACCCGGTCCCTCTGGCATTAGATTAATCGAAAGAGAGGTGGCTGGGTCGTTTGACTTTAATTGCGCGACTCACGACGTAGGATTTCTGTATATTACTGTTAGGGAGCTGCTGGAACGATATGGCTCTCCTCCTCTCTCTCTCTCTCTTTTATTTTTATTTTTACTTTATTTCAATTTTATCTTTATTCTTGTGTCGAGTTTATTTTCTAAATGTTCTCTTGTGAATTTCTGTGAGAACAGAACGAGTCAATATAAATTATTGTATTCAGTACGTGTTGTTAACCCTTGATAGTCACACTGGACCCAGGCCCTTTTTTTATCTGAAATACTGCTCACTAAAATCCATCAATTGGGTGTTTGTGGCGCCATCTAATGACAGTTTGGATCTTCAACTTCAGTACCGAGAAAGTCAATTTTGAATCGAACCGTTAGTCGGATTTTTGTTTCATTCTTTCCTTCTAAATCGCACCTGCGTTGGATGCAATAAATATACTTTTTGAAAACTCCACGGAAACAGCTATGTCTATTTCAAAATACATTGTTTCCAGATTATAAAACCATTTCTTTTTGTCAATAATTACAAGAGTTACAGCAATTTTTGTAAAAAAAAAAGTTTCATTTTTCACGAGTTTTTGTTTGCATAATTTTTGTTGCATATTTAAAATTTAATTATTGATTTCTAACCAATATCCTTGTATTAAACAAGGTTCGAATTATACCTCACTATTTTTTTTCATATCGCTCAATGCATTATTTCATTATTTATAACAATTTTAAAACGCCTGGGTCATCCAGTATGACTATAACGTGATTCTAGCTGAGTGTGACTACTAAGGGTTAATATTCATTATTATTATGTCTCGAAAAATTGTTACAATAATATATAATATAATATAATATATAATATAATACAATATATAAGATAATATATAATATAATATATAATATAATATATAATATATTATATATTATATTATATAATATAATACATAATATAATATAATATATAATATTAACGTGATTCTAGCTGAGTGTGACTACTAAGGGTTAATATTCATTATTATTATGTCTCGAAAAATTGTTACAATAATATATAATATAATATATAATATAATATAATATATAATATATTATATAATATAATATATAATATAATATATAATATAATATATAATATAATATATAATATAATATATAATATAATATATAATATAATATATAATATAATATATAATATAATATATAATATAATATATAATATAATATATAATATAATATACTAGCGGTACCCGGCTTGCGTTGCAACGCCGTTTTGGTGTCAAAATTTATTTGACACACAATATTTTTTGTTTTTTTGTTCATATGCGGAGTATAGACTTTCCAAATATAATCTATACTATACACATTTTCAGCGATTTTCCCCGTGCTTCGTTGATGGGCATTGCAAATGCGAGTCGCACCGGAGACTGTAAACGTTTGAAATCGAATGGCATATATTTTGGTATCATTGGCATACGTGACAACAATACATCGTCTTTTCCTTCAAATTTTCTATTTTAAATTGTAGTTTCGCTGATATTGTTCATGATATTTTTCCCAGTACCGTTGCAAAGTCATGGTGGATTGATGTTTCGTAAAAGTATGATAGGCACGCCCGTTTTCAATGTTACAACGTGCGGCGCTATGCCTGGTAAATGAAACGAATTCAGGAATTCAGTTGGATAATTAATAATTTTTGTTTTTTTCCTCATGTGTGAAGCATGAACTTTCCAAATATAATCTCTACTATACACATTTTGAGAGATTGTCCCAGTACTTCGTTGATGGACATTGCAAATGCGAGTCGCACTGGAAACTGCCAACGTTTGAAATCGAATGGCATATATTTTGATATCATTAGGATATGTGGCAACAGCACATCTTCTCCTTTAAATTATCCATTTTTAATTGTAGTGTCATTCGGATTGTTCATCACATTTTTCCCGAAAACCACAGTACCGTTGCAAAGTCGTGGTGGATTGATGTTTCAACGATTCGATAAAAGAATGAGGTACTCTCATTTTTAATGTTACAACGTGCGGCGGTATCCTGGCAAATTAAGAGAATTCAAGAATTTAGTTACATAATTAACAACTTGTTCTTGATTAATAAAAGCAGCAATCGAAATGTACATTTCAGCTTCTCATGGTATTCTCTTTTGAATCGTGAAATTTATATACTTGAAATTGGTGTTTTTGCTGCTAATATAGCACGTTCCCTTAACCACATATGTGTTTTGTAGTTATGTGCAATATTTTCAAAAACTTTGTTAATTAATTCGCCTGTTATTGCTGTTATTTTAAGAAACTTTGTACGTCATCGTACGTACTCTAACTGTTTGGTGTCTTGCTTCTCCTTGCTCGTCCGTTTCTGAAGCTCGTAATGTTTTTTTTTTTTCATTTGTGACTGACGTCTATATTTTCCAATCGTTTCCCGATTTAATGTCACGATTATGGAAATTTATCTGGTCAGCGAATTAAAAAACATATATTGATTAAAAAATCAGAATATAGTTATCAGTATCTATAAAGTCGTGTTCTTCAAATTTGAAGTCTCGAGGATACCTTGTTCGCGGGACATAAATAAAAACATATTTTTCCTAAATTAACACGTACCTTTATGGATTTCAGTGGTTTTTCCGTCTACGAACATTAAATTCACAACCATTGACAAACAGTTTTCGACCAAAATTGCAGAATTAATAAAACAATATCTAAGGAACATTTGTAGAGCTTCATAAAATCGATTAAGTACTCATGAGATTCATAGTAAATTAATTTGTCTCGAATAATAGTAATTTTGGCGAGGTTAAGCATTCGCGGCACCGTCAAACATGCTGAATTGACTACGCTTGTCACACAAATTTTTATTTTGACTTACTTGATACCAAATGAACCTCCTTAATTTGACATTCGCTGTCAAATGAATTATGCCTACGATACTAATCTCTGATCGATATTTGTAGTATCGAGTCGATCGAGTCGTTAAAACAAAAGCGTGTCTTTTATTTCGCATGTCATTTTGGTAGCATACTTTAACAGCTGTTAAATAATCTCTATATATAGATATACATAAATGTTAATTTTGTTTTGCCCCGTGCGCGTTTATTTTGGCAATTAAAATTATTCTACTAACGCAGAAACCTTCTCGGGAGTGCGGACTACAATTCACCAAATTTTCATCGCAATCGGACAAATGGTATAGGAGATTACTCGTGACACACAGACAAACAAACATTCTTCCATTTTTATATATAAGATAATATAATATATAATATAATATATAATATTAACGTGATTCTAGCTGAGTGCGACTATCAAGGGTTAAATTCATTATTATTATGTCTCGAAAAATTGTTACAATTTGCCCCAAAGTATAGGGCATAATAAAGTGATCAATCCCCCCCCCCCCCCCCCCCCTCCAATTCTCGTCCTCTTTCTTTCTCCCTCTCTTTCGCATTTTTCCCTTCCTCTATCTCTCTGGTACCAAACACAACCCTTGTAGAACTTTCGTGGAATACGATCGACGCTCTAACTTCATCCCCCCTTGTGACCTCGAATGAGGTTCGTGCGAAAAAGAACACCGAAAAAACGTATAAATATTGAATAAAACGATCAAACAGAAACGCATATTCGAGAAAGTGTTTTATTTAGTGCGTGGAAACGGGAGAGAAAAGATTTCCTTCGAAGGCGAGAAAGGTGTCGAGCTGCAACATTCTTTCTCATCTAACGTGAACTCGCAAGACAGAGAGAGAGAGAGAGAGAGAGAGAGAAAAGTCCGGTAAGAAAGTGTACTTTGCGTGTGTGCTGCCCTCTCGCGTAGATCGGTCGGATCATTTATATTCTCTACCGGGCACTTTTCTCGACGGTGTAAGCGAATAATTGCGCGATATTTCTCTCCCGCGAAGTTGCAGTTTCTGTCTCCCTCTCTCTCTCTCTATCTCTCCTTCCGTCTTCTTTTTCTCAGCGCGTTTTCAAACGCGAAGATAGAACGATGAGAGATAGAGAGAAAGGGAGCGAGAGGAGGAAAGCTGGAAGAGTCGTAGATCTCGCGAATCGATGTCGTAAATTATCTTGGTATATCTCCGAGTCCGCGGAGCTCTCTTTCAACTTGGATGAGTTTATCGAGAGTCGAGGTTTTAACATTCTTACGCCGTCGCGTTGAGCTCTCGCTTCGTCGAGAAACATTTTTGTTTAACGCGATGCGAATAAAAATTGCGAACGTGGCAGTTTTGCGATTCGCAGTTGAGAAAATTGTTCGAAAGTATTCGATACGATTGATTTTATCGACGATGTAAAATCGATCGACTTAAAAACGGAATTTTTGGCTTCAAGATTTTTGTCGACGCGAACGAGGATGAAATAAGTGAATAAAACATTCGATTGTTTCATTTATTTGTTTGAATTGATCAAATAATATTTATTTAAGTTATGCGTCTAGTTTTCTGTCGGACGAACGAAAACGGAAATACAGAATTGCGAAAAGTCGATTTTTTGAGGTTTTGGGAAAATTGTTGAAATTGACAATATTGTATTGTGGGGAATTTTTATCCTTTCCCGAGCTCTAAGGGGCTATGTCGATAGCAAATTTCCCGTACAACAAGAAAATTACAGTTTTGTTTTCGATTTTTAAGATTTTATCGATTTTAAGTTCAAAAATCGTTATTTTGGGTTTTTTGCATTTTTCTTCTAGAATTTTTTAGATATCGTCTAAAATAACGTTATATTCTTTATCAGCGACAAATTTACGATCCCGTAATCACCATACAAAGACTTTTTGGATGACAAAAAATTTTAACCCTCGGCCGGCCGATAGTCGACATTCCTGATTTACTTTCCTGACTTTAGGGGGTCGCGAGGGGATCAAAATTTGTTTTCGTTCAAAAAGACTTGTGTTCCGAGGAATTTGTATCCTTTCCCGAGCTCTGAGGGGCTATGTCGATAGCAAATTTCCCGTACAACAAGAAAATTACAGTTTTGTTTTTGATTCGAAAATCGTTATTTCGGGTTTTTTGCATTTTTCTTCTAGAATTTTTTAGATATCGTCTAAAATAACGTTATATTCTTCATCAGCGACAAATTTCCGATTCCGTAATCACCCTACAAAGATTTTGGACGGAAAAGAAATTTGACCCTCGGCCGGCCGATAGGCGACATTCGTGGTTTATTTTGGGGGGTCCGAAGGGGGTCAAAATTTGTTTTCGTCCAAAAAGACTTTGTAGCATCATTTCGGAATCGGAAATTTCCCGCGTAACATGAATATGATGAAATAAAGGGGGTTTGGAGCAAAAAAAATTTTGGCCTCATCGCCGAGGCGTTTTTTTGCAGGTGAGTCCCAAAAATCGCGATTTTCGAAAGACCGCCACGGCCAGAAAAATTGAGCTATCCGGATGATTCTGGGCTGGTTGTCGAGTGCTCGGGGAGCTCTTCAAAAAGTTATTCGTGAAATTTTCCATCGGACGAACGAGAACGGAGCTACAGTATCGCGAAAAGTCGATTTTTCGAGGTTTCGCGAATCCATCAATATTGCCATATACTATATTCCGGTGAATTTTAATCCTTTCTCAGGCTCTAAGAATCTATATCGATTGCAAATTTCCCGTACAATAAGAAAATCACGGTTTCGCTTCGGAATTTGCAGATTTTATCGATCTTAAGTGGGTAAATCGCTATTTCGGAATTTTTGCATTTTTTTCCCAAATTTTTTGATATATCTGGCAAAATAAAATCATAAAATCATAAAATCATATAATCATAAAATCTTCATCAGACGACAAATTTCCGATTCCGTAACTGCATCATTCATTTTCCACCTCTATCTCAACAATTATCTCAATCATTTCATTAATATCTTATCTCAAATCTATCAATTTCCCATTATGGGAAATTTCATTAATATGAGATAAGATATTAATGAAATTGAGATAAGATATTAATGAAACGATGGAAAATTGATAATCAATTTTCCATCAACAAAAATCAACGATACAATCTATACAAATATTAAATCATCCAACTATTAAATTCCTCCTGCTCAATATTTATAGACATTGATAGTTCCATTTCGCCATTTACATTCGCGATTTTACATACGAACGACGTTATCTACCATACTTTACTTACTCACGACTATGTCTGCCACGTGGCATTATTGAATTGAAATTCGCGCAAATTGTTTTATTCATCTCGAAAGATTCAGGGATGCATTCAATGCCTCGGAGTTCTCTCCCGATGTGTCCCGGCGTTTCGCGAACGAGAGATCGAGAGAGATCGAGAGAGAGAGAGAGAGAGAGAGAGAGAAAGAAGAAGAAGAGAAAGACTTCCATAAGGGATCGTTCGTTCACTCGAGTTTCTCGAATTTATCACGGTTACGCAGCGGTTGGTTTATTCTTTATGGATATGGCGTATCTCGCTTATACGTACAAAGCCCAACCGTACATATACGATACGTAATAGTCGTACGCGATTGTGTATCATACGTGCGAGTACGTAGTTTGCTTTTGCAACGATCGTTCCAATTGCCCGAAGCCGAAGCTCTCTCTTTCTCCTTCTTCGCCAGACCATCGGCAGTTGAGAAATATTGAGTTGGTATAAGTTTGCTCTCTCTCTCTCTCTCTCTCTCTCTCTGTCCCTTTTTCATTCTCTTTCATCCTCGGTCTCTCACGAGCTAAGCGAAGTGTGTATAAAAGCTTAACGATATATGTATTCCTTCTCGCTGGGTACATTACTCGTACGCGCGACGATAACTCGAAAGCTTCGAGCTTGCGTGCCCAACCGGCCGGATAACGAGCAGAATTTACCTGTCCAAAGTCGTAAATATATTTGCACAACCTATAGAACACTCTCTCCTTTTGTACCGAGATTTAAAAACAAAAAAAAATTTTTTAAAGTAGAAAAAAGCAGCTTCAACTTTTACAAATTTTAAACCGAATTTAAAAACAAAAACCCTCGTGCGAGTCGAATTGATAATTTTCTTAAAAGAAAGAGGAAGAATAGAAATAAAACGCCTAAAAAATTTACAAATTTACAAACAAATATAAAATAAGAAATCGTAAATGGTAAACTTAATGAATTTTCGAGAAGAAGCAATATTTTCTAAAAGCAAAACCGTTAAAAAAAAGTCAAAGTCAAAATGAATTTCGACATTTTGCGAACTCTTTTAGCTGAACATATTATTCGTAATAAGAGTTGAAACAATGATACAAAAAACACACACACGTTGAAAAAGTTCACAACGTAGCTCCGCGCGCCCGTAAAAGCCCGCAGGGTTTATTTTAACCGTGTATAAATCGTTTGGTCTCTCGTTCAGCATCGTCCCCCCGGCTCTGCCCTTTACAAGGAGAATCTTCTCTTTCTCTCTCTCTCTCTCTCTCTCGCACGAAAGAAAAATAAAACAATATAAATTATATACAGCCGACGAACCGCGGTACAAAGTGCAATGTGCGCCATATATATAGGCGTATACACAAGCTAGAGTGCGCACGAATATGGCGAAACGAGCAAGGAAAGCGACGAGAACGCGAGAGAATGCTGCACTTCTGGCCCTGCCGTAGCTACGAACTACGTTGCTGCAACGAGACCGTATTACACACCGGGGTGGGATGAGTGGATAATTGTCAAGTATTTTCTGAGCACGATCCCTTTCCTCCCGCCTCTCGCGGGAAAGACGAGAATTACTCTATATATAGATACTTATTTCTCTTATGGCAATTTCATTATATATAGTATATAATGAAATCGTCATAAGAGAAATGGATATAATAATATAATATAATATATAATATAATATAATATATAATATAATATATAATATAATATATAATATAATATATAATATAATACACAATATAATATATAATATAATATATAATATAATATAATATATTATATAATATAATAATATATAATATAATATATATTATAATATACAATATAATATATAATATAATATATTATATAATATATAATATAATATATAATATAATATAATATATAATATATAATATAATATATAATATAATATATATTATAATATATAATATAATATATAATATATAATATAATATATTATATAATATCATATATTATATAATAATATAATAGAATATGATATAATAATATATTATGATATATTAATATAAAATAATATATGTATATATATATATATATATACATATATATATATAACAAGTTGAAATCAAATAGAAGAAAGATGGTGGAGACGAAACGATCGTTTCTCGTACGGTTGAACGTTTCTTTTCCAGCGATGCTGACGATCGCGGGGAGATGATAAGATTCTGTTGTACTTATACGAGAGCGTTTACGATCTCTTTATTACGATGGAGTAAAATCACGTTGGGCTTCCCACGATTCGTCACGATTCACGATCGGCGCGTTTACGCATCGAGAAATTCTCCTTTAACGCTCTTTTCTCATTTCGTTTTGACAAACAACACGTGTTTCGTTGCGGGATTTTTGGGAGTTCTCTCGCTATATATATATTCTTTATCTTGTTAAATACGTACTGTATACGAGAAGCGAGTGTGTTTATGTTTGTGTGAGGTAAAGTTAACCGTCGGGCTATTAAGATAACGTATTAAGGCGTTCGAGCACAATGTTTTAATTACCGCGGGACACGCCCTTTTTCTCGTTGCACGCACATCCAACCAAGGAATTCGCGAGATGAAGATGGGAGAGAAATTTTTCGTTGGCTCGAGACGGTCAAAATTTTAGCGAGGAGGATGCGCCGTGGCAAACACGTTCCAGCCATTATCGCTCACCGTGTTTTGCTACTGGCGAACGAGAGAGAACACGTGGCTCTCGGTATATAGGACGTTCCGTGCGAATTTCGTCAAAGACATTTTTATCAGTGACTTATTTTTCTTTACGTTTTTATATTATTCTTGTTTCGTTTCGCAATACTGTTTGTCGGGTGAATAAATTGTGGACAATTTTTAGGCTGTATGAATTTTTTTTTTTATCTAAAGAATTAAAAATTCTTTTTTCGCAATTTTTTGTTTTATTGAGTGAGAAAATTGTAGAAAATTTCAATTTTTAGTTACTTCGTGTTTTCTTTTTTCAAAGAATTGGGATTTTTTGTCCTGTTTGAGGGCTTAGTTTGACGGAAATACTTGTTCTTTTGGAGGTTTTAAGGTAAAGTTAATCAAACGATTGTTGTAAATCAGATTTGAAGCGAACTGGAGGAAAAGTTATGGTCGAATTGACACGGAACTGCCCATAGGAAGAGTCGAGAACACTTATCTCGATAGTTGGGATAGTTCTTTATCGCGAACAGGTATAAATATGTATTATACGTAGGTAAATCGTTTCTCTCATTCCCTTACAAGAGAAAGAGAGAGAGAGGGAAATTCAGTTCCACCGAGAATTGTTCGAGGGAGGAGATTCTCGCTCTTGACCTCATCGAACATTGCTCGCGCGTGTACGTAATAATAAAGATAAAAAACACCGAATGTGTTGGAAGAGAGAGAGAGAGAGAGAGAGAGAGAGAGAGAGAGAGAGAGAGAGAGAGAGAGGTGTCTTATATCCGGCGTGATTGGTTTCATGTAAGTACACGAGTAATAAACGCGCTTGGTTATCCGTGGGAGTGAGAGAGAAATTGTGGGCCGGCCACAATCGCTGAATGCCTCCCGGTCTTTCATTTTATTGACGATTATCAAGCCCTTCTCCCTCCCCCTCTCCTCGGCTCCTTTCCTTCAACCCTGTAACCACGTGTCTACCTCACTTAATGACTTCGATATATTATTTTCTTCTCTCTCACTGTTCGATCGATACGAACACTGGAACAAATAATTAATTAATTATCTCTTCGTAGCTAACTCATGACCCGTTAAATTATGATTGAGACTTTACTCGACTATTCGCAATAAGAAACGCCTAGAGCCATCAATTTGACGCTGGGATCGAGAAAATAAGGAAGCGGAGATATATATATGTATATTTATATCTGTCTTCATTTATCTTATATATTAGATATAATTTTATATATATATATATTTATAATAATAACTAAAAATAACTAAAATAATAATAATATTATCTTCTGATAATAATATAATGATTATATTATTATATAATTAAAATATAATATAATAATAATATAATAGAATATAATTATTCTATAATTAATTATAATAATATTATTATATTATAATATATATTATGTATAACATATATATCATCTTATATATATTTATTTCTCTGTCTTCGTTATCGCGAAATTAGATAAATGAAGACAGATATATAGCTAGACGATCTAATTTATATAATATCATGCCATTTCCTTGTCAATAATTTAATAAAAAGCACGATTGACAAAATAACGATTTGAATTACGCGCCGGAGAACCTTAGTACGGTCGATATGCGCAGAGACGCCCAAATCGGTCGTTTGCGCATGTCGCCTTGGCAACGGTACGCGGGAAAAGCGGGTAAGCAATTTAAAAAGTGCCGAGAACACTTTTTCACTGGGACAATCCCATTGTGAAAATCGATAAGCATCGGCCATCTCGGTTAAGTACAACGTTAAAATAATACGAGTTCGTGGAAACTTCGAGTCTTACAGTTACGCGATCGAAGATCGAGTAACTTGTTTATGTTCGACGAGTGAAATAAAGCCGGCACGGTATAAAACGCGAAAAGAATGTCGTCGCGAGATCCATCGCGTATCTCGTTTCTTCGTTGAATCGCTGCTCGAAAGACCCGAGGAGTTCTCGTAATGTACCAAGCGAATAAAAACAATTTGTCTCGGTTATAAAAAAAATATCATGTTTACTGTATAGAACACCGCATATATACATATTTATATCAATATTTTTATTTTTATGTACATATTTATTATATTTATGTTTAACTTATTTATATTAATTAATTAATTTTTTATTAATTAATATCAATATTAATGATACTTTTATTAAATATTGATTAATATTTCCAAATTTAATTTTATTATTTTATTAATATTAATTTATTATTTATTAGTTATTATATATATTTTTTAATTTATTTATTAATATATAGTTATATTATATACATTTATAAATATCGCCAACATATTTACATATTTATATGAATATTTTTATTTTTATTTACATATTTATTATATTTATATTTACGTCATTTATATTTATTAATTTATTTATTTTTTATTCATTTTCTTAATTTATTCATTAATATCAATATTAATAATATTTTCATTAAATATAGATTAATATTTCCAAATTTAATTTGATTATTTTATTAATATTAATTTATTATTTATTAGTTATTATATATATTTTTTAATTTATTTATTAATATATAGTTATATTATATACATTTATAAATATCGCCAACATATTTACATATTTATATGAATATTTTTATTTTTATTTACATATTTATTATATTTATATTTACGTCATTTATATTTATTAATTTATTTATTTTTTATTCATTTTCTTAATTTATTCATTAATATCAATATTAATAATATTTTCATTAAATATAGATTAATATTTCCAAATTTAATTTTATTATTTTATTAATATTAATTTATTACTTATTAGTTATTATATATATTTTTTAATTTATTTATTAATATATAGTTATATTATATACATTTATAAATATCGCCAACATATTTACATATTTATATGAATATTTTTATTTTTATTTACATATTTATTATATTTATATTTACGTCATTTATATTTATTAATTTATTTATTTTTTATTCATTTTCTTAATTTATTCATTAATATCAATATTAATAATATTTTCATTAAATATAGATTAATATTTTCAAATTTAATTTTATTATTTTATTAATATTAATTTATTATTTATTAGTTATTATACAGGGTGCACCATAAAAAAGTGTGCATGTATCTGTGTATGCGTGTCTTAGATTGCGCGATTGTGGGCATGTTTGTTTTTTTCGCGAAGAAGGAAATGCTTATCGCACGATAAGAAAGTCGGACTTGCCCGGAATAGTCATGACTCCACGACTGTTTCGTGCAGTTTGCCTCACGGGTCACTGTCTTCTACCAGGAGAAATTCACGTCAGCTATCAGCTCTTTGTCTTCTTTATGGCTTTATTAAGTCTCAGCCGAATTGCCTTGACCTAAGACACGCACACACAGATACATGCACACTTTTTTATGGTTCCTTCCCGACAGCGCTAAATAGTCAAAAATGGAGTTCCAACATGAAAACTACAATCTGAATCGAAAAATGTTTCCTACAAAAGTTGTTAGTTTTAACGCAATGCATTGTTTTGTCATAAAAAAAAGTTAGGTTTCCTTAAAAAAAAACATGTCAGCCATCGTAACGTCGCCATTTTGAATTTGCGACCTTCAGCAATATTTTTTTGGAACGTCCCCCTTCGAACTCTAAAACTTTTGTTCCAAACAAAATTCGATCAGAGCAATATTTTTCGAGATAATTTAGGTGTAAGATTAAATCTGGACACCCTGTATATATTTTTTAACTTATTTATTAATACAATAGTTATATTATATACATTTATAAATATCGCCAACTTTAGTTCGAGAATACTCGTCTCACATTCAGCCTTACAATTCTCCCCCTCCTCGTCTCATCTCTCGGTCGTTGTATGTGATTTGCCCCTATCAAGATTCCTCCGATACAGAAATAAACAGAGAGTGAAATATTATCTTCAAGTTGTTGGTTTTGTAGGTTGGTACATCCTCCCTTTTATACATCGTGTGGAGGCTCCCGATACAGTAACGTTCTGGATGAAAGGAGCTCGCGACAATCTCGGACGATCGTCTCACCGATCGCGATTCTATAATAGAATAACGATTCTTTCAATCCTTATACCGTCACGGTTATATATTTTCTTGATTCGCTATGAAAATATCGGGAATGAAACAAAAATACGAGAAGGACAAAATAAAATTAATAAACTACTAGGACGATTGAAAAATTGTACAAACTATATAACGATCGGTAACAGAAAATCGGCAATCGACAAAAATCGGTAAGAAAATTGAGTCGCAAATATTTCTTCCAAAGCTTCATTCATTTTCCATCAATTGACATTTCTATACATTTTTTTTTTAATTACATTGAACTTTTATTTTTCTCAATTTAATTCAACAGGTTGAAGTCGATCGATCGAATAAAACGTAGTTTGAATTAATGGCGTATTGATATCTTCCTCGTTTCTCGTCCTGGCAATTTTCTTCCCTGCCGGAACAGGAAATGATCGCTCAAACTCCTCGACACAATATATCTCCGTACACACACACACACACACATCTATATATATATATATATATATATCACAATGAACCAAGAGTGCATGTATCCTCTTCGCTCTCCTTTATTTTTATTTCCATCGGCATAACACAAATGACACGTTCGAGATCGAGTGTGTGCACTGGCCTCGTGCATCTGAGTACCGATATGCAAACTGCGAAGCGTCATTCTTCCTTCGCTTCTCTCCCCATACACATATATAAATATATATATCTATATACAGGGTGAATTTTATAAGGTGTCTCAAACTTTATTTTAAGATAGGTGGGATCCTTACAAACAAAAGTTGCAAATATACATTGGGAATATTTTTAATAGTTTACGAGATATAAATGTTTAAAGTTGGCCGAATCAGAGCGCACCGAGAAGCGTTGGCGCCGCCCATTCCCCGCCCTAGCTGTGGAGATAGCACAGTGTAGGGCGTTACATTTTGGATTGCAAAATTCAGAGCTGTCAATGCCCGAGAAATAAAAATGACTGCGTAATAAAATAATAAATAAAATTGACTACTCTGAATTTTGCAACCACAAATGTAACGCCTTCCACTGTGTTATCTCTACGGCTAGGGTGGGGAGTGGGCGGCTCGGTACATTCTGAGTAGACCAACTTTGAAAATCCATATCTCGTAAACTATTAGAAATATCCCTAACGTATATTTACAACTTTTGTTTGTAATGATCCCATCTACCTTGAAATAAAGTTTCAGCCACCTTATGAAATTCACCCTGTATATATACCTGCATAGCGGTACATATACTTCGACCATACGCGACGACCAAGGATCGGTTTATTTTTATTTTTGTCTTCTTAGCCTCTCCCTCTCTCATTCCCTCGTTCTATCCGCGCAGAGAGAAATCCTCTTGGTGAATATCGAGAGCGCTATTAAATTCAAGGCTCGACGACGGAGACGTTACGAGCCAGTCCGAGGCCCGAACAGCGGCAAAAGAGCAATTCAAGGGATCGTCGAAGGGAGTGTATTATAGCTACGTACATACTGGTAAATCTATTGAAAAAAATATATATATATATATATATAATCGTATATAGGAATATATATATATATATATATATATATATATATATATATATATATATATATATATATATATATATATATATATATATATATATATATATATATATATATATATATATATATATATATATATATATATATATATATATATATATATATATATATATATATATATATATATATATATATATACATATATGATTGTATATAAATATATTCGACCTCTGCTGCTGTTTAAGATCGCATGGGACCGGACGAGGTGCGTCCCCATGCAAAAGCAACGGCAGCAAACATATCGTAAGACCAACTATAAACATCTCGTCTTGTCTCTTAGCGGGACTAGTAACAGCCAAGACCGACGGGCTCGCGGTTTCTCGACGGAATAACGCTCGACGAGTCTCGTTCTCCGTCTCTCTTCTCGAGTTCGTACCTTACGTTATTTATTTATTTGTTTTTTTTCTCTTTATTTTTGTCTTTTATGGTTATTTCGAGATTCTTTTTTTATATGTTTTCGTTTTCCTATAATTGAACGCGTTTGAATATATCTCACTTAAAACCGGTTCTAGCGACGCGTATCTAACGGCGAGCGAATTAAAATACGAAGAGTTTTATCGAATTCCGATCGAACTGATATTTCGCCTCGCGCGTATATGACACTTTCTTCTTTCTTAATAAGTTAATTTTTATCGTTCCTCGTTGTCAATCAGATGTAATGACTTTCGATTTGATTTCATCAATGTTTTTGTACTGTTTTAGATAGAATTTTATTTCACATTTACGGAAGACAAATCGTAAGCAAATAAATTGTTTTTTTCACGGTAATGTAATTTTTTGTTTTGTGAATATCGTGCGCGATAGAGCCTTGAACCGTTGGAATATTTCGTGCGTATGGAGACTTCGATTTGAGTAAACGAAGAAAAAGGAAAAAAATTATCACCGTGGATTCTCGTCCTGCGCTATCTACCGGAGATCGCTAATTAAAAGATTCCTCATTCGGGCTCCGGCGCGGATTCTCTTCTCTCCTGTGGACCGAGGATAAGAAACTCCTGACCAAAGACGAGCGAGTAAGAGAGAGAGGGAGTGAAGGAATTGTCCGTCCCATATATATATTTATATTTATATAGGGGACGGATATTTTCTTCACTCCCTCCCCTATATACAGGGTGAGTTTTATAAGGTGTCTCAAACTTCATTTTAAGGTAGAAGGGATCGTTACAAACCAAAGTTGCAAATATACATAAGAGATATTTTTAATAGTTTACGAGATATCAATTTTTAAAGCTGGTCCAATCAGAGCGCGCCGCGAAGCGTTGGAGCATTCTCCGCCCTAGCCGTAGATATAGCACAGTGTAAGGCGTTACATTCAAGGTTGCAAAATTCTCAACGGTCAATTACTCTCAATTTTACAACCTCAAATGTAACGCCTTACATTGTGTTATCTCCACGCCTAGGGCGGGAAGTGGGCGGCGCCAATGCTTCTCGGTGCGCTCTGATTGGACCAACTTTAAACATTTATATCTCATAAACTATTAAAAATATCCCCAATATATATTTGCAACTTTTGTTTGTAATGATCCCATCTACCTTAAAATAAAGCTTGAGACACCTTAGGAAACTCACCCTGTATATATATATTTTTTTTCGTGGTTTGTGGCGCGCGACGACACCGCGGTACAAATTATAAAGGACCAAGTACTTAATTGCCCCCTGGATCTCGCTTCATTATACGATATATCTATATATACATATACATATATAATAGGTAACTATAGAGAGTTAACGGGTTACAGAGTGAGAGGAGTCCGTGGCAATAGTAGTCAAGATATATATCTATATATGTATGGTAAGAGCGTGTGTATAACCGAGGATCGACACGATCGTAGATACCGGTAGATTGTGTGCGCGTGCGCGAACCACGAGAAATTCCATCGGTTCTCTCGCTACCGAGCGGCGCGAAGGTAGAAAGAGCGTTGGTAAAAGGGAGAAGGGTCGTAGGTTTGCAGTGATCGAGCAGCATTATCATCGACCCTCTTACCACCATTATTCCTTATCCTCTCTTCTAACGCGCGTTGTTACACGCCCCTTCCCCTCTCTCTCTCGTTCGTTCTCGTTGGGCGATTAACGTTCTCATTGTCGAGTCGCGTCGACTAAATTCTCAAAATCGAGGAGAAAATTTTTTTTTCCGCTTACGACGAACATGCCGATGTCCAGAGCCGAGATCTTGCTCGATATGTACGGCCGTGCTGATTATGGCGTGTCCAAGGCGTATATGTTGTGAGTAAATTGCATTTTCTGTTTTTGTTGATTTTCTTTTTGGCGAAAAAAAAAGAATTTTTTATCGAATTATCGAAATCGTTGAGGAAATATAATTCCGATCTAACTCGATTGGAATGAAAATACACGTTTATTCTCGTCGTAGCCTGGAAAAAAAGAGACGCAATAAACAATAAAAAAAATCGTTTGAATCACGACATAAAAAAACTTTATTCATTCTCCGAAAAAAAAAAACAAGAAAAAAGATCATTAATGAAATTAGAAACAAAATAATTGATTCCAACTCGATTATGTTGATCGAACGAATAACACTTATTTCCACAGAATGAACCAACTAGGTAATACTCGAGCGATTATTTTTTTATTGTCGATAAACAATCATAAAATTTAAAAAAAAATTATTTTTCGCTCCCGAGTTTACTCGGTACGATAGGACTGGGACTCGAAGGCTACGACCCGTCTATTGTTTAATCGAGCACAATGGGTGTCATGTATCATTGTTTCCATTGTACAAGGTGTGCTGATATGTTTAGCCCCTCCCCCACCCCTCTCGTAATACTCGACGTATCTCGCTCTAGCTTTTGTATTCCCGGTCTGTACTCTCGTTATTCCTCCCTGGCTGGCAATAGAGCGTACAAAAAAATCCCCCACAACGTTGACAATCGCTACAAGAGCAATTTGGTTGGGTCACGTAAGCCCCTCCCCCTTTTCTCACACACCCTTTGTTGATTTCTCAACGAATTTTTACGCATACTTTAACCGAGCGTTATTGTTTGACTAATGTTTCTGTTGTTTGATCCTTTGTTTGCGACATAGATGCGTGACTGGAATGGCAGAAAAGGTGCGCGAGGCGTCGGCACGCGGCGACGCCACACGTCTCGCACGACTCCTCGATGACGGATCGAAACCGCTGCCCGACGAGGTGAGTGACCAACACTTTTTTTATTACTTTATAACAATAAGAAGAACATCAACAATATTAATAATAATAATAATAATAATAATTTGTTTATTATTATTGTTATCGCATGATATCGTTAATCGTCGAAAATTTAATATTAAATAATAATAGAGATCGATAACGATAATTTATTCAATTATTGATAAATTGATATTAAATTAAAATCGTTTGTTGCAATTATATTATTAATAATTTACGTCATATTATTATTATTATTATTGATAAAGATCGATCGTCATGACTTTGTTTTATCGTGACAAAATTAATTAAAACGGTAATTAAAGCGACCGTCGTCGCTAAATCAAACAGTCGATCAGAAAATTATAATTTTAATCCGAAGAGCGCGTTTCCTCGGGAATCTTCTCGTGATCCGTGTTGTGACAGAGTTATTCATTGAAACGAAATGGCACACCCGCGATATTTAATTGGAGAGGTTGGACGTTGTAATTTGCAAATACGATACCGCCACGGGGCTCGGAGCGGAATACTCGTTTTATATATACATTCATACATACATGTATACCTATATTCATATATATATATATATATATATATTATCGGCGAAAAGTTCCCAGACAAAAGTTGAAAAGAGCGCCGGAACGGTTTTTTATGCCATTTCGCCGGTAGTTGGCGTAGGCCAATTTAACCAACGCCATTTTAAAGAGGAGGGATTTACCTTCATATTGGCTTTTTCAACAAAAATTTACGATTGTTTTTACAATTAGCACCCATTTTTTGAAAACGACCATTTTTTTATCGTTTTTTGTTGTATTTTGAGTGAACCCCGTTTATGGTAAACATTGTTTTAATGCATTTCTTTTATCAAAATCATAAAGGGGGAAGTCTATGCTTCAATTTCATTTTTTAGAAAATTTTCTACGATTTTTTTTTCCAAAGATATTTCGTTTTTTGAGAAAAAATAGGCAATTTCAAAATTGCTCCGAAGAACGAAAATGATGAGGTTTACTCCAAAACCTCAAGGCGGTAAAAAGTTGTATTACTTCTTGTTGAGTTGACGAAAATTTTGTTCGATTTTTTTTCGAAATTTGTTTTCCATCTATTTCCGGTCAAAGCTGGATTGATCTGAATACCATGAAAATAATATAAATAAATTTTTTTCAACTTTAAGAATTTATATCTCGTAAACTATTAAAAATATCCCCAATGTATATTTGCAACTTTTGTCTGTAATGTTTCCATCTACCTTAAAATAAAGTTTTGAGACACATTATAAAACTCACCCTGTATATTGAAACGGCGATTGCCTTTTCATTAATTTTTCCGTATTGTTCGGAATTCGAGAGTAAATTGAAATTGGTGTATCTCGTGATAAGATTTAAATTGCTCTCTTTATCTTACGCCCATTCGTTATATTCTTTACTTAGGCCAATAATTCGTTAAATTTTCTTCCTTATCGTATCGTGTCTCGATGTCCTCGCTCAAAAGTTAGCCGGGATTAGTACGTAATTTCCTTGATCAATGGCGAGATGCCGCGACTGAGTTTTTCGCAGTGATCTCGCTTCGTGATCGACTTTTTCTTCCTCCTGTTTCACCCAATGTGGAGACCGTCGTGCAAAGTTACAGAAGTGATTTAGTGATTCGTGGTGTGAATTTTTGTCATCTTTTGTGCATAAAAAACTTCTTCTTCAAGGTGAGTTTCAGTGTCGCTTGTTCTTTACTCTTGTGATAGGTAAAGCGTGTTCGATCCTCCTCTGATTTTTTATAGGGTTCAGCACTTCATGGGTGAGTTTGACGCCATTACCTTTTCCCCCTGCTTTCCTTGTCATTTCCTTCTCCTTTCTTTTATCAGGATGTGTTTAATAATAAGTTGGGTAGTTCTAGATAGATCGTGCTACTGCCATTATCCAAGTTTGTGAGCGAGCACGACGAGAGGGATGATCGAGGGGTTGGTCACTCGCAGATTAAGTGACACAAAGATTTCCAAAAGATTCCTTACGACTTCCACTGCGATTCCCGTGATTTCCGAATCAACAAGATTACCTACGATTTCACGTGATTTCTGCCGATTCCAACTATTTCCAGTGATTCCCGAATTTCAGACATCGGTAATTTCTGGACTGTCAATAGAAAAACTTTGATAAATGCTTGCTCGCTTGGACAATGGATAAATAATGCCCAGCGATTCCCGAAATCACATGATTTCTTTATGATTCCCAATGATTTCCTGTACATTTGTAGAAATCACAAGGAAATCAGGAATAATCATTCGACTTCAGCGATTTCCTATGATTTCCAACGATGTTTATTAATTCCTAACCTAATTTCAGATTAAATGGTTCATTGATTTCTCCAGTGACCAACCCCTCGGGGTTCATTCTTCTGTAAAGCAAAGCTCGGCAACATTTCTTCGTGCATAGACATTTTTGTTCCCAAACTATTCTCCTGATTTCGATACAACTAACGGTAAGAACTATTACAGCGAAGAGATAACGTCGTATTATTATTCCTTATCGATACGTCGCACCCGTTACATCATTCCCCTGTTCCATCCTTGACGCACCTGTTGTTTTATTCGCTATCTCAAGAATCTTAGCGAAAAATCGATATAATCATATTCGTAAAAGTGCATGCGCGATATTATATTAGTAACGTAACTGTAAAAGTCGAGAAGATACTCGGGAGATGAACATCATTAATTGACAAGCTCACCTGAAACAACATTCAATCGAGTGTAATTTTAATTAGAAACGTGCGAAAGGTGTTCGAAAGATAATATATTTGTTAAATATTTGATCGCTCGAGAAACGTTGATTAATGGGCAGCCAATTAAAATTGCCGAGTAAGTTAAGTTATGCCAAAAATGTCAATATCGATAATAAGTGATTTCGTTCTTGATGCATCGCTGATTGCCAGTTTATACGACCTCGTGTGCCGAAAATATTCGATATCCGACGCCCGATTCCCCGGTGGGGAGATATTAGAGAAACCGTTTAAAAAGACTCGAAATTCCATCATCGTGACAAGTTTCTTTCGATCTGTCCTCGAGAACAGGTCGATCTTAGGAAATTTTCGTTGCTGAGTAAAAGAATCGTACCTCGATTCCTAAAAATCTAAAATGCGTCTTGGTAAGTATAACTTCTTATCCATTGAATTCCAATCGGGTATCGGCGTACGGCCACTGTGATCAAATTTATCGCAGCCAGCTTAAAATCCCAATCTCTCGGATAACATATTTATATTCTGCGCTTATTTTCAGTTTTATTAATCGGAGTTGTCGCTTCGTTCGCGACGATTTCCGTCAATGCCGGGGTTGCCGAAAATCGACAGAAAGGCCCGTCTCTGAAATCCGTAATTAATAGCGTTAACACGTTCTCATTGAACTTCTTCAAGGTACGCGCATGTTGCATTGGATCAACGAACCAAGCTTTAAATTTATTATTGTTATTACTATTATTATTATTATTATTGTCGTCATCGTCGATCGCAGATCGCAGCGGCTGAACATAAGAACAATCTTATATGCTCGCCCATCGGCGTTTCCACGGTTCTGTCGATGGCGTATAATGGCGCTAGAGGACATACCAAGAGGCAGATGCGCGATGGTCTCGCACTTACGAATGACGATTATGTTACAAATGGGGGATTGTACTGGCTGATGCAGAACTTGAGGGTAAGAATTCCACGCAATCAAATTAACGCCATCGTTATATCGATATAGTTCTCGCTGCACCTTCGATACGCGCGATTCTATCTGTTTGTTATCGATATATGTATGTAATTGCAGAACTTCCCAGGAGTCCATCTACATTTGGCTACCGGGATCTTCGTTGACGCCAATGTCCAGCTTGAGTCCGAGTTTCAGAAAGTGACAAACTTCGTCTTTTCCTCAGAAGTTCAGTCACTTGATTTTGGAAATCCGGCACAGGCGAGCAAAGCCATCAATAAGTGGGCCGAGGATAACACGAATGGCATTATCAAGAATCTCGTGAAACCCGGTAAGAGCCGCCGAGTATCTAACTATCCCTCGCTGTCGTATCGGAGACTAGAAGATTCTTCTCGATCGACCTCGTCCCATTCCGTTTGTTCACCCTGATTTCTTCCTTACTCATCTAGCGTACTTAAATTTGATACTTACATCACGCTCGTCCATACAGACGATGTTAACAGCAACACGCCTCTCGTACTCGCCACCGCCGTTTATTTCAACGCCGCTTGGGCTTCGCCATTCTCTGTTGAGAACACGAGAAATCGTCCTTTCTATATCAACGCCAGGAACAGCATAAGTGTTCCGACCATGTTCCAAGAGCAAAAATTCAGACATGGATATCTTGACCACCTCGGCGCCACCTTCATCGAGCTTCCGTACCAGGTAAATTTATCCTGCTTTGGACGCATCGTAATGATAAACATCACGGATTGTTTTTTTGTTTCTTTTGTTTCTTTGCATTTTTGGTTTTCTTGGTACAAATATTACTCGATATAATAAACGATTAATCATTGAATACCAGAGCGTCGACTTCACGCACGAGATTAGCATGTTCATCATTCGCCCGAATGAGGTAGACGGTCTTGCCAACGTGATCAAGAACCTTCACAGGTTTTCACTGTCCGAACTTCTGGACAGCTATGTAGCGCCAGCCCTGGTTTACCTGCCGAAATTTAAGATCACATCGGAACTTTCGCTCAAGAAGACCCTGCAAACCGTGAGTGTCTCGTTGTATCAAATTTCAATTGGAAATTGTAGAATCGTAAAAGTAACGAAAGATCGCTACCCGCCTCTCGAAACTATATCGTTCCTTGTGAATTTTCGCAGATGCAAATGACTGATATGTTCGACACCGAGTTGAGCGACTTTAGGGGAATCTTCGGTTCGCGATCTGTTACCGTCAGCAAGATTGTGCAGAAAGCTTTCATCGAGGTCGACGAAAAGGGTAGCAAGGCAGGAGCAGCGACCTGTAAGTTCATCCAAGCTTTTTTCCCTATACACATTTTGGGGGATTTGTCATAAATTCACTTCTAGTTTTTAACGATCTCGATAAACTCTTTTCGCCACGCCCAGATAAATCGGTCATTCGGTTTTTGGCATCGATCCTAAAATCGTAGATTCTCGACAGAGGCTTTGTTTTTTGAAAAAAGAACGATTTGCGAACGGGAATAAGCCCAAAATTAATAATAATTTGTCTTCAGCCTACGTTCTGGCGGGCATATATAAAAGTTTGGCTTTGACAGCAAAATATGTTGTTTGAAATGTGTAAACATTGATAACTGTCGATAGTTCAACCTGCTCACTCGTATAGTGAACGGGCTATTTGATTCCACGCTCGATTATCCAAAAAAATGGCTAGAATCGTTTCTAAAAACATGTCGAACGTTCGATATAAATAAACAAAATGCGAAATCAACGATGAAACAAAATAAATGAAGCAGGTAAGATTGAATTTGCGAATGAAGATGCACACATTGATCGGATCAATATTTTTTCAGACGAAGCCATGCAGGATAGAATGAGCAGTAACACCATCGAGTTCCGAGTGGATCGTCCTTTCCTCGCTATCATCGCTTCCATCTCCCCGCAGCCGACGCTTTTGTTTGCCGCTGCGTGGTCCGGCAGGAATGCGTGAAACTGAATTGGGTACCTACAGATATATGTGTGCATAACTCGATTAAATATAAACGACCTTGATGAACTTTTGCCGTTTATTCTTATATTGATGCTTGATTTTGACATGATTATCATATTACATGATGGCGATAAAGATAACGCTTGCTTGCGATACGATTAAATATGTAAATCGATAAGTCTGCTTCACGATTGAGTAAATATAATTTACCCTGTCCACCAGTCAAACTAAAGAAGAAGCTCTCGCTTGCGATTATTCCATATCATTAAGCTGTTGTCCTTGGATTTTATAAGCACATAGAGCTCGATGCTAATCTAGCCAGATGTTTGAAAAATCGCAGTCTCCTGGTCTACCTGCATTACTTCTTTACTCGTGAGAGAAAAACAGAGAGAGGGAGAGAGACAGACGGACAGACAGATAAACAGAGAGAGAGAAATGGTCGCATTTGATGGCCCCTTTCAAACAGTACAACTTTTGTTTGGAACATTTGTTTCTGACGTTTTTATAAGACTACCAAATATTTGATAATGATCCGAAATATTTAGATTCGTATCATTGATACTGACCTTGAATGACGTTGACACTCTAACGTTTTTTATGCAGATTGAGGTGCTCTACGAGAAGGTTGAAAAAAAATACACTATTCTATTTAAAAAAGTTAACGTGACCTTCACTGTGCGTAAACGCCTCTACCGAAATTTTAAAAAATGGTCACATTCGATAGTCCTCTCCATACCGTGCAACTTTTGTTTGAAACATTTTTTTGTAACGTCGATAATTACCGAGTTATTTCGGGTGGCAGAGATAAAGGGGACACCCTGTATAAATTCGAGCGTGCTCGACGTGGATTGGTCCGATGAGTGTATAGAGGGGGGAGACTAGGAAGGGGGCGGGGCAAAGCTCGCGCACGGTCGCGAATGTACCGATTACCCACGCATTCCTTACAGTTATTTCGTCTTTAATTGCACTAACTATAAAGCGGATCGCACATGTATCGCGCTTTCAGTATATTTCACGCTCGGGCGTTGATTCCAAATACTCGTTTTATATATACATCCATACGTACATGTATACATATATCCATATTGAGACGGGTATCGTCTCACGCCGTCACAACTCCCGCGCAGCTCCGCCAGCGACAGTTAAATCCACAAGCCGGTCAGCCGAATCAGCTGATTGGGCACTGTCATCGACCTATCCATGCGAAGGAAAAGCACAATAATTAGACGAGGACAAACGATTTTTGACTATAAAAGGCCGAAATTTCACACCTTAGGGCGGACTTTCTCCAACTTGCAAATAAAAAGAAACAGGCTGTAGCATGGTCTCTGTCTTCCTAAAGAGACCTCTAGAGCTCTTTCTCTCTCATACATGCAACACCTTTAACCCCTTAACCTACGATTTAGATTCGAAGATGTTGGGCCGAAATTGTATACAAGCTCGCGCAGCGTTCGGGACGTTCGCACGACTTGTGTAACACGCTAATCCGGGCAATCGTAATTAGTTTGGCCCGATCATCGTACGCGGGCTATGCCCGCAATATTTACGTTTTGGCCAACCATCGTACGCGGGCTATGCCCGTCATTGTAGGTTAACCCTTAGAGGCCTGAGTACTTTCAAGCTTATGTGGTCCGCAGACGCATAGGCTGACGCATATATGCGTCCTTAGAACTCAAAGGGTTAAGGGGTTAAGAGACAGAGTGAGCGCGTGCCTTTTGATCTAGAGTATAGGCGTGGTAGTGGTGAACAGTGCGGGGGAAGGTATGCTGCAGGATGTATATGCTGCGACGTCTTCGCGAGCTCGCCCCTCTGTCTCTTTCGGTCTTATGCACTGCCTATAGCTCTTTCTCTTTCTCTCTTGAACAGAGCGAGTTGTATACTCTCTCTCTCTCGGCTCTTTTTACAAAGCGCTATCGCGCCCTCTTTCGGACGTAAGATCATCGACGTATTTGAAAATTTACAGGTAGTAAATACAATTAGGAGGACCCGTATTCCGCACAAACGTTATTGCCTTACGCATAATAATATAAATGTACATGTAAAACGATGAGATAAACTTTTATATTATTCAGAGATATGCCAGCTTAAAAATCGAATTCAAAAACGCCTTAAATAATTTTTCTATATCTTTTTTTAAAGTATATTCAGCAAACGTAAATTTTCAAAAAGAGATGCTTTTTGAAAAACCGATGTCTTTTAAGCGGGTGATTAAAAATCTCACAATTTATCGCAAAGAAATCTTCGATAGTACTGAAAAATATAAAAACTGCGAAAATAAAAAATTCTGGCGGTTACACCGTTTGATATTGCAACGGCTCGTATATATTATTCGTAATAATTGAAAAGATTATGCACTTGTTTTACGGAGGACATATTTTGCACCGTGCGTGTAGGGGGGGGGGGGGGGGGTACGTATAGAGGCATCATACGCTTCTCATCATGGGATTGGTATAGTGATATTCACCTGGTTATGATTCGCATCTTTCTTACAGCTCGTCTAAAGAATGTTTTGATATATACACTTGCGCAGCAATCCCCCCTATTGATGTCTCGCGGGGATGAGTCATAACGCTTTTACAAAATGCTGAAACATAGGCGCGTGACAATCGCCGTTGCAACGCTGCATGCTGCATTTTGAAATCAGTTTCAATTCAAGTCGCGACGGGTAAAGAACGCTCAAAATGTATCACCGTCTTATAAACAGCGTTAATTACCCTAACAAAATACGGAAAATGGAGCAGGTGTTTACTGCTAGCGTGTTGCCGGACCAGTTTAAATGTGTCGTGAATTTCAATTATTGGGAGCGCGTATACGTGCGAACGCGTCTTATGGATAGTGCGTGTTGGCAGCTTCAGAGGGAGATGCGCCGTTATTACGATGTTGAAAAGCGCGGTGTATCTGTCGATGTAACGACCCCCAAAAAAGGCGATTGTTACATAGTCGTGCTTGGTCCTGAGATTCACAGGTCCGTCGTCGAGGAGCCAACAAACACCGAGTGGCTTCGTGTGATTTATATCGACGACGGTTACGGTGAGTGCGCGGAGAGCCGCAGTGTGTACGAGGTTTCCGAGTGTTTTAAAAGTCCTCCCGCGTTAACGGCTCTGTGTGCGGTACCAACCCTCGAGCGGGCTACACGAGGCCGCGACCCTATGGACGCAACCCTATGGACGTACAGTGCTTCCGCTCGACCGAAACACTGATGGCCACCGTCCTCGACCGCGAGAGGCACTGCACCGTCAGGTTGACGATTGGGGATGACGCATGTGCCTCCTTTTTGTTATAACGTGCGCGAAAAACAGGGTGTCAAAGGGTGAAAAAAGCGTCTCAGTGAACTCGGCGAAAAAATATAAAAAATATTAAATTATAAAATCAAAAATAGAAAAATTGAAAGTGTACATTAAAACAGCGCGCTGCTATGCCGTCACGCTCCATCCCTCCTCCTCCACCCGCGCACCTCACCCTCCCCCCGCATCCGCGGCCGCGCCCGCTCCCCGCGAAGTCGGCGGCCGCGGAGTGATCACCAAAAAATAAAAGATTAAAAGAAGAAACAATTTAAAAAAGAAAAAAGCATAAGCGCACTATGAACAGCGCTCCACTATACCGACACGCCCCATCCCCCTCTAAGCCACCAAAAAATAAAAGATTAAAAAAGGAAAATTAAAAACGGAAGGACCCCAACCCAAAAATAAAAGAGTAAAAAAGAAAAAATTTAACAAAAGGAAAATACGTACTATGGCGTCACACTACACACACATTTTCAAGGTAAGTAATATTCTAAAGTCAAAGATGGTGAGAGAGAGAAAGTAATAAAAAAGAAGAAACGTATTCGTACTATGGCGTCTTTAAACAATTTAACAAATAAAAATTGTAAACATAAAAATAACAATTATAAAAAATTTTCAAGCCTGCACACTTCTATGAACAGCGCTTCACTATACCGACACGCTCCATCCCTCCCTGCCCCCCGCGCCCACGACCGACCGAGCCACGGACACTCACAATCAGCGGCTGTGGAGTGGGGATAAAAAAGCGTACTATGGCGACACACTCCATCCCCCCTCTCCTCCCCCCGCGACCACGACCGGCCGAGCCACGGACACTCGGCGGCCACGGAGTGTGGGAACAGAGAGGAGATAGGAGTGGGGGTGGCCACAGTGCACAACATATTACTAAAATGTATGCGTAATATTATTTTAGTTACGTAACTGTAAACGCCGAGAGAATACTCGATAGATATACATATGTACATCATTAATTAGCCCCGTACTCGCGGACAAGCTCACCTGAAACAACATTCAATCGAGCGTAAGTTTAATTAGAAACGTGCGAAAGGTGTTCAAAGATAATATATTTGTTAAATATTCGATCGTTCGAGAAGCCTTGATCGATCGGCAGCCAATTAAAGCTGCCGAATAAGTTAAGTTATGCCGGATATATCAACGTCGGTAATAAGTCATTGCGTTCTTGATTGTTGCCAGTATATACGACCTCGTGTGCTGAAAACACTTGATATCCGATACCCGATTCGCCGGTGGGGAGATATTAGAGAAAACCGTTAAAAAGACTCGAATTTCTATCATCGTGACATCGTCGTTCTCGATCTGTCCTCGAGAACAGGTCGATCTTAGGAAATTTTCGTTACTGAGTAAAAGAATCGTACCTCGATTCCTAAAAATCTAAAATGCGTCTTGGTAAGTATAACTACTCATTTTTCGCTAAATGAATTAGTAAAATATGACTAAAATTTAGTGAAATTTGACTAATTCAGATTTAGAGAGTACATTATGCGTTTATTTTCAGTTTTATTAATCGGTGTTGTCGCTTCGTTCGCGACGATTTCCGTCAATGCCGGGTTATATGAGGATGAAGAGAACGACGTGCCTCTGAACTCTATAATTGATAGCGTTAACACGTTCTCATTGAACTTCTTCAAGGTACGCACATGCTGCACTGGATTAACGAACGAAGCTTTAAATTTTGTTATTGTTATTATTATTATTATTATTGTTGTTGTCATCGTCGTTCGCAGACCGCAGCGGCTGAACACGAGAACAATCTTATATGCTCGCCCATCGGCGTTTCCACGGTACTATCGATGACGTATAATGGCGCTAGAGGAAATACCAAGAGGCAGATGCGCGAGGGTCTCGCACTTCCAAATGACGATAATGTTACCAATGCGGGATTCCACAGCATGTTCAAGAAGTTGAGGGTACGAATTGCACGCAATCAAATTAACACCATCGTTATATCGATATCGTTCTCGCTTTATCTTCGATACACGCGATTCGATCTGTTCATTGTCGATATAATTGCAGAACATCCCAGGAATCCATCTACATTTGGCTAGCGGGATCTTCGTTGACGACGGTGTCCAGGTTCAGTCCAGCTTTGAGAAATTGACAAAGGAAGTCTTTTCCTCGGAAGTTCAGTCACTCGATTTTGGAAACTCAGTGGTGGCGAGCAACGCCATCAATAAGTGGTCCGAGGATAACACTAATGGCATTATCAAGAATCTCGTGACGCCCGGTAAGAGCCGCCGAATATCTAACTATCCCTCGCTGTCGTATCGGAGACTAGAAGGTTCTTCTCGATCGACATCGTCCCATTCCGTTTGTTAACCCTGATTTCTTCCTCACTCATCGAGCGTACTTAAATTTGATACTTTCATCACGCTCGTCCATACAGCCGATGTTGACAGTAACACGCCTCTCGTACTCGCCACCGCCGTTTATTTCAATGGCGCTTGGGCTAAGCCATTCTCCGTTGATAACACGACAGATCGTCCCTTCTATATCAACGCCAAGAAAAGAATAAATATTCCGACCATGTTCCAAGAAGATGATTTCGGATATGGAGAACTTGACTATCTCGGCGCCAGCTTCATCGAGCTTCCGTACCAGGTAAATTTATCCTGCTTGGGCACATCGCAATGATAAACATCACGGATGGTTTTCTTTTCTTTTGTTTCTTTGCATTTTTGGTTTTCTTGATACAAATATTACTCGATATAAACGATTAATCATTAAATACCAGAGCACGGACTTCGCGCAAGAGACTAGCATGTTCATCATTCTTCCGAATGAGGTAGACGGTCTTGCCAACGTGATTAAGAACCTTGACAAGCTTACAATGCACGACCTTCTGGACAACCGTGTACAGAACCTCCCGGTTTACCTGCCGAAATTTAGAATCACATCGGAACTTTCGCTCAAGAATACCCTACAAACGGTGAGTGTCTCACTGGATCAAATTTCAATTGGAAATTGTAGAATCGTAAAGGTAACGAAAGCTCGCTTCCCGCCCCTCGAAACTATATCGTTCCTTGTGAATTTTCGCAGATGCAAATGACTGATATGTTCGACAACCAGTTGAGCGACTTTAGTGGAATCTTCGGTTCGCGATCTATTACCATCAGCAAGATTGTGCAGAAAGCTTTCATCGACGTCGACGAAAAGGGTAGCAAGGCAGGAGCATCGACCTGTAAGTCCATCCAAGCTTTTTTCCCTATACACATTTTGGGGGATTTGTCATAAATTCACTTCTAGTTTTTAACGATCTCGATAAACTCTTTTCGCCATGTCCAGATAATTCGGTCATTCGGTTTTTGACATCTACCCTAAAATCGTAGATTCTCGACAGAGGCTTTGTTTTTGGAAAAAAAAGAACGATTTGTGAACGGGAATAAGCCAAAAATTAATAATAATTTGTCTTCATCCTACTATCTGGCGGGCATATATAAAAGTTTGGCTTTGACAGCAAAATATGTTGTTTGAAATATGTAAACATTGATAACTATCGATAATTCGACCTGCTCACTCGTATAGTGAACGGTCTAGTTAATTCCACGCTCGATCGTCCAAAAAATTGCTAGAATCGTTACTAAAAACATGTCGAACCTTCGATATAAATAAACAAAATCCGAAATCAACGATGAAAAAAAATAAATGTAGCGGGTAAGTTTGACTTTGTGAATGAAGATGCACACATTCATCGGATGAATATTTTTTCAGTTGAAACCACGACCAATAAATCAGGCACTAGGCCCGTCGTATTCCGAGCGGATCGTCCTTTCCTCGCTATCATCGCTACCATCGCCCCGAAGCCGGCGATTTTGTTTGCCGCTGCATGGTCCGGCAGGAATACGTGAAACTGAATTGGACACCTACATTTTTATGCGTGCATAAGTCAATGAAATATAAACAATCTTGATGAACTTTCGTCGTTTATTCTTAAATCGTCCTTCACCTCGATGTATGTTTGCCACCTTCGTACCTACTTCCAGTTTAATTTGCCCGGAAGAACGGGACGTGAGATACGACTTTCGAAAGAACAAATATTATCGTGGTTGACACGTGCATTCGCGTTGTTTACTTTCGAAGATTACCACTTCGTTCCTCTCGACTCATTTTTTTGAACGTCGTGTCGAACGATAGCGATAAAGATAAAGCTTGCGACACGATCAAATATGTAAATCGATAAGTCTGCTTCATGATTGAGTAAATATAATTAATCGGGTCAATGAATCAAACACAAGAGGAAGCTCTTGGGATTATTCCATATCATTAAGGTTTGCGTGTTTTCCTTCAATTTTATAAACAGATAGAGCTTGATGCTGATCTAGCCACATGTTAGAAAAATCACAGCCTCCTGGTCTAACTGCATTACTTTTTTACTCGTGAGAGAAAAACAGATTTCAAACAGTACAACTTTTGTTTGGAACATGTGTTTGTGACGTTTTATAAGACTACCAAATATTTGATAATGATCCGAAATATTTATATTCGTATAATTGATACTGACCTTGAATGACGTTGACCCCCTAACGTTTTTTATGCAGATTGAGGTGCTCTACGAGAAGGTTGAAACAAAAATACACTATTCCATTTAAAAAAGTTAACGTGACCTTCACTCTGCATAAACGCCTCCACCGAAATTTAAAAAAATAGTCACATTCGATAGTCCCTGCCATACCGTGCCACTTTTGTTTGGAACATTTTTTTGTAACGTCGATAATTACCGAGTTATTTTGGGTGGCAGAGATAAAGGGGACACCCTGTATAAAGTCGAGCGCGCTCGACGTGGATTGGTCCGATGAGCGTATGGAAGGGGGGGCAATGCTAGCGCACCGTCGCGAATGTACCGATTATCCCCGGATTCGTTACAATTATTTCGTCTTTAATTGCATTAACGACTCTCTAAATCCGAATTAGTCAAATTTCACTAAATTTTAATCATATTTTACTAATTGATTTAGCGAAAAGTGGGTCGATAATGATTAGTGAAAAATCACGGATTGGATTAGTAAAAAATGATTACTATAAAAATTAGTAACATTTGACTACACAATTAGTAGAGAGGACAGCTGATATGTTCATGCACAAGCCGATTGTAATTCCTCGCGTGAATAATATGTAATAATCTCATACGCAGCGACAAGAAAACGAAACGTTCATACACTTTTTGCTTTTCCCCTTACAAACTTTTATAAAATAAGATTCGTCGTTTCACACTGCACATTAACTCACTGACACGAGAAAATGACGCCTCCGACATCACAATGGCAGAACAAAGGAAGTATAGGGTCGGGTGCAGGCGCCTGTGATTGGTCGATCGCTGAGCCCTGTACTAATTGATTAGTGATCATGTAATATCACTAATGAATTAGTAAACTGTATTGACTAAATAATAGCCAATCGTATTACTAACTTGCTTTAGTAACCCTAATTTACTATTTTTTTACTATTCTATTGGTGAAACGGTGCTTTTATCACTATTTCACCAGTAGAACGTGCATTTACTAATTGAATTAGTCAATTTTTCACTAATTCAGATTTAGAGAGGATATTAATGCGGAATGCGCATGAATCGCGTTTTCATTATATTTCACGCTTGGGCGTTGATTCGCTGGCCCCCGGGCCCTTCGAAAATGTATTCGCGTATAGATACTGTGCTTTGTTACATTGTCACAATACGAGGCGAATTATAAATCGTGATCCGAATCGAAAACTTTTATACAATCAATGAACGAGGCGATCAATGTTCTCCGATAAAAATTTTATTTATTTTGGTTTTTGCGATAAATTTGGTTGTTTTATTTTTCTTATTTTTATCAGCCTAAATACCAGAAATAACGTCTCCATAAAATTTATAATTTTAAATAAAATAAAAATATAATAACGATAATTATCAAAAATCAATTTTCCTTATTTTGTAATAAATTTTGCTGTTTTATTTGTTTTATTTTTATCCAAGCAAATACCACAAATACCGTCTGCATAAAAATAATAACTTTAAATGAAATATTAACAAATATAATAACAATTATTATCAAAATTGTTTTGAAAATTTGACGAATTGATATTCCTCGCTCAAATAAATTAACCCAGAAATAAACAAACACTCGTAAACAAACACACCGAAAAACAAACAAAAAAAAATCCGCAACAAACGACGTTTTTTTGAGAAAATATCGTCCCATCGTCCAAAATTGCAATCTAAAATACGAAACGTTTAAATATCTTACAGAACGGTAGAAGTCCGCTGTTGCTAGCAGCCGCCGCGGGACACTCTGAAATCTGCGACATCCTCGTACTACGCGGTGTCGACGTCAACGCTGCAGACAACGTGAGTCGTTTATTTTACATTTTATCCTTCATTTTTATTCCTTTTATTTTTTTTTGTAAATTCTTCATTTATCTTCCGTTATCCCGCAACGAAATTGAAAATTTAATATAATTCCCTGATTTAACGCACGTAGAGAGTCGTAAGAAGCGTCGACTCGATGATACTCCGTTGCGTTCCTGTACTCCCATGTGTATAAAGGACTGTGCGAAAACGCGGCAAAACACTTTTAAACAACTAAAAATAAAAAAATTAAAAAACGAAAAAAAAATATAGATAGATACGTTTTGCGCTCGTTTGACTCGGTGAAAAGACGAAAGGGGAATCCTCTCTTTGAAGAGCGCGAGGATAACTCGCCAAGCCGCCGCCGCCGCCTCCTTAGATTAAACGTTTTTTTGTCATCCGCGACGATTCATCATCGTCTATTACATTACACAGGGAGAGAGAGCCCCCTCGGTGTAAAAGCGCCGCGACTGCGTAAAGTCTCTCGTCGCTCGGAGAGACCTCTCGACTTCTTGGCGTTTAGGTTCTTTTTTTTTTTACATTTTTTTTTTGTTTTTTTCTTTGTTTGTTTATTTTTCTTTTTCTTTTTTCTTTTTCTTTGACTCGTCCCGAGCGACCACATCGTTATCCACTTCTCCCTGGGACGACGCCAGGACGCGCTCCTCGGGCGTTTAATTATCCGTTGAACGATTCAACCGCTAGGCTCGTTGCGAAATTTATGCCCCGCGAGATTTCTGTACACCTTCTCTCGCTTCTGTGTCGTGCGTGTCTCTTTGGAACGAGGATTTGAGCGACGAGCGAGAAGATATAGCCGAATTTTTTTTTTCACGATAAATTAAAAACAATTTTTTTTCTTCTCTTGAAATTTTCAAAAGGCTTTCGAGATTGGAGAGAAATGTTTTTTTTTGTGTTTGGCAAAATTAAACGAGAAGCGTTGGGTAAGGAGGGAAATTTTTGAAGAAATTCGCGATTTTTTTTTTTTTTTTTTTTTTTTTTTGAGAAAAAATTCTAATATAATTGAATTTTTTTATTTTGTAAATTTTTCCATCTTAGCGAAAGTCTACAAATCTTTCGAGTTTCGCTGCGAGATGGCGCTTTTTATCAATTTTCCGTATCAATTTTTTCATTTCCAAATGACGCAATTTTTGTTTCGTCAAAAATTGAAAATAACAAAAATTCTTTTCTTTTAACATTCTTCACTTCCCGATCGACAAATTCTTAAAAATTTCATACGAGAGAACGTTTCGCGCTCGTCGTCCGCGAGTTAAATTCAAATGCAAAACGAGTTCGCGAGAATCTCTAAAGAAGATTTCGCGCGTAAAAAAAAAATTTTCTTACCACTCGATCATTCGCATCCCATAAATATTCAATTCTTATTCATCGTTGCCAAGAACGCGATCTCCGGTCACGGGCGGTTGAACCGGTGCGTATTAGACGCATCCTTCGCGAACTTTATGGTCCTCCGGTAATTGATAATTAAAACGAACGAGAAGTCTCGGCTGTGATTAGTGACCGAGGTTGTGTCAAAAAAAATTAAAACGTCACGAGAGAATGAGAAATTGCGTGGGAGTGGGGGAAGGGGGCGGCGCGAGAGGGGGAAGATCGGTGGGGGGGCGTAAGAGGGAAAGATGGAGGGGGCGTGAGAGGGGGGGGGTTAAGAAGGAAAGGTGGAGGGGTCGTGCGAGAGGGAAGATGGGGGGGGGGAATATTCAAACGAATATCCCCCCGTTTGATATTCAAACGAGCTTTAGCATAGCTAAAGCTCGTTTGAATATTATATTTGAATATAAACGAGATACTTTTCCGTATCTCGTTTACCTATACGTACGAATATTGGCTCGTCGTTCGATCCAGTCACGTACTAATCTGCATACGAATTCATAGTCGAGCAAATGTGTGATTGAAACACGCCATACCGTTAATTTGATAACGAAGACGAACGGTTTCGATCGTTGGAATGGAAACGAGATAAGAAGCCTCGAGCTGTATACATAATATGTATTTGTATAATAAAAAAATAAACGAAAGAATGAGAAGATAAAGAAAAAAGAAGAGAATATTATGTCGACGAGATAAAAAGGAAATTGACAATTAATCGAAACGACATGTGGAATTATCGGATCGACGATCTTTATCGATAGATTCATTAAAAATAGATGGAACGATTATCTGGGAATATTTGATTGATTTACGATGTATGGGGCGTTCTTTGTAAAATTCTGGGAAAAAGTAAAATTAAAATTGCAATTCTTTTACGTTTGATTGGTTATTATTATTATTATTATTATTATTATTATTATCTTGAAAATAATTATATTTAAAAAAATAAGTCGATTTTAATAATACCTGCGAGGTGAAAATAAATCACAGATAAAATTTCAAAAATATTAACGTTCATTGCAAATTTCTATTGCTAAAAAAAATTCATTAACGATTTAACACGGAAAGCCCCGTACATCGATGTTGATCGAACGAGAAGGAAAAAAACGAATTCTTTCTAGCTTATTCTCTCACGAGTCTCGCCTCGATTCTTTTTCCTCCCGGTGTGTAATCATCACTCGATGATAAGAAAAAAAAGAAACAGATCCGAGCAAAACTCACTCGCCGTACTATTTCTATCTCTTTCTTTCAACGGGCATTGCGCATTCCAGATAAGTTCGATCGTTCGTCAAGGTTTTGTTACAATTTGTCAGATGTGTACAATTTTCCACGCCGAGAGACGATCTCCTAGTCGGCAATCGCAGGTAACTAACGCATGCGCACATACACACGTGCGCATGCGCACACATCAGGCCAAGTGAGCAAGAGAAAGAGCAAGGTGGCAGGAAGACGCCCGCGAGAGGGACAACGACTTCGAACGTAGTCGAACGGACATTGATACGAGCCAGTTTTACCGTGAATCCCACTTTAGTTCTCGCACGTCGTACACAAGGGAGAACAGTTTCTGGTCCATACGACCGATCGTAGAAGATCTCTTCTCTCCCGACTTACATGTATATGTATATATATATATATTTATAAAGTCGATGTGTGCGTGTGAGACCTGTCGCCAGTTTTTTTACCTGACAATTTGTCCCGGTGGCAAAACACTCGGCGTTTCATTACTTTCCTGCGACAATTTTCTCGCCAGTGATTCGCGAGAATCTGCAACCATTACGTCCCTCGACTCCTTCGACCTTGGCGCCATATACGATTTACTACTGATGGATCGAAGATCGTTGGAAAAAATTTAAAAAAATTAATTGTCTAAAGAAAAAACATTGTTTACGTTTTTATCGTTACGTTATTTATATTTATTCGGGTTGTTATTACTTTCCTACGACAATTACGTCCTTTGACTCCTTCGACCTTGGCGCCATGTACGATTTACTACTGATGGATCGAAGATCGTTGGAAAACATTTAAAAAAATTAATTGACTAAAAAAAAACATTGTTTACGTTTTTATCGTTACGTTATTTATATTTATTCGGGTTGTTATTACTTTCCTGCGACAATTACGTCCTTTGACTCCTTCGACCTTGGCGCCATATACGATTTACTACTGATGGATCGAAGATCGTTGGAAGAAATTTAAAAAAATTAATTGTCTAAAGAAAAAAACATTGTTTATATTTTTATCGTTACGTTATTTATATTTGTTCGGGTTGTTATTACTTTCCTGTGACAATTACGTCCTTTGACTCCTTCGACCTTGGCCCCATGTACGATTTACTACCGATGGATCGAAGATCGTTAGAAAAAATTAAAAAAAATTAATTGTCTAAAGAAAAAACATTGTTTGCATTTTTATCATTACGTTATTTATATTCATTCGCGTTATCGATACGAGCTTACTCGCTTCTCGCAGGTAATTAAATTATCGTGTGTTTAATTATAAATTCATGAATTATGAATTAAAATATAAATTAATTAATTACAAAATAAATTACCAATTTATTAATTCCAAATTAAATTACAAACTTCTTCTCATTAACAAGATATTATAGATAATTAATAAACTGACGAATAATATTACTGAATTTTTAATAATAATAATAATTTCGATAACGAACGCAAACCATTTATCACAATCTTTTATTCTCCAATATTTTTCAATATTTGTTTCGATCGCTCGTCATCAAAGTTCACCGACAGTTGGGCCGAGTGTTTCGCTCCTAGAACGAGGTCATTTTTCATATTGCTCGAGACCCGCGATAACGACAATAAATCATAATAATAAAACGCATTATTATTTAGCCGAACGTTATATCTCGCTGTTATAAACGGTAATAAATCATAGCGGTCGGATACAGCTTTGATTAAACTAGAAAAACGAATAAAAAATTAAAAAAAAAAAAATTTCATGGTACGACCGTATAAAGGACTGTTCAAAGGATATCGTGGCGAGGCAATCAGAATCTTCGAGAGAGAGGGAGAGAGAGAGATTCTTTGCTGCGTGTGCTATCTCCTCGTTGCATCGACGCGTGCGCATCACGAGGGATCGAGCGCTGCAGTCGATCGATCGATCGATCGATCGGGTCGAACGGTACGAGGTGCATGGTGGGGAATAGGAGGAGGAGGAGGAGGAGAGGGGGGGGGGGAGGTAGCACGCATCATCGTTGGGTCACACAATGGACCTATTGGCGATGCCGAGAAGCTCTCTGGCATCGGTGAGTGACAGCCAATCTTTCGCGGTGCTTGATACCTCGCGCAAACGGTCATCCGAGATACATCGATACGTATATGTGTATAGCTGTATAGATAGATTGATAGATAGGAAGGAACGAGAAAGGAGAAAATACGATAAGAAGAGAAAACGAAAGGGAGAAGTGAAACACGTTCGGTTAAGATTCGTACGGCATGGGACAAGTCCCTTTAAATCGAAGATAAGAACTAACTTTCAAGCTTTTTTTAAATGATTGAAAGATTAAAAAAAAATTTTTTTTTTAAGGGTTTTTTCTTCGTTCGATTATTTTCATGGGAATTAATATAATTATCGATGTGATTTGAAGATTATTTTTAATATATTGTTGTTTTAATTGCTATTATTTATTTATTTATTTATTTGGGAGTTTTTAAATAATGTTTAATGTTTTCTTTTTGTTGTTTATAAAATTAATCAATAATTGAGAAATAATAATCATAATAATCGATACAATAATGTATTTATTTAAATTTGCAATTTATGTTCCGTTGAATTAAAAATTAATACAGTTATATAAATTTGAAACCTTTTTTTTATACGAACAAAGTCTTTTTTTTTACGTTTTTTCTTCATTCGATTATTTTCATGGAAATTAATATAATTATCAATATGATTTAAAGATAAATTAAAATATATTATTGTTTTAATTGCTATTATTGATTTATTTATTTATTTCTGAATTTTTGTTAATAATGTTTAATTTTTTTCTCGTATTTATAAAATTAATCCAAAATTAAGAACTAATATTTATAATAATGCAATAATGAATTTACGTAAATTTGCAATTTATATTGCGTTGAATTAAAAATTAATACAGTTATATAAATTTGAAACTTGAAACTTTTTTTTACGTTTTTTTCTCATTTGATTATTTTCATGCGAATAAATATAATTATTGATCCAATTTAAAGATCAATTTAAATATATCATTACGTTAATTGCTATTATTGATTTATTTATTTATTTAAGAATTTTTGTTAATAATACTTGACTTTTTTTTTCGTATTTATAAAATTAATCAAAAATTAAGAAATAATATTTATAATAATCGATGCAATAATGAATTTATGTAAATTAATAATTTATATTGCTTCGAATTAAAAATGATTAAATTTATATAAATTTATTCTCTCGTATATAACATTATTGGTACGATGTAGCGATCGTTTGTCACTTCAAAGTTTGCATCGCGCTTGAACACTTGATATTGATTAACGCTGTTGGTTAAAAAAAAATTAAACAAAGAACGACGTACGAAAGTTGTCGAAGTCAATAGTGAGTTTGAGAATGAGTAAACGAACATGTTTGCACTTCCCTCCCCTCGTCGTGATTTCCGGCAACGCACTTAACACGACCATTACACAGATATTCACCGACTCTTCAATTCTCGTGTTTTACCACGCTCTCTCATTCTCGTCCACACAATGACGATAAGTGCGCACGAGACACACGGGACGAACAGTTCAATTCGCAGGTACGAGTTAAGAACGTTCCGGGGTGTTAAACGACGCGCTAATTATTCGAATTTGCGATTATACAAAAGGATAAACAAAAATTATTTTATCAATTTTTTATTATATTTTTTAATATTTTATCGATATAATTTTTATTATATGTTTAAATATTATATCGATATAATTTTTGTTATTTTTTTAAATATTTTATCGAATTTTTATTTATATAGATAATGAAAAATATTTTATCCATTTTTGATTATATTTTTTAATATTTTATCCAATTTTTATTTATATAGATAAACAAAAAATATTTTATCCATTTTTGATTATATTTTTTAATATTTTAGCCAATTTTTATTTATATGGATAAACAGAAAATATTTTATCAATTTTTTATTTATATGGTTAAACAGAAAATATTTTATCAATTTTTTATTATATTTTTTCAACATTTTATCTATATAATTTTAATACAATATTTTATCGAATTTTTATTTATATAGATAAACAAAAAATATTTTATTCATTTTTGATTATATTTTTTAATATTTTATCCAATTTTTATTTATATGGATAAACAGAAAATATTTTATCAATTTTTGATTATTTTTTTTCAACATTTTATCTATAAATTTTAATACAATGTTTTATCGAATTTTTATTTATATAGATAAACAAAAAATATTTTATCCATTTTTGATTATATTTTTTAATATTTTATCCAATTTTTATTTATATGGATAAACAGAAAATATTTTATGAATTTTTGATTATTTTTTTTCAACATTTTATCTATATAATTTTAATACAATATTTTATCGAATTTTTATATATATAAATAAACAAAAAATTGTTTATATTGCTAAAAACATCTTTGTTATAAAAAAAAAGAACGTAAAACTGACAAAAAAAACTTGGGTACTTGAAAAATCAATGAAAATAACAAATTGTCATTGATCTTGAAATCAATTTAAAAAAAAACTCGTGAAGAAAATATTCCCAAATTACGTAATCAGCAAAATCGAACAAAATAAAAAAAAAGAGCGTTTCGAAGGAAACAAAGAAAAACGTTGTAAAAATGAAACGTCCAGAAGAACGAACGATTTAAAAAAAAAAAACGGTAGAACGAATGAAAAAAAACAGGCCACTCCCTAGACGACCCCGGATCAAGCGTATGAAGCCCAGGAACCTCGAGGAAACTTCCGAAAGACGTTTATAACCGTGAAATTTACGACGGGGTGGTTGGTGATGCCATTCGCGCTATAAACTTCGTGGAATCCTCCTTTAACCTGGCCTGCCTACTATCTCCTCCCTTGTGAGAGATATGCACATATAAAGAGGAAAGAAGTGGTGAAGTGCGAGGAACGCGAGAGAACTTTTAAGATAGCGAGAAAGAGAGAGAGAGAGAGAGAGAGAGAGAGAGTGAGAGAAAATGAGGGGCGGGGGGGGTTAAGAAATACACGCACCGTATGGTCTTCCACTTTGCTGGATGCTTGCTCGCAGCATCGGGGCGGAATTTCTTGATGTCCAGCGCGCATGTCCAAACCCCCTTGGTGCGCAAAACTCCGTGAAGCGCTGAGGTGCTGTGGCGAGAGAGCAAAACTCCTCCTCCCCTTACTCCTACCATCGTCGAGCGCTTCGCGCCCAACACCGATTTACCGCCTCGGCACTTTGAATAAATCAAGAAAGTCTCTTCTCGGAAAAGACAAAAGTCTTCTCACATTCCCGGTTGGAGCTTACGCAGTACTTCGGTGAGAAATGTACGTTGTGTTAGTAAGAAAGAGAGAAAAACATTTTTTTTTTTGATTGGATGAGGCTGGATTTTTTTATTGTATTTATAATTTTATTCTTTTCTGAGGAAGGGGTGGGGGGTTGGAAGAGAGGGAAGTTCGATAGTGGACAAGACAAAGTTGGAAAAATTGGGAGAAAACATTTTTTTCAGACTGGATGGAGCTGGGTTCTTTTTATTGGATTTTTAATTTTATTCCTTTCTGGAGGAAGGGGTTGTGGGGTTGGAAGAGAGGGAAGTTCGATTGTGGACAAAACAAAGTTGGAAAAATTGGGAGAAAACATTTTTTTTTAGACTCGATGGAGCTCGATTTTTTTAATGCATTTAAAATTTTATATCTTTCGGGAGGAAGGAGTTGTGGGGTTGGAAGAGAGGGAAGTTCGATAGTGGACAAGACAAAGTTGGAAAAATTGGGAGAAAACATTTTTTTTTAGTCTGAATGGAGCTGGGTTCTTTTCATTGGATTTTTAATTTTATTGCTTTCTGGGGAAGGGGTTGTGGGGTTGGAAGAGAGGGAAGTTCGATAGTGGACAAGACAAAGTTGGAAAAATTGGGAGAAAACATTTTTTTAGACTGGATGGAGCTGGGTTCTTTTTATTGGATTTTTAATTTTATTCCTTTCTGGAGGAAGGGGTTGGGGGGTTGGAAAAGAGGGAAGTTCGATAATGGAGAAGACAAAGTTGGCTTTTTACCATAGGGAGATTATGAGAAATAAGAGGCAAAGGAATGTCGAAGAAAAATTTGGAAAAAAACATTTGTTTTAGACTGGATGAGGCTGGATTTTTTTTATTGTATTTTAAATTTTATTCCTTTCTGGGGGGAGAGGTTGTGGGGTTGGAAGAGAGGGCGATTCGATAGTGGAGAAGACAAAGTTGGCTTTTTACCATAGGGAGATTGTGAGAAATAAGAGGAAGAGGAGGGTCGAAGAAAAATTGGCAACGTCTCCGAGAGAAGATATCCGCGTAGGAATTTGACACGCGGCGAGGATGAGTTTCCAGCCGTGGCACTCGGCGTGTGTGGCTACGCCTCGATATGCCCGAAGACTCGTGCCATATACGAAGCCTGTAATTACGGCTCTCTTTCTCTCGCGAGAAATAGCCTCGGAGAGAAAGATGCGAATGGAAGAATGAGAGAGAGAGAGAGACAGACGGATAGACAGGCAGACAGACAGAGAGAAAGAGAGACAGAGAGAAAAAGATGGAGAGAGACGGAGAAAAAAGGGCGAGAGAGAGGGGGAAGGAGGGGGAGGGGGTAAAAGGACTGGCGATGTCCAGTACGAAGTTTCATAGGCGGCTTCGTGGGCGAACTTGGTCGTCAATATCGTGACGTGTATAATATTGACTCGAAGACCTCTAGTAACTATTTCCACCCTTGTCTGTCCTATTGGGCCATGTGAGGGCCCTTGACTCGAGAACTGCCATAAAATTTTGTTTCATTTCAACTCTTCTCTTCTCGTTGTAACGACGAGACTGATGGAACAACGAGATTGATGGGAAAATGAACAGTCGAATTAATTTTGCTATTTTGATATTAATTTTATTTAAACAATTTTTTTTTATATAAAAAACATTTAACTTTGATTAAACATTGTTTCATTTCGTGTGAAATTAAATCGTTTCTTTGTTAAACGAATTTTATTAAATTGAAAAAACAATAACAAAAAAATTCTTTTTTTTTTTTGTATCGTTCGCGAAATTTCGTTCGAGGGATTTTTGTCGAGTCTCGACGCCAATGCGAAAAGGGCATAAGTGAGCCTCGCGCGCATTAGACCCGTCTCTCTCTCTTTCTCTCTCTCCCTTTTTTTTCTCGCGTCTGGCCAGGCGAAATTCCCAAGGACGAAGATGATCTTCGCTCGTCGAGATATATTATAGTCTCTCATTTTGGTTTGCAACGAGAGTGAACGAAGGAGAGAGTGAGAAGAGACGAAGAAGAGAAGAAAAACGGGAAGCACAACCGTGTGCAGAAAAGCAATAAGCCAACTGGTAAGCAGGAGTGGCAACAGGAACGAAGGAGCTCCTCCTTCTCGTTTTTACGATCCTCTCTCTCTCTCTCTCTGTCTCTCTACGCTCGATCGCTCGACGAAATCTAATTTAGCTAACGAGAAATAATTACACCGGGTCTATTCTTAAAGTCAAATGCCACGTTATTTCGTTCCACGAAAGCGCGTGCCTCCTCCACAAATATTTTTATTCTACCTTGACCGTGAAAAATCTCATCCCACCCCTCTCTTTTTTTTATCAAAATTCTTCCCATCTTTCTTGTTCGCACCTTGTAAAAATCATTTTTTATCGCTCTTCGTTAAACTTCTTCTGTTTATTTGTTTGTTTTGTTTTTTTAACTTGTTCATTATTTTTTCAAGATAATTGAGCAATTCTGAAATTGCTTAATCACGTTTCTACGACGGTGGCAATTATTTCGTAATAATCGTATCGTTGATTTCGTCCGATCGTTTGTTTTTTTCTTTTCTGTTCTTTTTTTTTTATCTTTTCCTTTTCTTTTTCTTTCATTTAAGTTCAATTTCGAACGCACTTGTTAAAAACGTTCGATTCGCTCCCGTGGCGTACTTTCACCCTAATTACATAGAATCTTGAACGTACGATATGAAATATCATGTCGAGAGCAAGAGCACGTTGTATCGTGCCAGTAGCCATTACATATATAATATGTAATCAGGTCTCTCTCTCTCTCTCTCTCTCTCTTTCTCTCTTTCTCTCTCTCATTCTATCCTTCTCTTCTTCATGCTCAATCGTTTCGCGTCTAATGCCAAAGGATTATCGAAGGTAAGCCCGCGCTTACGAGTCTCCCTACATAGCGAAAAAGAGAGGCGGAGAGGGGCAGGGTGGGGGGGGGGGGGGGGATATTACATATTGCGTTTTCGCCAAGGAGATAGTCATACATCTCCCTTGTCACAAGAGCCCACGGGAATATTATATCAACTTTGGTTCATACATGCTTATTTGCACATTGTATAAGCCATTCTCTGTCGAATTGATCAAATTTTAATCGATATTCGAAAAGAAATTTGTATCTTAAAAATCATACAAATTTAATATTTTATAGATTTTTTTAGTGTGAAATTTTGTTGGGATATTTGTCTCGTTCTAATTAATCTTTTTTTTTTTCACTAAAAGCAGAATAATAATAATAATAATAACAATATTGTAATAATTTAGAAAATTCTCAATATATTAAAAATTTAATTAATAATTCGATTAACAAATCATACAAATTTAATATTTTATAAACTTGTTTACTGTTCAATTTTCTTTACGACGTTTGTCTCATTCTAATTTATTTTATTTTTAACTAAAAACAGAATAATAATAATAATTTAGAAAATTCCTAATAAACTAAAAATTTAATTAACAATTTTACCTTTAACAAATTCGAGATATAAAAAAATTCAATGACTTTTATAAAATTGCCTCGTTGACACGGAACGACCCATACGTTACGTATATATTTAAAAGGGCCCACGGGGAGCCCTAATTACGCGTCCACGCCCGAACGCACTATTTATTCACAATGGTAAAAGTGCTACTCGGTCTGTTATTAAATAATCATTCGATTATAACGGACGATGTATAACGCGTCTCTCCCTCTCCTCTCTCTCCCCTCTCTCTCTCTTTCGATCGACGAGAATATTATTATTAGAAAACCCGTGCCGTCGGACTTTCGTACGATCGTACGTTGAACGTCAACGTTCAAGAAACTGTGCTATCGTTAGTCGTTGTAGTAAATATGTACTCTCACGTGTGTGCATGTGTGTGTGTGTGAATGTGTGAAAGTGTGTGCGCGCGCATACGAGACTTGAACCAAGTCGGGCAGTGTACTAAATGGAGCGTAATAATCGTAGCCGGTTCAACATCTTATAATTATCGGAGAGACGCATCCTCGTCCCATCGATACGCACAGAGCCGTATCTCTTCCATCAATTTTCTCCCATAAATCCCAAGATTTTTATATTTCTCGTCGTCTCGTACAATTTTTAAATCCGTCGTTGATCCTGCTGGAATCTTCGAGACGGTGCAAGGTAGCGAAAAGTAGAACGTATGGAAAAATAGAAGAAAAGAAAAAAATGTTTATAATAACAATAATAATAATAATAATGATAATAATAATAACGAGCACGACACCAACGGTATTTTCGTTTCAATTTAACGAATCTCGTCTCGTCGTTAATTTTCTCTCGTAAATTTGTTTTTTGTGTTTTCTTCTTTTCACATATTTTTTTTTATTTCCACCTTTCCGTTCGATTCAATTCCGGGTACGCGGTCGTTAAAAATGAAGAACGAGACGAACAATAATTACGACGAGTTTCAAAGTGGAATTATAAAAAAGTGTTATTATCGATTCGATTTATCGTTTCTCCTTCCGTCGAGATTTTTCTTTATTTTCTTTTTGATTCTTCGAAATTTCATACGTTTACTTTTATTTTCTTTGACAACGTAGATTTTGAATTATTTGACGATGATGGATAAGAAGAGAATTGTTTTGAAGAAAAAAAAATCGTGAGTGAGAAGAAAAATGATCAGAATTTGGAGGCGAACGATATCGTTCATTGTACTATCGAGTCAATAACGACTCTTTCTATTCCTAAATCCCTCTTTTGTCACTGCGATCAACGAGGATAAAGGAAAGAGGCGATATTTTCAAGATTTTACGATTTTATTTTCCTTACCCCACGGTCTTTCTACTCACGTCTCATGGCTTTTTCTCAGGAGTCGAAAATCGAGATTTCTCAAGGAAAAAATAAATATCGTAATAAAAAGTAATTATGACGAAAATATATATATATATCTTCCGTCCCCGGAACACACACCAAGGTGTCTCGTAAAACACGTATGGCGGTGAGTTGGACTTAAGAGAGTCAGCGTTACATGCGGCGGGCGATTTGAAAATGCGATCCGTACTGTCTTCGAAACTGAGCAACCGATCGCGTTCAAATTTTGAAGGCATCTAGAAAATTATGGTAAAAAGTGACTAAACGTTGTATTTTTCCAAAATTCTCTAGTTAGCCTGAAAACTTTAACGCTCAGTGTTGGAGAAAGTACCGATGACGTTTTCGAATTACTCGTCGCATGTAACACTATTCCCAAAATTTTGGAAAAAAAACATTTAGAGTCACTTTTTGCCACAATTCTCTAGATACCCGCAAAATTTTAACGCGATTGGTTGCTCAGTGCCGGAGGAATTACGAACCGCGTTTTCGAATCGTACTCTCTTCGAAACTGAGCAACCGATCGCGTTCAAATTTTGAAGGCATCAAGAGAATTGTAGCAAAAAGTGACTAAACGTTGTATTTTTCCAAAATTGTTGCTATAATTCTCTAGATAACCTGAAAACTTTAACGCTGAATGTTGAAGTAAGTACGGATGACGTTTCCGAATTATTCGTCGCATGTAACACTATTCCCAAAATTTTGGAAAAAAAACATTTAGAGTCACTTTTTGCCACAATTCTCTAGATACCCTCAAAATTTTAACGCGATTGGTTGTTCAGTGCCGGAGCTCGTCGCCTCTTAGACGAATGTAGAATCGTGTATCTTAAACCTCCGGCTATCGTTTACGACAACTAATTTCTATCACCGAACAATCTATTTTCCTTCCCTTCCCTCTTTCATTTTCAAAAAGATGGTCGCGTTACGGCGTGTTTTATTGCCATAAAATGTCTCCTAATGCCGACCAAATGATTTTATGTCCCTCGTGTGTGGCTTTCGTTCTTGAAACGGGGCGTATATATACCGGGGAGAAAAACGTAAGTCTCCGATGCACATGCGCTGCTTCGTACGCGCCAGGAACAATGATACCAGTTTGACTGGTGCGCTTCCCCCACTCCGGCGCGTCCCGTGAGCAAAGGGCCCCGAGAGCGACCCTGCGGTTCGCCGAGAGCGGGCCTTGCTGGCCGCGCGCATCCTACTTTCCCCCACCAATGACCCATCGACGACGCGGACGAACTCCGCGCAGGTCACGGCAGCGCTGTTTCCACCGTGTTGTCGAGAAATCTTCGTCAAATTAAACAACGAGTCGTCGTCATGCCCTGTCGTTTTATTAAACGAGAATGCAAAACGTACGATGAAACGAATACGACCGATCGACAGTCCCAACGATCATTTCCGGTTCGATCGCTGCATAACGGTATTAGTTTGATTTAAACATTTTAAAAACATTTTCGTTCTTTTTATAATCGTCCATTTCACGATGAAAAAAGGACGCGCAAACTTCGATTCCTTTCGATATTTTTAATGAATCATGACGAATAGCGGAAGTCGAAGCGACGAGGCCCGCAGTTGTTTTGCCAGACGTGACTTCCGGTTGCATTGATCGGTCACGAAAGAAAACGGAGAGGAAGCGCGGTATAATGAAGTTTAATAATCCCGGGTAACGTCGAAGGGAAGGAAAAATCCATCATTCGTGTCTTCCCTTCAAGCTCGATCATTCTCCTTGCTTCGTAAATCAAACCTTAAACAAAATTAAAAAAAAAAGGAAACTAGTTCGCAAAATAAAAAATTGAAAGATAAAAACAAACACTATTTTACCATCTGTCCAAAAAGTTCGAGACTCGTTTGGAAAATAAAAGGGAAATAGGTGCGATTCGCGTCGATCGATGCTCGTTGATCGACGATATCGCGAGAAAAAATAGTGACAAAAAATTCTATACCACATAAATTATAGTACTTCTGACAGAATTAAATTCTACGATCCACAAGCATATTTAAATGCAGTTTCTACACACATACACACACACACACACACACACGCATGTGCGCACATATACACGCGACTGTGTGCCAACTCCATAAAGAAGCACCGGAAAGCATATACGAGAAGAATAATAACTGAATAAAAAAGAAAAAAAAATGGAAAAAGAACGATTCATCGTAATACATATATATATGTATATCTAACCGTCTGATTCGCTCTCATACACGATTCCAGTGTGTAACTCTGGATCTTCTCGAGTCGAAGTACCGAGTCAACGAAGTAGCACTGGTGCGGTTTATATTCCGAGCTACCTCGAACAAAGTTGCGTGCGATCTTTCGTCCCCTGTACCCTTGGTTATGGCAGCCAACGGCCAGAGGATCGCGCGTAGCTTCCCTTTCTGACTTGCCAACGTCAGCTTCCAGTTTTTGCGAGAGACGCGAGCAGCTCGCCTCTTCTGAAACAGCTTCCAGGGGCGTGTTGCCCGTACTTTTTTGCACTATGCAACATATATATATATATATATATATATATATATATTGAAGTATAGCACGTAAAAGGGAGAAGTTTCAGAGATGCGATATAAGTGCGTAATCCATTATACTTATATACCGGGTGTCTGAGAAGTCGCGTACTTCATGCGTTCTGCGTGTAGTTGATGGTGTTACGAATTCACGTGCCAAGTTTGGGCGCTTAATTCGCCATAGTTTTCAAACGAGAGACGTTTTAAGGTGTCCAATAGGTGAGTTGTCTGATTGGACAACTTAGATCGTCTCTCATTTGAAAACTATCGCGAATTGAGCGTCCAGATTTCGCACATGAATTCGTGGCACTACCAGCTATCCGTAGATACCGGGCGATCCGTAGTTTGTAGGACACCCGGTATATGAAGATAAACCGTTCCCGGGTACAATTCCAGAGCAAATCGCTCGCTAACAATTCCCAACAAAATCCCATCGGATAATCCACAAAACAGAGACTTATCCAACGATTTCTCACTTCTAAAGAAACCAATTGTCGAAAATAAATCTCAAAATTCAATTCTTGAAAATCAAAGAACAAAATTGAAGAAAAAAAACGATATAAATATAGCAGTTTGCTGAGATTATCCATGCGCAATCTGTAATACATATTTATATTCTAGGCTATCGACGCTCCAACTTTTATAACTTGCGCCAAGCTGCGAGGGTATTGGAACGAGCTCGATGATTTTAATGACACGTTCTCGCGTTCTCGTCGATCCACACCCCGCCGAGCTTTGCGGCGCGGTGCGATGATCGCGATGATCGGCCGTTACCACGATGCCGCCCCCCTCCCGTCCGTCCGTGCTCCCGTTTCATAAACGAAGAGAAAAGTGAAACTCTCGACTAACCCGAGGAACGAGAAAGAGCAAGAGGGAGACCGAACGACGAGGATATAGTTGACGAATCAATTTGCTCGAATCGCTTCGATCGACCAATTAGTCAATCATTTTACCTCCAACATCTTCAACTCCCCCCTCCCCCCGCCCCCTCCCTCTTTCACCTCCTCCTGCTTTCAGGCTATATAAATATCTAATTACAACATTTCTTACACTTATGTCCACTTATATCAGTGATTAATTATTTATCAACCCATACATGATATATATATATATATTTTTTTTTTCTCTTCTTTTTCTTCAAGATAAAATAAATGCCCGCAGCACTTTAACGTTCTACCATATACGTATAATGAACCCTGCGTTACAGTGAGCTGTTTTGTGAAATTGACAAAAATCTCTGATCGCGTCGGTCGAGTCTCAGAAACTTGCGTATATGGTAAATCCTATATAAACGTGTGTGTATGTATATATAGTTCAGTCTGCGTATCGCAAAACCGCCCGCCCGCCTTCCGTTTAACGGGCTCTTCTCGAGGCCCGCGAGCTCTCCCGTGTGGCAAATTATCCGACGATTTAATCGAGTAAATTGCAACGTACGTTACGTACAACGAACGTACGTTAACGTAACGTACGTGCCCGAGTTTCACGCATACATCGGGTTTATGTGTATATATATATATATATAATTCATGGGCGAACGGTGGAGAACTTATCGTACGACGATGGCTGTGTTAGACGTATACTCGCGTACGCAACACGCTCTCTTTAGCTTTTCTTCCTCTCTCTCTTTTTCTATCTTTCTTTATATTTGCAATATATCTCTACCTCTCTCTCTGTCCTTCTGTCTGTCTTTCTCTCTCTCTTTTTCCCTGGAGCGCCTCTGAGAACTCTCCATAAGTATCTCTTTCCCCTTGACGTGTGCTGCGCAATCCAAGAGATCGATCTTTCTCGCTTTATTCTCCTGCGAAGGGAAAATAGAGAGAGTGAGACAGACAGAGAGAGAGAGAGAGACGAATGTGAGGTAGAGAGAGAAAGAAGTATGTCGAAAGAGTCTACTGAAAGCCTCTTGTGGAAGGTAGAACGTCGGGGTAGTCTGAGAATGGCGAGAGGAACGATGGGAGAGAGAAGAGAACGAACGATTTCTCGTGGAGCTCCTGCGAGAGATTCTAAACTATTCGAGCAGTGAGCGAGCAACGAGTGTGTGAGAGAGGGACAGGGAAGGAGAGAGAGAGAGAGAGAAGAGAGAGGATTTCACGTCCGGCAGGACTTCGCCTCGTATGTGCGTCGTTAGCATGACTTCTGAGCTGTGCCTCGACTCCTGAAGACCAGAAGGGCGTATTTCGTTGTTCCGAAAGCGAGGATCAAGACCTTCTGACTTTTAGGGGTGAGTATGTTCCTATAAGAGAGAGAGAGAGGGGGATAGGGAGGGAGATAGTTAGTTGGCCATTGTCCATCGACGAGGGTGGGACGTTACAGAGTGCCACTGGTCTATGTCCTCGAAGTCCAACGAGGTATACGTGGATTCGATAAACGGGACTGCAAGCCTACGCGTCGCTTGAGAAACTAGTTTTAGACGCCGGGGACAGTTATTGGCATACTGCCTATTCGCTTCGTTCTATCTAGTTTGCGAATTAAAAGAACTCAGAATTCTGACTGTAATTAATGTTTTCGTCATTTTGTTATCGTTTAATTGAGCACTATTATTTATTTATTTATATATACAATGTTTTTTATGTTTGATAGAATTTTAGGAAATTTGTAAATGTCAATGTTTTTTTATTGATGCGTTGACGAAGCTTTTGGCGATTTGATCGAATCGAGAAATTATCAGTAATGATGTACATTTGATTAGGATAATTGAATTAACGCAATATTTTCTATAATTTGATAATTAAAATGTTTTTTTTTTAATGAATTTTAGTCGTGAGTGGGAGAAATAAGATGCCAATGACTGTATTATCGTGCGATTTTCGTTTTCCACGACGATAAAAGCTTGCTGAGCGCTTCGCTCGAATCAAGAAATTATCAATGGCGATGTATATTTGTTTACAATAATTAAATTAACGCAATATTTTCTATAATTTGATAATTAAAATGTTTTTTTTAAATGAATTTTGTTCGAGATTGGGAGAAATAAGATGCCAATGACTGTATTATCACGCAATTTTGTTTTCCACGACAATAAAAGCTTAGCGATTCGCTCGAATCAAGAAATTATCAATGGCGATGTATATTTCATCACAATAATTGAATTAACGCAATATGTTCTATAATTTGCTAATTGCAATGTTTTTTTTAATGAATTTTGCTCGAAAATGGCAAAAATAAGATGCCAATGACTGTATCATCGCCCAATTTTGTTTTCCACGACGATAAAAGCTTGCTTAGCGCTTCGCTCCAATCAAGAAATTATCAATGGCGATGTATATTTCATCACAATAATTGAATTAAAACAATATTTTCTATACTTTGATAATTAAAATGTTTTCGTTTAATGAATTTTGCTCAAAAATAGCAGAAATAAGATGCCAATGACTGTATCATCGCCGATTTTGTTTTCCACGACGATAAAAGCTTGCTTAGCGATTCAATCAAATTAAGAAATTATCAATGACAATGTATATTTGTTTACAATAATTGAATTAACGCAATATTGTCTCTAATTTGATAATTAAAATGTTTTTTTTAATTGAATTTTGTTCGAAAATGGGAGAAATAAGACGCCAATGACTGTATTATCGCGTGATTTTATGTTCCGCGACGATAAAAGCTTGCTTAGCGATCGAGGATGAAAACGCACTAGGAGGGAAACCTGCTCCTCGTCAGGCCACCGAGAGACGTAGCAAAAGCCACCCCGGCGTGGACGAGGCAATGCGATAGAAAAATTGTGCGAGCGTTCTCGAGAATGAGCTCGGAATACACGCTATACATTTATATATATATATATATATATATATATATATATATATATATATATATATATTCGAGCTCTCGCTGAAAAGGAAGAAGGGTAGAGGAGAAACGTTGGAAACGTCGAGAGAGTTAGCTTCAACGTGAGCGCGAGTTCGTTTTGCTCGTCGCCATTTTATTTTCACGGGCTTCCAGTAATTAACCCAGCTTTACCTGCGGTGCGAGCGAAACGAAGATGAGAAAAGAGCGGAAGAACGTAAAGCGAGTGAGCGACGAAGAGAGAAACGAGCAATAGGGAAAAAAGAGAGAGAGAGAGAGAGCGATTCGCGAGACAGATAAATAGAAAAGATGTGTAGAAGGGCATTGGAAACGAGAGTAGGGTAACTGATGAGGAAAAAGTGGTTAATGAATACGCACATGGATGAAAACGTTGTATATATGTACATGGATCGAGAGAACTCTCTCTCTCTCTCGCTCTCTCGCTTGATGAGAGAGAACAGACGAGTCGACGACGTACCTAACGACCTCGGTAAAAGGGAGACACCTACCATACCTCCTTGGTAAAAGGGAGGGACTAGTCAAGGAAATTGGAAAAACTTCCGGTGTATTTTTAACCCCTGTCTCTCTCTCTTCCGGGGGAGGAGGGGAAACCTTCGAACAAGTTTTTAATACAGCTAGAATATATATAAAGCGTACAAATAACTCGTTATCATTTTTAATAATAATTAATCAGTTTTAGGTTAATAATAATTTAGTTATTATAATTTATAATATATTATGTAATATATAATACAAATAATTATATCGTATATAATTTATAAAATATTACATAATATATAATATAAATAATTACATAATATTTTATAAATTATTGTTAATAATAATTTAATTATTATAATTTATAATATATCGTAATTTATTTTTAATAATAATAATAATAATCAATTTTATCCCTTTCTGCAATTCCTCGGTATTATTAGAAAAAAAGAAAAAATAAATCGTTGAACGTTTTATTAATCAAGAAAGAGTTTTCATCATTTATTTTAATTCGATTAACTTATTTCAATTAAATCATTTATTTATATTGTATTAACTATCTTACCTAATTCTATTATGTTATTCGACTTTTATTATTAATTTAATATTTGACGTTATTGTTTTTTTTTTATAAGTTCGAGTCAAGGTCACGATGGACTTTCAATGACCTTGAAAAAAGTCCGAGTTGTGCGTTTTATCGTAGGTATAGGTACGTTAGAGCCGACTCGGCCGTTCGTCGGTTTCCAATTGAGAAAGCACAAGTCCGATGTAAAAGAAGATCGTAACGTCAGGGGGTTCGCGCTGGTACCGGGGGCTACACAACGTACATGCATATAATGCGAGATCTTTTACGACGCTACGTATATATAGATACGCGCTGTGGGAATAGCGAGTCTCTTTCACAAGGGACTTTTGCTTGCTTCCCTCTCCTTCTCCCCTCTCCCTTCCTCGCCCTCTCTGTCTCTCCTCCCCCCGTTCACTCACTCTCTCACTCTTTCGTTGCCGCCGTAGGGCAACGCAACCAAGCCAAGTCCGAGGATTCCCTTTCTCGCGAACCTGCCTATTTGCGTCGAAGCGAACGTGAAACCTTCCCTACACACGTACTTTCCTACCGAGCGTATGTGAAAAGGAGGAGGAGGGCTAATACATACGGCTCGCGAACGTGCCCTTCTTTCGTGAAAATGCAAATCGCACCTCTCGCGAATTTGGCCCCGGGGCCCGGCACGAAACTACGTACCTACATACATATTTTTTTTTTTTATTATTTATCAATTTTTATATTTATATTTATACTTATATAAATGACGAAAGAGAGAGAGAGAGAAAATGAAACGATTATAAAATTCCAGGAAAAATAGTAAAAACGGAAGCTTCGCCGATGCACTGAACAATATCCGGACCGGCGAGAAAGAGACACGCACATAGAGAGAGAGAGAGAGAGAGAGAGAGAGAGAGAGAGAGAGAGAGAGAGAGAGAGAGAGAGTGACAGAAGGAGAAGAAGGGAGAGAGAGAGATATGCTACCGTGCCGCACGCAACATCCATCGATCTCTATCATTACCATATATTTCATCCTCGTTCATAAACAAATTAAAAAAAAAGCAATAAACAAAATAAAAAAATTCTAAATTTTTATCTCATCGGAAATACGTTCTTATTTTCCCAATGGAAAGATACTCTCGCACGCGAGTATATATAACCCCTGCCCCCTCCCTACCCCCTCCTCATTTTCCTAGCCATCACCAAGTTCGACGTGCAAATCGCTCCCGTCAAATTTATACGTCCCTATCGCCATTAAATCACGTTACGAAGTAACCCAACGTCATGACGTTGAGACGATCCTCCGTCAGTCGTGATAATGATGATAATGATGATTAGGCGATTCGCCTCGTTTTCGTATTAGATACGGTATCTAGTAGTTGGCACGTCCACCGTAAGATCGTTGGTTATAACGTTATTGCCGTAATTAAGTAATATCGTTACACCTCATTCGACGTGGTTACATTGAATTAACGAGGTACAGAGGCGAATCTCATTCCGGGGATGGTCACAACCATGCTCGATTCCAAGGATGGAAAAGAGCGTGCTAAATACAAGCGAGCCACCTCTTTGCATAATGCGAAATAAAATTTATCGCACTCGTTGGGTACATACGTATACGGTTACGTATGTACGTGTGCATTTAGCGTTGCAAAGAGAGAAACGAAGAGTCACGCGTAATGTATTTAACGAGATGCAAACATACACGCATGTGTATATTCTTATATATATGTAGTTGAGAGAGATACACTACATAGATATAAACTCGAAGGTGCATTACGGCTGGTCAACCTCCAACCACTCGGTTGCATCGCGATGCACTCACGCGATGCAAACTCTTCTCGGCACCCCGTGCGGAAAAACCGTACGAGAGATTCCAGTCCTGCGCACATTTCCGAATCGTATTTCAATTCGAAACGAGAGACGAGTTGTAGCGAGCGCCATCTCAGCGGATCGATAATGTACTTATCGGGAAGTGCTCAATTGAAATGATTTAAAAATTCATTAAAGTCGGACTAATTATCGTTAATTAATCGTGAGAGTTTGTTCGTAGTGTTTAGTTTGTTGAAATTATGTTCGTGATTTTTTATTTTTATGAATTTTGTATCGATTGGAATGTGTTTTTAGAGTTAGTTGAAACAGGATCGGTGCAAAATAGTTGAATTCTAGCTTCTATTTCAGAGACTGTATGTCTGTGTGTATTTGCACATTTCCGAATCGTATTTCAATTCGAAACGAGAGACGAGTTGTAGCGAGCGCCCTCTCAGCGGATCGATAATGTACTTATCGGGAAGTGCTCAATTGAGATGATTTAAAAATTCATTAAAGTCGGACTAATTATCGTTAATTAATCGTGAGAGTTGGTTCGTGGTATTTAGTTTGTTGAGATTATGTTCGTGATTTTTTATTTTTATGAATTTCGTATCGATTGGAATGAGTTTCTAGAATTATTTGAAACAGGATTCGTGCTGAATAGTTGAATTTTAGCTTCTATTTAACAGAATTTGTATGTGTGTATATTTGCACATTTCCGAATTGTATTTCAATTCAAAACGAGAGACGAGTTGCAGCGAGCGCCCTCTCAGCGGATCGATAATGTACTTATCGGGAAGTGCTCAATTGAGATGATCTAAAAATTCATTAAAATCGGACTAATTATCGTTCATTAATCGTGAGAGTTTGTTCGAAGTGTTTAGTTTGTTGACATTATGTTCATGGATTTATATTTTTTTGAATTTTGTATCGATTGGAATGTGTTTTTAGAGTTAGTTGAAACAGGATTCGTGCTGAATAGTTGAATTGTAGCTTCTAGTTGAGAAAATTTGTATGTGTGTGTATTTGCACATTTCCGAATCGTATTTCAAGTCAAAACGAGAGACGTATTGTAGCGAGCGCCCTCTCAGTGGATCGATAATGTACTTCTCGCGAAGTGGTCGATTGAGATGATCTAAAAATTCATTAAAGGCGGAGTAATTACCGTTAATTAATCGTGAGATTTTGTTCGTAGTGTTTAGTTTGTTGAAATTAGGTTCGTGGTTTTTATTTTTATGAATTTTGCATTAATTGGAATGTGTTTTTAGAGTTAGTTGAAACAGGATTCGTGTGGAAGAGTTGAATTTTAGCTTCTCTTGGAGTGAATTTGTATATATCTATGTATGTTTGCAAGGAGGAATAAAAGTCGAGAGTCGAGCGAGCGAGCCTATCGACGACGAGGTATTCTTCCTTGCCACCATATGTCGTTCTCATCCATGACGGTAGATATATATGAAGAGTTTCCTCTCTTCACCGTCGTGTTCTGCTACGTTCCTCGTTGAGACGAGAGATGATAAAAACGTTTTGCAACGCGATGCCCTCTCGCGTTCGCGTGTGTCGGATACGAAAGCAGGCGCGCGTACGTGATCGTAAATTTTTTTTCTCCATGGTGAATGCATGCGCTAAAGATTCGCCGTTCCGGCAATACAAGGGAAAATGAGAAAATTGAAACGAACATAAATTTTTCGTTTTTTTTTTTTTTAAATCGAAATTCGATAAAATTTTTGAATCATTGAACAACAATTTTATCAATTTCAACAACGTTCCTTTATTTTTGTATTCGAACAAGTTTACCGCGAAAAAAGAAAAACGTTATTTACCCAAATTCGAAAATCACTTTGTAATTTTTTATATTTTCCGAATTGTTAAATTTTCGAAAATTCAATTATTTATCTAATCAGACACAAACAAATTAAATTTCTTACAAATTTTAGAAAGAAAAATTATATATATATATATACAAATTTAATAAATTAAAAAAAAACAATTTTAACATGCGTCGATTTATTTTATTTTATTTTATATAATTTTTAATTTCGACCCACGAACACATTTTATCTCGAAACCGGGTAGACGCGAGAGATAAATCTGTGAACTAAAGAAACGTGCGGTACACCTCATTTACAAGTGAATATAGGCAAGGCGGTTAACCACAGTCGCAAACCCTTTCCTTTATTGCTACTCCCTTCACAACAAACTTCGTTGCAGCAGGTTTCTAAAAAAAAAAAGAAAATAATAATAATAATAATAACAATAAAATAAAATAAGGAAGAAAAAATAATTACGTCTGGCAAGGCAATAATTAAACTTCCATGCACGGGGGAAACGTAGGTCTAATCCTTCTCGGATTACCCACAAGCCTTTCCAACATATGCTTTGCCTCATTTCCCCCTTAAAGCCTCCACTCGCTTCTCCTCCTGTAACTCACCGCAATTTTTAATTTGTCGAATATCGATATTCTCGACTACCTCGAAAGTGGTCACCCATTTCCGGCGAACGTTCAACGCATTTCTCGACCGTGTCGAATTCGACCTCGAACGAATGAGATCTGTTCGGATCTCTGGCGGTTTTAAAGATTTTTCGCGTTGGACTTTATATCACGCGTGTCTTACGAACGCGTTCATCCCTCTCGCGAAAGAATTTTCACGCCGAGTCGGATTATACGATAGTGATCGGTGATGAAAAATAGCGAAAGGGGGTTGAAGAATTTTACTGAAAATTCCTCGATGTGGTTATCTCGCGAGTTTATCGCTGGATTAATTAAGAGATATATCGTAATTCGAGAATGTTGAGAGCTATGGTCGATCCTGAATCTAAGGAACGAGAGAAATATTCCTTTATGTTCTCCGCGTTGTTTTTAATGGACTGTATACAATTTTGACGTATAATATTTTTTTAATTTTCAGAAAATTTATACATTTTTTGTAACTTTACAAAATTTGTATACATTTTTCTTATTTTAGAAAAATAGAATATTCTTTTTTATTTTAGAAATTTTTGTTATTCTCTAATTTTAGAAATTTTATTTTATTTTAGAAAAATAGAATATTTTTTTAATTTTAGCAATTTTTTTATTCTCTAATTTTAGAAAATTTATATATTTTTATAACTTTACAAAATGTGCATACATTTTTCTTATTTTAGAAAAATAGGATTTTTTTTTATTTTAGAAATTTTTGTTATTCTCTAATTTTAGAAATTTTTTTATTTTAGAAAAATAGAATATTTTTTAAATTTTAGCAATTTTTTTATTCTCTAATTTTAGAAAATTTATATATTTTTATAACTTTACAAAATTGTAGTATTTTTCTTCTTCTTATTTTAGAAGAATAGAATATGTTTTAATTTTAGACATTTTTTTTATTTTCCAATTTTAGCAAATTTTATTATTTTCCAATTTTATAAGATTTATATATTTTTGTAACTTTACAAAATGTGTATACATTTTTCTTATTTTAGAAAAATAGAATATATTTTTTATTTCAGAGATTTTTGTCATTCTCTAATTTTAGAAAATGTATATATTTTTTTTATTTTAGAAAAATAGAATATTTTTTTAATTTTAGCAATTTTTTTATTCTCTAATTTTAGGAAATTTATATATTTTTATAACTTTACAAAATTGTAGTATGTTTTTTCTTCTTATTTTAGAAGAATAGAATATCTTTTAATTTTAGACATTTTTTTTTATTTTCCAATTTTAGCAAATTTTATTATTTTCCAATTTTATAAGATTTATATATTTTTGTAACTTCACAAAATTCATATACACATTTATTTATTTTATAAAAATAGTTCTTCTTTTTTATTTTAGGAAATTTTTTTATCCTCTATTTTTAGAAAATTGATATGTATATTTTGAATTTTAGAAAAACTGATTATTTTCTAAAAATCTTTATATTTTGTAAATTTACAAAATGCATAAACATCTTTTTATTTTAGAAAAATTGAATCTTATGAAATTTTAGCAAATTCTTATCACCTTCAACTTTCGGCGAAAAAATTAATTGTTTTTCTTCTCGTAATCAATATGTACAAGTTGATATCGAGAGAAAGAATGTTCCACGTAACAGTAAGTTCTTTCCGTCGAGACTTCTCGTTCGTTGTATATCTCGACTTCTTTTCTTCCTCGAGTCGTTATGGCCGTTCGCTTCACGGCGAAACAGAGAGATAAAGAGTGTCTCGAGAAGCAGCTGCAAGAGAGAATACAAACCCGACAAGAGCGACTCCTTTGGCCAAGTGTTCGCAACCGAGAGAAAGATACGCGAACGGTTCGAGAGGTTTGAGCATGAGGCAAGCGCGAGCGATCGTTTCCCTCCCTCCCTCACTCCCTCTCTCTTTCTCCCAACATCGTCGTCGCACCTGCTATATAAATAAGTCTTGCCGGGAACGAGCGAAAACGGAATTTCCGGTCTCGCGGTTAAACTTTATGTTCCCCCCGCTCGATTCGCAAGACTCGATGCCAAGAATTAAAATTTATTCTCCATATCAATTTTTAATCGCCTAACGAACTTCCGCTCTAATCAAACTTTCTCTAATTTTTTTTTAATTCAATTTTTTTCATTCCATTTCTTACCAACTGTTTTCTTGTTCATGACATAAAAATGTTTAGTGTAATCCAAAAAACAAAACAATTGAACGAAAAAAGTAAATAAATTCACATTATCCTTATTAACTATTTTTTGAAAATTTGAAAATAATATCGTATCGCGACATTGGATATGGTACGAGCTATGCGACATGGATTGCTACCCACTCGCGTGAATTATATACGATTATGTGTACACACACTCGCACGCCCATTGAAACAAAATGCATAAAAAGAGCGAGAGAGTGCAATAGCGCATGCAGTCGCGCAGTGCAGCGTGTCGCCTGAGCTCGATTCGACGCATAAGCACGCGCGCCGGCTCTTCTAGCGGCTCTTTCTAGCTTCCCATATACAGGGTGTTCAAATTGAAAGAGCACGGCTGATTAACTCACAATGGAAGCGAGAAACCAACAAATTAGTTTATATATTTTGTTTGATATTTTTTTGTCAAAAGTACGTTTAAAAAGAACATTTGAAAAAAAATAAACGTCCAGTTTCGTCCATTTTTTGCAAAGTTGTGGTCGTTTAAAAAAAAAGCAACGTAATTTTATAAAAAACGATATCTTGAAAACAATTCGTCAAAAAAAATTGAAAACAAGCGCGGAGGCCTCTTTCAACCAATACTAGAACATGACAAATTATCAAAAAATCGGAGATGCAAAAGGAAATGGTGTCCGGTTTGACGTGGAATGCCTCATATATACAGGGTGCATTTCATACGGTGTAAAAAGCTTTATTCTAAGGTAGATGAGATCATTACAAACAAAAGTTGTAAATACACATTGGGGATATTTGTAATAGTTTACGAGATATCAATTTTTTAAGTTCGCCCAATCAGAGCGCGCCGAGAAGCGTTGGAGCCGTCCACTCCCCACTCTAGCAGCCAATGCCTGAGAAATAAAAATGACTGCGTAATAATATAATAAATAAAATTGTCTGCTCTGAATTTTGCAACCCCAAATGTAACGTCCTACACTGTGCTATCCCTACGGCTAGGGCGGGAGTAGGCGGGTCCAACGCTTCTCGGCGCGCTCTGATTGGACCAACTTTAAACATTGATATCTCGTAAACTATTAAAAATATCCCCCATGTATATTTGCAACTTTTGTTTGTAACGATCCCATCTACCTTAAAATAAAGTTTGGGGCACCTTATGAAATTCACCCTGTATATAACTAAACGTATAAACACGTGATATACGCCAAAGTGCGGTGTATTTTCCCCCAGTATTCTTGTAGTCTCGACACCCAGCGTTGAGGGAATTTCTTTCCCTCTCTTACCACTTGCCGGCAGCATTTCCTCGCCAATTAGTTCGAATTTGCATAAGCCGTGAGGCGATGGGCAACTCTCTTCGCGCGGTGGCGATTGCTTCGCCTCTCTCACTGGCGGACGTTGGCCACTGCAGTCGCCGGCTCTCGGGTTTGATATCATTATTATAAGTATCTTTTCTATGCATGCATGTGTGCATGTGCGTGTTTGTGTGTGTTGAAGCGAAGATACGAGAAGAATCAACGGGACATCGCAATCGAGGAAAAACGCCGGGGCGCCCTCTGTGATATTTCGAGAGAACTCTGTTTCGTTTGATTCGCCTCATTAGCTCATATTGCTCGTTATTATTTTCATATACATCTTGACTAAGCGCGTATCCCACATGCTCGTAAAATATGAAAAATATTTCAAATTTATTTCATTCTCCACTGTTCTCTTTTTATTTTTGCCTCGGTAAGAGGGACAGCCTGGAATATCGATAAAATACAAATTTATACGAATTTGATTAAATTTGTTTAATTCTCTTCTAACAACTTCATTTCACGAATTAACATATTTCGTCTCGATTCGAAGCAAGAAATGAGATATAATTTTTCATTTCCTTCTTCTTCATTACGTTCCTTCGACGGGTGTGAAAATATTATTGAAAATTTGCAATATACAGGGTGGAAAAATTGCGAGGGACGATCCTGCGACAATTCTTTTCGTCGCGTTACTCGAAATTTTGCAAAAGAAAAGAGACAAAAATCGGTAAAAATTGAGGAAGTTCGTAGATGAAACAAAGGAATGCTACAATTTCGTACAACAGGGAGCGAAGAGGGGCGGAGTCAATAATAAAATATCGTAGAGAGAGGCGTATCGTCGTCTCGAACGTTCGGCGACTTAACCGATTTTTTCTCTCGATTTTTCGTCTTTATTTTTTCACCCCTTCGACGCACACGTGAATGCAACTGACACGTGGACTATTTTATTTCCGCAATATCTTATCTCGTCCGACGTGTTAACGAGGCCGTTGGTCCACAAGGAGGAGAATAAAGAGAGACGAGCGAGTCGAGGTGTGTCCTTAGCGATCGGCAAGCGTAAAAGCGAACCCCCGGATAACAAGGACCAAGACCTGCTGCGCGAGTTCATTTCGTCGTAAAGATCGCGAGAAGAATTCCCGTATCTCAAAATGGCGTCAACGTTGAATAAATTCTCCATCGTAAAACGATCGATTCTGCCGATCGTCAAAAAAAAAAATGTCAAAATCGTTATTTAAAAACAAAATAAAAACAAACCAACGATCCCCTCAGAAAAATCGTCAAGATCGAAGTTTAAAAAACAAAAACAACAAAATCATTAAACGAACAAGATTTAATTCTTTCGAACGCCATTGAAAAAAATCGGCACGATCGATTTCCCATAAAATACAATACCGATCATTATCCTCGAACACTCTCGATTAAAAAAAAAAAACTCGCGCTTGTTTTCATCCCCACCAACTGTTTTCTTTCTCGACGCGTTAACCTCGCCCCAAAAGAACAAAAAATCGAAATGAACAAAAAACAACAAAAAATCAGAAAAACAAGGTGAAAATACTTCACAACTCTCGAGTCAGGGCGAAAAGGAAAGGACGATCGGAAGAAGTATTCGCTGATTGCAGGTTTTACATGCCTACTTCAGATCGTAATGTTTTGTTTTTTTACCGATCTTTCCTTACCTCGAGGTTGATACTGTCGACGGTGGATAGAAAAACAAAAATATACACACACAACCGTAAAAAGAAACCGAGCGCAAAACAAAAAGAGTTAAATAAATGAAACAAAAAAAGAAGGAAGAATAATAATAATCTTGCCGATTCTCGAAGCTCGCGTGTCCGGAGCTCATCGGTCGTACGCGCGTTCTTACGACGCCCTGTTGCACAGCCAACCTCTTTCTTTCCCTCTCTCTCTCTCTCTCTCTCTCTCCTTCGCTGCATAACAGTAAGCACAAAAGTTGTACGAGCGAACGAGAGTCGCGGCGGTGGCGCGGGGCTTTTAAATCGAGAATACGCCGTGCGAACAAGAAGAATAAAGAGAGAATCTCCCGATGGCTCGAAATGGCCAGCGTGTACCCAAGCCTCTCTGGTCAACCGTGACCGCACGTTCCATTTATATATACATATATATATATATATATATATATATATATATATATATAGATTTATTTATAGGTTACACGGTGAGAGTTCTCGGGTCACGGACACATTGATATAAATCAATGCTCACATTAATGTCTTCCTTAATTAATAGCTCAGCTACCTGTACGAGCAAATTATTATTATTATTATTATTAAATAATATTATTATTGTTACAACGTTCGAACAGTAAACGTTGTTCTCAACGACAATTTTATGTAAAAAAGAAAGTAATAAAGATCGATAATTTAATGTTTTGTTTATGATAATTGGTTTCGGAATGCGAGAAAAAAATTTTTTTTAAGCGATTCGCAGGGAGCATCGATCATAACCGGTGTAGGTGATAAACGAGATGGTCGAACTCGTTGATCAAAAGTATGTTGGTTACGGACGACGCGAATCGTTCGTACGAATCAAAAGATATGGGAATTTATTCAATAATTCAGATCGACGGGTCCCTCGCGAGCGAGGGAATATTTAAATGTAGCCAAGGCTTGGGAGAGTATCGTGAATCGTCTGCAATTTGCAAAGTTGTCATCTTACGCGAGAATTGTGTCGGGAGGTCCAGGATAACATGCACAGCATCCTTGATTCAATGACGCAAGGGAGAGAGAGAGAGAGAGAGAGAGAGATGTATAAATTAGCATTTTCAACCTTTCTTTATTTCTGTTTTCTCGAGGTGTAGGATGATCGTCGCGCGCGATAAATCAACATAACATTTTTGTTTTTTTATTCTCCAACGTTTCAGTGCGCCTGGGAGTACGCCAGCTTCTAATTTACACGTAAATAAATTCCATCCATCGCTCTATCGTTCTTCTTTTTTTTTTTTGTTGTTTCTCTTTATCGTCCTGGCTTTGGAGAATCGTGGCGAGGATTGTCAGTGGAGTAGAAAGAATGAGAGAGGACGATGTAGAGATGAAAGGAGGGGGAGGGGGGAGGGGGTGCAAAAAAAAAGAAGAAAGCTGCTATCCACAGCACGATAGAGGAAAGCAAAGAACTTTCGGACTTCTCTTTGCCAGAGCTCAAATCGTAAAATTGTCCTTTCTCTCTCTTTCTCTCCCTTTCTTTCTCTCTATTTCTCTTTCCGTCGAGCATCGTATAGATAAATACTCGACTCGGCGAGCCCACGTAAAAGACGATCACGTTGCGAAAGCGAGAACTGTGCAGCTCGAGATCGGCGTCGAGATTGTCAAGTAGCTGATGGCAATGAAGAGAGAGAGAGAGAGAGAGAAAACAATAAAAATAAAAATGACAAAAAGAGCGAGAAAAGCCTTAAGAGAATCGCGATAGCGTGACAAAAGGACTCGAAGAAACGTGTCTCACGTACAGCAAGACCCTCGAGTCCCTCGCGATAGACGATAAAGCCAGAAAATCTAATCACCATTAAACGTTAATTTATCAACGATCCGTTAATATTTTTAATTTTGTCTTTTTGTTTTTACAACTATTTTCAAGAAATTCGAAACGATATTATCGTTTATTAATTAATTCGATTCGAAAGAATTCTCGTTTAAAGTTTAATTAGGAAAATATATTTAATAATAATTAAACAAATTTTGTCTAATTCGTTTAATTTAATTAATCATGTTAATTAAATATTATATAAATTAAAATAAAATAACTATATTTTATTGTATATAATTTTATATAAAATAAAATATCATTATTAAAAATTATAGTTATAAATATAGTTATTAAAAATATTTTATTTTATATAAAATTATATAAAATAACTTGTAAATAAATGTTATACTAATTTAAACATTATTCAAATATAAAATTAATTTTTCAAACTAAATCAATAAAAAATTTAATTAAAATTAAAATTCAATGTATAAATTAAATAAATTGTAATATTTTTAATAAAATAAACAAAATTTTAATCATTAGAACATTAGAACAATTAAAAAAAATGCACACAATTTTGCCCAAAAAAAATTGTGAAAATTGATTTTTTTTTAAGCAGGATAAATACGAGATAAAGCCACCACTTATATGTATAGGAGATGTAAGCTGGAACTGTACTATAATCCTGCCCGATTATATTTTTCTCGTGAACTTCAGCCACGAGCAATCTTACCGAGCTCCTCAGAACTCTCCGCTCTCACTCGAACATACATATACGTATAGGATAATCCTTCGATTATATTATCCGCCTTTCTTCGAAGAGGACGTTATCCAAGACACGATTGTGCACGATTTTGCGTCGATCGTCTGTAGGATAACCTTCATCTCTCCATACGTCCCAAAATTTTTATAATAATCCTCGTGACGTTGAATTATCGACCGACAAATTTTCAATCGTCCGAAAAATCTTCGACGATCATAAAGATCGATCGGATTTGTATAAATACACGAATAAATACAATACAAAATTATTCGAATTTATTACTCGAAATTTTTAACTCTTAAATTAAAAAGAAAAAAACAAAACGATAAAATTTCAGTAATTAGCATATTTTTTCGTTTGATCTTTTCCTGAACGATGACAATAATTAATGTCCTCGTTTAATTTGATCGTTAAAATATTATTGTGCAAAACATGTTTTCTTTTCCTCGAATTTTTTTGCACGATCGAATCGATTTAATTTCTAATGGAAATCGAATCTATTTCCGGTGGTTTTTTTTCTGATATATTTTTTTCATTTCGTGAATTTGCGAGTTGTTGCTCATGGGTGTATACACGTATGTGTATTAATTAATGGCAGCGTCGACAGTGATTTGTGCTGAGGAACATCAGAAACTCATCAGGGCCCGGGGCTCTCTCTCTCTCTTTCTTCTCTCTCTCTCTCTCTCTCTCTCTCTCTCTCTCTCTCTCTCTCTCTCTCTCTCTCTCCTCTGGTCAACGTAACCCACACACATACATACACGTGATGAAAACCCCGTGGTAAAATGAGAGTATCAAGAATACCGTATAATTTCGTTATAGCTTGGCGGATGACTCTGGCGACTTTCCTCGCCGTGAGGAAGAGAGAGTTGGTTCAAGAACGAACGAAATTAATTTATGATTGATAACGAGAGAGAGAGAGAGAGAGAGAGAAGTACATTGGCTCGAACGCAAAATCACTCACGAAGACTACACACGCGAGAAGAAAACGCTCGGTGTGCGATCCTGCGATTAAACATTTTTCACGTTTTTCGATTAATTTTCAATTTACCGAGAAATCGTAATTTTTTTTTAAAAAATTCAATTTTCTTTTAACGTAATATTTTTGTACAATTTGATTTTTTGTATTTTCGATCCTCGTGTGTGTAGGGTTTCGTTCTCGAGGAGGAGAGCTCGGAGCGTTACCGAAGGAGGAAGGAGTATGTGAGAGGGATAAAAAAAAATTCTCGCATACCTCGCGTCCATTTTGCGATTTCAAGGAAAGGGCGAGGGGAGGGGGAGAAAGGGACGGTTCAGCTGGGAGGGGGGTGGGGGGCTTCGTTCGGAGCTCAGCAGGTCCCTTTTTTTACGGTCGTTCGCATTTTTGGCTCCTTCGTGTCGAGGACTTCGAAATCCCTCTCTGAGAAAAGAGAGAGAGAGAGAGAGAGAGAAAGAGAGAGAGAGAGCGAGCGAGAGATGCCTTCTCGGACCAAGTCGTCGTGATCCTCTCACTTTTCTAGTTCAGTCTCTCTCTCCTCTTCCTTTTTCTCTCTTTCTCTCTCTCTCTTACCTGAGAGAGATATCATCGAGATAACGCATCGCCTGGGCGCGACGCTTCTGGGACTCCGGCAATTGGCACGTCTGAAATGTCTCACTCAATTCTCTAACCCCCCCCCCCCCTTCTCTAAACGACGAAAAAAGAACGAAACTCGTGACAGAAAAGAAAACGAAAAATCCGAGTTAATTAGATTTTTTATTTCCCCATCAATTTAACTCTTAATTAACACATTTTTCTCGATACGAGATAAATCTGCCCAATTTCTCACGTAAGATTGATTTTATGTTAATCTTCCACGAGGTTGGACGAGACGATCGCGGGTTCGAATCCCGCTCGGATTTTTTTTTTATTTCTTTTTTTTTCACAGTTTTCAAAATTGCACAAAATTTCTCGCAGTTTGCAATTGCATACAAAATAAAAAATAGGGGTTTTCGGAAAATTGATATTTTTCTTAGAAAAACTAAAGCAATTTATTTTTTCAAACGACAAAAAAATTGAAAAAAAATCTGTCCACTATGTATTTCGCGGCATTAAACTCAGCATAAATCAAAGTTAAAAAAAAAACAATAAAAATAAAAAATAGAGTTTTTGGAAAATTGAGACTTCTCTAAAAAAATGAAAAATGTCATAGAATATGACTTAAATATTTTTTTATCCATTCTTTTCTCAAAAAGCGTGTTTAAAATTGAAAAATAAGAAAAAAAACCTTTCAATTTCCCCAATTTTTGAAACGGTTATCAACGGTTGAAAATGGTTAAAAAAAACAGACGTTTTTTCCAAAAATCATAACTTTTTTTCGGTTGGGTAAAAAAATTTGAAAAAATTCACGAAAACATTTTTAGTCGGCTAGTATGACATATAAAATTTTTAGCAGAATTAAAAATGGTCCAGTACAAAAGTCATCGAAATCATATAGAAACAGTCATATCTACATATCGCACACCCAGATCTAACGGGGGCTAACTCGAAATTATGATTTTTGAGTTAGCCTATCTACGGGCTAACTGCAATTTTATTTATTTTATTTATTTTATTCATTTTATTTATTTTATTTATTTCAGTTATTTTATTTATTTTATTTAAATAAATAAAATCGCAGTCAAATAAATAAAATAAATCGGGAGGCCCCTAGGGGTCAACCCCTAGGGGCCTCCCGAGTGTTCACATCGCACACCCAGATCTAAAGGGGGCTGACACAAAAATTGCGATTTTGCAGTGAGCCCCTAGGTAGGCTAACACAAAAATCGCAATTTCAAGTTAGTCCCCTTTAGATCTGGGTGTGCGATATATGTGTGTGTGTGTGTATGTAGGGTGTGTAATTATATACATATATACATAGGTACGAGTACCAGCTTCGAGTGCCGATGACTAAATGTACGTCTCGCATTCCGCGTATCTCTGGCAGCCGCTAATGAGGGACAGGATAGGATTAAAGGATCTCTCTCTCTCTCTCTCTCTATGTCGAGACTCCTGCGAGTAGTATATTCGCGGCTCGTCGTTCTCATCATCGAGAGAGCGTTGTACACGAACGACGAGACATTAGAGCAAATGATCCTCGTATGTATTTACCACGTGTAGACGCTTTCGATCTATCCCTTCTCCCCCTCACCATCTCCCTCCCTACCTCTCCTCTCCTATCCTCTTACCACACTTCCGATGCGTAGATTAGCTATAATGTTCTTCTCTCCCGGTACGAAGAAGTGCCAAAGGCGTCACGGTCGTGTAAGCCGATCCGTTGCAACCCTTGGATCTTTCGCGATGTCCCGAGGTGCAACCTCGATGCAACTTCCGTTTGGCTTTGGTATCGGCAATGCGGTTGTACGTACGATGAAACGACCGGCCGATGATGATGATCGCACGTACTTCGGAAATCGAGGGTCGTTATATAGCGAAATATAACGCGAGATGGGCGTTTTAATCATCGACACCGATCCACCTCGCTTATCCACATACGCGATCTCGTCTCCTTCGGTAGGTTCGGTTCGAAGAGAAAAAAGGGGAAGAATGAAAACAAAACAAAAATACAATTGAATTTTTGTAAATTTTATAAAAAAGAAAGTAAGGACGAAATAAATTTTATCATAAATCTTTTACGTCGGTGATAAAGCTTTGTTTATTTCGGATGATAAATTACGTACCTACACCTACGCGAGCGAGTATCGTGAAATATTCGTTTAAAATATACGTGAAGAATTAAATTCGATATATTAATTGAGTCGAATTAACGAAACAATTTTCTCTCGCTCGTTAATCGATCATCGGCGTTCTTTCTGCCATCGCGGGGGACACGCGTCGACACCTTCGCCGACAAAGTATGCATACCCACACACACACACACATACTTTTCTATATCTGTATATATAGAAAAAAAGGAAGAAAATAAACTCTCGCATGCGAGAGATGCTTGAAATACGAGATCCTCCGACTTGGGCGAGGCGCATGAGACATTGCATACCTTTCTACAGGGTGAATTTTATAAGTTGTCACGGGCTTTATTCTAAGGTAGATGAGATCATTACAAACAAAATTTGCAAATACACATTGGGGATATTTGTAATAGTTTACGAGATATCAATTTTTTAAGTTCGCCCAATCGGAGCGCGCCGAGAAGCGTTGGAGCCGCCCACTCCCCACTCTAGCAGCCAATGCCTGAGAAATAAAAACGACTGCGTAATAATATAATAAATAAAATTTACTTCTCTGAATTTTGCAAACCCAAATGTAACGCTCTTCACTGTGCTAGCTCTATGGCTAGGTCGTGAGTGGGCGGCTCCAACGCTTCCCGGCGCGCTCCGATTGGACCAACTTTAAAACTTTCTATCTCGTAAACTATTAAAAATATCCCTAATGTATATTTACAACTTTTGTTTGTAATGATCCCATCTATCTTAAAATAAAGTTTGAGACAACTTATGAAACTCACCCTGTATATCTATACAGTGTACGTGTATGTTAAATTTGCCGGATACTCAGGCCAAGAGGATGAACGGGACCGCAATGTATCATCCGCCTTTTTCGCAATATTTCGACGCCCCGCGGTAAAATCAATTATCCATATTGGTACGCACACACACACGGACAGACACGCACATAACCATCCATATTTATTTATCTGTGCGCGTGCACACACACACAGAGATAAATACACATGGATGGTTACATCCAACTTTATCTCGCGTATATTTCCTTATTTTCTCTTTTGCATGTCTCGTGCGTACGTTCTTAACCTCCGCCGCCAATATGAGTATGTAAATAATTCGCGAATTCGCTCGTGGTTATTACAACGGGCCTTCTTCGCGTCTTACGCCCACACCCATTGATTTATCACGGACCGTGCGTTACTACAAGGTATTTCTTTTTTCTTTTGTTCTTTTAGAGAGATATGTATTTATATATGTATTTGTAGATGGAGGAGCCTTGTTCTTTGCTCGAACAAGCAGCTTTTTGTTCGTTATATTCGATGATCGTCGTCTCACCGATCGGTATATCGTACAACGTAAGAATTGTTGTAAGACACAAAAGCGTGGCAATATGGACCACCGAAATATTTTTGTTTGTGACATTTATCATCGCGATACGAATCACATTTTTTATCAATCAGCTTGAATCAAGATTGCCACATATTTGCAACGATCTTATAAAAAAAAAATATTTTTCACTGTATTGTACGAAAAAAAAAAAATTAATTCCTGAAATTCAATAATTTAGAACATTCCATGATCAAATCACTCGGTTTTTTTAAATTTAATTCTACAAATTCTGCAAAAACTAGTTTGTTTTATCAAGACAAAAAACGATTTGATTTTCGACATTAAAAAAATAAAAATATAATTTCGATTAAAAATCAAGTCTTAAACAACTGAAGAAAACAAAGAAATTCATTCCTAAAACTGAATAATTTAGAATATCCAATGATCAAATCACTCGGTTTTTTATTTAATTCTACAAACAACTAGTTTAAGTTTTATCAAGATAAAAAATTATTCGATTTTAGACATTAAGAAAATAAAATTTTGATGAAAAATCGAGTGGTCCGTCTTAGACGACTGGTCCATATTCTCTGGATTTAACGTATGTGCCGACTCCTTCTTCTTCGAGATGAGCCTTCACGTATACTTCCGGTCATGGGTCAACTAGAAGCGCGTTCTCATATTTTCTATCCCCCTTGCACACCCACATAATTCTCCATATACTTATACACATACACCAACACACACACACGCACACATCTATATATACATATATAGAGTTATACCCCACGTTCTTCCCACTTATATTCTCAATCCCATCGCTATAGTAATACACACAATAACGTACTAAAAGACCGCTCTCGCACAATAACTCTCGTCTCTTGATTTTCTCGCGTCTCGTAGGCATCATCATCATCGCTTACGTTTCCTATACAGATATATAGACGAGTCAAGTACGTGGTTTACAGCGGGGTTGAACGAGCATCGAGTATTATCCGACGTCGACAACTATGTTATTCCCACCGAACACAACGCGGCTTCGCATTGTGGCGATTCCTCTTTTTATCCATTCCCTCGTATCGATAACGAACTCGACAGCGAGCCAGCTAGGGCTCTACACAATCGCGCAAAATTTAGCTTCTCGCGTTTCTCGTACGTTAAGAACAATTTATTATCCGTCGAGTTCAAATATTTGTTCTCTCTCGTGCCATATGTTCAATGACGTTTCAAGATCGCGATCATGATGGAAATAAATTAAAACTGCAAATTCAATGAGGAAATTGGGAAAATATATTGAGGAAAATATTTTTAAAGTACGTGGGCGAGTCTGTCCGATTGGAGGATTTATATTGATATTTTGGTGATCGAACGCGTCCACGGGGAGATAGGACGAGACGGAAGGCTAGGAATTTCAAGTGGTCTCTCGAGCGAGATAAGCCTATATACGTAAACCGGTTTTACCGGGGTTTCTGTACCTCTCTCTCTCTCGGAAACTTACGTGTACTCATCCGACTCCGTGTGTCCGTACGTCCAACGCATGAACATGATAATAAAAAAAAAAAAAAAAAGAAAAAAAAAATTCGATCGACCGTGACAGGATTCGAACCTGCAATCTTCGGATCCGAAGTCCGACGCCTTATCCGTTAGGCCACACGGCCTTGTTGGGGGTTGTTACCCCAAACGCGTAGTGGCCCTGCGAGAGACGCCCCAATCCCCTAGCCTTTATATTTCACCCTCTTTAACGTTGGTTAGATACACGAACCCCGTGGGATTAATTCATTCATTTTCGCGTTGTTATATTACTCGAATTAAGTAAAAAAAAATCTAATACAAAATTTATCAAATCTGGTTGAATTTTTTTAAATTAATTTATTAAAAGAAAATAATTATTGTCCAAGGTCGAGTGAATAAGCTTGTCGTATTTTTCTCAATGTTTATTTCATTTCAAATTTTGTGTTATCTTGCAAGAATTTTGATAAAACAACATTCTTTTCTTTTACATTTTACAATGGAACAAGAAACGGTGTTGTATTTTATACGCTTCCTCCTGAGCCAGAGACTACTCTATTTTCCGGCACGCAACAAACCATTCGGTCGTTTAAGTTCTCGCCACAACGATTATCACCAATATATTTTTTATCAGCTTCACTGACGTATCCTTTACTCAATTTCAACAGTGTGAGGATGGGTTCGCATTGCAAAATGTATATACACTCTCCATCGAGATTCGTTGATGTTTTGCACGCCTTTGGTATATTCGCCTCTGCATTACAAACAAACAAAAGAAAAACAAAAACATTAACGTAAAAACAAATACCTCAAATAATGAATTCGAGCAAAATGTTCCTGAAGTCATCCACTTCGTGTCGCCTGATTTTTCGTTATAAAAAAGAAACTATTATTTTTGTAACATATTTAACATCATAATGTCCCACAGAAATAATTAGAAATTAAATTAAATAATTTTAAAGCTTTTTTTCAAGATGAAAGATTTGTTTTTTAATTAAAATTATTAATTACTCGAGGATTTTTTAAATTAAGAAATTAGACATTGCGAGCAAATCATATTTAAGGTATGATATAAATTCCTCGATGATGCGAATTTGTCAATTTGTATTTATCAAAAAATTCTTGAAAACAAAATTCACCGAAAAATTGTAATGCATTTTATTCTTTCACTTTTTTTTTTCTAAACGCAAATACAAGATTATATTATAATTAAAAAGTAGAGGACTCGTGTAAAATGGTAATACTCACGTGCGGAGGTCAAACCGATTATGGCGACCATAAAAACGGAAGTGATCATAAAGATAGTAGTAATAAAAACGTTTGCGTGTCTCATGTTTTCTCAGATATCTTATTTCGTCTCGCAACTTTCAATACTCGTCCAGCTAATCGCTAGTAGTTTTTTTTATTGTTTAAAAAAAAGAACCTTTTCACGATTCTCGCTTCTTCAGCGGGACAAAAATTGAATTTCGCGATCGGTTATAAATACAATATATACATGAAAAAAAGACAAATTCATTTAACGTTTTTTTTTTGTTTCGTTATCACGAAGCGTTATTTTATCAGCCGGAAAAATGCAACCGTTCGATCGGTCAAGACGAATTTTAGTCGACTGCTGACTTTTTCGATCGCGATGTTCGACTCGTCGCGACGAAAGACGCGCGAGAGCGAGAGAATGGCTAAAAAATCTTTAGAGGGGAGAACCAGAACCGCCGTTAAAATAACCGTGAATCATCAAAGTAAACGACGACGTACGACCTTGTGTCGCGCGTAATCTTGTAAAATTGAGACTATCGTTTATAATTTTTGTTAATTATTTGCATTATTCATAGCGACACCCTTAATGACATCATTAATTATGTTTGAGAGACAAACAAATAGTCACAAATTCGAAAATTACGATTTTGAGAATTCATTAGTTTATTTTTATTTTCAAAAATGTTGTTTTTAGTTTATTCTTCCATGTACTCTCTAAATCTGAATTAATGAAAAATTGACTAATTCAATTAGTAAATGCACGTTCTACTGGTGAAATAGTGATAAATGCACCGTTTCACCAATAGAATAGTAAAAAAATAGTAAATTGGGGTTACTAAAGCAAATTAGTAATACGATTGGCTATTATTTAGTCAATACAGTTTACTAATTGATTAGTGATATTACATGATCACTAATCAATTAGTACAGGGCTCAGCGATCGACCAATCACAGGCGCCTGCACCCGACCCTATATTTCCTTTGTTCTACCATTGTGATGTCGGAGGCGTCATTTTCTCGTGTCAGTAAGTTCATGTGCAGTGTGAAACGACGAATCTTATTTTATAAAAGTTTTAAGGGGAAAAGCAAAAAGTGTATGAACGTTTCGTTTTCTTGTCGGTGCGTATGAGATTATTACATATTATTCACGCGAGGAATTACAATCGGCTTGTGCATGCACATATCAGCTGTCCTCTCTACTAATCGTGTAGTCAAATGTTACTAATTTTTATAGTAATCATTTTTTACTAATCGAATCCGTGATTTTTCACTAATCATCATTGACTCACTTTTCGCTAAATGAATTAGTAAAATATGACTAAAATTTAGTGAAATTTGACTAATTCAGATTTAGAGAGTACTTTTCGTCTCAACGATAATTTTATACGCACGAATACGATCATTAATTTTCATGGTCATCGATGACCTATCCCACGCCACAACGATGATGTTTTTCCCACGAATTATCATCATCGAGCCCGAGAAGATTGTGTTTGTCATTAATTATGTTTGAGAGACAAACAAATAGTCACAAATTCGAAAATTACGATTTTGAGAATTCATTATTTGATTTTTATTTTCAAACATATTGTTTTTAGTTTATTCTTTCATGTACTTTTCGTCTCAACGATAATTTTATACGCACGAATACGATCATTAATTTTCTCATGGTCATCGATGACCTATCCCACGCCACAACGATGACGTTTTTCCCACGAATTATCATCATCGAGCCCGAGAAGATTGTGTTTCCGCGTCGACGGTTACTTTCCCCATCTTTCCTCATTTCGTTCGTTCTACCTCGGACAAATTGTCCACAAACGACCGGGTACTGAGGGAAGTTTTTATCGTAGGAAAATGATTGACAGTCTCCGTCTCGGCTATCTCTCTTTTTGTTTTTGTTCTTTTTTTCCTGTAACCAACCGAATTGATTCTCTTCGATGTTTTCTCTCTAGTTTTATTACGCGATCTTTCTTATTTCAGTCTTTATTTATTTAAATTATTATTTTAACCCTTGATAGTCACACTGGTCCTTTTTTGACGTGGAATACTGCTCACTAAAATTCATCAATTGAGTTTTGTGGCGCCATCTAACGATAGTTTGGATCTTTAATTTCAATACCGACAAAGTAGATTTTGAATCGAACCTTTAGTTGGATTTCCGTTTCATTCTTTCCTTCTAAATCGCACCTGCGTTGGATGAAATAAATATACTTTTTGAAAATTCCACAGAAATCGCCTATGTCTATTTCAAAATCCATTGTTTCCAGATTATAAAACCATTTTTTGTTGTCAATAATTACAAGAGTTACAGCAATTTTAGTAAAAAAAAAAAGTCATTTTTCACGAGTTTTTTTTTTTACATAATTTTTGTTGCATATTTAAAATTAAATTTTTTATTTCTAACCAATATCCTCGTATTAAACAAGGTTCAAATTATGCCTCACTTTATTACCAATTAGCCCTCATGAACTCAACATGATTATAACATGATTCTAGCTAATTGTAAGTGTGACTACTAACAGTCAATAAGGAAAAACAAAACCGCTTTTTCTTTTATTCGCTCAATATTATTCGTCGTTAACACTAAATAATTTCCCGTCAGTTATCAAAAATAAGAACCATTATTTTCAAATTATTGTTTCCGGTTTGTCGAGAAGTTCGATAAAAAATATTCCGACGGACTATCGTTGATACGAGAGACGAAAAGATATCGAACTCCGCGAGTTTGAATAATTTCTCGGCCACACGTACGTATATGTAGTTAATTTTCCGACCCTTCCTCTCCTTATTGAGTTTCTCCCGCTCCTTTTACACGGATTCGGTGTAGTTAAATCTCCGAAGAATCCATCGTAGGCGATATCCGTTGTATCCGCTTTTACGTGACTGGCGAACTGCCGGTGAGACCAGTATCGGAGTCGTCGTTCGTCGTTGTCAATGACGAGAACGACGAAGCATTCGCATTCGCTTCGAGGATTCCACCAGAGAATTCTCCTCTCTCTCTCTCTCTCTCTCTCTCTCTCTCTCTCTCTCTCTCTCTCTCTCTCTCTCTCTCTCTCTCTCAGTCTGTCTGTCTCTTAATGTTCTTCTCTTCGGAGAGTCGACAAAATCGAAGAAGGAAGAGGGGAAAGGGGATGATTAATGCCACAGGTAATACTCGACTTCATTGAATTTCAATCGACAATTATATGTCTGGAAGCACATCCTCTTTTACTTTTCTCTCTTTCTGTTTGCGATCGTTTCCACGCATTTATCTGTAAACATATCGCAATTATCTATCCTTGTATTACCGGCTACCTCTTCTCACTCGATAATTCGCGATGCAATGAAATTTGATATAAAAATAAGATGGGAAAAAACGACGAAGGAATGGAAACGAGTTAGAATTTGTCGATTTTCACCGACAAACTCAAATGACACGGCATTATAATTGTTAGATTCGTATTAGAGTCATGTGGGGCAAGTGTGCGCACTTAAGCTTTGAAATGCAATAAAATCGAAAATTCCAAGTTTAATGCAATAAAACGACGTTAATTGGTTAGAATGGTTATTAAGCAATAATTTGACGATAGAAATAATATTCGTCAACGACACGAATTCTCAAAAATTGACCAAAACAAACATAGTCCGAAATGCACTTACCCCAATATAGGGGTAAGTGTGCACAGCGGTGTGGGTAAGGGTGCGCAACATAAAATGACGAGATTTTAACCTCTTAAATAAGTATAACCAGACATAGGAACGTGACAAGTTCTTATTTATTATTATTAGATATTTTAAAGGTACTAATAAAAAATAATGTGAAAACAAGAATAAACTTCAAAAAGATGAATTGTAATGAACATTGACGGCATTGATATTGTACCTTTCGATCCTGAAACAAAATATTGCAGTATTAATACAAAGTTTCTGAAACGGGGTAAGTGTGCGCATGCACACACTTAAACGACAAGCATGTGCGCACACTTACCCGCTGCACACACTTACCCCACATGATTTTATGCAAGAGATTTCCGATTATTTAACATCCAAATGAAGTCTTTTTGAGCGAAATAAATGTTGACTCTCGCCAAGTATCAATAGTCGACATTCGTGATTAACTTTCGAGACTTTGGATGGTCCGGGGGAGTCGAAATTTTAATTTATCCAGAAAGACTTTGTAGGGTCATTTTGAAATTGTAAATTTCCCGCGTAACATGATAATCATCGAATGAAGAATTTTTAGAACAATAAAAAATTTAACTTCATCCTAGGACATTTATTGCACACATGGGACGCTTTAATTCTGAAAATCATGGTTTTCGAAGTCTCGCTGCCACGGACCCAAATATAGAATTATCCTCTCTAAATCTGAATTAGTAAAATTTCACTAAATTTTAGTCATATTTTACTAATTTATTTAACGAAAAGTGAGTCACTAATGATTAGTGAAAAATCACTAATTCGATTAGTCAAAAATGATTGCTATAAAAATTAGTAACATTTGACTACACAATTAGTAGTCAGCACAGCTGATAAGTTCATGCAACAGCCGATTGTAATTCTTCGCGCGAATAATATGTAATAATCTCATATGAACCGACAAGAAAACGAAACGTTCATACACTTTTTGCTTTTTCCCTTAAAACTTTTATAACATAAGATTCGCCGTTTCGCACTGCAGATTAACTCACTGACATGAGAAAATGACGCCTCCGACATCACAATGGCAGAACAAAGGAAGTATCGGGTCGGGTGCCGGCGCCTGTGATTGGTCGATCGCTGAGTCCTGTACTAATTAATTAGTGATCGTGCAATATCACTAATTAATTAGTAAACTGTATTGACTAAATAATAGTCAATCGTATTACTAATTTGCTTTAGTAACCCTAATTTACTATTTCTTTACTATTCTATCAGTGAAGCGATGTGTTTATCACTATTTCAACAGTAGAACATTCATTCACTAATTGAATTAATCAATTTTTCACTAATTCAGATTTAGAGAGTCCGGATGTTCCTCGACGCATTCTTTCCGTCTCGATAAGTCCTTGAGAAAGTTACTCGTAAAATCGATGATTTGAAATTTGACTTTTCGTTAGAAATAAAAGTTGGTAAAAAACGTTATTGCTATTTTGGTTTAACTAAAAAGTGTGTATTGATTAGATAGATAAACAAGAACGGAGGTAAATTCTATTTTATTTTTTTGTCTGCAATTATTTAACTCAGAACGTGCATGATAATTGAAAAAAAAAAAAATTTCACGACTTTGCTAATTCAACAATTGTGTAACGGGATTTTTCTTGATCAATGCGTTGATTCGGTCGTCATCAGTGGTAAAGTATCTGTCCGAGTCTTCTCGGTCTCCCAAGGCTGTAATGGTTAATAAAAAAGAACATCAAATATCTTAAGTGGACTTGACTGTTTCCAAGAGAATATAAAGCTAACACGAATCAATTTATCTTCATTAAATGATTCTTCTGAAGATTAATTTTCTGTCATCTTGCATAGTATGAATGCGAGTCAATTGATTTGAAAATTTTTCATATATTCAAATGAGGCCCAATTTTACTTACCTAAAACTCAAACGCTCTTTCTAAACGACGAAGTATCAAGGTTGTGTACAGCAGATCTTTGGTTTTTCTTTGATCAGCGATGGCATATCGCTACAGCTCAATTCATGAAGCTTTTCGACACGTTTTTCCGCACTCAGACCCGCCAGAGTTTTTTGGAGAGTCTGACATGTGTCTACCACCACGCATTTTGCATGTTTCCAACGGGCACATGGATCTTTGGCCGCTGCTGAACATAATATTAACGACGATAATCATAAGAACTAGAATTGATCTAAACATTCGTAAGAAATATTATAAAAATTTACGTGGTTTTGGATTCCCGGCCACAACGCCAATCAGCACGACGGCGAACAAAATGACGACTGCACGAACCATGATTGCTTTTACGACGAATCGAAAAATTCTTGTAATTCCGAGACGTGATAGTCGAACCTTTTTATACAAATTCTTGAACGGAACGAGGGAGTACGAATAAAAAAAATATTATCAGCTATGCCAATAATTCAACGAAAAATGTGATAAAGTGTTGCGTCATGAACGTTTTATAATAAAAACTCAAAAAATATTATTGAAAACCTATTTGCTCGCGCAGCGTGATCGGTCGCCTCGAATATCTATTTAATTCAAACGTCAAATTGTGAATAAAATAAAATAAATTTTCCTTCGCTATCGAAACTGAAGATACACACCTTTTGACACTTCGAATAATAAAATTATTGTGATTATTTCTTCTAGGTCGACTTTTTAGTCGACTGGTGCGCCTTACTCGACTTTAAGTAACGATGAACATTTTTAGGAGGTTCCTAAGGAAAATAAATTTGTCCTTAGTGACGTAATATCTGCTCAAATATTCGTTTATTTCATTTACGTTTTATTGTAATTTTGTGGGATCTTGATTATAATTACAATAATATGCAAGCGGGATGAAAAATAGGTCGCAAATCGATCTTGACCTTAAGCAATTTGCGTTTTTCTAGTGATCAACGCTTCGTCCCAGCTAGATACCCTAGGCACATACCAGGGAAACCAGACATGTATGGTTTCTCCAATAGCGATCTTGCCACATAACGTAATGCAGTAATTGTAAGAGTGACCTCCTGACAGACCCGTATCGGTTCCAAACTCGTGCATCCATCATTCGGTATGCACCTTTGGGACGTATCCTGGCATGGCTCCGTGATGACATCCTTCCAGCAAACGTGTACCATTTGTCCAGACGAAACGTTAACACAACTCTGGTGGCTCTTGGTTTTGTCAATCGTCGATTGATCGATCAAAAGGCAAGGTTATCTGCGGGATGGACCCGCAATAAGGTGACTCTACGCATCACGCAGTTGGATTATCGCACTTAATGTCTATGACGGTTGGGTGGACAGAATTTGGGCGAGGGGTTGGTGACTTGAGGAATCAATGAACCGTTTCATTGATTCATTGACTCATTGAAATTCGTGTTTTTTTAGTGATCAACGCTTCGTCCTAGCTAGATACACTAGGCACACACCAGGGAAAGTAGACATATACGGTTTCTCCAATAGCGATCTTGCCACATAACGTAATGCAGTAATTGTAAGAGTGACCTCCTGACAGACCCGTATCGGTTCCAAACTCGTGCATCCATCATTCGGTATGCACCTTTGGGACGTATCCTGGCATGGCTCCGTGATGACATCCTTCCAGCAAACGTGTACCATTTGTCCAGACGAAACGTTAACACAACTCTGGTGGCTCTTGGTTTTGTCAATCGTCGATTGATCGATCAAAAGGCAAGGTTATCTGCGGGATGGACCCGCAATAAGGTGACTCTACGCATCACGCGGTTGGATTATCGCACTTAATGCCTATGACGGTTGGGTGGACAGAATTTGGGCGAGGGGTTGGTGACTTGAGAAATCAATGAACCATTTCATCTGAAATCAGGCTAGAAATCACTAAAAATCACTGGAAATCACAGGAAATCACTAAAGTTCAATGATTATTCCTGATTTCCTCGTGATTTCTCCAAATTTATAGGAAATCATTGGGAATCATTTAAAAAATCGTGTGATTTCGGGAATCACTGGGCATCACTCATTCCCTCTCCAAGCGAGCAAGCATTTATCAAAGTTGTTCTGTCGACAGTTCAGAAATCACTAATTTCTGAAAATCGGGGATCACTGGAAATCGTTGGAATCAGCAGAAATCACGTGAAATCGCAGGATATCTTACTGATTCGGGAATCACAGGAATCGCAGTGGAAATCACAAGGAATCAATTCCTTTTGGAAATTGTTGTGCTATAGAATCTGCGAGTGACCAACTCCTGGGATTTGAATTTTCGACACTTTCTATTATAGGCTCTGGCCTTTTACCCTCTGGATTCTGCCTGACTGTAACTATTCTATTTGCAACCTCCTGATTTACAGAATCTGTTCGTAGCTCTACATTTTCAGTTCCTGAAGCTTCAGCCTTTTTATTCTAAAACCATCTGATTGTAATTGTTGGATATGTTATTGTAATTGTCGCATCGCGAGATAAAGAAGCAAATGTTAGATGCACAATTGAAATATAAGCTCCACGATCCGCCAATATGTTTGGAATTCGAGTGATTCGAACTAAACTCGAAACACATTTTCTTCCTTTATTTCATGTAATCACGAAACGAATAAGTGTCGTCTCTTCGTATAGATGCAATAATAAATCACGTGTATGCACGGGCATGATTTTTTATGCGACAGAGTGTCATTTACTTCTATTAATAATTGCATCATTACGCCCCGATCGGTCTACTAAAGTACGTCGTATCGGAATATATAGAACAGAATTAGCTATAATAAGCACCTAGGTATCACACCTTAGCGACAGTAGGTAATATATTTGACGCATCGCAAAGTATTGAGCGATAAGAGAGTCGATTACTCGTCGACGGTAAGCAATTTCGATCGACTATCGAGAACGACGAAGTTTTTTTTTATTCCCTTTGTTCAATCAATAATCGTTTAATTAGATTTGAATTTGCGTACGTTTTTAAACTGTTGGCTCTAGGATAGAAAAGACGATCTTGATCCAAGTCTGTACGTTTTGACAATAAGCCTTGACCCATCTCCCTTTCCATCTTACTTTGAAATTTATATCGTTTTAAATATTGAACGGTACTCGGCCATTTTGTATCATGGTTTGACAATGAGTTAGTTTTACTTTACAGCTGTCTTCAATTTTTGTGTTTAAGTGTAAGTCTTTCAAAAGTACGCACGATAAAATTAAGAAGATTTCGAGCTCTTCGTATTTTCTTCGTTGACACAATTGTTCGACAGAATAATGAGATATACGTTCTTTTCGTTTGGTTGGCACCATTTTGTTTTCTAAAGTACATGGGCGCTGCGTGCGGCCGCTTGTATAAGCTAGCACGAGCTGCTCTTCGTTCTTGACCTTTTTTTACCATCGACAACAACTACAGTTTACTAGCTTATCCCGAAACGCGCTATATTGCAGGTTATCGCCACTTCGAAAACGAATTTCGTAAATTCTCCGGTACGTTACGTCATATCAAAACGATATCAGTCTTATTCAAGGCAGAAAAGTGGCAAGAAACGACTAATCTTCGTTTCACTCCGATCGATTGCGCCTTATCGAAAAGATTGCGAAACTTCTTGTACAGCTGCGCCATGCTCGAACCGAACTCGGTCGGTAACGGAGCGACATTTTTTCGAACAGGAATAAAATGAAACAATTTAATGCTGAACTTTTTCAGATCGTAACAGGGGACTTTCGTTTACTTCCAGACTGGGGGAGTAGGACAATTTTAGTTTTACCAGTACAATTTTAGTTCCGTCGCAGAAATGCAAACTGACTTCATTTGCCCGGCTAAATTGAAACGAAGTTTTGGATTTAAATCGCAATTGTTATTGTCGTACAATGAATCATTTAATTGGCTTGTTTACATATTTTTCCCAGTGTCACAATAATTAATAATTATACTTTTAGGTGGGATGACACGGTCTTTTTTTATGGTCGTGGTTCACGACTTTCCTTGATTTCGGTGCTTTGGGTGGTTCATCGAACGGCGATACTCGATTTGCGAATGGAGTTTCATTCTCGCAACATATCTTAGGCATTTTTTTGTTCCAGCCACAGTGTAAACTTCTTAGGTACGCGATGTTTTGTTCGTTCCAAGGCGTTTTAAATATCGAGACAATGTTAGCCTGCTTGCATTTGTTAATATCTATGCAACTTCGATGGGTACCTATTGATGTCTTGCAGAGAATCTCTGAAAAAAAACATAAATTTGAATACATCAGCACCAAATGTGGTACACAATGAGAAACGATAATAATTGGTTAGTTCCAATCAAATATACCGTCGGACGTCATAGTCGATGACGGCCCTTTGGACTCTTTCTCGTCCTCGCAACATATCTTAGGCACGTTGTTTTCCCAGCCACAGTGTAAACTTTTTAGGTACTTGCGGTTTTCCTTATCCAATGGCGTTCTGAATGCCCAGATAACGTTATTCTGCCTGCATTTATTAACATTAATGCATTTTCTTTCCAGACCATCTACCGTCGCGCAAGATTTATCTGAAAAAAAAGCAACGACAAAACATAAATTTGGATACAATACATTAACACCAAGCGTGATACGTTTAAATAACACCAAGCGTGATATGTTTAAATAACATTGAACATCAGTCGTCACAGTCGACGTATTCAATTTCCTTCAATCGTATAATTAATTAGATATTTTTATTATGAAAAATTGCACGTGAGATTCCTTCACATTCCTCCATAAACTTTGTGTCAAACTACAGAAACAAAATAATTTGTATCGTATTAATCGATATAACTTACCACTGGATTCACAAGCAACGAACCCAAAGACTGCGACAGCGAGGAAGATTATGACGGTACGACTCATGATTCTGCAGTAAACGCTTCGATCTTGTACACTCTTGTTCCCTACATTCTCGATATTTATACCACGTTACACTCTAGATGCTTCGAAAACGATCCATCCTCGTCAACAATAAAACCGTTTTTTATTTTTTTTTATTTAAACGTTCTAATTCATTGTCACTCTTGTACATAGTTTATGTTCACTCAACGCGATAATGTAATCGTAAACAAACCTCTAATTCGAATTGAATGTAAATAGACGATCTTTTAATATTGTGTTATCTAGTCAGGTTATTGACTTTGATGGAAAATAAAGTTTTATTACATGACGTATTTAATTTCTATGAAATAACGTATCTGATTCGTAACAATATTGAAAGGAAAGTGAATAGTGGGTCGAGTGCGATGCACGAGCAATGTGTGTAGAACCTTTACATCAGCCATGATAATAATGGAAACTTGGATTATTCGGGAAAATTCATGCCATTATCTGCATATTTGTTACGTTGGAGCGAGAAAAGAATTTTTTTTTTTGGACCTTCCATGCTTCGACAACATTCTTCAGTCTGGAAATTGTTTACTGTACGTTCCATCCATTATTTTAATGGGTTACAAAGGCAATACGTGGTCTACGTTTACGTCGTTCACGATGATATTGGATATTTGTATTAAGAATAACACTTTATCTTCGTGTCTATGATAGTCGATGTGAAAGACACACATTTATCATATTTTTTTGTTGCTCGCGTCCACCGCTGTCGTCAACATTCATCATTATGAAAAATATCAATTTATCGACTGCTGACACTTGTAATTTAATAATTCGAAATGTCACATCGATTTTATATTCCTGGAAGAACAAGTTAAAATATTAATTATTAATATTGTAAAAAATAGTATTTTTAATGATAACAATATTATCGATATAAATGTTTATCTATACAGATCTGTTTATTTTTTAAAAAATAGTGGAAGAATAAATAATTCGAGGACGAACTTACGTAATTAGCGGATAAATAATCACGATGTGCATAATTTAATTGCAATATTTTTGCAGGAGAGGTCGCTCGCCCACCCGATCTCACTAATCACGAACGAGCAAGCGGTCCTTCTTGCTTTCTCTCATGTGAGGTATACAGTGGAGTGCCCATGCGAACTCTCATTTTCTGAGCTGCTGCTGCCGTACCCCACTGATTCGACATATACACTATCGATGGAAAGTTTCCGGACAAAAGTTGAAAACAATGCAGGCTTTTTAAAAAAAATTGCACGATTTTTTTTACATTTGGCACTCAGTTTTGAAAACGACAATTTTTGGTCGTTTTTTTGTTCTTTTCCAAGTGGACTCCCTTTGCAGTAAAATTTTTTTTAACGAATTTCTTTCACCATACTCATAAAGGGAGAAGCCTAAGCTTTAAGTTCATTTTTTAGAAAATTGTCTACGGCTTTTTTTTTCAAAGATACGTCGTTTTTTGAGAAAAAATAGACAATTTGAAAATTGCACCATAGGACGAAAACGATGAGGTTTACAACAAAAACTCAAGATGGCAAAAAGTTGTATTACTTCGTGCTGAGTTCAGGAGAATTTTTTCAGATTTTTTTTTACAATTTTTTTTCCGCCTATTTCCGGTCAGTTTGATTGATCTGAATACCATGAAAAGAATAGAATTAAATTTTTTACTTGCATCGAAGAAACTCCGTCGTCGAAAAAACCTCCGACGAGACCAAAGTTTAATATGTAAGTAAAAATATTAATTCTATTATTTTCATGCTATTCAGATCAATCGAGCTGACCGGAAATAGGTGAAAAAAAATTGCTCTTTAAAATGGCATTGGTTAAATTGGCCTAGGCCAACTACCGGCGAAATGGCATAAAAAACCATTCCGGCACTGTTTTCAACTTTTGTCCAGAATCTTTTTGCCGGTAGTGTATAATATTAACCCTAAGAACGTTAACAGTATAATACAAGTTCAGATCATTGTAAAAAAAAATAGATTATCTTTTGAATTGAATTTGAATTATAAAGTAATAAGCCATAAAAATCCATTTTGCTCATGATAAAAAATAAAAAATATTACCAGAAGAGGATTTGATCGTGCGACCTTGAAGTTTGAAACTCAAAACTCTACCAACTGTGCCAATGTCTTATAATGACTTTTGTTAGATATTTCTTATAAAAGGAAACAGGAATGCTCGAGTTGATACCCCAGTCACTAGTGACATGACAAACTGGTTTCCCTCCTTTTTCCCTAATATGTTGTTAATTTTTGCAAGTGTAAAGTGTAATGTAGTAAATTAAAATTCCTGGCATATTTTAATTTGTTTATGTTAATATTTACCATTACACAATACAAAATGTATTTATATACACGAAGTTAGAAAATAATTTGAACAAAGTAATGAAAAAAAAAAGAAATTATCCGAGCGGGATTCGATCGGTCGACTCCCAAACCTGTGAATTTACAGACGGCAGAGCATTTACGTTCTCGTGACTCCAACCCCGTATCCTTTCCAATCATAATCATAACGAAGAAACTTGACGTTTCCAGTTTTTGAATCGCAAAGGGAAAATTAGGAAAATTCTAGTCTTACCGGTACAATTTCAGTTCATTGTTAGTCCAATAAAATGCGAACTGATTTTATTTATCCAGCTGAATAAAAATAAAATTATGGAATTAATTAATAAGAAAACACTGTTTTACCATTCATCATTTATTTTATTAGTGCAAACAAAAATTTCTCCGTGTCACAATACTGTACACAATACTACACAATTACATTTCATCATTTACTTATTGCATCTATACAATTTCATTGTCCATTTAATTCAGTCATTTGGAGGGCTCATCGATCAATTACACTTGGTTTATGGGTATAGATTCGTTCGTGCAGCATATCTTCGGGATTCTTCCTGTGTAGCCACAATTTATAGTATTGAGGTACTGGCGGATCTTGGGGCTGAAGCCATTTTCCGTGCGGAGAGCGACAATATCCTGACAACTGGTTAGTTCTACACATTTTCCTTTGGTACCACTTGGTGTCTTGCAGGGTTCCTCTGAAAAAGAAAACAAAACATTAACTTGGATACAATACATTATCCCGTAGCGTAGTAACCAACGAGAAATAATAATAATCGATTCGTTTCAATAAGATTTACCATCAGCTGTGATCTTGCAACATATCTTAGGCACGTTGTTTTCCCAGCCACATTGTAAACTGTTTAGGTACGCTCTGTTTTCTTTAACACTTGGCGCTTTGACTGCCGACACGACGTCATCCTCGTTGCATTTAAAAACATTAATGCAATTTCTGTCAGTACCTAATGGCGCGCAAGATTTGTCTGAAAAAAGGCAACGACGAAACATAAATTTGGATACAATACATTAAAACCAAGTGTGATACGTAATGAGAAACCATAATAATTGTTTCCCATTTGGTTTTAATAAGATTAACCACCAGACACCACAGTCAACGATTCAATTTTCTTCAATTATAATTAATTGAATAATTAATTAGATATTGTTATTATAAAAAATCGCAGGTGAAATTCTTTCACGTTCCTCTATGAACTTTGTTGTCAAATTACAGAAACAAAATAATTTTTATCGTATAAATCGATATAACTTACCAAGGTTCACACAACTGGCGAACCCAACGAGTACGAAGGCAAGGAAGATTATGACGGTGCGACTCATGGTTCTGCAGTAAACTGTTCGATCGTTTGTGCTTTCTTTCAGTACGTTCGCGATATTTATACCACGTTTCACTCGATATTCTGAGAAACATCGAGTTGCACTGTCAATAAGGCCATTGTGCTGATGCGGACAACGTCCATAAGTCTAACATCATTTTTCGGCTCATTTGGTTTTACACAACTGTGTTAGTTTAATGTCAACACTTATGATATAATCGAAAGTTAACATCATTTTAACTCGGATCGAAAATTGCGATCGAAAGTTTTGTTAAACATAATGAGTGAGTTATACACTGGCTCTTTGTGGTTGATAAGATTGCCCGTTCCACTTTTGATGACAGGAAATAAGTTCACCCTCTGTCAGAAGAAGTTTCACTTCAAAATATCAATTTCTATTAATTCGCGTATTATTTTCCATCACGCGATGTATTATTCTTATATATAAAAATGGAAGAATGTTTGTCTGTCTGTTTGTTATGAGTAAGCTCCTATACCATTCATCCGATTGCGATGAAAATTTGGTTAATTGTAGTCCGCACTCCCGAGAAGGTTTCTGCGTTAGTAGAATAATTTTAATTGCGAAAATAAACGCGTACGGGGCAAAACAAAATTAACATTTATGTATATCTATATATAGAGATTATTTGACAGCTGTCAAAGTATGCTACCAAAATGACAAGCGAAATAAAAGACACTCATTTGTTTTAGCGACTCGATCGACTCGATATTACACATATCGATTGCATAATTCATTTGACAGCGAATGTCAAATTAATCGTGACTCTAAATCGGGAAGCGATTGAAAGATCTACACCTCAATCAAAAAGGAAACATACATTACGAGTTTTATAAACGGACGAGCAACGAGAAGCAATACTGAAAACCATTAGAGTATGTACAACGAAGTACAAACTTTCGTAAAATAACAGCAATAACAGACGAATCGATTCACAAAGTTTTTTAAAATATTGTACATAACTGCAAAAAATGTAAGTGGTTAAGGGAACGTGCTATATTAGCAGCAAAAACATCAATGTTAATTATATAAAATTCACGATTCAAAAGAGAATATCACGAGAAGCTAAAACGTACAGGTCGATTGCTGCTTTTATTAATCAAAAACAAGTTGTTAATTATCCAACTGAATACCTGAATTCGTTTCATTTGCCTGGCATAGCGCCGCACGTTGTAACATTGAAAGTGGGCGTGCCTATCATACTTTTACGAAACATCAATCCACCACGACTTTGCAACGGTACTGGGCTTCCAGGAAAAAATATGATGAACAATATCAGCGAAACTACAATTTGAAATAGAAAATTTGAAGGAAAAGACGATGTACTGTTGCCACGTGTCCCAATAATACCAAAATATATGCCATTCGATTTCAAACGTTTGCAGTTTCCAGTGCGACTCGCATTTGCAACTTCCATCAACGAAGCACAGGGATAATCGCTAAAAATGTGTATAGTATAGATTATATTTGGAAACTTCATGCTTCACACATGGAGAGAAAAACGGAAAAGAATGCGTGTCAAATTAATTATGACACCAGAACGGCATTGTAATGCATGCCGGATACCGCTAGTAATTTATAATAGTATTGGTAAAAATGAACAATCGAGTAAAACAGACGTCATATTGCACTTCCGTTCTACGATAATATTTTATCTTCGTACAAAGGATAATATGTCATCTTAACATCTATGACAGACGATTTGCACATTCGTTACGTCTTTACTTAACCTTTAACTGGCACAACTCCTCCATATGACATTACTGGCACAAGGGGTATTTATTACCCCATGTGCTGAAACTCGTTTTGCGCAGCCGCTATTGAATATATTTGCATGAAAATTTAATCCGATATAGTTTCAAGTATGTTTTTTAACGTATAATCGGTTTTGTAGTGATTTGTACCATTTAAGTTAGTTAAAAGAAACTTAAACAAGTACGCTTCGTGTACTTGATGGGGGGCCGCGCCCCCCATACCCCACGCGCGTTTCGCGCGCCGCGCCGTCATCGCGCTCCGCGTTCGGTTGATCATTTACTTGAATTGTTGGGTATTGAAATATTATGTTGTTTTTATGTTGTTGTGAATTATAATTGACAATATAGGATTATGTGTTTTGCTCTTAATATATCTTCAGTAAGAACGATTTTTCGAAATGTGATGATTGATTTTTTATTAGATTTACATTAGTAAGCACTTACAACTTTACAATATAAGGATTGCGTATTTTATTTCCAGGATATATTTTGAATGTTGATTAACATGTCCCTTAGGGACGTTTTAATAGGCACTCACGCCGTAGTTTTCAATTTTTTGGTAAACAATTTTTATAATTCCCACATTATTAACTATCCCAAGTATCGATAAAGTAATCGATTGTTGACACAGACGCACACATAAGCGTACTGTACGTCAGCGTAAGAAGTATACTTTGGGGTGCGTATCACGCCGTCATTTTATTCCACGTTTCCTTTTTTTTTATTGCTAAACATTTTTTTTTTTTATTGTTAAAATTTAGTCTGTTTATGGTCGTTGGTAGAATTTAATTAGAGACGCTAAAACATTATCTACCGTCTATTTTTCGAGAAAAAAAAAATTATTGCGATAATAAAAAAAGAATCGTATCGCACTTCAGAGCGTTCATTTGGATGCTCGTCTATGTGCATACGGCATGAAGATGTTTCTAGCAGGGGGGTACGCAAAAGAAATTAGTATGGGCGTACGCAAAAGAAACCAGCAGGGGCGTACGCAAGAGAAAAAAAAATAAATATAATAAAAATTTGAAAGACACGAGGTTTGTTCTTTTTCGGCGAACTCCCCAGAAACCCCTACACTAGTTTAATAAGTATACACTGAACTATATACCTATATTTATTGAATTAGTGCAGGGATTTCTGGGGAGTTCGCCGAAAAAGAACAAATTTACGAGCACACGACGATACTAGCGGCATCTTACCACTGGGGCAAGAAATGCGCTTTACTGGGACTCGATCTTCGTCGATATGATGAGTCTTCCCTCTCTTTCGTTAATCAGTGATCCACGTCTGTGATTATAATCGCGAGCTGTCAGTGTTGTTTTTTTTTTATACTAAATTAATAATATTTGTAAAGTGAGAAAAAGTATAAAAGTGTAAGTATTATGAATAATTTTAATATATGTGTATAATAAAAGTGTAGACAATATTAATAAGTTCAAAAACAGTATAATATTCTATTCGTTTGCAAAAAAACATTTAAAACGTTTATCAAACAAGTGTTATTTTGTGGCAAAAAAACACGCTTAAAAACTATTTAAATAATGTGTTATAATTGTTCAAATCACTTTAAACTCTTAGAACACTTTAAAAGTGTTAAAATGAAGGTAATAGGCTGAAATAAAAAAATTTCGTTCACACGTTTTCATACAACTAGCAAAAATGCAAAAAAACGTTTTCTTTTGTTTAAATTTAGTGATTAACAAAATTGTAAAGTGTTTAAAGTGTAGAAGACACTTCTTTGAGGTCTTATAAAGATATACTACAAGTTATGTAAACATTTGTTCACAGGTTGCTGAGATCCGGATATCGATGGACACAAAAATAGCTTTTTGGCCTAAAAATAGGTATGTTTTTAATAATTTTTATATTTAACAAAATCCAAATGGGTTTATATTAAAAAGGTCTCTTCATTATAATGAAATACATATTTGGTATAAATTTCAGATTGATCCGGTCATTGGTTGCTGAGAATGGAGTGCGGACGGACGGCTCCTGTGACGAAAACTTTTGGAAGGCAATATTAATAGGCATTTTTTTTTTTTTTTTTTTTGTTTTTTTTTTTTTTTTTAATATTTTTTAATAAATATTTATATATTATAGTGAGTGCCTAAAAACGAGTTTTTTCACTTAAAAAATCATAACTTCCTTAATTTTTAACATTTTGAGCTAAAAATTCCCAGTTGTACTCTCAAGTTAGTACACTTTGTGGAAAAAATTAGTGCGATATCGATGCTTCCAAAAAACATATTTATTTTACAAAATGAAAGTGTGGATTTAGGGTCAAATGCACCAACGCATTATTCAATATCCAAATCCATTGTTTTTAATTGAAAATCATAAAAATTATTATAAAAATAGGGGAAAATAATTATTTCACCATAAATGAATATAAAAATGGCGCACAACACATTTGACGCATTTACAGCTTCCTCTTCCAATTCATCTTCCTCATCGGTATCCGAATAATCCGTATTAAGCTCGTGTTCCAAATCTAAAACACTATTCTCTTCAGCATCACTCTCTTCCCCGACAATGTCGGCTTCGTCATATAAAGTTCCCAACATCTCGTCACTGAACAACCGTGGCCGAAGATTGTATGCCATCTGATAAGTAAAAACGTATGAAATAATGGAAACAAAATTTATTTCACTTCGCACGTTTTCAGGAGGTCTATTTACAACGTCTGATTAACACTTTGAGCCCTAAGGACGCATATATGCGTCAGCCTATGCGTCTGCGGACCACATAAGCGTGAAAGTACTCGGGTCTCAAAGGGTTAACGCACACTGACACTTGCCACACAGTACTATCTCACTTGTTCTCTAGTCAGTGATATCAACTGATGGTGACACTTGATCCATTTTCTTGAATTTAGTACGTTTTATTCGAGCTCAAAAAAACACTGGGGTATTTTTTATCCCTAGTGTCAGTTAAAGGTTAAGGAACGATGCCAATGTAAAATTTCTTGAAAATTGTTTTATTTTCATTATAAAAAAAATATGCACTTTCACAAACACGCTGTTCAATTTTCGTCCCGAATTTCAAATTATTCCGGTGACTGTAGCTCTTCTTAGAAAAAGCATTTTGGCAAGTTACATCAGACTTCACACGGGACGATTAAATTTTGAATGCGTTTTTGTCCAAACGTCATTCATAACGAGCATAACGAGGGAACTTGACGCTTCAATTTTCTGTATCGCAACGGGGAAAATTAGGAAAATTCTAGCCTTACCTGTACAATTTCGGCTCAGTCGTACAAAGTCCAAAATGATTTTATTTGTCCGGGTGAATAAACATAAAATTATGGAATTAATTAATAATAAATCACTGTTTTAAGATGCATCATATATATTAGTATAATTTACAAATCATTTCTCAGTGTTACAATAATTTATGATTTTGAATTTACATAATTGGTCATTTACTTATATCATTGATACAATTTCATTGTCAAATTCTAATCATGGCCCTTGTTTGGATTTAGCTTTTTGGATAGCTCATTGATCGATTAAAACATTCGATCGGCGAGTATTGTTTCATCGGTGCAACATATCTTAGGCGTTTGATTTTCCCAGCCACAGTGTATAGCCTTTAGGTATTCCTTGACCTCAGGAAGAGAAATGTACGTTTCACCGAAAAGATATTTCTTTTGCGGGCAATCATTTATTGATACGCAACTTCCAGTGCTACCGTATGGTGTCTTGCAGGTCTCTGGAAACAGAAACACAAATTTGCATACAATTCATTAACACCGAGTGTGATATGCAATGGGAAACGATAATAATTGTCTTTCATTTCATTTAAATAAGATTTACAGCTCGTCGTCATCATCAACGATTCAATCTATTTCGATCTTATAATCAATTAGATATTTTTATTATGAAAAATCGGCAAGTGAGACTCATGTTCCTCCATAAACTTTCTGTCAAATTACAGAAACAAAATCATTTTTATTGTATAAATCGATATAACTTACCACCGCTTGCAGAAGCGACGAACGCAACGAGTGCGACGGCGAGGAAGATTATGAAAGTGCGACTCATGATTCTGCTGGAGATTCTTCGTTCGTTTGTACTCGCTTTCAGTACGCTGGCGATATTTATACCAGATTTCACTCGTTCCACCAAACGTTCACACGTTCGATAAATTTCACGCAAGGTTTCCTCTAATTCGGATTTAACCAACTGTACTAATTTAATGTCAACTTTTAAAGATAATTCGTCAACTGGATGATGTAATTGAAAACGAACGTTTATTCCAATTAAAGAAATGTATCCGATACCAAGGAAGTGAAGAGAAAAATTTGTGTGATTAGTGTAGTCAGCTTGGTATGTTTGATACGGTCGCGATCAAGTAACACGTATAACCATTTGTCACTCGCGCTGTCGCAGGTTTAAGATTGATCGCAGAACAGCTAGAATGTTATAGAAAAATAGTTCTATTGGTAACTCTTTTGAATGCGTTACTACAACTGTACATTTCCTTGGGAAGCTTGATAAAACATATGCGTTTTGGTTGCACATAATCCTACATTTTATGGCTCAAGAATTTTATCGGGTATTTAAAAAAAAACGTTTCTCACACAATGTTTTCAACCACTAATAATTTATTTTTGAGATTAGTTTCTTAGAAGGCGTAGTTTGTTATGTCACAAGGCGCGCGGTTGCGACGTTATCATGATCAAAGTACTGTCAAGCTTAATCTCACAGAAATTAACATTATTCGAGACAAATTAATTTATTATGAATCTCACGAGTACTCAATCAATTTTGCGAAACTCTAGTAATGTTTCTTAGATATTTTTTTTTTTTATTAATTCTACAATTTTCGTCAAATACTGTTTGTCAATGATTGTGAATTTAACGTTTATAGATGAAAAAACACTGAAATTCATAAAGGCACGTTAATTTAGGAAATATGTTTTTATTTATTTCTCATTTTATTGCTCAAGGCTTTTATCAGATATTTAAAAAAAACGTTTCTCACACAATGTTTTCAACGACTAATAATTTATTTTTGAGATTAGTTTCTTAGAAGGCGTAGTTTGTTATGTCACAAGGCGCGCGGTTGCGACGTCATCATGATCAAAGTACTGTCAAGCTTGACCTCACAAAAATTAGCATTATTCGGGACAAATTAATTTATTATGAATCTCACGAGTACTCAATCGATTTTGTGAAACTCTAGTAATGTTTCTTAGATATTTTTTTTTTTTTTATTAATTCTACAATTTTCGTCAAAAACTGTTTGTCAAATGTTTTTATTTATTTCTCGTGAACAAGGTATCGTCAAGTCTTGAAATTTTCAGAGATGACTTTGTAGATACTGATAATTATGTTCTGATTTTTTTCATCAATTTTTGTTTGTTAATACGTTGACCGGAGAAACCACCGGAAATGTACAAGGACAAACTTTAACGGATGTTTTCGCATCGAAGAATTTCGATCGGAAACTATCAATTGCTATTAAATATCGTATTTGCTTTCAGCTAAATGACGTGTTACAATTAATAATAATATCGATAAAAGCGAAACGTGGAATAGAACCATAGATCATTATTCCATTCCGCTTTACGGTAATATTGTATTTGATCTTGATATCTATGATAGACGATCTACACGTTCTTTATATTTTGCACGCCAGGCTATCCAACTGTGTAAACAACATTCTTCGATATAAAAAACATTAATTTATCATCCGAAGATATGTGCTAATAAAATTCTAAGATCTTGAAAACGAAAACAACTATCGAGAAAATTAAACGATAGTCGAGTCAAAAATTAAAAGAAATAATTACCAATATTTAGTTTTATAAGTATTTTAACAAATATTTTTAGAAATTAACTGGCTGAGGTGATAAAAGTATATGTAAACATTTTCCATAAAATGTCGTCTAGCGATAATTTCTCGAACTCTTTTAAAAAAGAATAATTTGTTTGCAATTAATTGTCAACAGTAACGTAAATTCGATAATTTGTTATTATATTTATATTTCAGATTAATAACAAAATATATAAATAGTTACACTTTATGATAGAAAGTTGTTTCTAAAAATATTTGTTAAAATAACTATAAAATTGATTATTGATAATCAATTGTTTTAATTTGAGGGTTTAAAAAAAAATAGTTTCATAATTGTCCCAAAATTGTATCGCAGTTAAAAATTGGAATTAAAAGAAAATCGCCTTTTTTCAAGGATCTCAACCGATATAGCTCTTAATTTTTTTCCTAGAAGCTACCATCAGCCCCCAAAACATATCCAAAATTTAGAGTAATCGACTTACGCGTTCCTGAGAACATTTTTTTCTGCTTTTTTTTTTCTTCAAAAATCCAATTGACTTAGCGAAAATTTCAGGATCTTATTGTTAGGATTTCATTAGTACCTGCATATCCATTTTATGTTACTCGAAAAACAAGTTAAAATAACAATTGTTAATATCGTTATAAATATTATTAATAACATTCCTAATAATATTATGGATATAGATTGTTATTTACGCACATTTGTTTCTTTGTTTTTCTGACGAAAAGCTCGAAAAATAAATTATTCGAGCGCGAGCTTTCCTAATTAACGGAAGAAAAGTCACGACGTGTATAATTTGATTGAAATATTGTTGCGAGAGAGGCGACAGCTTCGCACACCCGACGGAACGACGAAATATATATCGGACGCGAGAATTATCCTCTCGGCATTCACGCAAGGAATTCCAATGGTTAGAAACGCTCTATTGTCCCTCCAACGCAATTAGCATGCCCAACAGCTCGCTATCTCGTCGACACGAATACATCGACGACTTGAGGAGGGTGAATGCATTAAAACACACACATTCGCATAAAACTATAAAATTCTGCGAAGCCCAGAACTAATGTAAATCGTGTGTTGTTCGCTTGATCGTTACTGTAAGATTCGTTCTCCCTCATTTTTTTCACGAAGATCCTTTACATCGTCACCGTGCTCGGTGCAAAGGAAATGGACCCACGTGCAAAATCGACTTTCTTTTTCACTTCAATTTTTTCCTCGTGTCCTGAAAAATGAATTCATCTGGCGAAAAGATAACTCAAGGACGAAAGTCCTGATGTATGTCGCGAGACATCGTAGAGAAAGAATTCGTAGTCAGGAAGAAATATCCGAGTTTTTCGTTTTGAATTTTTGAAATTCCATCTCTAAGAAACTAAATCGTGGGACCGGGGAATACATTTGTGCGAGATATCGTATTCTCGGTGTCTCCTCTTTGTGCGGATCTTCTTGACGTCGATGACGTTATGGAACTGTTGTATATATATAGATATAGTAGTAATACCGCTCGCGGCCGGCGGGTGGCGCATGGCTATCACGCTTCTCGCAAGCGAACCATGCGTTCACTAGCATTATAAATGCGTAAGCTGAACATAAGACTATTGATTTTTCCCTGGATCGCAATGTAAATATCACGTCATTATTCGTGTATTATTCCACTCTTGGATAATAAGAAACATATCATTTAACTTGATGTATAGAAATATTGTTACAACAGACGCCCATGAAATTACATATTTCTACTTTAAGTAGAACTTATGAACACAATAATTATTATTTTCTCCTAACAGTAAGTCTTTAAGTTAACTAATTAGCATGTGTAAAAAGGTAAAAAATGTAAGGTTATCTTTCTCAAAGGGAGCTGCGGGCACAGCTAGTATATATATACACATATATATGTCTACTATATATATTCTTCTATGATTGTAGAATGAATGATTTTCGAATGAGACGCATGTAGTTTACGTATTTTCAAATTTAGTTCATATCATAGCAAAACGCCAAAAAGCATCAGCGGCTTTATCAAAGACTGAAATAAATTGTACAGGGATCATTCCTCGCCTGTCGTAAAATTTACTTTCTTTTCTTTATCGTTAGTATTTTTACTCGAAAAGCCGCAATCTTTTGCCGACTCCTGCTACAGCACGATAATTATGACGATAAAGAAAAGATCTCGGGGAAAATCTACCACTGTCCCTTTTTTCCCGCAGCGTATCATAGCTAGACACCATATATATATATATATTAGTTAGTGTGCATACTGTCTATAGAACAGACACAAAGGACTAATATAACGGAGCCAGGAACAACGTAGTGGCCAAGAACAACGAGTACGGCGCAGGACAATGGTCGCTTTCACCACGGCTAATCGGAGCGGACCATCGTATTCTGAGATCCATGATGGGAGAGAGAGAGACTCCTTGTGCTGCAACAAGAGCGCATCTCTTCTTTCGTTTACGCTGTTTTGCAGATTCTCCGGGTATCGTGTGTATATATACGTATAGACAAATACAGCACGAGGCAATGTCTCTTTCATCGTGAAGAAATGGTTATAAAAAGAACACTCCACTGTGCTAACTAAACCTGAAACTTCAGAACGATCCTTCCACTTTCACGAAGACAAAATATATTTTTTTTTTGCTATTTTCTTCTTCCTAATATCGAAACAAAGCAATCTAAATATAAAAATAATATAACTATCTTCGTCAACCTTGATCGACCTTCGTTCATCCTTCTTGTACAATTTTACTCTGTTTACACGATCTTTTTTTGTTTGAGAATAAATCATCGTGACGAATTTTAATCGGAAGGATATTACGAAATTATAATAATGACAATGATAATAATTCTCGAAAACTGTTACATTTCCATTTTCAATTTTGCCTTTATTATTCGTAAATCATTTTTCAAGATACGATTTTGATATACGAGAATTCAACGAACCCGAGTTGGTTCGTAACTCGTTATTCGACGATTTCTAATTTAAGTCACCGATGATCATAATCATTATTGCCAATCTAAGTTTAAGCTTCGAGAAATATAATATTAATTCTATCTCTTTCTCTCTAGGAGAATTATTTTCTACATCTTTGAGCTCCCGCTGATTCACAGAGCGGTATTCGTTTGTAACGATCCTCGGGTACAATTGTAAAACGCGGATAAGCCTCTCTTAAGGGGGTTTCTACGATCGTAACTGTCGTGGCGAGAGTCACTTAAAGAGTAGCGTTCCACACATTTAGTGTGTACCTTCGGGAATTATATAGCAACAGTAACCGGCAAACTTCGAGTAATCGTCAATCGCAACATACTCGCATATTTATACATATATATATTAGAAACATGAGAAATATTTTTCTCTCTCTCGCAGAGAGAGAAACCAGCACTTTCCTCACTCGTCCCTCGGTCGTAGTTAAAGACCACAAGACTCGCTACGACCGCAGTTAATTAATACCCGTTCGCTGTTAGGCATAGCTAGTATAGGCGCGTATAATTACAAAAGCTTGACTTTCTCACCTTAAGGGGAGATATACACCTAAACGTTTGAAAAAAATAATTTTTTTTTTCATATCGCGTATGAAGATTTTTTTACGGAGCTTCAAAGAATATGCGATATCTCGAAATATTTTCGATATTTTTTAATAATAAAAGTTAAACATATTCTTGAATGTGTATACTTTCATTTGGTTCAAACTACAAACCGAAATTTTAAATAGTTTTCCTACAAAAAAATCTCAAAAATAACCTTTTTTTTTTGGCCTCCTAGGTGAATATCTCCCCTTAAGGTAGTCCTATCGTTACAGCGTTTCCGTTAGATTTCACTGAAAATTTGCAGAAACGTTCTTTGATGTCATATGTATATGTGTGTAAAATTTCAGGAGCCTTTATCGACTCAAAAATCACGATATTTATTCTTGAAAATCGTCACTTTTCGCAATCTCCCATAAGAGCCCGTGTTAAATATCGCAACGTTATACAACGAGTAACTCGATCATTTGGTCGATGAAGCCTGTTGAAATTTTGCACACATTTTTATATGACATCAAAGAAGCTTCGATTAGTTTTTATAACAAATCTTATGGAAAACAAAAATTCATGATTTTGTTTATTATATAACAAATAAACTTTCCGTAGGATCAATTTGAATTTTGAGTATGTTGTTCTTTAGTCGATTTGCAACAACTTTTCTTAATGAACTTTAACGCTTGGTCCACTTCCAATGTGAGAAAAAACGGGAATGAAATTTTAATCCCCCACCCAACGATAGAACTACCTTAAGGTCTCGCGTGAATCGTGAAAGAAAAAGAAAACAAACAAATTCGTACACAAAAGCACGTGCTCCATTCGCTGATACGAAGTCATCCTCTCAATTTCTCCAACAGAATATTTTGTAAAAAAAAAGGAAGAATCAAATTTTTAATTCTCACAGTGTTTCTCGAAAAGTTTTCAAAATTGAGAAACAATTATCATGAATAATTGCGAGAGAAAGAGGGAGAAGAAAAGTTGTTATTACCAAACATCGTATAATTAAAGATAAAATTAATAACGATATACGAGTATCGAGAAGAACATGAACCCTCGCGCGTAATAAAAATCGAAGCCATTTTCCCTTTTATCGGTTCGAAAGTGTATCCACGCGCCTTGCTCAGAAAATTCGCTGGAACGACTCGCGACTTTTTTTTAGTTCCGAAGCGTCCCACGATTTCCTACAAGCGCGTCGGGCGATCCATAAATCTTCATTTTTCTTCGATGAAACGACTAATTAATAAATGTGCACGAGCGCTTTTCCTTGTCTTGTACACAGGCTCCTGGGCATACCTGCGCGATCGTTTCATTGCTAAATTCCCCTCGTTAGAGAGTTGATACCTCGCGGACACTCGCGCGAGCGAGGTAAATACACGCATCGAGAAATCCATATATATGGGGCATTCCACGCTAAAGTGGACACCATCTAACTTTTGCACCTCCGATTTTTTTGAAAATTGTTTACGTTCTAGTATTGGTTAAAAGAGACCTTCATGGTTTTTTTTCAATTTTTTTGGATTCACCGTTTTCAAGATATCGATTTTTTTTTTAAATTACGTTACTTTTTTTTAATCGTTTATAACTTTGCGAAAATGGGCCAAATTAAGCGTTTTTCTTTTTTGTAATTGTTCAAACCGTATTACTATTTTACATTCAATTTCAATTCACTCAATTCAATTTACATGCAATATTCACTTTTTTACAAAAAAAATTATTGAAAAATATCGATCAATACGCGTTTGTTGTAAATCAACAATTTATATTTAAAATCTGAAAAACTTACAGAAATAAGATTTGTAAAATTCGTTCGATATATTTTTATGGAAACTGCGTTTAGTAAGAAAACGTTCAAAAAAATGTTCAATTTTGCCCATTTTTCGCAAAGTTATCCACGCTTAAAAAAACGAAAGTATTTTTGAAAGTAATTTTGAAAAATTTTGAAAAAATGAAAGTATTATAATTTTTGAAAAATCGATGTCACCAAAACGATTAGACAAAAAATATTTTCAAAATTCATAGAGTCGTCTTTCAAACAATACTAGAACATAAAAAATGTTCAATAAAATCGGAGATGCAAATGTTAAATGGTGTCCGGTTTGGCGTGAAATGCCCCATATCAATTTATATAAAGAGAGAGAAAGAGACTTAAACATCTATTCACATATCAGGAGTCGTCCTATCAGTCTTGGCACGACGAGCGATCTCGATCGTTGACAAGTGAGCCCTCGTGCGTGCGCGCACGCGTGAGAGACACCCAGTCTTGTTTACTCCTAATAGCCCGCGTTAGAAAATCTCTCGGAAGCTAACCGACAGGACAACTTTTGTGGATGGGAATACGTCAAGCAAAACTCATTGGTCACTTGTTAAACGTTTTTTTTTTTCTTTCTTTTCTACATTGGTCATGTACAAAAATAAATATATATGTAAGCAATACCGATACGTCGTACACAGGGAACAAAACCGTCACTCTCTCTCGTGGCCTCTGTCACCGGAAATAATTTAACGAGTGGTCACTACGAACTCCCGGAATAACGAGTTCGTCGTCGGGAAGAGAGTTTTCCTTTACAGTAAAACGTATCTAGTTTTCCTTGTACGCGTCGCAAGAAGGAATTAGAAGTTCGAAAGATCGAGTAGCGGAGTATTACGGTTGAATTGTCATCGGTGATATTTTTTACAATTCACAAATTTTTGTTTTTCCCATACGTATACGTAAATAAATAAAAAGGCGATACTTTTGGTTTGTTCTTTCGAATATTTGTTTTCGTTATTCGAGAAATTCACGCATTCCCACGCATCCATACATTCATAAATAATTCCTAAATAAATTTCTGAAATTCAATTTTTTAAAATTATTATTATTATTATTATTGAAAATGAGAGTCAAATGTTGATGGACTCTGTACGTAATAACGAAAAGAAGATCGTCGGATTTCCTTACCGAGTTTCGACTTGAACGACCGGACGGCGTTAGCACCCCCCCCCCCCTCCACCTCCCCCAACCACCGTGTTTGTAACATCACCGTTTCAACCATCGGGCCCAGACTGAGGGAATAATACGAAGACAGCGACAACGAGAACGACGGAATAGCTTCATGATTTATGGAAGATGCACGTGAGCCGAGTTTGTGCCCGACGGGTTTCGGTCGACCACCGCGACTGAATTGTTCCCTGCAGTGTTGCGTTTGCTCTCGTCGTGGCTTTTTCTAGATTTGTTTTTTTTTTTTAATTTTATGTTATTTATTTTGTTTTCTGCCTCTTTTGCAACGTGTCTCCACGTACGAGACTATACAGGGTGAATCACATAAAGTGTCGCACAGCGAATTTTGAGGTAGATGAGGCCATTACAAACAAAAGTTGCAAATAAACATTAGGGATATTGTTAATAATTTACGAGATATACATTTTTTAAATCGGTCCAATCAGAGCGCGCCGAGAAGCGTTGAAGCCGTCAACCCCCCACCCTAGCCGTAGATATAGCATAGATTAGGGCGTTATATTTGGGTTTGCAAAATTCAGAGCCGTCAGTTAGATTGCTTGTATTTTTCCGCAGTTTTTTTCTCGGGCATTGGCGGCTCTGAATTTTGCCCAACGTGCCGACGAGCCTTGAAGTCACCCACGCCCCGCCTAAATTCAGAGCAGCCAATGCCCGAGAAAAAAAATGACTGTGGAAAAATACAAGCAATCTAATTGACTGCTCTGAATTTTGCAAGCCCAAATGTAACGCCCTAATCTATGCTATATCTACGGCTAGGGTGGGGGGTGGGCGGCTTCAACGCTTCTCGGCGCGCTGTGATTGGACCAACTTTAAATATTTATATCTCGTAAACTATTGACAATATCCCTAATGTATGTTTGCAACTTTTGTTCGTAAAGGCCTCATCTACCTCAGAATTCGCTGTGCGACACTTTGTGTGATTCACCTTGTATACGCGATGCTCGACGAGTCTCCCTCGATGATCGCTCTCGCTCGCATCCCTCATAATCAGTTTCCGGTTATTAATAATATAAAAAATAAATTGATTCGATGGTTACTTTTTTTTTATGTAATGTATTTATTTAACATTCGTCCGTATTTTTTTTCAGACCGGTGTGAGCCCGTTGCAGAAAGCAGCTGCCGAGGGACATCTCGAAGTGGTCGAGTTATTACTGAAGCATGGAGCGAACGTTGGACGCCAGGATATCGTCGTGAGTCGAAATAATTTCTTTTTTGATTATTACAGATTTTTTTAAATTTTGTGCGTGTGTGTGTGTTTTTTTAACGAATATCCGGGTGGGAGATATTTGAAATTTGATTCGTTTGTTCTTATTTCTATCATTTTCTATATTGGTATTATATTTATTTTCTCACTCTCTCTCTCTCCCTTTGCATGTAGCTTTTAGTATTTTTTTTTCGAAATTTATTTTTTAATCTTTTTATTGGCGGTGAGTATGCGCGGGTCCACGCAAATCCGGCCCACCCTGCTCGTATATTGCAGATATAGTGTATTTAACGACCCGGTGCTATATAAAACGCGCGCACGTACGTATATAGAAATGTGTGGACTCGAGAGAAGCTCCGTTGAGAAAATTGTACAAGATTCTCTCTCTCTCTCTCTCATTCGCATGTACAAGAACGTACACTGATGTATAGAATAGATGTAATATTCCTTTACCTTCATTCTGTCTCCCTCTCTCTCTCTCTCTCTCTCTCTCTCTCTCTCTCTCTCTCTCTCTTTCTCTCTCTCTTTCTTTCTATGCCCCAAGAAAGAGAGGAAGAGTGTTCCCGCTGAGGGAATAAAATTTCGCAGCATCACGCATTCGTTGAAAACAGAAAGAGGGAGACAGAGAGAGAGAGAGAGAGAGAGAGAGAGAGAGAGAGAGAGAGAGAGAGAACGCGAGGGACATAAACCCGCACTTTTCCCTTGTTTTACGATTTTGCCCACTCGCAATACGTACGTGAAAGGGTGTATAATAATATATCGAAGGCGTTCACGCGAGAGCATAGCGTGCCCGCGTTGAAAAAAAAATGTTGCATCGGACGATGTTATGATAAAACCCCGATACAGACTCTCACATTTTACATCTAAAGAGATTAGTAACGTCTAAGTTAAGATCGGAGCAATGTAACATTCTTATCATTATTAATTAACAAGTAGCTGAACCATTTATCACTAAACGACCTCTTGGTCCTACAATTATTAATAAACAAACACTTGGATCACGTGTCGTCGAACCTGGACTCCTAGTCGAGGGGTTGATCACTCGAGAAATCGGTGCTGCTAGGGTGAGGAGTGGGCGGGTCCTAACACTTCTCGGCGCGCTCTAATTGAACCAACTTAAAAAATGTATATCTCGTAAACTATTAAAAATATCCCTCATGTATATTTGCAACTTTTGTTTGTAACGATCCCATCTACCTTAGAATAAAGTTTGAGCCACCTTATGAAACTCACCCTGTATAACGAGAGACTGTATATATGACGTTTCGCGGATCGAGGAATCAGATCTTCCCTTAATTCACGGTCGATTAAAAAAACCTTTGTAACTCGCGATGGGAAAAAGAAAACAGAAATAACGGTGCGATTAGAAACGCGATCGATCGGGATTAACAAATTATAAATAAAATCGATTTTTTTTCTGTTTTTTTTTCAATTATTCTCTCTCTTTCTCTCTTCGTATTCTTTTTATAAACATGAATTCGCGCATCACGCAGCGATATCTCGCGAACGAGAGCGAGGTAGGAAGGTGGGGGGAGCGGGGAGCGAGATCGATCGAATAAATTCAATTACACGCCGGTTTCGAGAGTAACCCTTTAGGGCGAAGAAAGCAGTTAGCCTCGTTTCGTTGCCGTCGGGGAACTACTTTATATACTTTGAAACGCGTGCTTACGTTACTCGCGCGCGATTTTTTCCTCTTTTTCTTATCGTTTTTTTTTTTGTTTTTTTGCTTTTTCGTTATTTTCTTTCGTTACGATTCGTTATGAGGCGAAACGCAGCGTGGGGTGCGACGCGACGTATAAAAGCAGGCTAATCAAATTTTGTAATTCATTAAATTCCCTTCGATTTGCTCGAATTTAATTAATTTCTTCCCGTTAAAGTTCCATTTTATTCCAAATTACTTCGAGAAATCGCAAATTTAACGATCAATAAATTCCACAAAAATAAAATAAGAAATCGGATGCGTATCGGAATAAAAAAAATTGTCAAATTCAGCGAACGAAAAAAAAAATGAAATCAATTTGAAAAAAAAAAAAGTAAAAAAATAAATGAATAAATAACAATAATAAAAGGATAGAACGAGGGAACAACGGGACGTGACTGGTTACAAAAGCGATTTAATATCTCTGTTGGACACGAAACGCACCGGTCCAACGAGATTTCAAAGTACAGGTGAGAGCAAAAAAATTCATACTGTCTGCGGTCCATTGCACACACACACACACACACACACACACACACACACACACACACAAACACAATCACACACTCACACACACATACACACATTATATTTCTATCAATGTGTATAAATATATATATATACCTATTCTTATATTCTTCATTGAATTTTATATACATTTTGCCCGTATATATATATATACATATACGGGTCTATATAAAATTCAATGAAGAACGCGCGGTTGTCGATCTCTCGCTGCTTTGCACCGACTGGAAAAGTACACGAAAGTTCTTTCTCTTTCTTCCGTTTGGATCTTTCTCCTCGATGGTACGTATACATAAGAATACCAGAACGGTTGGTAGCCCGTATCTCGGCATACCCGTGTGTGTCATTTGTCACATTTACAACGAGGTACGGTCAGCGAGAAGTACCAGTATGTACCTACCTCGGCGGAACACGAGCAAAAGCTTGGCGAGTGAACAAACACGAGAAATCGAATGATCTTCCTCCCTCCTTTTGCCTCTCTGGCTCTCTCTCTCTCTCTCTCTCTCTCTCTCTCTCTCTTTGTCTCTGTCTCTCGCTCTCTCTACGTCTGACGACGTTCATGTATCCGCGAAATGGGAATCGATTATCGGCGACGCCAAGGAGGAAACGAGTTCGCGAAGTGTCCATCTCTCGTGTTCTCTCGTTCAAGCTTTGTTGGCAAACCATTGACTTATGCTACTGCTACTGCTGGTCTTCGGCAGCCAACGAGACAGAAACGTTCCTCAAGAATCCCGGATTTTCTTTATACGATCTCTCACTGTACTCCCTGATCCACTTACAGACTCGCGTCTAAACACACGATTTCTTCTATCGATCTGGTACGCGAATGACCATATTGCTAATTTATACAATATATTCACTTCTCCCTCTCTCTCTATATATATTAGTATATATACAGGGTGAATTTCATAAGGTGTAACAGGCTCTATTCTGAGGTAGATGGGATCATTACAAACAAAAGTTGCAAATATACATTAGGGATATTTTCAATAGTTTACGAGATACAAATTTTTTTAATCGGTCCAATCAGAGCGCGCCGAGAAGCGTTGGAACCGCCCACTCCCCGCTCTAACAGCCAATGCCCGAGAAATAAAATTGACTGCGTATTAATATAATAAATAAAATTGACTGCCCTGAATTTTTGCTTGTAAACTATTGAAAATATTCCTGTATATTTGCAATTTTTGTTTGTAATGATCCCATCTACTTTAGAATAAAGCTTGTTAGACCTTATGAAATTCACCCTGTATATATATACTACCGGCGGAAAGTTTCCGGATAAAAGTTGAAAACAGTGCCGGAACGTGTTTTTATGCCATTAAAATTTTTACTTACCTACATATTAAACTTTGGTCTCTTCGGAGATTTCTTCAACGACGGAGTTTCTTCGATGTAAGTAAAAAATTTAATTCTATTATTTTCATGGTATTCAGATCAATCGAACTGACCGGAAATAGGTGGAAAAAAAATTTCGGAAAAAAAATCTGAAAAAATTCTCCTGAACTCAGCAAGAAGTAATACAACTTTTTGCCATCTTGAGGTTTTGTTGTAAACCTCATCGTTTGCGTCCTATGGAGCAATTTCCAAATTGTCTATTTTTTCTCAAAAAACGACATATTTTTGAAAAAAATCGTAGACAATTTTCTAAAAAATTAACTTGAAGCTTAGACTTTCCCCTTTATGAGTATGGTGAAAGAAATTCGATAAAAAAATGTTTACTGCAAAGGGGGTCCACTTGCAAAAGAACAAAAAAACGACCAAAAATTGTCGTTTTCAAAACTGTGTGCCAATTGTAAAAAAAATCGTAATTTTTTTTTAATGTAAAATGAAGGGAAATCCCTGCTCTTCAAAATGGCGTTGGTTAAATTGGCCTAGGTCAACTACCGGCGAAATGGCATTAAAAAAACGTTCCGGCACTGTTTTCAACTTTTGTCCGGAAACTTTCCGCCCGTAGTGTATATAATCGAAAAATCGAACAAATAGATCCCATCGTTATCTCATTATCTGCCTTGGGTTAAAAGTTATGGAATAAATAACAGTTTTTTGCAGAAAACCTTCAAGAAAATTGATCAGCACGTGTTTTTTTGTCAAATATTTTTGTAAATGTTCGATGTTTTTTTTTATCAAAAGTGCGTTTAACAAGAAAAATTAAAAAAAAAAAACATGCAATTTGGTCCATTTTTCACAAAGTTATGGACGTTTTTCAGTCGATTTCTCGGCTATCTTTTATATTCATCAAATTTGAATTAATAATTGAGAAAGAAGATAACGATCTTTTGTAAGATTTTGTTTTTAATTCATCGATTTCGTAACGAATCGAAGATTACGATTTTTCGAAAACCTCGTGGGAATAGTCGGTCGTCCATAAAGTAAAATAACAACATAATCCTTTAAATAAAATTGTCTCCAGCACAGTCGTATGGAAATTTATGTTTTCGACTCAACGTACGAGTCGAGGCAACGATCTCCGGAATTGAAATTTATAGATGTGGGAGAAAGGCGCGCAAAAAAAGCTGCGAACTTTGTTGTCGTTTGAAAACGTTTGAAAAGAAAATTCGAGAGTGAACGTACATAGAGATATAGCAAAAGATAGAAAATGAGAGTGTGTGAGAGAGAGAGAGAGAGAGAGAGAGAGAGAGAGAGAGAGATTTATTAGTTTGCCTTCAGGTCGGACCGAGCTCTCTCGTATCCTTCTGTAATTTTGAGCGATGGTGATGTATGTTTACTTAAGAGGCTTCTAGAGCTTCACCACGTCTACAGCCAAGCTACGGTACGGAAAACTTATATAGACATTGTGCTCCGTTACGGTACGTAATAGAAGCGATATAAATCAATCCTGACGAAGAGTAAAATCGTCTGAGACGTGTCGCTAGAACCAACAGTATATACACACACACATGTGCTCGTAATTTATGAAAATGGTACAATCATTTTTGACATTCTTGCTCCAGTCATCGAAGGGAAAGCTCTTATAAGCTTAACGCGCGCTCCTTGAGCCATACTTTACTAAATCGCTACAACGTCATTCGTGCGATTGGACAAAATTGTTATTGTTATTTCGAGCAATTGATTTATCGATTGAAAAAGCAAGGATTTTTCAATTATATTTTATGTCTCGTGTTGGATTTTTTATCTCGATTAAATTATATTTTATATCTCGATATTACTTCTCGATTATATTCATTTTATTATATTTTTTTTTAATTATATATTATATTTCGATATCATGTCTCGATTATATTTGTTTGTTATATTTTTATTAAATTATATATTAGATCTCAATTATATTTATTTTATTATATCTTCATTAAATTATATCTTATATCTCGATTATATTTTTATTAAATTAAATCTTATATCCCGATTATATTTATTTTATTATATTTTCATTAAATTATATATTAGATCTCAATTATATTTATTTTATTATATCTCTATTAAATTATATCTTTTATATTTTAGATTTTATATCTCGATTAAAAAACAAATATTTTCTATAACAATGCTAAATATTTTGTTAAAGAAAAAAAAAGCGTAACGAATCTAATTATAGCGAAAAATTTCATCGTACATATTTTCGTAATTATCGAGAATGCAATTTATACGCGATTGTGCCGAGTTATAGAACGCGGAGCGTTTAGGACCGAGCAAAAAGAAAACACGCGACGAGGCGAGTGAAAAACCTTCGGTAATATTACAGAGTTCTGGTATTCGCGTAATCCATACCTACGAGTTCTTTGCTTGCCGTACACGTGATATATCTGTGACAAAATACACCGGCGCCTACTCGTACACGTATGTTTACATGAATTTACGTACGCGCGTGTACGAGACAAAACATTGCTTTACCATCGTAAAACGTTGATCCGTGGCGAAGCTTGAAATTACTAGCTCGTAAAAGAGACTCTCTACTGCTCGTAAGACTTTTTCATCTATCATATTTACTATATACTCATATATATAATATATTATATATTTATAAGATTAATATATAATATAATAATATATCACATAATAATAATATAATATTACATCTGATATATTGATATATATAACATTATATTATAATATATATTATTATGATAATAATATATCATATAATATTATATAATAATATAATAATCTAATGCATTAATATATTATGTATTATATAGTATATTATATATTATATTATAATATATCATATAATATATTAATATATTATATTTTATATTATAATATATAATATATGTCGTAATATATTATTATGATAATTATTATTAAATCATAATATTAATTAAAATAATATTATAATATATTATTAATATATATTATATTAATATAATATATTATTAATATAATTATATATAATATATATTATATATAATTATTAATACAATATATTATTAATATATGAATATAACATGGACAAAGTCCATGGAAAAAAAAATGTTCCCCGAGCGCTCTTCACGGTTCGACTCGAAGATACGAGGTCTAAATTCACTCAGGATATACTTATAGACACGGCTTCCTTTCTCCTCGGTCGCTAATACGCCAAATACAACTGCGAACGTTTTGCCAGCGGGATATCTAGAGTGCGCGTTATCTCGTATATCAGCGATGGCAAGCTTTAACGCGCCGAAGCAAGAGAGAGAGAAATGAATATCCAGCGGGCTAGAATAAGGAAGACCGATCTTTCATCTGAAATTTTTCATACCATTGTACGAACGGTACTCAAGTAAGATAAGAAACGAGCCAACGGCGTACTGTATTCGAATCGTATCGAAGTTAAACGTTGATTGAGCCAATGACCCTCTCATCGTTTCACCAACATGCCTCGATGTTCGCATTCCTCGTTCATCGATAAAATTTCGCCGATAATGACACAGCTGTCACTCATATCGCGAAACTTGTGGCTGTTTTTGAAATGTTTAATTCAATATTGTTTCATCGCGTAAACAGTAACGCGTGTTCCACGTGTCTCTACAGTCGTAATTTCTAGCGTGTTAGGATATGCCGAAAGGGAGTTTAAAATTTTTACGAAATTCTTCGAAGATTATCATCGACGAGAATATTTTTTTGAATGTGTTGTTATTACGAATTAATCAACTTGTATTTAAATAGCTATAAGAATAAAAATCTTAACGATCGCCCGTCATCGCTCGTGAAATTGATAAATAAAATTAGGATTTCATCGGATAACTTTTCGTCGATGCTGATTGCTCGATAATTAATTAATCTTAATTACTTCATAGCCCTAAATCTCTGGATTCGACGTGACAAAACGTTTATCGTTGAAACACGCGCGTGTAAGAAAATATCGGATATTTGACATTGAAAATATTAAAATAATGATAATAATTAAAAAAAAAAAGTTTTCTTTTACTTTTTTATTTTATAAAAATAAAAATTATTTTAAACAAAATCGAGAATTTACTCCCTCGACTCGAGAATCTCGAAGAGATAAAGGAAAATTCATTTATCCCATTGACGATAGGAATACGCGAACGAGAGATAGCCTTTTCTGTTATTTCGACTCACGCGAAATACCGGCAACGTGCTTCACCCACGGTATTTCTCTTTCCGTTAGTTAGGCTTCGGCTTGTTCACAAGACACGATACTTTATAAGCAGCTATATGAGATTCCTAATGGAGTTTACATTTATCCAGGTATGGTACCAATGTGAACTCGATGTCCATTATATGTGATTCCCTCCTCCTCCTCCTCCTCCTCCCCACCTCTCTCTGTCTTTCTCTCTTGCGTTTTTGCCTTCCACCAAGAGACTGAGAAACGTCGCTGTATTAATGCACTTGGTAAAGGACAAGAGAGGGAGAGGAGTCACGTTACAAGCTTTCTGCATTCGGCTCTATTTGCGTTCGAAGATTGCTCTCTCCCTCCCTATCTCACTCCCTCTCTCATAATGAAACAAAAATCAAATTATATTGGACATAGGGCGATCTAGGAAAATCTCATTTTTGTATTTAACTATAGCGACCCTCCCTGGCTTCTCACGAGTGTAATTAAAAAAAAACAAATTAACAATGTGAAGTTACTGCCTTTGATTATACAATATGTTTGTAAACAATTTTAGCAGCTGACTTTTCGTTACACAATACAAGCAAATTTTGTTTGAAAGTGAGTGTGAAAGGGCTACTAGTTGTCCATGGGAAAAGCACTCAACACTTAGGTCTAAGCTTGCCCGATCCGTGAATTATTATTTCGATTGTTTTAATCTATGATTTAAAGGACAATTATAATCTACATTAAATGCCTAACTATACTATCATATTTATTTTGATAAGGATTCATATTGAATAAGAGTAAAAAGCATCGTAAGTAACGCTATTTTTAATTAAAGTTTTAATGAAAAAACATGGTTACTGCGAGTCAACCGTAACGGATAGAGACATGCCATCGCGGAGTTTTCTTTAGGATTTTAGAAGCCCTACAATTCTCTGGTACATCGTGTTTAAGTATCTCTCAAAGTTTAGCCTACGTAAGTCATGTAAATTTATTTTTCAGCGACTTGGTGGCAAAACATTGTTTATTTTTCTACGTACAAAAAATTTAATTAGGTTTTATTATATGTATAAAGCTTCCATGAAAAATTATCTAAATGATGGTAAAAACTGCATGAAAATCCGTTGCGTGGTTTAGGAGAAGTAAGCGGATCAATAGACAGACAAAAGCGGGAAGCGACTTTGTTTTATACGAGGTAAAGATTGTACACTACATGGAACATTTTGGATTCCAAACTGACCAAGATCTTATTCGCGATTCTCTCAGTTCCAATTTCTCCAATTTTGTTCTTATCACTGTTCGAACACGATAATACAAGTGAATGCTTTCATGAAAAAAAATAAAATCCGATATTTAAACAATTTTTAATATTTCACTCAGCTAGAATAATTTGTTTACATTTTGCACCGCAACTCGCGCTGAACGAAACCAAATAAAACTGGAATTCGTGAATAAAAATAAATTAAACAAGATATAAAAAGAAAAGTCTTATAGTAATATTGCGATTAAAAACTTATTCACGCGAAATGGCCCAATTGGATATACGTGTACACAGTGTCGCACGCGAGTTAATAATTCATTGGCGAACGCGCTAAGTTTGTACAAGTGAAATAACAAGCAGATACGTATGTATACATCGAGGAGGAAGTCCCATTTCTCCACTCCACCATAATTCCCCTTGGCTTTAATGACACGCTGTCCGAGTTAATTGCCACACAGCGTCGAGAGCTCGAACTCGACGTCTCTTCTCGGTTCTCTCGCCGGAAGATCGGCTCCTTCTGTGTCGCATGTTATACGATGAAATTAGAAAGGGTAGGCTGAGGAGGCTCAAATACTATCGGGTTATAGTTTTTCCCTATATATATATACAGGGTGAGTTTCATAAAATGTCTCAAACTTTATTTTAAGGTAGATGGGATCATTACAAACAAAAGTTGCAAATATACATTTGGAATATTTTTAATAGTTTAGGAGATATATATTTTTAAAGTCGGTCCAATCACAGCGCGCCGAGAAGCGTTGGCGCCGCCCACTCTCCGCCTCAGCCGTAGAGATAGCACAGTGTAGGGCGTTGCATTTGTGGTCGCAAAATTCAAAGCAGTCAATTTTAGTTATTATATTATCGCGCAGTCATTTTTATTTCTCGGACATTGGCTGCTAGAGCGGGCAGTGGGCGGCTCCAACGCTTTTCGGCGCGCTGTGATTGGACCGTCTTAGCAAATTTATATCTCGTAAACTATTAAAAATATCCTCAATGTATATTTGCAACTTTTGTTTGTAATGATCTCATCTACCTTAAAATAAAGTTTGAGACTTCTTATGAAACTCAAAGTATGAAACTCACCCTGTATAAAGAGAGAAAGAGATACGTATGGACATACGCCCTGGGTGAATGGACGATATTACTCGTGCGGGTATAACTAAACGCGAAGTGAAAATAAAAAATTAAGAAAAAAAAACGTATAAAAAACAATTACATTAAAAAAAACGATGCCCATAAAGAACGACCGACAGGTTGATCTTTCCCGGAGACACCGAACCCTGAATCAATCACTATATATCTCTTTGCGCCTTGGCCAAAGGGAACTGACTCGAAGAGTCTCGCGAGAGTGTCCCTCGTTAACGGCTTCTTATATCGTCAGAACGACTCAACCTGTAGGTACGTACATCGTGGCTCTTGGCTATGGCAAGCTCGATCCCGGAAAAGTAATGCTTTCTTGCTATCTCGTACGTATAACACATATATAGATTCTTATATGAGCAAAAAGAAAAATTGCAAATTTGTTTTACTCGAAAATTCAGCAATAATAATAATTGGATGTTCAATTTCCGGCATGGCTAAAAATTGACAAATATGGATTACAAAATGACAATATAAAATAAAAAAGAATTTATTTAAAACTAATAACAATTGAAATTTAATAAATATTGTGATACAAATTGTTAAAAGAGGAAATTTGTTTTTTTGAAAAAAAAAAAATAAAAGGATTAAATTCGTGACGTGCTGTAGTCGTGTTCTGGATATCTCCCAGCAATCGAACACTCTACGACTCGATGAAACTTAGGATCGAGTAGTTGAACCCAGGCGGACCTCGAACTAGCGTTTATTGTGGGAAATGAGAGTTATAACGAGAACGTGGCACGAATCGAATTGTTTTGTGGTATAGTCTTTCAACGGGGGTAGAGAAAAATATATATAGAAATATATGTGTGCGTGTGTATATATGTATATATATACAGATCTATACAGTTAGGACGAGATCAAGGAGAGCTTATGCTATGTGGATCCTGGAATAGTTATTGCCTTCGTTACTATCGCAATATTTATCTTAGAGTCGCAATATTCTCGAACTGTGTATAGGCTATATATATGTCTTTTTTTTAATTCTCTCTCCCTCTCTCTCCCTCTCCACAGAGAGTGGAGAGGGAGAATTTTTAAAAGAAAAAGAGGCAGGGTGGTCAGAAGTTATGTACTCAGCTCGTAGATGGAGCCCCCGGTTCTCTATGCTCTCCAGGGCTCTATATAGCGCATTCTCATTCGAGTGAGCAACTTTGTGGCGATAATTTTCAAACTTTTTGATCAAAATTAGTTAAAAAAATTTGAAACTTTTTTTTTTCTTTTCATACAATAATATTTGTCATTCTTACCTATTTTCTGACCTACATTTAGTTCTGCTACGAAAAATGAGAAGATTTTATTGCGAAATGAAAGTATGCAGAAAAATTTGGAAATCTTTCGATAATTGAAAGTGATAATTTAATGGTGAATTATTAATGAAAAAATTTGGAAAATTTAGCTTGGACGATGTAAATTGTTAATTTCAATGAGAGTGCCTTGTATAATGAACTAGTTGCTATACGCAATATACGATAGTGGGAGTTTTGCTCTCTCGACAGTATAATAGTATTGTGGGTGAGAGAGAATATTATGGAAGCAAAAGAAACGAGAGTTCGTTGTACGGTGGGTCTCACTTCTCTTCGAAACTCTCCTCGAACGAAACTCTCTTGGGCGATAGCACGAGCGAAACGTATACGTTACGATCTATACATACGCCAGAGGCCTATCGCAGTCACGTCTATTACGTCTCGCGGCATGTGGGCAACGCGAGAGCGAGTGCGATAGAGCTAGAGTCGCGTTACGTATCGCGAATGTTTGGGTTAAATAAATTATTTCACGTCCATTATGAATATAGAATTCAATTTTTTTTGTCATTATCATTAATTTTATGTTGTTTTTCGTAGATCGACGAAAAAAAAAAAAAAAAAAAAAAAATTTGTCAGAAGTGGGATTCGAACCCACGCCCTCAGAGAGGACCAGAAATCCCCATCTTTACCCGTGTTCAACGGGCAAGGCTTGAATACCTTGAGTCTGGCGCCTTAGACCGCTCGGCCATCCTGACTTATGACTTGTTTGTTTATAAAGACACAGAAAGGCCAATTATAGTAGCAATGGTTTTTCTAAATTCCTTTTTCGTTCGATAAAGATATTTATTACTTAAAAATGTATACTATTAAAAATGAAAAATAACCTAACTGAAAAAAAGAAGAAACAAAAACTTGTGACTCGTTATAAAAATATCTTTTACATATGTCGTACTGCAGTATTTGCAAATATTTTGCAATATTCGTTAATTCTAAATATCGTTTCCAACTGTCATCAAAATTCATGCAATAATTCTACTAACTTAATTAATAATAAAAATATTTTATATATACATTTTTTTTCTTTATGCATATCAATGTAATGAAGAAAATTCATTAATTTGCCAAGTTATAAAAAGGATTGACTTATATCTACATTCTTATCAATAATATCCGTAATTATTAATAAAAATTATCATATATCGAATTCAATGTTGAAAAACTAGATATTTGAAAATTTTCGATTAATACATTAACATAATAAATATTTCCTTCTCGAGTAGCTTTGTTGATTACGTTGACGAATTATTCTTCAACGAATAATAATTTTTCTCGATGGAGCTGATGAGACTTCAGCATAACAAGAGTACCGTACAACAGAGTTTCTGCAATTTGCGAAAAAAAAATTTCCATATTGTAATAAGGAAACTTCGTCTAGAACGACGAATCGTAAAATACTTGCAAGTCGAGATAAAAACCGCGTCGTGTCGACTATCACATTTTTTTCCACTCATTCGGAGCCATACGAATCGCCGTCCAACCAAATTTCGACTCCGGTAACGTCGTTATCGCGTAATAAATATCTGGTCGTGCAAAGTACACGATAGATCGTTCAAAACTCCGAGCGGCGCAAAAACTTTGAAGAGATACTAATTTTCATTAAATGTAAGTCAAATTCATCCATCCGAATAACTGTCGATGCTCATTCATCAATTTTTATGCAAACAACACGATCGATTAGTTCCGAAATTAATTTATTTACAATTACTTATAAATCGATCGCTCTAATTATAATATAACCCCGAATTTTTTTGCAATGCAAACAAAATTTGTCCACTCGATAAAAATTGAAAATCGTCGATATAAAGTCGTCGAAATTCAAGACTCGACACTGAATAATCTATTCAAATCAAATAATTCGACCATTTCATATAGGAAATAATTTATATAATAAAGAACACTCAGTTCTATCTTCATTGTCTTTAAGAATTTATTTTTTATAAAATACTTGGAAAGCACATCTTTCTTCCAGCATATAATATATTTGTCGTGACTAAAGAACTCGAGAGTCCAAATTAAGGGATCGTTTATTCGTTCGGTACTTATCGCTCGAAATCGAAATGCGATCATAGAATAAACATAAACAGTCTCGATTGCACATATCGTTCTCAGTATACACAAAATAAATGTTTATACCTAAACAAATGAATATAAACAAACCAACATTTAAATTAAATATTTAATTCCATTCCAATGAAATTCGTTCGACCACTTAAATAATAACATTCTCACATTTCACTTGTATATTTCTCTGTAAATTACGATCTATCTGTCATCTTAACGTTTTCACAATAATCAAAAATACCATCTATAATATACATATATATAACCTTCTTTTTATCATATAATTAATACGGATAAACTTGGTTAAGAAACGGCTGAATCAGTTCAGCCTGGAAAAGCTGCATGGCGATATCACGTGTGTAAAGCAAGAGGATGGAATTAATAGCTCCCCGTGGACCGCCCGAGAAAGAGCGTCGGTTGTCGGTATATCCTGTCTTCTTTCTCTCTCCTCCTTCTCTTCGTCCTCCTCGCCTCGTTCTTTTCTCTCTCTTTCTGCCGCCTATACGCCAGTACATTCTGTAACTTTTTTTGTTACCGACCGAGCGATCCGTACTGTACCGCACGGCGTAAAGATCGTCCGAGTCTTCCATTACCGGACAATGAGAGAGTAAGGAAGCTTATACTACTAGATATATACAGGGTGAATTTTATAATGTGTATTTGGCTTTCTTCTAAGGTAGATAGGATCATTACAAACAAAAGTTGCAGATATACATCGGGGATATTTTTAATAGTTTACGAGATACACATTTTTAAAGTTGGTCCATTCAGAGCGCGCCGAGAAGTATTAGGCCCGCCCACTCTCCACCCTAGCAGCCAATGCTCGAGAAGTAAAAATGATGGCGTAATAATATAATAAATAAAATTCACTGCTCTGAATTTGGCAACCCCAAATGTAACGCCCTACACTGTGCTATCTCTACGCCTAGAGCAAGGAGTGAGCGGCTTCAATGCTTCTCAACGCGCTCTAATTGGACCAACTTAAAAAATGTATATCTCATAAACTATTAAAAATATCCCCAATGTATATTTGCAACTTTTGTTTGTAATGAACCCATCTACCTTAAAATGAAGTTTGAGCATGCTTATGAAACTCACCCTGTATATGTATACATATAAAGAAAGCAAGAACCGAGAGTCGACGCATCACTCGTCATTCGAGAACGCTAGCTGGGCGATCACCACACACTTTGCTGCACCTGGACGTAGTGCATCATGCAACGGACTCGCCAAGATCGCTTTAGATTCGAGTAACGAGAAACCTTTTGTGTACTCCATAGCTATATATATATGTATATATGTATGTAGAGCAACTATATATATGTACATAGGCAGATCGATCGGAGATCGGGAATAGCGCAGCGCTCAGCAGGGCGCACTTTTAATTGGGTTAAATAGCTCGCGGTCTCGTTACACTCCTATACCGAGGATAAAGTGTTTTACCTGTGAGTATTACCGTACGCCTCTTATAGCTCTTGCGGACGTACCCCTAACCCTCATTTTTCTTTTTACCCACGCGTGTCCTTTACCGACCGAGATTAAACTCGAATGGACACGAGCGTCTGACGACACCTAGCGGTCGTGTCGACAAGTATCTATGCGTCAACGACAAAATGGAGGACGAGTAATGAAATCGATCTTGGATCGATTAATCGATAATATTCGTCGATATGTTTCAGTAATTAAACAATTTTTTAAATATTGTTTATATTGTAACTAGGGGTACACGACATGCGTTGCAATGGCGTTCTGGTGTCATAATTCATTTGACACAAAATATTTTTTGTTTTTTCTCTATGTGTGAAGCATGTACACATTTTTAGCGATTGTCCCCATGCTTCGTTGATGGACATTGCAAATGCCAGTCGCACTGGAAACTGCAAACGTTTGAAATCGAATGGCATATATTTTGGTATTCGTTGGGACACGTGACAATAGTACATCGTCTTTTCCTTCAAATTTTCTATTTTAAATTGTAGTTTCGCTGATATTGTTCATCATATTTTTTCCTGGAAGCCCAGTACCGTTGCAAAGTCGTGGTGGATTGATGTTTCGTAAAAGTATGATAGGCACGCCCATTTTCAATGTTACAACGTGCGGCGCTATGCCTGGCGAATGAAACGAATTCAGGAACGCAGTTGGATAATTAATAACTTGTTCTTGATTAATAAAATCAGCAATCGACTTGTACGTTTGACCTTCTCACGATATTCTCTTTTGAATCGTGAAATTTATATAATTGACATTAGTGTTTTAGCTGCTAATATAGCACGTTCCCTTAACCACTTATCTTTTTTGCAGTTATGTACAATATTTTCAAAAACTTTGTGAATCAATTCGTCTGTTGTTGCTGTTATTTTACGAAAGTTTGTACTTCGTCGTACATACTCTAACTGTTTCCTGTCTTGCTTCTCGTTGCTCGTCCGTTTATGAAACTCGTAATGTATGTTTCCTTTTTGATTGAGGTGTAGATCTTTCAATCGCTTCCCGATTTAGAGTCACGATTAATTTGACATACGCTGTCAAATGAATTATGCAACTAATATATAATATCGAGTCGATCGAGTCGTTAAAACAAATGATTGTCTTTTATTTCGCTTGTCATTTTGGTAGCATACTTTGACAGCTGTCAAATAACCTCTATATATAGATATACATAAATGTTAATTTTGTTTTGCCTCGTACGCACTTATTTTGGCAAATAAAATTATTCTACTAACGCAGAAACTTTCTCGGGAGGGCGGACTACAATTCACCAAATTTCCATCGCAATCGGATGAATGGTATAGGACCTTACTCGTGACAAACAAACAAACAAACAAACATTCTTCCATACTTATATATAAGAATATGGTCGTTGGATTTTTAAAAAATCTTATAATTGTCACTATTGCTATTATTTTTTTGTTCACAATTTGTAAAAGTTGTAAGAATAATTTGTTAGGAACTTTGCAAACAACGAGCTGAGATTCTTTTTTTTGCTAGACGTGTTTTAATGCTCGATGGAAATTTACTTGAGGAGTTTTGCCGACGCGCGTGGCTAACGTTTGAGGATAAAAGACATTATCTCCATAGAGCGGGAATAGGATAGTGAAAAAAAAAGTAACAGCACGATTCTATAATCTTCGTGCGAACCGACAATCGTCTATGGCGCAAGAACTCGTCGATTGCGATAAAACGACTGCCTTTGGGGAAAAACGAAGTAATAAAAATAGATTTAAAAAAAAAACCTTTTCAATATCATAGTCCGGCGTTGAAGCCGCGCTCTAATGCCCGCTATAGCGTGTTATCGCAAAGTATCGACGAACCACACACAAAGAGTGAGAGAGCGAAAACGGTCTAAGAGAAAATCAACGAGGGCTTTCGCTAGAGAACGAAAAGCGATGGTAAATTGTAGAGGTTAGCGTTTTACCCCTCTAGGCAAACCGCTGATCAACCTAGAGAGAGAGAGAGAGAGGGAGTGAGAGAGAAAGAGAGCGGAAGGGAGGAAACGCAAAAGAACGAGAAAAGGGTTGAAAGACGAGAGAGTGAGTTGGCTACGTACGAGAGCAAAGTTGTCTTTTCTTTTATCTTTTTTCTGTTTTTTATTCTGACACGACCATGCGGTGCGTATCGTCACGTACCAACGAAGGCATAACTCAAAGTGTTCGATTCAAGCACTTTATGCCGATGCCGTTCGATCATTACACGAAGATACACACACACAGACACACGTGCACGCACGCGCAAACGCACACACCTACACAGAGTATCTAATTCAGTTAATTGTTAAATGGACGTAAGTTAATTATGTCGTGTTGTTATTTTTATGGAAATTATGTTTTAAGATTGAAGATTATTATAATGTAAATATTTTTGAATTTTTTGAAGTTATTGAAGTTATGATTTATTGACTCATTCGATTTAATATTGTTGTTGAAAAATTGGCACTCGAGCTTACTAACTACGTCAAATGGAAAAGAAAGTAAACTAAATACAATAAATATTATTTAATTATATTCAAGTGTTATTTATTCAAACTTGTATTCGTGGTATTTAATTTCGTTTGTCGATCATTTGACTAAATTAAAATTTGTTTAAATCCGGAGAAATTCTTTTTACTCGCATCACTTAGGAAATGAGCGCATATTTCTTCCGCGAAAAAGCGTTTCTCGACTTTGTGCATGGTTAATTTAATGTCGTGCCCCACGATTATCGCACGGCACTTTAGAAATTTGGAATAAACTAATAAAGGGTTGGTACGCAAATGAAACACCAAAGTAATAAAATAAATAGTTTATTGACACTTGTACAGGAGAAAAAAAAGTAGGGTTTCTTAGGCGAATCTGTCGTGCCGCACATACTGGTTTTAAATTTAGTTTCAGACTGTCTCAATGTTAGCTTGCTGGTCCTTTTATACAGTTATAATTGAAACAGCTATGATAGCATTGTTTTATTATTTTATGCTCCAAATCTGGTTTACATTATTTCCCAGATTTGGGGATTATTTTTCGAAGTAATTTTTATATGGAATTTAGCTGATTATGTGGAAGTTGGCGTTCGCGTAGACTTCAATCGAAGAAGGAATTTTCTCAGGAGCACATTGGTTTCGGTCATTCGCTTGTCTTCTACTTTTACGCAATTTCGAATAAAGTACAAGTTTACTATTTATTCTTCGTCTCTTACATCGACAATTATATTTTTTTGGTGGCACAAAGTGTATTTGATTATCATATGTAATTGTCACGTGCGTTGATGAAACATTGGGATCGTTGTTATGACAATGTATAGGTAGGCGACGAAATTAAACGACGATGGCGGTAACTGCTCCCTCCTTTCGCAAGTGATTAAATTTTTGTAACATTGCATGGCCGAAAACTTTCAGAACCGGTGTATGTTGGTCTTGGGATGGACGATGGCCACTTTGACAAGGGTATACATCGTCGTTGATAACATGCCTGGAATATAAATGAACCGTATGAAGTTTTTTCGTGCTACTTATGGTTATGCGTGGAGTTTTAAGCAATTTTTCCAAATTTATGGCCGCGGTATCGTGAATAATTCACTGCCATTAGAACAAGTATTAAAATCGCATTTTTAAATAATTACACTGGTACAAAAAATTGGATTTCCCACTACTTTACATGAGATACTTACTTTATCAACGTCGCACCATGATCCAATGGTTGGTATTAATTCAATAGGGAGTTTCTTCATGGCCTGCTTAATATACTGGTCGTCCGATATTTTATAACCGCAGTGTAAATCGTCGCAGTTATGGATGATTCTTCCCCGTGGTTTCTAAAAAGCGCGAAAATGTCAGTATTTAGGAAAAAAAAAATTTCGTTCGGCGTAATGTAGTATGTTCAGTGATCGACAAAGTCTCACCACACATGCAACGTCAAATCCATAAGCTTGGCATTGTTGTTCTCGAGTTTTTATCGGACTCTCTGTGGTTATTTTGGGCTGTCGAAAAAAGTATACTTGAACATAACAGACTTTGGCGGGGCAAAATATACAAATAAATTATATTGGTCCAAGGATGTGATTATATTACTGTATGTTTTCTCGTTGAAGAATTATCATGCATAGTTAGGATCTATATTCATATTGGATTTTTCTAATACGATTATACCATGTATACACTTATATGTAGGTACATATATATTAGGGTCGCCCGCTACTTTACATAAAATGACGACATGAATAGAGAATTCTTCGCGTAGATAAGACATACGTTGCTGCACGAAAGGAAGATCTTTCATCAAAAAGTGAGGGTGAAAAATTAGTTCGTTAACGCAAAAGATAAGGATTATGATATAAAATCTTAATTTGCCTTTAACGGAGTGATCGATATATTGCAGAGTCACCGATATTTTAATCAAGACAATATTCTAAAGAGGTTTCCTTACTTCCTTGCAAAACTGGACATTATATCCCTCCACATACTCTCTCCTAGCGACACACCTCCTGTTTATGCACATCTGAAAAACAAATGCAACATATCGCGATATAATATTCAGTCAATATCATGAATTATGTGCCGCGAAGTAATAAACGAAGTTATATACTGACTTTGAATTGACCGCACGCCGTTTCATCAGGAAGCCCCCCGGGAATTATCAGTTGTTGCAATACGTAACGGCCCAGTTCTTTACGTCCGCAATTTAAGACCTCGCAGGGATTAATTTTTGCATGGAACTCCTATGCACCGAAAAGAAAATTATTACAAAAAACAGGCAACGCCAGCAATATATTTGAATAATATTTTACGACATATAGAAGATTGTTAAATAAATTCGTACCTGGCAAGCAACCTCGTATCCGCGTTGCTGACATTGATCACGGCGACTTGGTACCCTTGAAGGATTAAATATAAATATAAAGTCGGCACGAAAAAATTGGCGAAGAAGAAGGCTACCAATTTTTTATGAATTATTAAATATGAAATATCGTTTTTCTATACTATTTAGGCTATGCGTACGTCTTTATTTTACTGTAAGGAAGTTTCAAACGCATATCGCACAGCTCGAACGTTTATATTATTGTTTACGGATGTTCGACATATTTGGAAGCCACTCTCTGGTCCCAAAATGCGTCTTGGCTTCGAATTAAAATTTCTTCAAAAACATTCAACATTTTCCAACGATTTCTTTTTAGTTTCGTTCAGGAAGACTTTATCGATAATTCTATGTAGGGTTTGAGAGGACATTCGAAATAGAAATTTTTTGGGACAAACCCAAAGTGTTTTATAAAGACATATTTATATGTACTTTCGTACTTATGAAAGTTTCACATTACCCTTCAACAGTAAAATCTAGTGACCACGTTAGAATAAATATGGCTACGGTGATGGTTATGGAAAATCCTGATCTTCGATGCATTTTGCAGTGATTCTGATTCTGTAGATGTACACATCCGTTTCACGTTTGGAACAAAAAATGCGAACGTTAGCAATATTCTTTCTTTCAAATCCATAGAATCGCGATTATAATAAATACCTTTCTATGAAACTTTTTTCCGCAGTGAAGATTGTAAGTGACTGTGACTAATGAAGACTGTGCCACGACTCATATAGCGACACGTCGACGAAACAATCGTTAACGAGTCGCATCAACATTCGCCGTTAGGCAAAACGAGGTACGCCCGGATTCGTTACGAAAAATTATCTATCCAAATTTTATTGCCACAGTTGGTAAACTCGACCGTGAAACGACCTGCCACGAGGCTTGCCGAGTTTTCTAAAAACGTACGCGGTTAAGAAGTATATTTTTTTCAATTATACTCGCCCTATTAATTGGATTTCCATAGATTTCGACTCATATGAAATATTCAATACGAGTAATTAAAACAATTGAAGCGCAGAAAGCACGGGGCACGGTAAAAAATCGACGTAGATATTGGCGATATAGGAAAATGCGCGAGATGGCCTGCACGACGTTTTATAGCGTCTAGTCGGCTAAATGATAAAACGAAATAGGTGGCACTTACACGTGTCTCGCCACCTCCCTCGACGTTTCTTTTGCGTTCGCTTCGATTCAGTAAAATCATCATTTTACTAATTTCTAAATTTCTTCTATTATATATAGAAATCATGCTAATATGAAATAATTACGGACCAGAATTAATATTCTATTACGTAGGATATATAATTTTTGTAGAATGTACATTAGACAATAGTTGACGATGATTATGAGGATAATAATACAAATTGATTAATTAATTATGACAGAGAATAATGACAAATATTTAATTACGACTTTAACACTTTTGTTTATTTCTATGAAATTTGGAAAAAATCGTTTTCCTTTTTACTTTTCTCCGACACGATGTTTTCCGTGATGACTGAATCAAAAGTTGAAACCGCGACATTTTTTTTTTTATTATTATATTTATTTTCCAGCTAATTTGATCAAACAATGAAAAAGCCAGAGTTTGTAAAAATTCACAATAAACTTGACTCGAGTCGCACAATTGTTCTGGACCTACTACAATTTATTGTTTCTATTACTATTATTATTCTAGATAAGATTCGTTACCGAAGGTTAAACGAAGTTACGAATATTAAAGTATACCATTGAACTATATTTTATTAAACAAGGGAAATTAACAAAAAAAACATTACATAGAATACACGCCACTTCATCGTCGCTCCCTCATTCCAAATGCATCCTCCTTTTTTCACCAAAGCCCTACTAAATATAATTTCGATATTATTCGTATGTATTGTATTTCCTTCTACATTGGTAATGAATCCTACATGTATTTTTTTTTATCACAAAGTTAGTAAGATTTTTTTTTTCTATCTCGGTTTAAAGTTATCCGAGCGGTGCGCATATGGCATGTACTATGCCAGCTCTATCATGAAGTAACATACTGAAATAGTATGTAAGATTTCCGCGGACCCAAGTGGCGTAGTTCGCACGCATATGCGCGTAGTGTCTAATTCAGTCAGTTCTTCAACGAACTCAAGTTAATTATGACGTGTTATCATTTTTATGAAAATTATATTTTGAGATTAAAGGTTATAATTGTGTAAGTAGTATTGAATTTTTTAAGTTATTGACGTTATTATTTGATGAATCATTTCATTTTATATTGTTAATTTTAACCTTTAAAAGATTGTAATATGTGACTTATGTTGTTTTTGTTGTTTCTTAGTTTCTAAGATGCCTAAAATAAATATGGAAAAATGCAAAACTTACAATAAGAGTAACGAAGCCGATAAAAAGAATATACAAGCAGAACGGGCTCGAGCTTACCGACTACCTTAAAAAGAAAACAAACAAACAAACTTCTATTCATGGTATTTAATATCATTTTTCGATCATTGAACTAAGTTAAAATTTGTTTGAATCCGTAACAAATTCGTTTTACTCACGCCAAAGAAGTATAAATTTAACGTACAAGACGTTTCTCAACGTTGGTCATGGTTAATTTAATGATGTATCCCGCGAGTATCGCACTGGACTTTAATAATTCGGGATATACTGTTAACACGTTCCCTGCCAGACCGTTTTTAAAAGACTTTCCGTTCAAGCCGCGTGGGGCGTACGCACCCCACGCTTTACAGTTGTAGTATTTTGTTTCGGGCGTATGTTTTACAATAATTAAAATTGTGAAAAAATCATAACTATCAAGGAAAGGTTGTATATAGTTTAACATGCATAACACAACAAACGAATAAATTTATTTTTCTAGGAATTATTTCTCTAAATTCTTCATTGTACAACGATAATACCAAACGGCTTGAACGGAAAGCCCAGCGTGGGGCGCATACGTCCCATGCGGCAGGGACCGTGTCAAAGGATTGGAATCCAAATGAAATACTTAAGTAAAAAGATAAATAGTTTATTGACACTTGAACATCAGAAAGGAAAGATGGATTTCTTACGCGAATTCGTCGCGTCTCACATACAGGTTTTAAATTTTGTTTCAGACTGTCTCAATATTAGCTTGCTGGTCCTTTTATACAGTTATAAGTGAAACAGCTATGCCAACATTGTTTTATTGTTTTGTGTTCCAAATCTGGTTTACACTATTTCCCAGATTTGGAGATTATTTTTCAAATTCATTTTTACGTGGAATTTGGCTGTCTATGTGGAAGTCGGTGTTCGCGTAGCCTCCAATCGAAGCAGGTATTTTCTCAGGAGCACATTGGTCTCGGTCATTCGCTCGTCTTCTACTTTTACACAATTTTACGCAATAAAGTACAAGTTCATTATTTATTCCGCGTCTCTTACATCGACGATTATGTTTTTTTGGTGGTACAAAGTGTATTTGTGAACAATTTATTTGGGACATATATTAAAAAATGTAATTGTCACGTGCGTTGATCAAACATCGGGATCGTTGTTATGACAACGTATTAGGTAGACGACGAAATCAAACGACGATGGCGGTAACTGCTCCCTCCTTTCGCAAGTGATTAAAAGTTTGTAACATTGCATGGCGAAAAACTTTCAAAAGCCGTGTATGTTGGTATTGGGATGGATGGTGGCCATTTCGATAAGGGTATACATCGTCGTTGATAACATGCCTGGAATATAAACGAACCGTATGAAGTTTTTTCGTGCTACTTATGGTTATGCGTGGAGTTTTAAGCAATTTTTCCAAATTTATGGCCGCGGTATCGTGAATAATTCACTGCCATTAGAACAAGTATTAAAATGGCATTTTTAAATAATCACACTGGTGCAAAAGATTGGATGGAACACTACTTTACATGAGGTACTTACTTTATTACCAGCGCAAAATGTTCCAATGGCTACTGTTAATGAAAATGGTAGGCGGCGACGGGTATACCGAACATAGCGGCTATCCGATGTTTCATAACCGCAAACTAAGTCTTTGCAACTATGGACGCTTGACTGTATTTCTTCGTCCGGAAATACCTTAAATTTCAATTCTTAGCAATTTTATTTTTCGTTCGAAAAAGGCACAAGCTAGTACGTTCAGTGATTGACAAACAGTCTCACCTCACATGCAACGTCGAATCCAAAATCTCGGCATTGTTCTTCTCGAGTTTTCGTCGGACTCTGTGTGCTTGTTCTTCGCTGTCGAAAAAAGTACACTTGAACATAACAGAATTTGACGTCTCGAAATATACATATACAATTATATTGGTTCAAGGATGTGATTATATTACTGTATGTTTTCTCGTTGCAGAATTATCGTGCATAGTTAGGATCTATATTCATATTGGATTTTTCTAATACGATTATACCTACAATGTATACACATATATGTAGGTACATATATGTGTACACATATATGTGTACATATATGTGTACATATATATTCTCTATTCATGTCGTACACATATATGTACCTACATATATGTGTACGACATGAATAGAGAATTCATCGGCAGATAAGACATATCTTGTTGCACGAAAGGAAAAACTTTCACAAAAAAATGAGGGTGAGAAATTAGTTCGTTAACGCACGAGATAAGGATTATGATATAAAATCTCGATTTGCCTCCAACGGGGTGATCGATATATTGCAGAGTCACCATGCGAATTATAGAATAATCACTTTAATCAAGACAATATTCTAAAGAGGTTTCCTTACTCGCATGCAATTCACGAGATTATTTTCCTCCGGACACTGTGGCATTCCCTCTCCCGCATTGACACACTTCTTGTTTCTGCAAATCTGAAAAACGAATGCACCATATCGCGATTAAATATTCGGTCAATATCATGAATTATGTGCCGCGAAGTAATATACAAAATTATATACTGACTTTGGATGGACCGCACGCCGTTCCATCAGGAATCCCCTCGCGAACTATAATTTTTTGCGATACGTAAGCGTACGGCTCTCTACGTCCGCAAGTTAAGACCTCGCAGGGATTAATTTTGGTATCGTACTGCAATGCGCCGAAAAGAAAATTATTATAAAAAGCAGGCAACGCCAGCAAAATATTTGATAAATATTTTACGAGATATAGGACATTGTTAAATAAATTCGTACCTTGCAAGCAACCTCATATTCGCGCTGCTGACATTGCTCATGGCGACTTGGTACCCTGGAAGGATTAAATACACATATAAAGTAGGCAAGGAGAATTTCGATGGGACACGCGATACGGATAGACGCATATTGTCATAGTGAGCGAGGAAAGAGTGAAAAAGAAGAGTAAGGAGGACACGGACTAAAGGGAAAGTTGGTGAGAAGTTGAGGTAAGATGTGAAAAGAGAGAGGAATTGTGGGGAGAAAAGGGATTGAGAAAATAGTGAAGTAATAAAGACAAATAGTTGGGCGATAGCAATGAGTATAGGAATCGGGGAGATCAAGAGAACGAGCGAGATGGGAAAAACCCAAAGTGTTTTATAAACACACATTTATAGTATAGGCACTCTCGTACTTATGAAAGTTTTACATTACCCTTCGACAGTAACATCCGGTGACCACGTTAGAACAAACACAGCTAGGGTGGTGATTATGGGAAATCCGGATTTTCGATACATGTTGCAGTGATTCTGATTCGGTAGATGTACACATCCGTTTCACGTTTGGAACAAAAGATGCGAACGTTAGCAATATTCTTTCTTTCGAATCCATAGATTCGCGATTATAATAAATACCTGTCTATGAAATTTTGTTCCGTAGTGAAGATTGCAAGTGACTATGACTAATGAAGAGTGTGCCACGATTTATATAGCGACATGTCAACGAAACGAACGTTGACGAGTCGCATCGACATTCGTCGTTAGGAAAAACGAGGTACGATCGGATTCGTTGCGAAAAATTGTGTTTTCGAATTTTATTGCCACAATTGATAATCTCGACCGTGAAGCGACCTGCCACGAGGCTTGCCAAAGTGACCTGAACGTCCTTTGGTATCGCTTCCTCAATATTATGTATTCGCACAAATAAAATAATAAAAAATCTTATGCTGCAGTGCGACGATACCGAGTTTTCTAGAAACGCACACGGTTAAGAAGTATATTTTTTTCAATTATACTCGCCCTATTAATTGTATTTCAATAGATTTCGACTCATATGAAATATTCAATACGAGTAATTAAAACAATTGAAGCGCAGAAAGCACGGGGCACGGTAAAAATTCGACGAATAATATTGGTGATGTAGGAAAGAAAATGCACGAGATAACGTGCACGACGTTTTATAGCGTCTAATCGGCTAAATGATAAAACGAAATAGGTGGCACTTACACGTGTCTCGCCACCTCCCTCGACGTTTTTTTAGCGTTCGCTTCGATTTAGTAAAATCATCATTTTTCTAATTTCTAAATTTCTTCTATTATATATAAAAATCATTCTAATATAAAATAATTAGGGACCAGAATTAATATTCTATTACGTAGGATATATAATTTTTGTAGAATGTATGTTAGACAATAGTTGACGATGATTATGAGGATAATAATACAAATTGATTAATTAATTATGATAGAGAATAATGACAAATATTTAATTACGACTTTAACACTTTTGTTTATTTCTATGAAATTTGGAAAAAATCGTTTTCCTTTTTACTTTTCTCCGACACGATGTTTTCCGTGATGACTGAATCTAGAGTTGAAACGGCGAAAATTTTTTTTTATTATTATATTTATTTTCCAGCTAATTTAATGAAACAATGAAAAAGCCAGAGTTGGTCTACATTCACAATTAACTTGGCTCGAGTCGCACAATTATCCAACACCTACTACAATTTATTATTATTATTTATAGAAATTATATTTACATATACAAATATAACTTCTACAAATAATAATTCTAATAATAATAATAATCAATATATATTTATTATTTTTATGCAATCAAAAATAAATAATTTATGATAAATAAATAATAAATTATTTATTTTTGATTGCATAAAAATAATAAATATATATTGATTATTATTATTATTAGAATTATTATTTGTAGAAGTTATGCATATATATATAATTTTTATTATTATAATCATAATTATTATTAATAATTTTATATGCATATATATATATATATATATATATGGGATTAAGTGATCGCAATGATCCAGCGTTCCACGTATGGAGTGGCCTGACGATCCCGAAGTAAAATCACGAGAGTGTATGAGAAGATGGAGTTAATTAAACGCAGTGAAATAATTAAAACTCGGTTCCTTTAGGCATCGAGCCAATCTCTCTAACGTGTTAATTACTCTCTTCGAGTGTCCGTATATATCGTACGAATCATCGTCGCGTTCCTTATAAGAGATCTTCTCTTGCGATTTTGTTCATTCTCGTTGTAACATTGTGAGACATTTCTTTTATGTAGCACAACGATTTTAACAAGAGAGAAAATTGTTTCGTGTAAATCTCTCTCCTCCTCTCGCTCCCTCTTTCTTCTCTCTTTAACATCACACTGCTCCTCCTGTCTGTCTGTCTGTCTGTCTGACTGTCCGCCCGTCTGTCTTCTCATCCGTCCGTCTTGGACTTGTTACACGTGTATTGGCCGGTTTAATTAGCCCCTCGAGTAACGACAAGTATGCCGAGAAAATGAGAAAAATGTTCGCGTTACAGTTCCACGTTGGACGAATCGAGATTTTATTAAGCGTATATAAGAGATCGCTCGATGTGCCAGGATTTTTCTTCACATTAACGTCTCTCTCTTCCTCTCTCTCTCTTTCTCTCTTGTCTCGTCTCGTTCGATGATGCGTTCTCGCTAATGGATTCGCACCATATGCTTAAACGTCCAACCTGCTGTCGTCGATTACTTTTTTCTTCCTTTTTGTTCCTTTTCTTTTATGTTCTTGTTTCTCCTTTTTTTTTCTTTTCGTGCAAATCTCGTTACTGCGATTCGATACGCTTCGATCCCGCAGGGAGCGTAAAAAGGGAGCGTACGAACGTGAATAAAACTATTATCGAGACTCGAGAAGCGACGACGATCGAGAGATCGAAGAATTTCCGTGTTAGCCACCACCCTCTTTTGCCTCGTCGCTTTTTCACCACTCCCACCCTCTCATCCTCTACCTCCCTCTCTCTCTTTCTTTCTTTCTCTCTCGGGCGTGCGCACTTTGAGTACTTCATGCCGTGATTGGGTCGATGGGCGATCGACCAAAGGGATAAAAGAATGTACTTCTTGGATACGCTTCGTCTCTTCCTTATCTGCTGTTGTCTACTTATATGTGTGCGTGTGCGTTTGTGTGTGTGTGTGAGCATGTGTGTGTGTGTGTAATACTTTCACTATTACACTGACAGTCTCATCCCTTAAAAAATACTCTTTTGCAAAAGGTCTTCTTTTTGCTTCTTGACCAAGTTCTTGTTAACGAACGGAATGGATTCGTGATTTACGATACGACTTGAGAATGAGGGAGAGAAAGAGAGAGAGAGACGGAGCAAACTTCGCAACAAGCCTCTCTCTCTCTCTCTCTCTCTCTCTCTTCCGCTCTCTCTCTTTCTGAAGAAAAGTGTATGTACACGCCTGTGTTTTGTCACGATGAAAGATGATGGTGGCAATCGGTGGTGTACTTGCACTGTGTACTAGCATTCGATATACAGGGTGAATTTCATAAGGTGTCGCAGGTTTTATTCTAAGGTAGATGGGATTATTACAAACAAAAGTTGCAAATATACATTAGGGATATTTTTAATAGTTTACGAGATATAACGTTTTAAAGTTGGTCCAATCAGAGCGCACCGAGAAGCGTTGGAGCCACCCACTCTCCCCCCTAGCATCCAATGCTCGAGAAATAAAAATGACTGCGTAATAATATAATAAATAAAATTGACTGCTCTGAATTTTGTAACCCCAAATGTAACGCCCTACACTGTGCTATCTCTATGGCTAGGGCGGGAGTGGGCGGCTCCAACGCTTCTCGGCGCGCTCTGATTGGATCAACTTAAAAAATTGATATCTCGTAAACTATTAGAAATATCCCTAACGTATATTTGCAACTTTTGTTTGTAATGATCTTATCTACCTTAGAATAAAGTCTGTTACACCTTATAAAATTCACCCTGTATACGTATAAGGAATGTTTAAAAAGAATTAACGACGATTGTCGGATCGTAAAATCAATGCTATAGCTATCGTTATTACCATAGGGCCCTGTCCTCTCTCCCTCCCTCCCTCCCTCCCTCTCTCCCTGTCCGAAGGAGCAAGGCGCAACGACTTTACTCGTCGCGAGACCACAAGCATCCGTCTCGTACTTTACTTCGCAGCAGTAAAAGCGTTTAATGAGCCTCATCGATAAATCGGACGAAACCTTAACACTGTCGTGAATCATAATCGATTCCCCTCTCCCCCTTCCTCACCGTCTCGAAACATTTTATTGCCGGATGAATAAAGCTGCGAATTCGAAACATTCACCGAACCGAATTGCACACACGTGTTCTTTATCACCATTTGTAAATGAAATTTCTCAAACGATTTGTTTCTCTCTCTCTCTCTCTCTCCTTCTCTCTCTCTCTCTCTCTCTCTCTCTCTCTCTCCCTCTCTCTTTCTCTATCTTTTAGAATTTAGGATCTAGGATATTTAATTAGATTAGAATAATTACTAGTAATGATAACAGTTCTTGTAATCGTCAGCCATGCAACTACTTTGAATGAACTTACAATATTTAGCGTGCAAGCAATGTGTAGTTTATATTAATTTTATGTCAATCGTGTATTAATTATGTAATTACTTCACAGCCAGCTAGGACATAACGCAATAAATCAATCAATCAATCAATCACTCTCTTTTCTCAACGTGACGTTCATAAAAACTCGTCGAGCGTGATGGAAACGATCACTTTTTACCACCTTTATAAAAAATATAATCGCTTACTATAATAGCAACAATATAGAAACATAAAAGTGATCTAAATAATTCGAAATTCAAAATTACCAAAACGATTCGAAAAACGGCAATTCGTCTCGCTATTTTTCCAAAATATCACGAACTTCTTTAACGCTATAGGAGATTGAAAAAATTTCTCTGTTTTTTTTTCTCTCTTTTTGCGTTACGCTTGGTCACTGCTCCGTTATAACGGCTCTCGCGAACGACGCGAAGAGATTTGAGAATTGTTTTTTTGTAACGATCGAGCGAAGGTCGAAAATGGACCTTCGGTACTCGAGAACCGCTCGGGAATCACGAAGAAGCTGCGAGAGAGCAACGTAACGATGTAACGACGCACGCGTATGAGCCACAGGAGTGTCGTACGTACCTACGGGTTTGTTTAGATAGATTTTACCTCGAGTTGGATCCGTCTCTGTAACGACTCTTCACGAGTCATTAGATATTCCTTCCTTGCAAACCTCCATCTCTCTTTCTCCTCTCATCGCCCTTTCTTCTCAACCAGAACTCTCTTCCTCGTTCACCACGAGACTCCTTTCGTTTCCTATTTATCTACTCTCCTCGAGCGAACCCCCCTTAAGTGTCCTGAAGTCTCTCGCGATAAACGTCCCGCACATTTTTAGCAAAGCCGCAAAATGAGTGGACTTTCCAACGAGACAATTCTGACTTCGTCTTCAGCTACGATTTTCAATGAGATAACAAAAAAAAACGTCCTTACCAGTTCGATTTTATTAAATCTTTCCAGATTACTTTTTAACGTATTTAGATCCAGTTTTTTGTTGCAGTTTTAGTTACTTTGGTAATGAAAGAACATAAAAATACAATATTATTGCCATAATTGCTTATAGTACAAGATTTATACATGTAAACATTATAATTGTAAACTTCCAAAACCTGTTCAAAATAATTCCTGTTCACGAACAAAATATAAAACGTTCGTTTCTATACGAATAAATACGAGTTCGTTATATTCTCGACCGGATTTCCTTCGTCCAAAGATAACGAAAGATTGGATTTATTATTAAAATTGAATGAAGAAAGGTTAATAATAATAATAATATAAAATAAAAATGATAAGGAGTAAATTAGTAACGAACGATCGTTTGTATCGTCGATGATAAATCTGGTGTCGCGATAAATACGAAATAATAAGAGCGATGATTTAAAAAAAATGGCGACTGGCACGGCGCGAGTTTAATTTTATTTCCGTCGCAACAAAATATCTTCGCGGCGTTTCTCCTCTTGGCGATCGTTGTAATCTTGCACAAGGGGAGATGATTTTTCTTGAACAAGAATCTCGCACGCGAGAAGATTACTTTCGTGAAGCGTCGCGAGACTCGGTATTATACGCGCGGCTTCATAAATATGTGGATCGTGACGATCAAAACTCTCCCCTTCCCCTCCCGCTCACTGTCTCTCTTTCTCTCGCCATCAACATATGGTAATCTCTTCATAGCCCGAGATTACTACAATTTCATTAGCGCACCACGTCTCCACGGTTTCTCGCTCATGCAGTTCTCCCCCAGTGCAGTAAACCAATAAATGGGCCTTGCTGGTTGCGCTTTTCATTTTTTATTTTATACTATTATTGTTATTATTTTTTTTCTTAGTCTCTCGAGCGAAACGTGGCACAGGAGCAGAGATTATGATAATCGCGAGCCGGAGAATGATCTTCGCGTTCTATTAAATCCTGCAATAAAATCTCGACCATTCGCAGCTTCTGCCTTCTTCCCTCTTTCTTACGCTCTTTCCTCTCGCTCTCTCTGAAAGTGGAAATATAACATAATATTATAATATAACATAATATTATATAATATAACATAATATTATAATATAACATAATATTAGAATATAATAATATAATATGATATAATATATTAATATAATATAATAATATAATATAATAATATAATATAATACAATATAATAATATAATATTATATAATAATATAATATTATATAATAATATAATAATATAATAATATAATATAATACAATATAATAATATAATATTATATAATAATATAATGATATAATATAATATATTAATATAATATAATACTATGCTATTATATTATAATATAATATAATATCATAATATATTCTAATATATTAAAATATAATATTATTATATGATATAATATAATTAATATTATAATATAATAGTATTAGGTATTATACATATAGATTACACCAATGGTTGGCACAGTAACTAGAGTACTAAATTCGTAACGCACGGGTCGTAGGTTCGAATCCCGTGTGGGGAAAGCTTTTTTTTTATCATATATATATTATATTATTATATATAATATTATATCATATTATAAACATATATATATACAACTCAAAAAATACATCAACAAATCTTTGATAAAAATACCATTTATTTATTTATTTATTAACATGTTTTTACAAGATTTGTCAATTCTTTCATTCCTCTCTCTCCTTATCCTAAAATATCTCTTGTATTCTTAAAAATGCATCAAAAAATGAAACAAAAAATCTTCTTTGTTGAATCACGAACGTTCACCCCGTGCGCGCACGCGGTACCCGCGTTTCTAAAGCGCGCGAGTCTTCGCCCGGAGCAGGGTACAGACGAACTCGTATATTTTATCCTCTTCGTATGCGCATCGCGTATACGTTTCCATTCGTACGCGTATAAAAAGAGACACACAAATGTACGTGAATGTCGGACCGGACATTGAGGGCGTTTCACTATATACTCCTCCGTAGTCTGCCCATTGCTTTTACCAACACGTACACACTCACATTGCCACATAGAGCACCAAACAGCTGCGAGCAAAACTGTATAAGGAAATTTGTATAAACGCGCGCGTGGCGCTGCGCATACGAAACAGCGGGGGTGGAAGAATAAGAGGGGGGGGGGGGGGGGGGTGAAGGGCAAGGGACAAGGGAAGGATAATATACCTCTGCCTCCTTCCTACGACTCTTTCTCTATCGTTCGACACGATTAATGTTGCTGGGAAGGTGATTTTTTTTTTATTTTTATTTTTCTCCTTTCGTCCGAGAGGAGCCCTCAGGGCTCGCTAGAATTTTAATTCACGGCATTCGGCGTCTCATCGTCGTACGATTATAAAAACGATATTGTGGTTACGACGCGTATACGACCGTGGCGCGAGAGTACACGGGGGTCGCGTGATTCGCAATTTACAACGCGAGAGCCAACGACGTGTTACGCCCGAGCAACGAACGAGGGACGGATAGACGAGAGATATCTACTCGGTTGATAAATATCATACCGCGATAATAATCTGGCAAGGGGGAAGGGAACAACGGGGTGCGAGGGGGGCGGCGGGGGGGGGGGGGGGGGGGGGGGGCAAATTAATCGTGCGAAATCGAGGACAAAATTTCATTTCGATTTTAAATATATTTTCATTATCAATTTTAGCCTCCTCAATTTTACCCCCCCCCCCCCCCCCCCATTCTCAATATTTGTTACTTTTATCGCGCTCTTTTCAATTTAATTTCATTGTTGTACATAGAATTGAATTTTTTTCCATCTCTTCTTTACCTCATTCGTTTTTTTTATTTATTTTTCTCTATTTTTTAAATTTACTTTAATTCTCTCGATTTATGGCCAACCTTCTTAATTAAGAATCAGAATCAGAAGAATTTCAGAATCTTTGTGAATTTATTTATCTATTTATTTTCATTTCATCGTATCTTTTTTTCTTTTTGCCACAAGGTCAAACGCATTTTTTGCTCCTAGAAATATCGGAGCGATTCCAAGATAAAAGTCTAATTTTTTTATGTAGCGTTGTCAAACCCTTTATCCATGCAGTTTCCGAGATATTAATTAATAAAATCAGTGCATTTAACACACGTAGAGGACAAAATGTGTCGATCCTTGCGTATATCGATTTTTTTTATAGCACTTGGAGCCAAGACACACGTAAAAAAATCTTCCTTGATTTTTTGTCATGAATAGGGCGCCTTGAATTGGAAGGCTCACCGTAATAATAAGCAATTAATTCAGGAATAAAGCTATCGAAATTACGACGATGTCAAACTCAGACGATACGACGTATTAATGAACTCGAGTAATAAATTATTACTTTTATTCCATTTTATAAAAACAATAGGAAACTCAAAATTCAATACTTACTTAAAAAATATTTCTCGAAAAATCGCATATATACACATACAAAAAAAAGTCTCGGTATTGAGACACAAAATAGACTCTAAGTTTACTAACACACGGAAAGAATTTTTAAGTAATTTTTACTGCGAAATCACTGAGTGACAAATATGCAACTCTTCAGATTTTTAGGAAATAAATTATACATTTTAATGCAAATGAGTAAAAATTTACTGTTGCGTGACAGAAATTAAAAATATTTTCAAGAATTTTTACTGAAATTAACAGTAAATTTTCGTCAAACGTAAACATTATTACAATAAGTTGAAAAAAGGTCTGATACAAATGAAAGTGTACGATGCACATTGAGAAATTTGCGTGTTTGTCTTGAAAATAAAAAAAAGAAAGCCGTAATTTTCCGTGCGTTCGCCAGAATTGTTATGTTCTTCACAGTAAAATCAGTCAAGGCCTAGTCGTAATCGGTGAGCTCCGTATAGCGCGTGTAAAAATTCTGCTACGTGTTAAAATTTTTACATTTTACAATTTTAAGGTAGTGCTATCGTGACATTAAAATCGAAAAGTTATTTTTCACTTTTTCTCACATACAAAATGATTTGCGGGCTCAAGTTAATAAACAAAAATTGTTGCACATTGACTAAAGAACAACATACTCCAAATTCAAGGTCATCCAAGGTAATACGTCATTGTTGTATAATTACAAAATTTGCGAAAATTCTTTTCTTTAGATTTTTTTGAAAAACTGAATAAAACTTCTTTGACGTTGCATAAAAATGTATGCAAAGTTTTAGAAGGCTTCGCCGAGTAGGAGCCAAGATATTTATGGATGAAAATGCAACTGTTAACACGCGCTCTTACGAGAGACTACCGAAAATTCTGATTTTCACCAATAAATATCTCAACTTCCGCGTGGTAAAAACCTTCCAAAAATTATTACACACGTACATATGACATCAAAGAAGATATATCCAAATTTTCAATAAAATCTTAAGAAAACGATAAAATGACAGAACTACCTTAAGAGGCAGTGTAACTGGCGACGAGCTACTTACGCTTCGAAGATGGAATCCGTAAATTGTCCGGCACTGAGCAACTGATCGCCTTAAAATTTGGAGGGTACATAGAGAATTATGGCATAAAATGCATGACAGTCTTATTTTTCCAAAATTTTCGAAAAAATTTTGTAGATTCAGTTACCACCGGAAAAATTTTTCCAAAATTTTGGAAAAATAAATTTTGGAATAAATTTTGTAGATTCAGTTACCACCGGAAAAATTTTTCCAAAATTTTGGAAAGATAAGACTGTCATGCACTTTATGCCATAATACTCTATGTATCCTCCAAATTTTAAGGCGATCGGCACCTCAGTGCCGGACAATTTACGGATTCCGTTTTCGAAGTGCAACTAGCTCGTCGCCAGTTACACTGCCTCTTAAAGTAAAATATTTGAAACTAGTCTCAATTTTTAACTGTTTCCACATTTATCACCGGATTCAAGTTTTTAATAATAATTTAATTTTTACCGAGTTTTCACCATAAAAATTAATAACAAATTCTCTCCGTATTTGTCTTAGGTTTCTCGTCTTACCCCAATCCTTTCCCCCACCCCCAACCCACTTTCTCCCCGCCTCTTCAACCTCTTCGTCCACCATGGTTCAGAGTTTATGGGCGATGTGTGGGGCCTAACCCGTCATATCGCAAAGGTGCCAGAAGCCTCTTGGACTCGCGCTCTCTAACGCCACAGCTTCCGTGGCGTCTTCTCGCGAGAGAGATCACGGTCATGAGATTAACGAGCGACTCTTCCGCGTCTGTATGTGTATCTATGTATATAGTTTCGTTTGTGTCATGTGCACATTGCTCTTAGTATTTATTTTTATTTTTAATACACACACACACACGCGCGCGCACCAATCGAGAATTTAAAAATCGTCTGTCTACCTCGTATCTCTCCGCGTGCACGCGGTTATACGTTTCTTCGTGAGAGATTCTGTAACTCGACTTCTCGCTCACGGGCGAAGGAAAATACGGGAGAGAAAAAGAGAGAGAATTCAAGAACCTCATTCTCATTTCTCAACGAACCTCTTTTTCTTTCTTTTTGTACCTGTGTCTGTGTGTGTGTATTTGTATGTTTGTGTGTTTGTTTGTGTCTGTGTTTGTGTAAGATATAAAGCGACGAAGAACTTCGAATCTCAAGCTCCTTTCTCTTTTCTTTTTATCCCCGCGCGAATCTCTCGACAGACATTTTGCACCTTACAAACGGAAATGAAAGAAGAAATTGAAGTCATGAACGAATATTGCATTTTTGTCGCTGACAATCAGTGGCTTGAGAAAAAAAAACAAAATTTCTTGTTGTTATTCTTCTTCTTATGGTTCTTCTTATATTAAAACGTGAGATAAAAAATGATACAGAGATTTTTCTTCGAACGTGAAAAATCGTTCTCGTTCGATATATCGGACGATCGGTAGAGAGAAAATAGGCCGAGGAGTGGAGAGAGGGGAGAGTGGAGGTCATTAAAATTTTGTTAGTGGCACACGTTGTCGGCTCACACGAGCGTTAATAATCTTTTCTCCGGCGTTTGTTCGACCGACCGACGAGAGAACGAGATACCAGTACGCATGAAACGAAACTCTATAGTACGATGTATATGTGTAACGTGGTACAACCACCGGCGTATAATCCGAACTCGCCATTGAGAACGCTTCATGTGAAAATTAATGACGTTAGCTTCGATGATGGATAGTCGGAAGCTCGAACTCTCTTTCTCTCTCGTTGTTTCATTTCTCTCCTTCTTTCGGATTACTCTACCGTCTTGTACCGCTAGGATAGCTAATATAATACGAACGAGGAACTTGAAACCGGCGAGAGATATCGCACGCTCGAGCCAACAATGTCGTGACGCGCGCTCAAAATTTTCAGAGCGTATCGGTAAAAAAATGATAACGATCTTCGAGAACTCGATTCCTAAGATCGTTATTGCTTTTCTCTAATTAATACGATCTAAAAAATATATCGAGAGAAGAAAAAAAATAAGAAATTTTGTTATATCGAAATATTTTTTAAATTTGTTGTAAAATTTTGCAATTTGAGAAAAAAACAAACAGTTTTATTATATTTTGTTGTGAAAAGGATATTTTCGTCGTTCCCATGGACGCGTTGAGTATACAAAAGCGAAACGAGAAGTAGCACTTATCATCGGGAGATCGGGTCGCGTGTGAGCAAATTTTTCGCACGCGCAACTAATTTTTGTCTCGCTTCGGGAGCGTCTCACGTACGAAGTTTCGGTGGGCACCGCTTGTTTCTTACGGTAAACGTTCATTACGAGAACGCTGAAGGTTCCTGACTTTTTTTTATCCGGGGACCAGCAATCGTTTCACGACAAGACGATTTTGAATCCAGCTCGTATACTCGTTCAATCGTAAATTCGTCGTTTTTGTTATATTTTTATTATTATTTTTGTATTCTACTCGTTCGTCAACTTTAAAAAAAATATAGCCATATGTGTTAAAAAACGAGGGTCACGACAATTTATTATTTTCTAATCTCGTACTTATAGTACGTACAAAATTGTGACAAAAAGTGGTTCAATCGTTGGAACGAGTCGATTGAAAACCAATTTTCGTGGGACGTGGGGTGTAAGAGGGGTTTCTTGTTATATCCGGTTCTACGAGAAACGGCGCACGAAGTCCTTAAACGGTGTCTCTATATATAACTCGAACATCTATGCATCTATATACAACAATGCGCCATTAATACACACACACACACACACATATATATATATGAAACGATGTTCGATAAAGAACGAATCGCGATCTCCGGAAAGAAGCAAAGAAGAGCGAGGGAGAAAAAGAAAAAAGAGAGACGAAGAATCCGCAACACGTGTCGTCGAATCTCGTTTAACAACGCTCCACCGATCTGTTTCGCGACCTCTCCTCTGTCTCTTCAAGCGCTGTGATCCGCTTCCCTTCCTAACGACCTCGTTTTCCACAAGCCAGATTCCAAGCTCTACGTATGGGGAGCAGCATTTACACCCGTGTTTCTCGCTTATACTTCTCTGCCCTTTGTGTATCACGGTAGCTAAAAAATAATTACCTCTTTTTACCAATTATTAAAGTTATACTTCCTTAGGCGCGTTAGGCAGTTCTGATGGAAGTGTATTCTTTTTTTACCACGAAGTTAGTAAGAATTTTTTTTTCCATCTCGGTTTAAAGTTATCCGAGCGGTGCGCATATGGCATGTTACCAGCTCCATCGTGAAGTAACATACTGAAATAGTACGTAAGATTTCCGCAGACCCAAGTGGCGTAGTTCGCACGCATGGGCGTAGTGTTAAATTCAGTCAGTTCTTCAATGAACTCAAGTTAATTATGACGTGTTATCATTTTTATGAAAATTATATTTTGAGATTCAAGGTTATAATAATGTAAGTACTATTGAATTTTTTAAGTTATTGACATTATTATTTGATGAATCATTTCATTTTATATTTTTAATTTTAACGTTTAAAAGATTGTAATATGTGACTTATGCTGTTTTTGTTGTTTCGTAGTTTCTAAGATGCCTAAAATAAATATGGAAAAATGCAAAACTTACAATAAGAGTAACGAAGCCGATAAAAATAATATACCAGAACGGGCTCGAACTTACCGACTACGTTAAAAAAAAAAACTTCTATTCATGGTATTTAATATCATTTTTCGATCATTGAACCAAGTTAAAATTTGTTTGAATCCGTAAAAAATTCGTTTTACTCACGCCAAAGAAGGATAAATTTAACGTAGAAGACGTTTCTCAACTGTGGTCATGGTTAATTTAATGTGGTATCCCGCGAGTATCGCACTGGACTTTAATAATTCGGGATATACTATTAAGGGATTGGAATCCAAATGAAACACTTAAGTAAAAAGATAAATAGTTTATTGACATTTGAACATCAGAAAGGAAAGATGCATTTCTTACGCGAATCCGTCGCGCCTCACATACAGGTTTCAAATTTAGTTTCAGACTGTCTCAATGTTAGCTTGCTGGTCCTTTCATACAGTTATAAGTGAAACAGATATGCCAACATTGTTTTATTATTTCGTGCTACAAATCAGGTTTACATTATTTCCCAGATTTGGAGATTATTTTTCAAATTCATTTTTACGTGGAATTTGGCTGCTTATGTGGAAGTCGGCGTTCGCGTAGCCTCCAATCGAAGCAGGAATTTTCTCAGGAACAGATTGGTTTCGGTGATTCGCTTGTCTTCTACTTTAACGCAATTTCCAATAAAGTACAAGTTCACTATTTATTCTTCGTCTCTTACATCGACGATTATGTTTTTTTGATGGTACAAAGTGTATTTGTGGACAATTTATTTGGGACATATATTAAAAAATGTAATTGTCACGTGCGTTGATCAAACATCGAGATCGTTGTTATGACAACGTATAGGTAGACGACGAAATCAAACGACGATGGCGGTAACTGCTCCCTCCTTTCGCAAGTGATTAAAATTTTGTAACATTGCATGGCGAAAAACTTTCAAAAGCCGTGTATGTTGGGCTTGGGATGGATGATGGCCATTTCGATAAGGGTATACATTTTTGTCGATAACATGCCTGGAATATAGATGAAACGTATGAAGTTTTTTCGAACTACTTATGGTTGTGCATGGAGTTCTAAGCAATTTCTCCCAACTTATGGTCGCGGTATTGTGAATAATTCACTGCCATTAGAACAAGTATTAAAATCGCATTTTTAAATAATTACACTGGTGCAAACGATTCGATTGAACACTACTTTACATGAGGTAAGTACTTACTTTATTACTAGCGCAATATGTTCCAAAGGTTGGTGCTAATCGAATTGGTAGGCGATGACGGGCATACCGAATATGGCGGTGATCCGATGTTACATAACCGCAAACTAAGTCTCTGCAACTATGGACGTTTGACTGTATTTCTTCGTCCGGAAATACCTTAAATTTCAATTCTTAGCAATTTTATTTTTCGTTCGAAAAAGACACAAGCTAGTACGTTCAGTGATCGACAAACAGTCTCACCTGACATTCAACGTCGAATCCATAATCTTGGCATTGTTGTTCTCGAGTTTTTATCGGCCTCGTTTTGATTGTTCTGCGCTGTCGAAAAAAGTATACTTGAACATAACAGACTTTGGCGGGGCAAAATATACAAATAAATTATATTGGTCCAAGGATGTGGTTATATTACTATATGTTATCTCATTGCAGATTTATCGTGCATAGTTAGGATCTATATTCATATTGCATATTTCTTATACGATTATAGCATGTACACACTTATATGTACGTACGTATATATTAAGGTCGCCCGCTACTTTACATAAAATGATGACATGAATAGATTCATCGCGTAGATAAGACATACCTTGCTGCACGAAAGGAAGATCTTTCATCAAAAAGTGAGGGTGAGAAATTTGTTCGTTAACGCAGAAGATAAGGATTATGATCGATATATTGCAGATCCACCATGCGAATTATAGAACAATCATTTTAATCAAGACAATATTCTAAATATATTTCCTTACCCGCATGCAATCCACAAGATTATTTTCCTCCGGACACTGTTGCATTCCCTTTCTCGCATCGACACACTTCTTGTTTCTGCAAATCTGAAAAACGAATGCCAAATATCACGATTAAATATTCGGTCAATATAATGAATTATGTGCCGCGAAGTAATATACGAAATTATGTACTGACTTTGGATGGACCGCACGGCGTTTCATCAGGAATCCCCGCGAGAACTATAATTTGTTGCGTTGTCCAAAAGCCCGATTCGCTACGTCCGCAAGTTAAGACCTCGCAGGGATTAATTTTGGTATTGTACTGCAATGCGCCGAAAAGAAAATTATTACAAAAAACAGGCAACGCCAGCAATATATTTGATAAATATTTTACGAGATATAGGAGATTGTTAAATAAATTCGTACCTTGCAAGCAACCTCGTATCCGCGTTGCTGACATTGATCATGGCGACTTGGTACCCTTGAAGGATTAAATATAAATATAAAGTCGGCACGAAAAAATTGGCGAAAAGGAAGGCTACGAAATTTGTTATCAACTATTGAATATGAAATACCGCTTTTCCTATACTATTTAGGATATGCCTTTATTTTACTGTAAAAAAGTTTCAAACGCATATCGCACAGCTCGAACATTTATATTATTCTTTACGGAGGTTCGACATATTTGGAAGCCACTCTCTGATCCCAAAATGTGTCTTGGCTTCAAATTAAAATTTCTTCCAAACTATTCAACATTTTCCAACGATTTCATTTTAGTTTCGTTCAGGAAGACTTTATCGATAATTCTATGTAGGGTTTGGGATGATATTCGAAATAGAAAATTTTTGGGGCAAACCGAGAGTGTTTTATAAAGACACATTTATAGTATAGGTACTTTCGTACTTATGAAAGTTTCACATTACCCTTCGACAGTAAAATCTGGCGACCACATTAGAACAAACATGGCTAGGGTGATGTTTACTGGAAATCCGGATCTTCGATGCATCTTGCAGTAATTCTGATTCGGTAGATGTACACATCCGTTTCATATTTGGAACAAAAGATGCGAACGTTAGCAATATTCTTTCTTTCGACTCCATAGAATCGCGATTATAATAAATACCTGTCTATGAAATTTTGTTCCGTAGTGAAGATTGCAAGTGGCTATGACTAATGAAGACTGTGCCGCGACTTATATAGCGACATGTCAACGAAACGAACGTTGACGAGTCGCATCGAGATTCGCCGTTAGGAAAAACGAGGTACGCTCGGATTCGTTGCGAAAAATTGTGTTTTCGAATTTTATTGCCACAGTTGATAAACTCGACCGTGAAGCGACCTGCCACGAGGCTTTCCGAAGTGACCGGAACGTCCTTTAGTATCGCTTCCTCAATATTATTAATACGCGCAAACAAAATAATAAAAAATCTTATCCTACAGTGCGACGAAACCGAGTTTTCTAGAAACGTACGCGGTTAAGAAATATATTTTTTTCAATTATATTCGCCCTATTAATTACATTTCAATAGATATCGACTCTTATGAAATATTCAAAACGAGTAATTAAAACAATTGAAGCGCAGAAAGCGTGGTAAAAATTCGACGAAGATATTGGCGATATAGGAAAATGCACAAGGTTACGTGCACAACGTTTTATAGCGTCTAATCGGCTAAATGATAAAACGAAATAGGTGGCACTTACACGTGTCCCGCCACCTCCCTCGACGTTTCTTTACCGTTCGCTTCGGTTTAATAAAATCATCATTTTACTAATTTCTAAATTTCTTCTATTATATATAGAAATCATTCTAATATGAAATAATTAGGGACCAGAATTAATATTCTATTACATAGGATATATAATTTTTGTAGAATGTATATTGGACAATAGTTGACGATGATTATGAGGATAATAATACAAATTGATTAATTAATTATGATAGAGAATAATGGTAAATATTTAATTACTACTTTAACACTTTTGTTTATTACTAAGAAATTTTGAAGAAACCGTTTTCCTTTTTACGTTTTTCCGACACGACGTTTCTCGTGATGATTGAACCAACAGTTGAAACCTCGAGATTTTTTTTTATTATTATACTTAGCTTCTAGCTAATTTGATCTAACAATGAATAAGCCAGAGTTTGTCTAAATTCACAATAAACTTGGCTCGAGTCGTACAACTATTCTGCACCTACTAAAATTTATTATTTCTATTATCATATTTACCGTCTATTCAATTTGATAAAGAAATTAAAAAGGCAGATTTGCACAATTATTCAGCGTCTGCTAAAATTCATTATTATTATTATATTTACTTTCCCACTAATTTAATAAAAAAAATTGAAAATGCAGAGTTGTACAATTATTCTGCGCCTACTAAAATTTATTATCATTAGTATATTTATCTTCCAACTAATTTCACAAAAAAAAATGAAAAAGCAAGAACCTATCTCCCAATGAATTCACAATAGACGTAATACGGTTCGCACAGCTATTCTGCGCTAATTTACTAAAATTTTGTATAGCGTGTGTAGGTATGTGCAAGCAACGAGAATGAAGAAGAACCGAGCAAGATGGGACGAGAGAATGAGACAAAGATGTGTATATACATATATAAAGAAAAAGGTACGAGAGAATGAAAGAGTACGAGAGAGCCGACTACTCTCGGTACTGCAACGAGGCTCACGATCCTCTCCTCCTCTCTGCCATACTTGCCACGCCGACAAGCATACACAACTCTCTCTTTCTCTCGTTCTCTCGTTCTCGGACTTTTGAGCTGGTCAATGAACCGTCGCACGTACCGGAGAACACACGCGACACCAAGCGTCGTCTGCGTCCCTTCATACGCTCTTTTCACTCGCGCCCGTTCGTTCCTCGAACGATTCGCGATTCTTGATTTGAAACCGCAAGATCTTACATCCACGTTGACAATAAAAATCGACAAATCCCAATTTATCGAAAATTATACAAATGTACAAAAATATTGAAAATAATTAATACGAGCTATCGTTATCCGTTTCAACTTTCGATGCAAAAGCAGGAAGTTGAAATTTTACACATATTATATATATATATATTTTTTTTTTGTTTATTTATTATATGATTATAATTATAATTATAGAATAGGAACTATGTCAAATTATATTATTATATTATTATAATTATAGAATATTATATCAAATTATACTATTATATTATTATTATATATTATCATATTATATTATATTATATTATATATTATTATTTTTAATTATATTACTATATTATTATTATTATTATTATTATTATTATTATTATTATATATATAGTCAGGAGAGAGGGCGAGAGAGGGAGAGAGAGAGAGAGAGAGAAAGAGAGAGTCCCTTGTACTCTTGGTAACGTCGTTTCGATAATATCGGCGAGGTTCGTGCCCCGCAACGAACGAGTGGTCCCCATCGTTCTCCTCCTCTTCCTACTCCTTCGTCGTTCTCTTCGACGCCGTGATCTCGATTCGAACTGTTCGCAACGTCCCTCGAAACTTATCTGCTCCCACGTTGCATTCGACTTTCAACGTTCTCCGTTCTCTTTATCCACGAGCATCCCCCCTCCCCTGCCCTTCCGTTTCCCCTCTTTCTCGCAATTCTGTCTATAACGAAGAGAGAAAGGAAGAAAGAGAGAAAAGGTAGCTTGCAACGACGTCCCACCTACGTGGACAGAGTGTGTTCCAGAAGGTAAAAGCATCGACGAGAAGTCGAGACACTTCGAGTCTCTCGCACACGAACGACAGAGGAGCGTAGTTTTCTTTCTTCCTTGCGGCCAACCGCCAGATAAGAACCACTTCTTGGTCGCCTACCGGAATATAAATTATTCGACGAACATTCCATTCATCGTTCCAATTGAAACATTGGTTTTTTTTTGCGCGAATAAATATTTTTTTAGAAAAATTTTGCAAATTATAAAATTTATATTAAAGAAAGAGAAAGAAAAATAATTAATTTGGTAAATTAAATATAATAATTCGAATTTATGGAATTTATTAATAATTATATCGATCTTGTTAAGTTTTCGTACAATACGTAGTAAAATAGGAAAAAATTGTACCGTTAATTTGATAAATATTGTTTTATTAATTAATCAATTATTTTTTTTTTTAATAATTTGTTTAATTAAAAATTATTTATTGATTTAAAATTAATTTATTGATAAGTCGATAATGAGAATGTTTTCGTAGTGGAGATTGTTGGATAATTGACGAAGGTATCGCTCTTCGAGGCGAAGATAAGGGATTGATAAGGAAATCACGAGTGCCGAGACCGTGACGACGATCGAATGTCTCGTGGGCGATGAGAAACGCGCTTGAACAAGGTTTACCCGCCCACGATAACCCTTTGAACAGTTGGCTACCACTCGACGTCTTTCTCACCTACATACATTGTGTATCGGGACACAATACGTACCGCGGATATGCGAGATATAAATTTGTTCGCGGTGTAAGATAGATACTCGTCGACGATGACACCTCTTTATTAAGGCGGAATCCCCGACTGTGGCGCCAGAAAAATTCGCCAATTTTTTAAATTCACTTAAAGTTTTATTTTTTTTATTATTTACGAATTTTTTTTACTCTGGCTTTTAGGTTTTTTGTTTAGAAAAATAAGCTTTTTTCTTCATTTTTTGAATGCTTTTTTTAGAAACATAAGATTTTTTTCGTGAATTGTTCAACTCACTTAACATTTTTTCTTTTTTTTAGAAAAATAAGCTTTTTTTTTATGAATTTTTTTCATTCGCTTTATAGTTTTTGTTTAGAAAAATTGGTATTTTTTATGAATTTTTTGGATGTACTTAATGGTTGGTTTTAGAAGAACTAGTTTTTTTTATGAATTTTTTGAATGCACTTTTAATGTTTTTTTTTTTAGAAAAATAACCTTTTTTCATGAATTTTCAAAATTCACTTAAAGGTTTTTTTTTAGGAAAATAAACTTTCCCCATGAATTTTTAAAATTTACTTAATGATTTTTTTTCAGACTAATAAGCTTCCTTCGTGAATTTCTTTAATTCACTTAAAAGTTTTTTTTTGGGAGAATAAACTTTGTTATGAATGTTTTTAACTCACTTAGGTAATGTCTTTTTCTGATTGAATTAAAAATATATTATTCTACATACATTAACATAGATTCAAGTAAATTTTGATTGAGAAATAAATAGTAGTTGAAGTACAATAAATCGTTCTCGAAAGCCCGTTTTTCCAATTGATGCGAACGATAACGGGAGCAATGACAGTCGAATATCTAAATTTTTTATACAAAATTAGTAATTAAGTATGTAAAACATTTGTACGAACACAACAAAAAAAAACACCGGATATTGTGTACAAATTTGAAAAAATTGTCTTACCCAATTTATATTAATATTTTTAATTATTGAAACTTTTATTTTTCAGCATGGAAATTCGGCGCTTCACGAATCGTCCTGGCGAGGCTACAGTCGAACCGTTGCCTGTCTCGCTAAAGCACTGGGAACCCAAAGAGCTCCTCTTCATGCGAGAAATTTGGCAGGATTCGCGCCTCTCCATCTAGCTTGCCAAAATGGACACAATCAGAGCTGTCGTGAACTCTTACTCGCTGGTTGCAATCCGGATCTTCAAAATAACGTAAGTTCACTCGTTGCAAAAAACAATGTTCGTATTCGTAGATTATTGATTCAAGAATTATTCTTATTTTCATATCCGTTTCCTCGTCTCGTTGATGTCAAGACAGTATGGCGATACACCACTTCACACTTCCGCCCGGTATGGACACGCCGGAGTTACTAGAATACTCATATCAGCTCTGTGCCGAGTTTCCGACCAAAACAAGGTAACAAAAATTGTCTTAAGTACTTCAATTTATCAAAATCCCAACATTTTTCTCATCAACGCTATTTAACTGAATACTTTTTAATTATATTTCCATGTACAATTATTTCCCAGCGACTAATCGACGAATTTATGAAAATAACATAACGCTTTTTTCCTTTGTTGTTTTGAAGAACGGCGACACGGCTCTGCACATCGCAGCGGCAATGGGTCGTAGGAAGTTAACGCGAATTCTCCTGGAAGCTGGATGCGACCGTTCCCTGCGAAACAAGCAAGCGGAAACGGCGAAAGACATAGCTCGCCGTAAGAATCTCTCAGAAATTCTGGAGATAATAAACAAAGCGAGAAGCAAGAGTCGTACGCGTTCGAAGAGTCGGGAGGATGATCACGATGAGACGAGAAAAGGTTGCGAATCGAAAGACACCAAGAGCAGTGGCAAAGGTGATAAAAAGCGTGAGAAGACCGGAAGCGGTACGAGCGGTAGTCGGGACGGTAAGAAGGACAAGAAGAAACACAAGGGTGGAAAACAGCACAAAGTGCACTTCGAGAAAGCAATAATGGGGAGAGAATGGTCGCCTTATGGTTGTCACTATTATCCGGATCCCGAGGCTTTTCCACAACCGCGCTTGGATTCTTTGCCCTCCGATCCGCTGGCTCGTGGTGAACAGTATTATCTCGACCTCGCTGGAAATATTCGCAAGGGTCCTGTCGGGGTTGGTTACACCTGTTATTGCGCGCCGTTCTTCAGGCACATGGAAGCAAAACTGGAGCGCGACAAGGCCGAGCTGAAAGCTCACATCGATCAAGCACACGAGAGACTGGATTTAAAAGTGGCAAATCTCGAGAGACGGACGAGAGGACAGATATCCGAATTGACGAGATGCGTCGCGGCGGAACGTACAAAGTGCGACGAGAGACACACGCATCTGCGTCGTTGGATATCGCGAGGTGGTCAGGGTCGACATTCCGAGAGACCGAACAGACAAACGAATTCAACGAACGAGCATCAACATTCGATGCCAGCTCGTGCGAGGTCTCTCGAGGATTTGCTGGACGACAGACCACAAGATCGTAGCTTTGAGATCCCTGGAGAGACCTCTGGTCATCGTGGCAGTCTCGACGATCTCGATATTCCGGCTATTCCAAGATTGAGCGAGTCCATGAGGGATCTACCGTGTTCCGGCTCATCCAGGCCAGCTCTCAGAGTTCTCGATGTACCGAGGCTTAACGAGACTTTCGACGGTGTAATTGGACGCGACAGAACTTCGCCACTTGGAGCTGCTGCTTCGCCGACCGTCAGTCTTAGGCAGCAAGTTCTTCAGCAACAAGTACGTTTATAAAAACGGAGCGTTTGTATTGTAATTCAATATCAATTTTTAGGGTATTATATTCCCGTTTTTTCTCACATTCCAAGTGGGCTGAGCGTTCAAGCGCATTAAGAAAAGTTGTCGCAAATCGACTAAAGAACAACATACTCAAAATTGAAATTGATCCTACGTAAAGTTTATTTTTTATACAGGGTGAATTTCATAAGCTGTAACAAGCTTTATTTTAAGATAGATCGGATCATTACGAACAAAAGTTGCACATATACATTGGGGATATTTCTAATAGTTTACGAGATATAAGTGTTTAAAGTTGGTCCAATCAGAGCGCGCTGAGAAGCTGTGGAGCCGCCCACTCCCCACCCTAGCAGCCAATGCCTGAGGAATAAAAATGACTACGTAGTAATATAATAGATAAAATTGACTACTCTGCAATTTTGCAACGCTAAATTTATCGCTGTGCTATATCTAGGGCTAGGGCGGGAATGGGCGGCTCCAATGTTTCTCGGTGCGCTCTGATTGGTTCACCTTTAAACAGTTATATCTCATAAACTATTAAAAATATCCCGAATGTACATTTGCAACTTTTGTTTGTAAAAATCCCATCTACTTTAGAGTAAAGTCTGTTACACCTTATGAAATTCACCCTGTATAATGAACAGAATCATGATTTTGTTTTCCATAAGATTTGTTATAGAAACTAATTGAAGCTTCTTTGATGTCGTATAAAAATGTGTGCAAAATTTCAACAAGCTTCATCGACGAAATAATCGAGATACTCTTTGTATGACGTTGCGATTTTTAACACGAGGTCTTATGGAAGACTGCGAAAAATGATAATTTTCAAGAATAAATATCATGATTTTTGAGTCGATTACATCAAAGAACGTTTCTGCAAATTTTCAGTGAAATCTATTGGAAACGCTGTAAAGATAGGGCTACCTTAAACGTTGATACCGATAATTAGGTTGCTTTGTTCGAACCGAACGTCATGTGTTCTTTTTTTTGTTTCTTGATTTTAGATATCCATGAGTCACGAGATAGCGTCGGGGAATAGTCAGGACGAGCGTGAAAATTCACGCAAGAGTCACGACGAGAATTCCGAAGCGTGGAATTCAACGCCGAGTCGTCGAAGCGTACACGAGATGATAAAGCGTTTTCAACAAGTACCAGGAATGCACAACGGTTGGCGAGGACCACGTTCGGTCAGTAGCGAACCGACTACGAGTCCGGATCACAGTCAGTGCTCACAAGGAAAGAGAGTCCAACCTCAGGGTATCGCGACCAACGGCTGGCATCCCGAAGGACAAGGTGAGAGATGTGTCTCCAGGTGATATTTCACGCGGTCTGATCGGAATAACACATCTCGGTTTCCCATTGAAATGATTTAACCCAGTATGGTTGCACGTTGCTTCTAGATAACGAGAGCGAGAGCAGCGAGGGCGAGGACGACGCCGAACAACCCCAGATAAAGCAGATCAATGGACTCGTCGCCAAACACCATCCTAGAGTCGTCGAGGAAAACGATCATTACGATTCGATCGCCAAAATGCCTTACAGATCTCGTAGCGCCGTTTACAGTCCGACTCCGCCTCCTCACGACGCCCACAATGATTCTGGTTACAGTACTCGTATGTACGGTTCGAGCAAGGGAGCTTCGCCCTCCTTGTCGGGTAAATAAATAATAAAACTGAAAAAGAAACAGCGATGCATGGCCATGAAACACTAAAGGAGTAATAAAAATCAGCCTATATATTCATACATTCTTACTCGTTGCAGGTCAATTGGAGTGCGATGTGATTCTGCCAGCATCCCAAGGAAGTTTTCCAAGCGGTGAACAACTCGCGGCCCTTCTCGAACAGCCGAGGGTTCACGATCTCACCGTTTACGAACGCGGTGCTGATAACGTTGTCATTAACATAGGAACTGCGAGTCTCGTCTAAAAGCAATGAAACCCACCCAAAATTTGCAAAAGTGCAACGTCCTACCGCAACGAATAAAAATATAATTATTCTACGACACCGTTAGATCATGTATAAAACGGTAAATGAATTTGCGTCCGTCCCCTCGTTGCCATATATAAGAATGAAAAAAAGTCTAGTACGTAAAGGAGAACTATTTATTTCCTGTGAATATTACATTATATATCGTTATGTATAACTCGTTTTCGTATTTATTTATTACGCGTTACAAGAACCTTTGACAATCCTCACCTCGTTCCGACGGCCGTCTGTCTTCGATCATCAATTTGCGGTATGTAGCTCGATATTGAAGAATGATAAAGAGGAATTCCCGACAGTGTGTTAGAGTTTGAGTTATAAATTTGTACTACGACATAGTCACCCGGTTGTATCGGTCTCGTTTGATCTTCCTGCCTACTCACTGATACCGGTGTGTCAGCTATTACAACTCTTGTGTTAGCATCGTTTCGGCCGACCAAAGTCCCGTTCATCCTTCTCCCTTTCTGTAAAGTCAAACGAGAGTTCGTTTTACTCGGTAATATATTTATATTTCACTTTATACTATAATCTGATAGAAAATATATCAAAATTGTAATTAAATAATCAAATATAAATGTAACATATAATGAAATGTATATATTTTATTATATATTATATTTATATCGATATGTCAGTTAGGAGAAGAAAAAAAATTACCGCCGAAGCGGTCATATCAGTTTTTGAAGGTCGAACTACTATAATTGACCGTCTCTAATTTCTAGTCGATCCTAACAATATTTCACATTAGTTATTGAACTTACGCCTTGAACAAGTACAAGCTGTTGACTACCGATTTGCCTTCGGTTCAATATTTCCGCGTGAGTTTTACAAAGGTCGATCATCCTCTGTAGACGATGCATTTTCACTTCCGGCTCTACGTTATCGTCGAAACGTCGATGAACCTTCGTTTTCTACGAAAAAAAAATAGTAATGCTATAAAGTTTTGGATATTTTAATTGGACGGTTAAACCAATAATATTGAACGCTCGGCACAAACCTCTCTCATACTGTACGCAAACAAATATGCTTTATTGTATTTGACTCGTTCAATCAGCGTCAAAGTTTCCCCAAACTGCTCTTCCGTTTCATGGCAGAAACCAGCGATAAAATCGCTAGACAATGCAACATTCGGTATGATGTCGCGGACTTGGCCGAGCAGCTCGAGGTAAGCCTCGTGGGTCTTCGCATACGATCCAGAACCTCTGAATTCCCGCTCTGTGCAGGCAAATGAAGCTGCTGGCATATGTTTGGCCTTTCCGATATAAGAAGCACTTCATCCGGAAAATCCTTAGGATGTGGGGACGTAAATCTGAAACAATATTTACATAAAAATATCTTAGTTATTAAATGCATTCGTGCAAATGTACCATCCTTTTATCTCAACACGCCTCACCAGATTCGCATCTCGGGATTAGTTAATGAAACTTGATCTGAAAGATCACTGAATCCCGATAACTATTCACGTTTTGACCCAGTAGCGTAACCTCTTTGACTCCCAGATTGGACAAATGTCGAATCTCGTCGAGAATACTCGAGATTGGTCGCGATCTCTCCTTTCCCGGGTAAATGGCACTATACAATACGTGCACATATTATCACAGCCCCTCATAATCGATCTGCATCAGCATGGAATAAGAATAGTTATGAAAAACAGAAATACTATAAATAATAAGAAACGTGTAAATTAAGATAGGAGAAATTATGAACAAGTTACTCACACATAGGCATTGACAGAATCCTTGCTGACTCTGACTGGTGTAATGTCAGCATAAGTCTCATCGGACAATAAAATAACATTGACGGCAGTTTCGTTCCGCTCCGCACAAGCCAATGGGCGTGGAAGATCTATGTAGCTATCTGAACCAGCTATGACATCCACAGCACTGTTCCTATCAAGAATTCTGTCCTTTAGACGCTCAGCCATGCATCCTGTGATAAAGAAATATGTACTATTTGGATATCGATGATTCACATTTTTTAAAATTCGAAACTCCCTTGTACCTAGAATACCAATTTTCATGGGGTATCTGTTCCCCATAAGTTTTCTCTTTGCCTTTATATCTTTAAGATAGCTGAACTTATTCCAAATCTTTCCTTCGGCTCCTTCTCTGATGGCGCATGTTACCACCAGAATGATATCGGCAGTTTCCATATCGTTAGTTTTTGCATAACCATTTTTCTTGAGTATGGACCACACACGTCTGTATCATTGATATTCATTTGACATCCATGAATGTCGCAATATACTAGAAAAGTACATATGTGCATGTAAGCATCGATAATAGCTCTGGTTAAGGGAGCTTTCCAGTGTGACAGCCCGAAAAATCGCTGTTTTTCGCGATTTTTTTTTTTAAAGAAAAAATAATCTAATCGGTCTGGTTTTTTTTGTATATTAATTGGGTATTGAAGAATACAAAACAATTTTTTAAAGATCGATTTATTTATTAATTAATATCTATAAAAATGATGAAACAATTGTTGCAGAAAATGCACTTGGATGTGGTGTCCACGTTGGGGGTCACAATTTTGATCTGAAACAAAAAACACAAAAAGATTATTGATCGGTATATAATTGGCTTTCGTGCTATGGAGGCTTTTTTTTTTTTTTTTTTTGCAAAAATGGCGCCGGTTTGAACAAAAAGTATCGATTTTAGCTTTTTTTTTTGGCAGTTTTTTTTACAAAAAAATAGGAAGATGTCAAAAAAAAAAATTCCATAGCACGATAAACAATGACGTTAAGAATATTGTGTAAAAAATTCAACTCGATAGCTTTAAAACTCTGCCCTCCAGGTTGGACACCGTTTTGAAAAATGCTGTTTCGAAAAAAACGCGTTCAAAGTTTCAAGTGAGGAAATTTTAGGTAAATCGTTTACTTACGGTCATCAGCGATGCCAGGCCCATACAATATCCCTTCTGCTTCTTCGAAAAGAGTGTATACTATTCGATAAAGCAAAAAAAAAAAAAAATATTTTTTTACAATTTCACACTGTAAAGCTCCCTTAAACTGTGAGGAGTACGGAAGTACCTTTACGTTGACCACCATTAAGGTTTTTCAGGTAGGGTATTGTGGGTGGGTTTATCGCAATATTATCGGTGGTTGACCAGTTTGACATAATAAAATCAGTGAGACTAGGACCCGACTTGAGTCCTAGTTTCTTTCTAATTATGCGTGTTTCATCGCTATTCCTAACAGTTTTGTCATTGATGTTGGATCCGATTGCGACGAGATCCTGACAAATTTAGGTTATCGTCGATTTTTCGAGTTTTGAAACACCAGTTCTTCGAAATAGTGTTACGTACTGGCCGACATTAGAAGCCCAGTCAATTTTCAAAATTCAGTCATGACCAAACGTCGGTTGCATATGTCTTCTAGTCGGTAAAAGGGCGCTCTGCGTAATTACCCCTAGTACAGACATACCAGATAGTTCTGTCTGATAAGTAAATAGTACGACTTATCTCAATACTAGAGACGGTAGGGAAAACCCAGCCTATCACAAGAACTTTCCGACCCTCTCCTAAAGGAAAACCCAAACTCCACCCTAAACCAAACTCCACCCTAAACAAAACTCCCTTCCACCAAAAGCCAGAGCACATATAAAAAGACACGCTCTGACCAAAAAACTTACACTTATAGACTTCGTTTTTTTAGACTCGTAGACAATTATTATACAACTCTAGTTCTCTCAGTCCTCAGTTAAAACAGACTCTGTAAAACGTCTTGCTTGACGTTCAGTTCAGTTAAGCCGACACAATCTAAGAGTTACTCTACCACTTTAAATCAACTTGAATAAACTCAATTGTTAACTGTTATTCATCGTGTTGTTCTCTTCAACTGCGCATAGCAGGGGTCGAATTTCATAAAGAACCTTCGAATCTCCGAATCTCCGAATTTCCGAATTTCCGCTCGATCAGAATATCTCATTCATTCTGATCAAACTGAGCTTACTCTTCGTAGTTCGCGCCGATAAAACTATATCGGCGGAGTCAACAGAACGGCGTGACCGTGCTGTTCCGAATCATCATCGAGGACGTAACAATAGCACGTAGTAATCTTATTGTATGGGATGCACCAAAACGGCCAGAAGAATAACATATTCCGTTCATTTTGTTAACATAATAAAGCAAAAAGAACGTGACTTCACGGGCATAACCTCAACAACTTGCCTTCTAAATCGTTATTTGATTTTCATTGTTAAAATCTGAACAATTGCAACCACGGTCTTATATACAGGTCTTGCAACAAAACCCAATTCCAATGGTGAGCGATTAGTACGCTCGTGTCATAGTTTTTCTTTCGCGTCAACGCCGCTGTACGTCGTTGCTATCGACGAGTGCGGTGCGCAGTGCATACTGCGCACGCCGGTGCGTGACAGCTCCTTGGTATTGTCGGCGTAGCTTACATCGTACATGTTCCCTCGTATTTTTTCTCATTCAAGTTTTGTCGTTATTAATCATTGTTATATCGTGTCGTAGAGTTTTGTGGATTTTATTGTTATTTTTGTTTTGTGGTTAAGTTTTTTTATTGGCATTTGAAAAAGTGTTCGTGATAAATTATTATCTCAAAACGTTCATAACCTTTTTCGTCAACATGGGCAGGCCGTGTGCCGTGCCCAAGTGCAAAACAGGATACAAATCTGTGAAAGAAAAGCGTTCGGTTTTCACAGTGCCAAAGAACATTGAACAATTTAAGAAATGGCAGACGGCGATTCCTGGGAATAATTTGAAGCAGTCGCAGTGCGTGTGTGAAAAACACTTTGAAGAGAAATTTATTCTCAAGGCATGGGTGAAACGTGATTCGGAAGGTCGGATTATTGCCAAGGTACGTTAATTTATGTGAAATTTATGTTCAGAAAGTAAAATAGTATGTGAATTAATTATATGTTATTTATGCTTGAAATTTTTTTTTTTTTTCAAATTTCCCTTTTTCCTTGCTGTCTTATCTTACACTCATGCTAATTCTCATAACTACCTGTACATATCATTGTAATGCTTTGTACACTTATTTCAGGTTCCCTACATACATCCGAGACTTCTGGAATCTGCGGTCCCAACGATTTTTGACAATTCGACTATATCGGTGCCTACTATGACAGATACTCAACCAATGGACGGCGTTCTCGATGGCTCAAATCTCCTGGAAGACCAATGTAAGCCAGTAAAAATATAGATATCGAGGAACTAGTGCGTTCTTTGTGCATGTTAGATGTAAATACGCAATACATAATCGATGTTGCGTACAGAAGAGAAAAAAAAACCCAGTCAATCCGACAACGACCAAATCCCAAACCCTTTTCCAGTTGATCTGGGGAAAAATCGGAAAGAAAAAAAGAAAGTAATATTACGTCTTTGATATTTTAATAATTTCACTGTCTTGAAGCGTCTCAAAGAAGAAAAATTCTACTAAACGAACATTATTTCATTCTTGTATATATATGGAGTTTGAAAATGCCGAACAACTGAATTTACTTGACAGACAACCCTCCGCTCTTGTGACTCAGTGAAAAATGGCTATCTTTGAGAGATATTATCAATGGCACGATAGTCTGAATAATTGTTTTATTTTTTCCACAGGTGGAAGCATTGAGGAACCTCTGATGGGTACTCCTGATGCAGAATGTGCACACACATCGCGAGCAAAGACGCAACGTGCAATTCTGGACCGGGATATGCTGCCACACGAGATTGTCGACATCGGTGTTCTCTCAAAGCAAGAACCGATGCAGTCTGAAGAGTTTTATTCACCGCAAGAATCTGTTCAACACGAGGTTCTCCCAGTGACAGAGGTCGCTAGTGCTGCATCAACTTCTGAGAACCAGGAAGTAGCAGATTCCGTGTCTGTAGTGGGCGACAAAAATTTCCTCATATCGAAGATCACGATCAACGATTCAACAAGAAACGTAGCGACAAGTGAGAAGAACTGTATCACGATACCAACGTCGTGGGGTGTTACCGAGTATGCGGAAGCGAGAGGCCAAACGGTTGTCTTTTCGAATATTGTACGTACACACGCAAATGGCACAGCAAGTACAATCGTGGACAAGAGTGTCGAGGTCGAGGCCGACAAAACACTTCGTTACTGTATTTATGGGCGCGTTGTAGATTCGGACAGATGTCAACTGCCTCCAGTTCTGACAGACACGACTCGGCTGCCAAAAACTTTGGAGACATTCAAAAACTTGAATGTATGCCAAGGCCTCGGTCCGGTCAACATCCATCATTTGTCAGTTGATTGTTGTTTCCAAGATTCTGTTCAACGATGGCGTGACAACGATTGTACAATGCTTTCGAAACAAAAACGATGCGACAATTGCAAAAAAATGAGGCAACGTACTCTCCGGAGAGAATCAAGGTCGGACAAGACTAAAAGTATACATCGTATACGTCATTTGTCAAATCCCATCGACAGGAGGAAGCTTATTGCTTCGCGAAAGAAAATCTCTCGTGAAAAACGCGCTAACAATTATTTAAAACGACGTGTCCAATTATTGACGGAGTCATTAAAAGCAAAAGCCAAGGAAATATCAGCTGTTCGTGCTGAAGCGTTGGACGAGAAATTTGCGTAATTACAAGTTCCCGCATCACAACAAACTGCGCGTAAAGAAATTGTCTCTGCTGCCACGAGAAGAGACACGAAAAGTCGTCGTTACTCAGAAGACTGGATAATGTTGTGTATTTTGATGCACATACGTTCTCCAAGTTATTATGAGTTTCTTCGAAAGAACGACGTTTTGCCACTGCCCTGTACAAGGACCATCCGCAGCTGCTTCTCGACCCGTCCTACTGGAATGATCCCTTAAACGAACAAGATTGTACACAGAAAACCTTTCAACATATATGTAACATTAACATTTGTATAGATGAAATCGTTGGACAATTACGTATCGTGGGATTACTTCAATGTCTTGTACGACCTGGACAGTAAACACCCTGGGCATACTAGAGTGTGTCCAAAAATCACGCAGAGGCATGTCGTATTGGACAGTATCTCAAAAATGCGTGTCCGACTCCCGACACAGGTATTTTCCTTCCCTGCCATGTTCTTCACATGATTCGTTTACATTCCATTGAAAATTTTACCAGCCTATATTTATGTATTTACAGATTTTCAGTAACTCGGTCGCCCAAGGTCTGCTCTTCTATTCATCGCAAAAAGTTGAGGCTCTTGCTGGATGCGACGAAACAATTCAGTTCTGCGCTCAAATCAACAGGATGGTCGATGCGTTGAATCGGAAGTCTCCGAACGAAGGGCTGACCCGAGAAACGAAGGACTTCAAGGTAAATAATTGATGCATATTGAATATACCTCTACTGGTACATAAACTTTTTTGTAAGCAGTGCAATATATTTCCTTCATTTCCTATCAACAGGTACTACAAGATTCGCTTACATGGCTAAATGACTGGAAATCTGCCAAAAGAAAAGGTGACATAACGGCTGACGAATACTTGACCTCACAAACGTCGGAGGCAGTGCGATTATCCCTACAATCTACGATGGATTTGTGTCGATATCTCATCGAGAAGTTTGATTTCAAATATCTACTTACAGGAAAAGTTAATCAAGACAACTTGGAGGTATTTATAATGAACACAAGTGTGAGAATTGAGAACATTTCTCGACTGAATATTGCTGGGCTGTTTCTATTCATTTTTAATGAGTCTTGACACGACGTTTACACACCGTGTTCGATTTATCTTTGAAAGGGGGGGGGGGGGGTATTTTTGTATTCAACGGAACCGCGTGAATCGAATATATGAAAGGAAAAAGCGGAAAATACAATCTTCTGTTTTACGTGGTTTTTTATAGTTTCATTGAGAAATCCTAGAATGTGCAATCGTATAGACAAATACCTCATTGGTGCGATCTTCAATGGCAATGATTAACTGGAAAACAAAATGATTTATTAACAAAAGTGATGCCATGTCAAACAGTTTTTTGCATTACTGCGACCCATAATATTTGATGATTTGTCTCTTGCATATATGTTTTGTTTTTTTTTTTGTATTGCAGAAATTCTTCGGCACTATTCGCCAAGCCGCTGGATACAACGATCATCCAAGCTGTCCAACCTTTTTACAACTGTACAAAGTACTGTCCGTTTGCAGTGTTATAAAGCCTCCGAAATTTGGAAACTGTACCGTTTCCGAAAAGCCCTCGCCGCAGATTCTGGTTTCACTGCAGGATTTAACAGACGATGAAAATGCAATACCCAACTCGTGTTGTTTTATTGACATGTGTTTATTATAGAATACGCACGTTAGATATAATACACATCATATAATAAGCACAACACGTGTTGTTTTATTATGGAAACTTACAATAAGTTAAAATTTGTTTGAATCCATAAAAAATTCGTTATACTGACGCCAAAGAAGTATAACTTTAACGTAGAAGAAACGCTTTTTCCGCAAAAAAAAACATGCGTTTCTCAACTTTGGTCATGGTTAATACAGTGTTGTATCGCGCGAGTATCGCACTGGACTTTAATAATTCGGGATATACTATTAAAGGATTGGAATCCAAATAAAACACTCGAGTAAAAAAATTAATAGTTTATTGACGCCTGAACAGGTGAAAGGAAAGACGGGTTTCTTACGCGAATTCGTCGTGCCGCACGTACAGGTTTTAAATTTAGTTTCAGACTGTCTCAAGGTTAGCTTGCTGGTCCTTTTATACGGTTATAAGTGCAACAGCCATGCTAGCATTGTTTTATTATTTTGTGCTCCAAATCTGATTTACATTATTTCCCAGATTTGGAGATTATTTCTCGGAGTCATTTTCATATGAAATTCTACTCGCTATGTGGAAGGTGGTGTTCGCATAGCCTCCAATCGAAGGAGGAATTTTTTCAGGAGCACATTGGTCTCGGTCATTCGCTTGTCTTCTACTTTTACGCAATTTCGAATACACATTTCGAGTACAAGTTTACTATTTATTGTGCGTCTCTTACATCGACAATTATGTTTTTTTGGTGGTACAAAGTGTATTTGTGGACAATTTATTTGCGACATATATTAAAAAATGTAATTGACACGTGCGTTGATCAAACATTGGGATCTTTGTTATGATAATATACAGGTAGGCGATGAAATCAAACAACGATGGCGGTAACTGCTTCCTCCGTTCATAAGTGATTAAAAGTTTGTAAAATTGCATTGCCAGAAACTTTCAAGACCGGTGTAGCTTGGTTTTGGAACGGACTGTGGCCATTTCGACGTGGATATACATTTTAGTTTGTAACATGCCTGAAATATTAGATGAACCGTATGAAGTTTTTTCGAAGTACTTATGGTTGTGCATGGAGTTCTAAGCAATTTCTCCAAGTTTATGGCCGCGGTATCGTGAATAATGCCATTAGAGCAAGTATTAAAATCGCATTTTTAAATAATTACACTGGTGCAAACGATTCGATGGAACACTACTTTACACGAGATACACTTACTTTATCAACGTCGCAAAACGTTCCAATAGTTGGTGTTAATCGAATTGGTAGGCTGCGAGTGCGATACCGAACATTGCGGCCATCCGATGTCTTATAACCGCAGGCTAAGTGTTGACAACTACGGACACCTGACTGCTGCTCTTCCTAAAACACATTAAATTTCAATTCTTAGAAATTTTTTTTTTGTTCGAAAAAGGCACAAGCTAGTACGTTCAGTGACCGACAAACAGTCTCACCAGACATGCGACATCGAATCCAAAATCTTGGCATTGTTCTTCTCGCGTTTTTATCGGACTCATTGTGGTTGTGAAGCGCTGTCGAAAAAAGTACACTTAAATATAACAGAATTTGGCGGCGCAAAATATACAAATAAATTATATTGGTCCAAGGATGTGGTTATATTACTATATGTTATCTCGTTGCAGAATTATCGTGCATAGTTAGGATCTATATTCATATTGGATTTTTCTAATACGATTATACCATGTATACACTTATATGTAGGTACATATATATTAGGGTCGCCCGCTACTTTACATAAAATGACGACATGAATAGAGAATTCGTCGGCAGATAAGACATACCTTGCTGCACGAAAGGAAGAACTTTCATCAAAAAGTGAGGGTGAGAAATTAGTTCGTTAACGCAGAAGATAAGGATTATGATATAAAATCTTGATTTGCTTCTAACGGGGGATCGTTATATGGCAGAGTCACTATGCGAATTATTCAACAATCATTTTAATCAAGACAATATTCCAAAGAGGTTTCCTTACTGGACGGCAATACTTGAGATCATTTTCCTCCGGACACTGTGGCATGTCCTCTCTCGCATCGACACACTCCTTGTTTCTGCAAATCTGAAAAACAAATGCAACATATCGCGATTAAATATTAATCAATATCATGAATTATGTGCCGCGAAGTAATATACGAAATTATATACTGACTTTGGATGGACCGCACACCGTTCCATCAGGAATCCCCTCGTGAACTATCAGTTTTTGCGATATGTAAGAATTGTCTGGTTCTCTACGCCCGCAAGTTAAGACCTTGCAGGGCTTAATTTTTGTATCGTACTGCAATGCACCGAAAAGCAAATATTTATAAAAAGTAGGTAACAGCAATGTATTTGATAATATTTTACGAGCTATAAGAGATTGTTAAATAAATTCGTACCTCGCAAGCAACGTCATATCCACGTTGCTGACATTGGTCATGACGCCTTGGTACTCTTGAAGGATTAAATACAAATATAAAGTAGACAAGGAGAGTTTCGATGGGACACGCGACACGGATAGACGCACGTTGTCATAGTGAGCGAGGAAAAAGTGAAAAAGAAGAGTAAGGAGGACACGGACTAAAGGGAAAGTTGGTGAGAAGCTGAGGAAAGATGTGAAGAGAGAGAGGAAGTGTGGGGAGAAAAGGGATTGAGAAAAGAGGCTACAGAATTTGTTACAAACTATTGAATATGAAATACCGTTTTTCTATACCATTTAGACCATGCATATATCTCTTTATTTTACTGTGAGAAAGTTTCAAGCGCATATCGCACAGCTCGAACATTTATATTATTCTTTACGGAGGTTCGACATATTCGGAAGCCACTCTCTGGTCCCGAAATTTTTTTTTGCTTCAGATATAAATTTCAACGTTTAATAGGATATTCGAAATAGAAATTTTTTGGGAAAACCCCAAAGTGTTTTATAAACACACATTTATAGTATAGACACTCTCGTACTTATGAACGTTTCATATTACCCTTCGACAGTAAAATCTGGTGACCACGTTAGAACAAACACGGCTAGGGTGATGATTATGGGAAATCCGGATCTTCGATGCATGTTGCAGTAATTCTGATTCGGTAGATGTACACACCCGTTTCACGTTTGGAACAAAAAATGCGAACGTTAGCAATATTCTTTCTTTCGAATCCATAGATTCGCGATTATAATAAATACCTGTCTATGAAGTTTTGTTCCGTAGTGAAGATTGCAAGTGACTATGACTAATGAAGAGTGTTCCACGACTTATATAGCGACATGTCAACGAAACGAACGTTGACGAGTCGCATCGACATTCGTCGTTAGGAAAAACGAGACACGCTCGGATTCGTTGCGAAAAATTGCGTTTCCGAATTTTATTGCCACAGTTGATAAACTCGACCGTGAAGAATACTGGCACGAGGCTTGCCAAAGTGTCCAGAACGTTCTTTGGTATCGCTTCCTCAATATTATGAATTCGCGCAAACAAAATAATAAAAAATGTTATCCTGCAGTGCGACGAAACCGAGTTTTCTAGAAACGTACGCGGTTAAGAAATATATTTTTTTCAATTATATTCGCCCTATTAATTGCATTTCAATAGATTTCAACTCTTATGAAATATTCAATACGAGTAATTAAAACAATTGAAGCGCAGAAAGCACGGGACACGGTAAAAATTCGACGAATAATATTGGTGGTATAGGAAAATGCGCGAGATGACCTGCACGACGTTTTATAGCGTCTAGTCGGCTAAATGATAAAACGAAATAGGTGGCACTTACACGTGTCTCGCCACCTCCCTCGACGTTTCTTTTGCGTTCGCTTCGGTTTAGTAAAATCGTCGTTTTACTAATTTCTAAATTTCTTCTATTATATATAGAAATCATTCTAATATGAAATAATTAGGGACCAGAATTAATATTCTATTACGTAGGATATATAATTTTTGTAGAATGTTATATTAGACAATAGTTGACGATGATTATGAGGATAATAATACAAATTGATTAAGTAATTATGACAGAGAACGATGACAAATATTTAATTACGACTTTAACACTTTAAATAAAAAAATAATCAGGGATCAATTTCCGATGCCTTTGATCGAAGATTGTTTGGACGAATTAGCCACAGCCAGAATCTTCTCAGTAATGGGTTTAAAAAATGGGTATTTTAATATTCCCTGTAGCGAGGTAAAGTCAAAAGTATACTGCATTTGTGACGCATAATGAACAATATGAATTTCTAAAAGCATCCTTTGGTCTGACGAATAGTCCCACTCATTTTCTTAGATCTGTGAATGAAGTATTTCGGGATCTTAGTCGACGAAGAGGGGTATTTACATATATGGACGATCTCATTATTCGTGCGAAGAATGAAGATGAAACTATGAGGAACCTGACGGAAACTTTGGAAGTAGCAGGACAAAAAGGACTAAATATCAACTGGAAGAAATACCAATTTTTTCAAAAAACGAGTTGAGTATTTAGGACATATCATTGAGAAAGGATTTATCGCTCCGGCGAACGGAAAATCAAAGCAGTCAAGAACTATCCACTACCAAGAAATTGACGCGATATTTAAAGGTTTCTTGGCGTTACAGGCTATTTTAGAAAATTTATACGCAATGACGCAATTATTGCACGACCTCTATGAGGTGTTTTGAAAGGGAACCAATCTTTCATATTTGGTCCAGAGGAAATGCAAGCTTTCAAGGAGTTAAAAATTACGCTAACAACAGAGCCGGTGTTAAAGATATATCGACCAAATGCAATTACCGAGTTGCACACAGATGCTAGTCAGTTGGGGCATGGAGGAACGTTGTTGCACATAAATACAGGGGATGATGATTTGCATCCAGTTTATTATATATATGAGCAGAAAAACATCAGATGCAGAGAAAAAATTACATTCATACGAATTCGAAATACTTGCCATCATCATGACATAAAAAAGTTTCGTGTGTATATATACAAGGAATCAAATTTAAAATAGTCACTGATTGTGAGGCATTCAAGAAGACTTTAGAAAAGACAGATAAAGCGGCGAAAGTGGCTAGATGGGCTCTATTTTTTGGCTGTTTAATTATGAAGTAGAAGATCGGAAAGGGCAACGTGTGCTACACGTCGATGCGATTGACAGATACCCAGTGATGATCGTAACAGATATGATAATTCCAGTGTTCTTGAGAAAGAGGCATATGAAGATTACGTGATAGAAAATGGACTTCTAATGAAACAAGTAGGAGGAAAACATGTAATTGTATTGCCGAGCAGTATGCATGTATATTGTACGAATAGGAGGATATTATACGAAAAACACACGAGAATGGACACTTTGGAGTAAAGATGATTGAGGAGATTAGGGAAGAATTTTATATTCCAAAAGTAAAAGAGAAATTGGAAAAATTTGCAAGTTGTTGTGAGCCATGTATACTTAGAGAAAGGAAAAAAGCAAAGAAAAAGGGGAACTACGACCTATTCTGAAAGGAGATTTTCCGCTAGTGACATATCATATCGATCATCTTGGTCCATTGACAGCAACGCCAAAGCTTTAGAAATATCTTTTTATAGTAGTGGATGGATTTTCGAAATTAACCTAGATTTATCCGACAAAAACGATAAATGCTCGGGAAGTAATTAGGAAATTAAAGTTGCAGCAAGCGGTGTTTGGGAACTCGCAACGTTTCATTAGCGATAGAGGAGCAGCATTTACATCGGGGGAATTCGACGAGTACTGTAAAACGGAAAATATCGAGCACATATTGATTACAACAGGAGTACCGTGTGGGGACGGATAAGTTGAAAGGATAAATAGAATTATTATCCCGATATTAACGAAATTAGCATTAGAGGATACAAATAAATGGTACCGACAGGTAGAACAAGTGCAAAATTGTTTAAATAGTATTTATCAGCGAAGCATAAAAATGAAGCCTTTTGAGTTGTTATTTGGAGTAACAATGAGAAGAAGAGAGAACCCACAAATTTTAGCTTTACTTGAAGAAGAGTCAATTAATATGTTTGAGAAAGATAGAGAAGAGTTAAGGCGTATGGCCAAAAAAAACTTATATCAGATACAAAAAGAAAATCGGAGGTTGTATAATCATACTTGTAAAAAAGCAATGGATTTTAAAAAGGGAGACATAGTTGCTATTAAGCGAACGTAATATGACCCTGGATTGAACATCAAGAAGAAATATCTGGGATCATATGAGGTAGTGCAGAACAAAGGTCAAGATCGTTATGAGGTAGTACGGATTGGGGAAGGTGAATACCAACAATAACTACAATATCAGCAGACTATATGAAACTATATGAGAGGAATTCTTCGGAGGACGAAAAAAATGCAGGAATAGCCGAATGAAGAAATTGGACATTGCCAAGACTCTAGATTTATTTAGAGTGGAGCAAAGAAGGCAAGGATAAAAGAAGAGCGTTAAGGAAAATGGGAGAGTCAGTCGACAGCGAGAAGTGTCAAGGAACGGACGTGTTTTGCATTCAAATTAATTCTTATCTATGTCCTCGTTCAAATGAATATAATTTCGATATTATTCGTGTGCATTGTATTTCCTTCTACATTGGTAATGCATCCTACATGAATTTTTTTTTACCACGAAGTTAGTAAGAATTTTTTTTTCCATCTCGGTTTAAAGTTATCCGAGCGGTGCGCATATGGCATGTACTATACCAGCTCTATCGTGAAGTAACATACTGAAATAGTACGTAAGATTTCCGCAGACCCAAGTGACGTAGTTCGCACGCATATGGGCGTAGTGTTAAATTCAGTCAGTTCTTCAATGAACTCAAGTTAATTATAACGTGTTATCATTTTTATGCAAATTATATTTTGAGATTTAAGGTTATAATAATGTAAGTACTATTGAATTTTTTAAGTTATTGACATTATTATTTGATGAATCATCTCATTTTATATTTTTAATTTTAACGTTTAAAAGATTGTAATATGTGACTTATGCTGTTTTTGTTGTTTCGTAGTTTCTAAGATGCCTAAAATAAATATGGAAAAATGCAAAACTTACAATAAGAGTAACGAAGCCGATAAAAAGAATATACCAGAACGGGCTCGAACTTACCGACTACGTTAAAAAAAAACAAACTTCTATTCATGGTATTTAATATCATTTTTCGATCATTGAACTAAGTTAAAATTTGTTTGAATCCGTAAAAAATTCGTTTTACTCACGCCAACGAAGGATAAATTTAACGTAGAAGACGTTTCTCAACTTTGGTCATGGTTAATTTAATGTTGTATCCCGCGAGAATCGCACTGGACTTTAATAATTCGGGATATACTATTAAGGGATTGGAATCCAAATGAAACACTTAAGTAAAAAGATAAATAGTTTATTGATATTTGAACATCAGAAAGGAAAGATGGATTTCTTACGCGAATCCGTCGCACCTCACATACAGGTTTTAAATTTAGTTTCAGACTGTCTCAATGTTAGCTTGCTGGTCCTTTTATACAGTTATAAGTGAAACAGATATGCCAACATTGTTTTATTATTTTGTGCTACAAATCAGGTTTACATTATTTCCCAGATTTGGAGATTATTTTTCAAATTCATTTTTACGTGGAATTTGGCTGCTTATGTGGAAGTCGGCGTTCGCGTAGCCTCCAATCGAAGCAGGAATTTTCTCAGGAACAGATTGGTTTCGGTGATTCGCTTGTCTTCTACTTTAACGCAATTTCCAATAAAGTACAAGTTCACTATTTATTCTTCGTCTCTTACATCGACGATTATGTTTTTTTGATGGTACAAAGTGTATTTGTGGACAATTTATTTGGGACATATATTAAAAAATGTAATTGTCACGTGCGTTGATCAAACATCGAGCTCGTTGTTATGACAACGTATAGGTAGACGACGAAATCAAACGACGATGGCGGTAACTGCTCCCTCCTTTCGCAAGTGATTAAAATTTTGTACTATTGCATGGCGAAAAGACTTCAAAAGCCGTGTATGTTGGTCTTGGGATGGATGGTGGCCATTTCGATAAGGGTATACATTTTTGTTTATAACATGCCTGGAATATAGATGAAACGTATGAAGTTTCTTCGAACTACTTATGGTTGTGCATGGAGTTCTAAGCAATTTCTCCCAACTTATGGTCGCGGTATTGTGAATAATTCACTGCCATTAGAACAAGTATTAAAATCGCATTTTTAAATAATCACACTGGTGCAAAAGATTGGATGGAACACTACTTTACATGAGGTACTTACTTTATTACCAGCGCAATATGTTCCAATGGTTGGTGTTAATCGAATTGGTAGGCGACGACGGGAATACCGAACATGGCGGTGATCCGATGTTACATAACCGCAAGCTAAGTCTTCGCAACTATAGACACTTGACTGCACTTCTTCGTCCGGAAATACCTTAAATTTTAATTTTTAGCAATTTTTTTTTCGTTCGACAAAGGCACAAGCTAGTACGTTCAGTGATCGACAAACAGTCTCACCAGACATGCAACGTCGAATCCAAAATCTTGGCATTGTTGTTCTCGAGTTTTTATCGGCCTCCTTGTGGTTGTTTTGCGCTGTCGAAAAAAGGATACTTGAACATAACAGACTTTGACGTCTCGAAATATACATATACAATTATATTGGTTCAAGGATGTGATTATATTACTGTATGTTTTCTCGTTGCAGAATTATCGTGCATAGTTAGGATCTATATTCATATTGGATTTTTCTAATACGATTATACCTACAATGTATATATGTATCGTATCGTATACATATATGTACCTACATATATGTGTATGACATGAATAGAGAATTCATCGGCAGATAAGACATATCTTGTTGCACGAAAGGAAAAACTTTCACCAAAAAATGAGGGTGAGAAATTAGTTCGTAAACGCACGAGATAAGGATTATGATATAAAATCTCGATTTGCCTCCAACGGGGTGATCGATATATTGCAGTGTCACCATGCGAATTATAGAATAATCACTTTAATCAAGATAATATTCTAAAGAGGTGTCCTTACTCGCGTGCAATCCACGAGATTATTTTCCTCCGGACACTGTGGCATTCCCTTTCCCGCATTGACACACTTCTTGTTTCTGCAAATCTGAAAAACGAATGCACCATATCGCGATTAAATATTCGGTCAATATCATGAATTATGTGTCGCGAAGTAATATACAAAATTATAATACTGACTTTATATGGACCGCACGCCGTTCCATCAGGAATCCCCTCGCGCACTATAATTTTTTGCAATACGTAGCGGTCCAAATCTCCAAGTCCGCAAGTTAAGACCTCGCAGGGATTAATTTTGGTATCGTACTGCAATGCGCCGAAAAGAAAATTATTATAAAAAACAGGCAACGCCAGCAATATATTTGATAAATATTTTGCGAGATATAGGATATTGTTAAAAAAATTCGTACCTGGCAAGCAACCTCATATCCGCGCTGCTGACATTGCTCATGGCGACTTGGTACCCTGGAAGGATTAAATACACATATAAAGTAGGCAAGGAGAATTTCGATGGGACACGCGATACGGATAGACGCATATTGTCATAGTGAGCGAGGAAAAAGTGGAAAAGAAGAGTAAAAAGGACACGGACTAAAAGGAAAGTTGGTGAGAAACTGAGGTAAGATGTGAAAAGAGAGATGAAGTGCGGGGAGAAAAGGGATTGCCAAAATAGTGAAGTTATAAAGACAAATAGTTGGGCGATAGCAATGAGTTTAGGAATCGGGGAGATCAAGAGAACGAGCGAGATGGGAAAAACCGGAGAGGACCGAAGCGACGGCAGCGCCAGCGATGAGCGGCGGCGCGAAACAGTAGCGTAGGGGGATGGCTATCTCGGTAGTACGCAGTACCGACCAGGGAGAGGAGAACGAAGGCGACGGATTCGAAATAATATCGGAGTGTAGCGACGCGATTGGTGAGACGCCGGTGGGGTACACGGAGGTGACAGTGAAAAGCGGACAAGCAGAGAAAGGAGAATTGGAAGATGAAAAGGAAAATATGTCGATAGGTGAATTACTGGAGTCAGGCAAAAGGCGAAGAGGGAGACCTAGAGGAGTGGTGGGTATTAAGAAGCGCAAAATTGATTGTGCAAGGTCACTCATGGACTACTGGGCATCAGGAAAACGAAAAAAAGGAAATAAAGTATTATATGAGGAAAGCCGAGTGCGGGACGGAGAGAGACAGGCCCAACGAAGTGCAGAGGTGGGAGAGAGTGAAAATCCCAACAGGGAAGATGAGCTGAGGAAGAGAGTAGAAATAATAGACAGGAAATTGGTAGAGGAAAGAGCGGAAGGAAGTGAAGCCAGGCTGAGCAGAATCGTGGAAAAGATGGTGGGAGAGATGCTGACTAGATAGGAGGAGAACCGAAGACAAGAAAGATAAGCTAACGCAGCAGGTACGTGGGATTTGATTCAAAGGGAAAAATGCTAATAGAGGAGCAGGAGAGGTGGAGGGAAAGATTCGAGAAGCAGGAGGCAACAATTCGGCGGTTAGAGCGTAAAAATGAGTAAATGCAGCGAAGACTGGAGAGAGCAGAACAAGCGACGGAGCAAGAGGGGGAGAGAACTATGGTTAGCAGACGGGTGGGACGAAACGAATTCGGGACGAAAATCAGAAGGAGACAGAAGCCGGGGATTGGGAGTAAGCAGAGGCAACGCGAAGACAGCAGGGGTACGACCAGGAGGAAGGAAGGGAAGAAGATTGACTGAATGTAAGAAGAAAAAGGAAGACAAGAGCCTTGGAGATAGGGGAGAGGATAAGACGACTGGTCGGGAGGAAACCAAAACGTTTGAGCTATGCGGAATGGCAGGAAGAATGGCGAGGGAAAAGAGCCAGGAAGAAGAACATTTTGGTGCAAGAAGTAAGAAGATCCGAGGATGGCATGGAATGGGACGTTGCGAGGGCAGTATGGGAGAGAACAGGCGTAAAGCCGAAAGTCAGGAGATGGAAAGAAACAAAGGACGGGACATTAATAGAAGTAATGGATATGGAAAATAAGATAAAAATAGTGAAAGCAGCAGGACGAAGAACGGTAGGACGACAGACGATATAGGAGGACCTCGCATATAGAGAATGGGAGGTGCAAGGGTGGATAGAGAAAAAGGAAAGGAACCGAGAGTCGGCTATCTCAAAATAAAGGTGGATGGGAGGTGGAAGGTGTGGAACGAGAGAATTGGAGACCTGAAAGAAGGAGGCGAATATGGAAGCGATCTCAGAGGCATGGGAGTGGCCATAGGAGCACGACATAATCGTAGTGCAGGAGACATGGATGGAAGAGAAGTAGGTAGAGAAAAAGATAAGAAGCTGGATAGCGAATTTTTATGGGTCACCAAAGCGGCAGTGAGAGAAAAGAAGAGGGGAAGGGCGAAAGAAGGGCATCTAGCAGGAATCGGGAAAACGGTTTTGGGGGACGGTGAAATAACGCATTGGAAAGAGGGGCTGATCATCAGAAAGACACAGATAGGGAGAAATCGACAGGACAAAGGGACGATAGTAAGCATTTATAATAGAAACTTGAAGGAACTCGAAGCGGAGTTGGGAAAAATAATCGATGAAGCAATTCGGCGGGGAAAAGCACATAAGAATGGTGGAGAGTAGGATAAGAAAGGCAGTGAACTGCGCGTGGGGCATTGCAAAAACGGCAAGAATAGGGGGGTTGATGGACCGTCTGAGGATAACAGAGGTGATAGCTAGGAGCGGGCTTTTGTATGGAATGGAAATGTGGGGATGAAAGAGAAGAGAAAGAGTGGAAAGGACGCAGGGCAGATACACAAAGATGGCAATGGGGCTAAGGACCAATACGCCAGAGTATATTTGGAAAATGGAGGCGGGGTGTCATGGAACAAACATGGTAATGGTAAAAAGGGCGGGAGATTATATAGATAAAATATTAAAAATGGAAGAGGAAAAATGGCCAAGAAAGTGTCTACGGAGGCAAGAGGACTGGTGAATAATGATGGGACCAAGTAGGGAAGGGAGATGAAGGCAGCAATGGAGCAGGCAGGAGAATGGCAGATAACAAAGGCGATAAGAAGCGGAAACAAAGAGGAATGGGAAATGAAGGGCGGGAGAGCAGTGCAGAAGATGGCAGAACAACAAATTCAGAGGATGTGGGGGAAAATAGAAACGTCAAACTACTGCAGGGAATATAAACAAAAGAAAAAGCAGGTGGGAAGGCCAAAATACTGGGATGAAATAAGAGCAAGGGGAGAGATCAAGGAAATATGGGCAAGGATAAGGTGTGAAAGTGTGGGAAGAGAGGAAAGGAGAAGGCTTTAAGGATACAAAGTGCAGAGTGTGTCCAAGAGAACAGGAAACGCTGGAGCACGTATGGAGATGCGAGGAGGCCAGGGGATTGATGGACGAGCAAACCCTCAGGAATTATGAGGACTGTAGGGAACGGCAGAGGGAGGAACCGGAAGGAGGCTGGAAGAAAGCATTAGAAGGAGAGGAGATTGGTGATGTAATGTGTGAGGTGGTAAAGGAATTTGAAAGTATAGCGAGGGGAAAGTAACGGGAAAAGGCGGATTTAAATAGGGGAAACAAGTAAAAAGGGAGGTGGATAAGAGTATAAATAGATATGTAAATATAGAAACTAAGGAAAAGAGTAAAAAGGAAAGACGGAGAGAGAGCGAAGATGTAAGGAGTTATGTAAAAGCCCGTGAGGGCTGACATGGAATAAAGAACTATCTATAAAGTAGGGAGGAAAAATTGAGCAAGACGAAGGCTCCGCAATTTGTTATAAACTATGGAATATGAAATACCGTTTTTCTATACCATTTAGACCATGCATATATCTCTATATTTTACTGTAAGAAAGTTTGAAACGCATATCGCACAGCTCGAACATTTATATTATTCTTTACGGAGGTTCGACATATTCGGAAGCCACTCTGTGGTCCCGAAATTTTTCGTTTGTTCAAATAAAAATTTCAACGGTTGAGAAGATATTCGAAATAGAAATTTTTTGAGAAAAACCCGAAGTTTTTTATGAACACACATTTATATTATAGGCACTCTCGTACTTATGAAAGTTTTACATTACCCTTCGACAGTAACATCCGGTGACCACGTTAGAACAAACACAGCTAGGGTGATGATTATGGGAAATCCGGATTTTCGATACATGTTGCACTGATTCCGATTCTGTAGATGTACACATCCGTTTCACGTTTGGAACAAAAGATGCGAACGTTAGCAATATTCTTTCTTTCGAATCCATAGATTCGCGATTATAATAAATACCTGTCTATGAAATTTTGTTCCGTAGTGAAGATTGCAAGTGACTATGACTAATGAAGACTGTGCCACGACTTATATAGCGACATGTCGACGAAACGAACGTTGACGAGACGCATCGACATTCGTCGTTAGGAAAAACGAGGTACGATCGGATTCGTTGCGAAAAATTGCGTTTCCGAATTTGATTGCCACAGTTGATAAATTCGACCGTGAAGAATACTGGCACGAGGCTTTCCGAAGTGACCGGAACGTCCTTTAGTATCGCTTCCTCAATATTATTAATACGCGCAAACAAAATAATAAAAAATCTTATCCTGCAATGCGACGAAACCGAGTTTTCTAGAAACGTACGCGATTAAGAAGTATATTTTTTCAATTATATTCGCCCTATTAATTGCATTTCAATAGATTTCGACTCTTATGAAATATTCAAAACGAGTAATTAAAACAATTGAAGCGCAGAAAGCGTGGTAAAAATTCGACGAAGATATTGGCGATATAGGAAAATGCACGAGGTTACGTGCACAACGTTTTATAGCGTCTAGTCGGCTAAATGATAAAACGAAATAGCTGGCACTTACACGTGTCTCGCCACCTCCCTCGACGTTTCTTTATCGTTCGCTTCGGTTTAGTAAAATCATCATTTTACTAATTTTTAAATTTCTTCTATTATATATAGAAATCATTCTAATATGAAATAATTAGGGACCAGAATTAATATACTATTATATAGGATATATAATTTTTGTAGAATGTATATTGGACAATAGTTGACGATGATTATGAGGATAATAATACAAATTGATTAATTAATTATGATAGAGAATAATGGTAAATATTGAATTACTACTGTAATACTTTTGTTTATTACTAAGAAATTTTGAAGAAACCGTTTTCCTTTTTACGTTTTTCCGACACGATGTTTCCCGTGATGATTGAACCAACAGTTGAAACCTCGAGATTTTTTTTTATTATTATACTTAACTTCTAGCTAATTTAATCTAACAATGAAAAAGCTAGAGTTTGTCTAAATACACAATAAACTTGGCTCGATTCGTACAACTATTCTGCACCTACTAAAATTTATTATTTCTATTATCATATTAACCGTCTATTCAATTTCATGAAGAAATTAAAAAGGCAGATTTGCACAATTATTCAGCGTCTGCTAAAATTCATTATTATTATTATATTTACCTTCCCACTAATTTAATAAAAAAATTGAAAATGCAGAGTTGTACAATTATTCTGCGCCTACTAAAATTTATTATCATTAGTATATTTATCTTCCAACTAATTTCACAAAAAAAATGAAAAAACAAGAACTTATCTCCCAATGAATTCACAATAGACGTAATACGGTTTGCACAGCTATTCTGCGCTAATTTACTAAAATTTTGTATAGCGTGTGTAGGTATGTGCAAGCAACGAGAATGAAGAAGAACCGAGCAAGATGGGACGGGAGAATGAGACAAAGATGTGTATATACATGTATAAAGAAAAAGGTACGAGAGAATGAAAGAGTACGAGAGAGCCGACTACTCTCGGTACTGCAACGAGACTCACGATCCTCTCCTCCTCTCCGCCATACTTGCCACGCCGACAAGCATACACAACTCTCTGTTTCTCTCGTTCTCTCGTTCTCGAACTTTTGCGCTGGTCAATGAACCGTCGCACGTACCGGAGAACACACGCGACACGAAGCGTCGTCTCCGTCCCTTCATACACTCTTTTCACTCGCGCCCATTCGTTCCTCGAACGATTCGTGATTCTTGATTCGAAACTGCAAGATCTTACATCGACGTTGACAATAAAAATCGACAAATCCCAATTTATCGAATATTATAAAAATGTACAAAAATATTGAAAATAATTGATTCGAGCTATCGTTATCTGTTTCACCTTTCGATGCAAAAGCAGGAAATTGAAATTTTACACATATTATATATATATATATTTTTTTGTTTATTTATTATATGATTATTATTATAATTATAGAATAGTATATAAAATTATATTATTATATTATTATTTTTAATTATTATATTATTATATTGTTTGTTATTTGTTGGCGGACTCCGTGCATTGAGCCATTGTGCACGAGCCCTGAGGGCGCCGCAATTTTTTTTCCAAGATGGGGGTCCTGAGGCCCGCCCTTTCCGCAAAAAGCAGGAGATTCCGGATGCCCAGGCCCTCCATCTCCGTATTCACCAGGCCCACTGCCCCAAAAACCTGGTACCTCACCTCATCCCAGGCTGTGCAGTGGGCGATAATGTGTAGAGGCGTCTCGTCCGCCAGATTGCATCTGGGGCATAACGCCTCCTGACTCAGCCCTATTCGACTCATGTATGCCTTCGTGAACCAGTGCCCCGTGAACAGGCCCGTGATGCACCTGAGGTTTACCCGGCTCAGTCCCACCACTTGGCCCGCTAGCTTACGGGACGGCTTCTTAAGCATTGCTTTCGAGTGACGTGAGCCTCTGACCCCCCTCCACAATTCGGCGATCAGATCGTCAGCCTCCTTACGGAGAAGGTCGTCAATGGCCCTCATTGACACTCCTACGTGGCACGGTTGCCCGGGTGATTCCAGGCTTTGCCTTGCAAGATTGTGAGCTTTCATGTTGCCTTCGATGCCACCGTAGCCTGGCACGCACAGGATTGACACCCGGTTGTAAAGGCTTATTTGCTCCAGTCACTCCTTGCAGTCTTTAATTAGTGGCGTCTCTATTTTCGCTCCTCCAAAAGCTCTAACAGAGGCCATACTATCGCTGCAGATGTATATATGCCTGTCCTGGTCCTCCCTGGCTGGGATCAGCTCAGCACAGTACTTCAGGGCCGCTAATTCTGTTTGTAGGAACGTGGCATAGCCGGGCACGGATTGGAACATTTCCGTCCTCGGTCCGCCCGACCATACACCGACCCCGGCCCTCCCACCCGACTTGCCGCCGTCTGTAAACCAGACTAGCCCCCCCCCCACCCCCGGTGTGAGTAGGTCCTGACCGTTTGATCGCCATTGACTCCTTGTAGGGAGACAAGTAGTGAACTTGTTCTGGAGAACAACGGACCGAGCACACCTGGCCACCCCGCCGCTGACCAGGGTTCCATATTCCGCTTTAGAATGAACACGTGACCCGCGTCTCTGTTGCCCTTCCATTCACCGCAGGAGAAGAGCCTTATAGCTGATCTCACTGCGTTTTTCTCCGCCTCATAGTGAAGCGGAGGAAGATGGAGTAAAGCTCCCAACGCTGCCGTGGGAGTGGTGCTGAGGGCGCCCGTTATACCGAGCCCTGCCAGCCTGAATACTCCTTCTATTTCCTTCCTACATTTGGCCCGCATGAGCGCCGGCCACCATACCAGGAAGTGATATAAATTTCAACCCGACCGGTAAAGCCGTTCACGAGTTACAGTGATCACCGACTTCGAAAACATGCTTTCGAGAAAAACGAGTTTAAAGTTTTACCTACTTACTTTATATGGCTCTAACATGGCTTCCTTGAAACTTATGTATTTCGGCGAATAATGGTCCGATTTAAATGCAATTAGTCGGAAAATACTCGTAAGACATTGTACTTTTACAAAATGAAAAAAAATCGATTTTTTGAAAACTTTAATTAGACCTCCCCCGTTAAGTACTTCAATTTATCAAAATCCCAACATTTTTCTTATCCACGCTATTTAACTGAATACTTTTTAATTATATTTCCATGTACAATTATTTCCCAGCTACTAATCGACGAATTTATGAAAATAACATAACGCTTTTTTCCTTTGTTGTTTTGAAGAACGGCGACACGGCTCTCCACATCGCAGCGGCAATGGGTCGTAGGAAGTTAACGCGAATTCTCCTGGAAGCTGGATGCGATCGTTCCCTGCGAAACAAGCAAGCGGAAACGGCAAAAGACATAGCTCGCCGTAAGAATCTCTCAGAAATTCTGGATAATAAACAAAGCGAGAAGCAAGAGTCGTACGCGTTCGAAGAGTCGGGAGGATGATCACGATGAGACGAGAAAAGGTTGCAAATCGAAAGACACCAAGAGCAGTGGCAAAGGTGATAAAAAGCGTGAGAAGACCGGAAGCGGTACGAGTGGTAGTCGGGACGGTAAGAAGGACAAGAAGAAACACAAGGGTGGAAAACAGCACAAAGTGCACTTCGAGAAAGCAATAATGGGGAGAGAATGGTCGCCTTATGGTTGTCACTATTATCCGGATCCCGAGGCTTTTCCACAACCGCGCTTGGATTCTTTGCCCTCCGATCCGCTGGCTCGTGGTGAACAGTATTATCTCGACCTCGCTGGAAATATTCGCAAGGGTCCTGTCGGGGTTGGTTACACCTGTTATTGCGCGCCGTTCTTCAGGCACATGGAAGCAAAACTGGAGCGCGACAAGGCCGAGCTGAAAGCTCACATCGATCAAGCACACGAGAGACTGGATTTAAAAGTGGCAAATCTCGAGAGACGGACGAGAGGACAGATATCCGAATTGACGAGATGCGTCGCGGCGGAACGTACAAAGTGCGACGAGAGACACACGCATCTGCGTCGTTGGATATCGCGAGGTGGTCAGGGTCGACATTCCGAGAGACCGAACAGACAAACGAATTCAACGAACGAGCATCAACACTCGATGCCAGCTCGTGCGAGGTCTCTCGAGGATTTGCTGGACGACAGACCACAAGATCGTAGCTTTGAGATCCCTGGAGAGACCTCTGGTCATCGTGGCAGTCTCGACGATCTCGATATTCCGGCTATTCCAAGATTGAGCGAGTCCATGAGGGATACCCTGTTCCGGCTCATCCAGACCAGCTCTCAGAGTTCTCGATGTACCGAGGCTCAACGAGACTTTCGACGGTGTAATTGGACGCGACAGAACTTCGCCACTTGGAGTTGCTGCTTCGCCGACCGTCAGTCTTAGGCAACAAGTTCTTCAGCAACAAGTACGTTTATAAAAACGGAGCGTTTCTATTGTAATTCAATATCAATTTTTAAGGTATTATATTCCCGTTTTTTCCTCACATTCCAAGTGGGCTGGGCGTTCAAGCGCATTAAGAAAACTTGTCGCAAATCGACTAAAGAACAACATACTCAAAATTCAAATTGATCCTACGTAAAGTTTATTTTTTATACAGGGTGAATTTCATAAGCTGTAACAAGCTTTATTTTAAGATAGATCGCATCATTACGAACAAAAGTTGCAAATACACATTGGGGATATTTCTAATAGTTTATGAGATATAAGTGTTTAAAGTTGGTCCAATCAGAGCGCGCTGAGATGCTTTGGAGCCGCCCACTCCCCACCCTAGCAGCCAATGCCTGAGGAATAAAAATGACTACGTAGTAATATAATAGATAAAATTGACTACTCTGCAATTTTGCAACGCTAAATGTATCGCTGTGCTATATCTAGGGTCAGGGCGGGAGTGGGCGGCTCCAATGTTTCTCGGTGTGCTCTGATTGGTTCACCTTTAAACAATTATATTTCTTAAACTACTAAAAATATCCCGAATGTAAATTTGCAACTTTTGTTTGTTAAAATCCCATCTATTTTAGAATAAAGTCTGTTACACCTTATGAAATTCACCCTGTATAATGAACAGAATCGATTTTTAACACGATGTTTTATGGGAGACTGCGAAAAATGATGATTTTCAAGAATAAATATCATGATTTTTGAGTCGATTACATCAAAGAACGTTTCTGCAAATTTTCAGTGAAATCTATTGGAAACGATGTAAAGATAGTTGCTTGTCGGGTAAATAAATTATAAAACTGAAAAAGAACAAAGAAAAACAGCGATATATATTCATACACTCTTACTCGTTGCAGGTCAATTGGAGTGCGATGTGATTCTGCCAGCATTCCAAGGAAGTTTTCCAAGCGGTGACAACTCGCGGCCCTTCTCGAAGAGCCGAGGGTTCACGATCTCACCGTTTACGAACGCGGTGCTGATAACGTTGTCATTAACATAGGAACTGCGAGTCTCGTCTAAAAGCAATGAAATCTACCCAAAATTTGCAAAAGTGCAACGTCCTACCGCAACGAATAAAAATATAATTATTCTACGACACCGTTAGATCATGTATAAAACGGTAAATGAATTTGCGTCCGTCCCCTCGTTGCCATATATAAGAATGAAAAAAAGTCTAGTACGTAAAGGAGAACTATTTATTTCCTGTGAATATTACATTATATATCGTTATGTATAACTCGTTTTCGTATTTATTTATTACGCGTTACAAGAACCTTTGGCAATCCTCACCTCGTTCCGACAGCCGTCTGTCTTCGATCATCAATTTGCGGTATGTAGCTCGATATTGAAGAATGATAAAGAGGAATTCCCGACAGTGTGTTAGAGTTTGAGTTATAAATTTGTACTACGACATAGTCACCCGGTTGTATCGGTCTCGTTTGATCTTCCTGCCTACTCGCTGATATCGGTGTGTCAGCTATTACAACTCTTGTGTTAGCATCGTTTCGACCGACCAAAGTCCCGTTCATCCTTCTCCCTTTCTGTAAAGTCAAACGAGAGTTCGTTTTACTCGGTAATATATTTATATTTCACTTTATACTATAATCTGATAGAAAATATATCAATATTGTAATTAAATAATCAAATATAAATGTAACATATAATGAAATGTATAGATTTTATTATATATTATATTTATATCGATATGTCAGTTGAAAGAGAAGAAAAACAAAAGTTACCGCCGAAGCGGTTATATCAGTTTTTGAAGGTCGAACTACTATAATTGACCGTCTCTAATTTCTAGTCGATCCTAACAATATTTCGCATTAGTTATTCCACTTACACCTTCAACAAGTACAAGCTGTTGACTACCGATTTGCTTTCGGTTCAATATTTCCGCGTGAGTTTTACAAAGGTCGATCATCCTCTGTAGACGATGCATTTTCACTGCCGACTCTACGTTATCGTCGAAACGTCGATGAGCCTTCGTTTTCTACGAAAAAAAAAATAGTAATGCTATAAAGTTTTGGATATTTTAATTGGACGGTTAAACCAATAATATTGAACGCCCGGCACAAACCTCTCTCATACTGTACGCAAACAAATATGCTTTATTGTATTTGACTCGTTCAATCAGCGTCAAAGTTTCCTCAAACTGCTCTTCCGTTTCATGGCAGAAACCAGCGATAAAATCGCTAGACAATGCAACATTCGGTATGATGTCGCGGACTCGGTCGACCAGCTCGACGTAAGCCTCGCGGGTATATCCTCTTCGCATACGATCCAGAACCTCCGAATTCCCGCTCTGTGCAGGCAAATGAAGCTGCTGACATATATTTGGCCTTTCCGATATAAGATGAAGCACTTCATCCGGAAAATCCTTGGGATGTGGGGACGTAAATCTGAAACAATATTTACATAACAATATCTTAGTTATTAAATGCATTCGTGCAAATGTACCATTCTTTTATCTCAACACGCCTCACCTGATTCGCATCTCTGGATTAATTAATGAAACTTGGTCTAAAAGATCACTGAATCTCACCCCGCCGATTTTATTTTTGTACACGGTCTTGAAACCTTTTGCTAGATTCGTCGGTGCTTTCTCTCCTAGGTAAAAATCCGATTTTGACATATCCCGATAACTATTCACGTTTTGACCAAGTAGCGTAACTTCTTTGACTCCCAAATCGGACAAATGTCGAATCTCGTCGAGAATACTCGAGATTGGTCGCGATCTCTCCCTTCCTCGGGTAAATGGCACTATACAATACGTGCACATATTGTCACAGCCCCTCATAATCGATCTGCATCAGCATGGAATAAGAATAGTTATGAAAAACAGAAATACTATAAATAATAAGAAACGTGTAAATTAAGATAGGAGAAATTATGAACGAGTTACTCACACATAAGCGTTGACAGAATCCTTGCTGACTCTGACTGGTGTAATGTCAGCATAAGTCTCATCGCACGATAAAATAACATTGATGGCAGTTTCGTTCTGCTCCGCACAAGCCAAGAGGCGTGGAAGATCTCTGTAACTATCTGGGCCAGCTATGACATCCACAGCACTGTTCCTATCAAGAATTTTGTCCTTTAGACGCTCAGCCATGCATCCTGTGATAAAGAAATATGTACTCTTTGGATATCGATGATTCACATTTTTTAAAGGTCAAAACGCCTTGTACCTAGAATACCAATTTTCATGGGGTGTCTGTTCCTCATATGTTTTCTCTTTGCCTTTATATCTTTAAGATAGCTGAGCTTATTCCAAATCTTTCCTTCGGCTCCTTCTCTGATGGCGCATGTTACCACCAGAACGATATCAGCATTTTCTATATCGTTAGTTTTTGCATAACCATTTTTCTTGAGTATGGACCACGCAACGTCTGTATCATTGACATTCATTTGACATCCATGAATGTCGAAATATACTAGAAAAATACATATGTGCATGTAAGCATCGATAATAGCTCTGGTTAAACTGTGAGGAGTACGGAAGTACCTTTACGTTGGCCACCATTAAGGTTTTTCAGGTAGGGTATTGTGGGTGAATTTGTCGCAATATTATCGGTCGTCGACGAGTTTGACATAATAAAATCAGTGAGACTAGGACCCGACTTGAGTCCTAGTTTCTTTCTAATTATGCGTGTTTCATCGCTATTCCTAACAGTTTTGTCATTGATATTGGATCCGATCGCGAAATCACAGAAACGACGATATCCTGACAAATTTAGGTTATCATCGATTTTTCGAGTTTTGAAACACCAGTTCTTCGAAATAGCACATAATAATCTTGTATGTGATGCACCAACACGGCCAGAAGAATAACATATTCCGTTCATTTTGTTAACATAATAAAGCAAAAAGAACGTGACTTCACGGGAATAACCTCAACAACTTGCCTCGTAAATCGTTTATTTGATTTTCATTCTTACAATCTGAACAATTGGAACCACGGGAAGTGGCCCTCTACTTGTGATTTGAGGAACTACCATAACTGACTCTTAATACCCCACCTTCAGACCCTTATTCGAAATTCGCCTTGAGTAGTGCAAACGTATGTTTAATTTAAAATATTGACAAATAGGAAATGTTATGAATAGCCATAATGTAGCCTTATTAGAAGAATGGAAAATTTTGAAGATTTCATCTTCTTATATCGTTTTAACTACATCGGTTGTTTTTTCATTTTTATTTAATTAATTTTCGTTGATTGAAAAACATATTACCGTAACGAATGTAAAATAATGTAAAATACTGATTATGTTCCTTTCGTAAACTCAACCAACAGTCTTTACAAAATTCTTGATTTTTCAAATGGGGATGTTTCAATTGAACTTTACTAGTTTTCAAACCGTACATATTGAGATACGCAGAGCGCATGAGCACGAGTGAAGATCTCGTAACTGCTATAGTTGCATGTGTGCATGTGTTTTATATTCGTCCGGTACTTCTGCACTACTCGGATGATTTGTGACTACTCTCGGGATTCTGCAGGTATAAGAAGTGATCTTTAAAGTGCACATTAATAACAATTAATTAAAATGAAAATCTCGGAATTGGCACTTATTTATCGATATTGTCCCAGAGACATTAAATGCTTCTATACAACGTATTCTAGTCTCACCAGTTGAGTATAACCTCTCAATTCTGTTGTAAAATGAATAAACTCACCTTCACATTTTTACACAGTACCGGCAAATAATCGTGGGTGATAAACGACCATACCGAACGAATGAGGCCGACATCAAAACGAAGCGTTCCATTATAATGTCCGGAGGATTTTTTTACACAACACTAAATTCATGCAGAATTTTACTGTCGCTATCGACAAGGATCAACCATCTGCGCTCGAATCATTTCCATAAGGTTCTTTACAACATGAACGAAGCTTATATTCATCGTGAGAATGGACAGGAGACTTTTCAATTCACCTTCCGCTATACAAACGTCGATTTGAACGTCGACAGACAATTCAACATGGTGAGAAGATCTAACGAACTCATTGGAACATTTCTCCGTCGCCTGGATGGAAATCTCAATAAAATTCTGTTAAAGAAAAAGAAGAAAAAGGCAAAAAAAAACAATGGTGAAGAGCCAATGATAGAAGACAATGTTGAAACAGGAAAACTAGCCCTAGTGAGAAATGATTCGATAATTGATCTCAACATGCCTTGTGAGACATTGTTCCAAGACACATCGCAATTAACTCTACAGGTCTTTGACACTCCTTACAACGTGAAATTCAATGTTCCATGGATCACGAGCATGGCATTACCGAACAGCATTTTGGCAGGTTTTCCAACTTATCCCGTTGACTTCCAAGCTATTCATACCGACAAAGAAAAATCACAATTTATCTGGTATATAAATCGTTCCGAAGCATCCCCCAACTCGAAAAACTATTTGTCCGCCTGGGAGGAAGTTGCTCAAGGTTTCTTATACACACCCACGACGTCGGAAATCAGTCATCCGTTAAAATTACGTGGTGTGCCAGTCAACGAGGGTCAAATCGGGCCTGCAGTAGAAGTAGAATCTAAAACCAAAGTCGAAGCGGGTCCAGGTCCAACTCCCTTCGAGACCCGTCATGCTTTCACTTCTGAGAGATTATCAGGAAAGAATTTTCGTGTCACATCCTATAACATGCTTGCGGACACATATGCTAGTACCGATTACTCCAAAACCGTTCTCTTTTCATACTGTCCCGCATATGCTCTCTCAATTGATTATCGCAAGCAGCTCATTGTCAAAGAGCTCATCGGCTATAATTCTGATATAATTTGTATGCAAGAGGTCGATCATAAAGTCTTTAATACTGATCTTGATCCCATTCTGTCCATGCTTCATTATGGTGGAATTTTTAATAAAAAAGGCGATGATCTCCCAGAAGGTATCGCTACTTTTTATGACGAACGAAGATTCGAAAAAATTCATAACGTATCACGCGTAATGAGTCATAATGTACAGTTGTCGGGATTCTCAGACGTTTGGGACAGAATTAAGAACGAGGAAGTGAAGGAACGTTTTCTTGGACGAAATACAACGGTACAGGCGACAGTACTACAATCCAAGGAAAATCCTCAGGAAGTTCTTGTTGTTGGAAATACCCATCTTTACTTTCAACCCGATGCTGATCACATTAGATTGCTACAAGGATATTACAGTCTAATGTTTTGCCAGGAAGTAGCAAGAGAGACTCGTGAAAGGTTTAAGACACAAGTCAATGTGAGCATTATACTCTGCGGAGACTTCAATAGCACTCCGGACTGCGGAATTTATCAACTCATGACGAAGAACTATGTACCGGCAGATCATAAAGATTGGAGTACAAGTGAGTGATGAATTTTAGTTCCTAATTGTTCACTGATTCAACCTTTTTTTTTATATTCTTAGGAAATATTATTTTACTATTACTGGTTCTTGCAACAAGCAAGAAAAGAACAGAGTTCTTTCCCTTCTATTTAATGGCAATCTTATGTTCTTTACAGATCCATCTCAAATTGTGGAGGACGTATCTCTCAATCATGACTCTGCATTCGCCAGTGCATGTGGCACACCTCAGTACACAAATTTTACTGTAGAATTTGCTGATTGTCTGGATTACATTTTTTACGAAAGCAATAATTTAGAAGTGACTCAAGTCGTGCCGCTGCCAAGCAAAGAAGAATTGTCGCTCAACCAAGCCATACCTTCGGTTGTTTTTCCTAGTGATCATGTAGCCTTATGTGCAGATCTGAAGTGGAAAGGATGAGGTCGATTGGAATAAAGGTGTAAATAAATTTTGATATTCCATTCCATTTGTTTTATCACGTTAGATTCCATTTGATGACGTTCGTCGTAGTTTTACATCCAGTTTTTTTTCCTTAAAAACGAGGTTTACGTTAGAAGTTTAGGAATAACGAGCTACAATTCTAGGTTCGAGTTAATTTACAAAACTTATATACAGTGGGTGAGAGGGGCTTGTCTCTCAGCGACTCGTGAAACTTTGAGGTCTGCAGATGTGCGAGCGAAGAAATTAACAAAAATTATTTTTCCTTCCTGGTTTTTAATCTTAAACATAACCGTGACTCGCTTCTTCCAATAGTCGTTATACATTTAGCGCTGAGTGAAATTGATGAAACCAAACAAAAACAATTCATAGTACCCAATTAACAAGTTACCTAGACATATGAACAAAGGAATTTATTTGCAATTACAAATAACTTTGATCCACCAAAACTAACTTTCGTCTCCCGTATAGATTTTCGCATTATGCTGCAGACTCAAACTCTCAAATAATATAATCGATCAAAAATAAATATACCAGTGGCCCTTAAATTGTAATGGTATTGTTTTTTTTCTTCTTTTTATTATTATTCAAAGAATCATCGCAAGAGATGTAAAGCTAATGTAGAGTTGAAAGATTCGTGTCTACTGGAACTTGTTCAGTTTTCCTTTCTTTTTTTCTTTTTGTTGAGGCACGCATTCTAGGATAAATCGTTATTTAAGTTTCTTCTTATATACGATACAAAAATATCGGATCTACACGACGACGGTTAATCTGATGAGAACGACATTTGAGCCACATAGGATAATCCATCATATCCTATTAGATAATACAATTTTTATCTCTGCAGACCTCGCTTATTCATTAACACATTGATTTGTAAAAATGTAACAAACCTATCGTTTCTTCCTACGGGGGGGAGGGGCCTGGGTCTAATATCTTCTTTACTCGAAATTATTCACTCTCACTTTCTTCGTGACTTTTATCACTCGATGGTGCACCATTAATATTATTATTTTATTCCCCGAGTCGCCCGCGTAGTTGAAACGAGAGAAATCACTCCGAGTCGTTCGTTGGTCGAACGAACTGGTGATGGAAAATCCATGGTCGATTTTTCTTTTTAAGTTTAGTACCTATTGTTTCGACAATGGCGAGAAGAAAACGTAAAGAGCCATTCGAACTTTCCTCGAAAGCGCAGAAATTGACCAATTGCGAGGAAAATAATGTCGCTATCGTGGACAATTGATTTCTCTCTTTCTTTACCTCTTGTAAATAAAAATTCAAGAGTCCGTATTTTAAGCAACGATGTTATCTTTGCAACTCTTTTATCACAGTCCACGTCGCGGGGCACTCGGTGTGAGCAACTGTAGGGCCGTCATGGCATCCGGGAACAGAGAGTGATAGTTGACGAGTGGGACGTAGGCTGCAGTAATAACACGACCTGCGAACCATCGCCCGTGCAACGAATTTACAGCTGCAACGGCTGTTGCGATTGAAGGACATTTAACGTATACATTGCCTTGTGGCGAAGCTTGATCAACATAAACGTGCAAAACACCGCCGTGCTTGTTGCACTCCTCGATGACATCGTCGCGGATCTCCTTCGACCAGGTTGGATTCGACTCACTGTTAAAAAAGAAACAAAGAATAATGTCATTTCACTTTACAGAACGGGAAGGTGGTACAAAGTTGTTAATGTAGCGATTTATGTTTCTTTTTTTCATGTATCTGTAGCGCTACCGTTGCGATGCACGCAAAAAAATATTTTTTACGACATCATGTTTGAACGATAACACAATTTACTTTTGCATATGTGTTCCCCCTGATAAGAGGATTGATTTCTGATCTTACCAGGTCTACTAAAATATATGCTGATACCATATGTACCGTGATGACAAAAGGTACTTCTTTACTGTAAACGATTCTATTCGTGCTAACATAATTATTAACTGATAGTTAATTTAGTTGAGTTGTATGATTAAATTTCTTACTTGGACGGATCAAACATGTTTGAGAGCATAAAACATTGTGTGGCGATTGGTGGTGCGGCCTGCGGTGGTGGTTGAGGTGCTGCAGTGGCCGGTGTGATGTTCAAAGCATTAGCGGTTGCTTGTGGTATCTCGAGACCAGTTCCTTCTGCCAGTTTGAACATAAGTTGAAGACGTCCTGTAGCGCCAAGATCGATTCCACTTCGATCCAGCTCATCCGTATCAAGAAGCGAGGGTCCTTGAATAAGATCTGTTCTCTCGGTTACATTACCGACTTTCATCGGTCGACCAGCTAGCTCGAAACCGTTTAATTGTTCCAGAGCTTTCTTGGCGTCATCGGCATTACGGAACTGTGATGGAAAAAGTTTTATAGTGAATTATTGACGAACGAAGAAACATAAACTTTCGAAAACTTTTGTTTACATAAATACGAAAAAAAACTCACGGTTAGAAAACCATAGCCTTTGCTACGTCCGGTTTCCGGGTCCATGATCAATTGAATATTGTCGATCTTGCCAAAAGGCTCGAATATTCCGCGCAACATATCTTCCGTGATATTAAAATGAAGTGAACCGACGTAAAGTCTCATCGGGCCTGTCTGACCTTTAGGCATTAAATTTGGCATCGAGTTACCCATTCGATTCTTCTCCGCCTGTGTATGCTGGACAACTATCGGTATGCCCAATAATTTTTGACCGGATAAACCGAGACCCTGAAACAATTTTTGTTTTTGTTGACAATTTGAACCATTAAGAAATTTATAAATCGCTCAATCGTATGGCACGCTTTAACACGTTCACACCGACGTGGGCCACCGGTGGTCCGCGCTAGACTGTCTCATCGGGCGGTGTGGGCCACCGGTGGCCCACATTAGATTGCATTAATTTAAGCGCCGCCTCACAGCAAAACCAATGAAAATCGGCCCCGGCGTGAACGTGTTAAACGCTGCGAAAATAATACTCACGAGTGTAACACTTTCAGGATCTTTAAATTCGACATAAGCGATTCCCTTAAATCGTCTTGTCTTGTTGCAGGTGATCAGTCTAACATCCTGCACTTTACCGACGCTGGAGAAAAAGTCTTCCAAGTCACGAGCTCTTATACGCTGACTTAGTTGCATACAGAACACAGTTCGGGCGTCTCGTTCCTCGGGCGTCAGCTCATCGTTTCTCCTACTTTAGAAATAAAACAAATTATGCGTTTAATCGAATGATCTTAATCACAAATTACTAAACGCCATAATGATTAAGTAATTTAAAGTTCGATACAATTTACTTCGCTTTAAATACTATCCACTAACAAATCACACTTGTACATAATTACATAAACAAGCATTATTACATTTGTTGTGTCTGGCACGAATAAAACGTCGGTATTAACGTTCCACCGACTAATTATTTCGCTCCGTATTAAATTTTGCATAAGCATATCCCCCGGGTTCTAAGACTGGATTTCTTAACCCGGGTCTAGTCAAAATTATGCGTCGACGAATGTTTGGAAGAGTCGACGCAAACATTTGATACTTACAGTCCAAGTGGGCTAACACCTTTGCCAAAAGGTGGTCGAGCACGTGGTAGTGTAATCGGAGTCAACGATCTCTTTCTTCTCCTATCCCGATCACGATCTCGATCCCTATCTCTTCTTTCGCGTTCTTTCTCACCACCAGCTTCCTTCTCGCTGCGATCTCGTCTATCTCGCGATCGGGATTTCCTTTTGCGTTCACGATCACGTTCTCTGTCACGATCCCTGTCCCGATCGCGCTCGCCTCTTTCGCGGCCTCCTTTTTCTCGTCGCTCTCGTGATCTTGAACGAGTACGAGAACGATGTTTGCTCTTCCTAAAATTGATTCACAAAATTAATCATTAGTCAACAGCGCTATAGTCCAACTCACATTGCTTTTTATTCTCTCTCTCTTTATCCAAATTTTCTTATATTTTCTTATTTCTTTGCTTTGGATGTTTCTTAAGGTACAAATAAAAAAAAATCTGTTACTCTTGGACACAATTCTAGCATACGTCTTTAATGACCACCTCTCACAGTAACATTCCAACTTTGTAAATACAAAATACGACGCTTCGACTATACTCACCATATTGTTCAGGGTAAAACCTTTGGAACTATCAAAATAAGCGGCATTTAGACTAACAGTATGGTGTCTATAACAAAGAGAATGTATCTTGAGAGTGGCTGTTACCGCTTCCATAAAACTTTCGTTTCATTTTCATGTGTTATTATACTTCTTTTTTTTGGTTGCTTTCTTATTTCAAAATCATTTAGCACATAACATGATGAGCAGCTCTTGTGAGAATTGACTCATATTCATCGCCAAAGCGATGAACCAAAAATTAGTAAAAAAATTATTCAAGCGTTGAGGACTTACCCGGAGGACTTTCTGCTAGACCCATTCTCCTTGGATGACTTGTCTTTGGACGAGGAGTCCTGCTCCTACGAACAGCAAACAGTTGAATGCCATGCCAGCCAGCCGAGATGGCAGGGACGCGCGAACAAGGGGACAAAAAGCAAATCGTTTGACGTTAGTTCATTTCAAGTAAAGATGATGAATGTTCGTGCGTCGTTTCTTGTTGTTTTTCTGTTCTTTTTTTTCTGTTTTCTCTCGTTTTACGATTTTAGCATTAGAGTGCAAAAAACAACTCTCCGTGACAAGAACGAGATTAGATATTTATTTTGTTTTATGCGAACGGATCTCTCTTCCTCGGTCGTTTAATCGAGGACTTGGGACGCTGGTGGCCTCTCGTCTCGGCTCTAGATTATACAAGTTACAGTCTTGAAGGAGGACACTGTTTTTTTTTGTTTTTTCTTTTTTTTTTTTTTTTGCTTTTTTGTCTTTTCTTTTCTTTTTCGTTTGTTGAAGGGGTGAGACGGCTGAGCTTAGCGCGGCGACTGAACGCAAACGCACCTTGCTCAAACTTACCAAATCGTTTATCGGGTTTTAGGAAAGCATTGCAATCTTGGGTTGAGCATGCCTTGGTCTTAAACTACCAATGGCCAACCACACATCCTTTTTCTTCTGTAAAAGAGAGCCCTCGTCAAAGACAGTACGTTTTCAAGTAAACACGTGATGGCCCTAACGCTATGTTTTTAACGCTGTCGTACCAGACAAATTGTTTGTTATAAAGAAAATAGAAGAAGAAGGAAAAAAGAAAAACAAAGATAAAGAAATACAGAAACCTCAAGATTATCATAATTGGGATGGCGACGATTGCGCTTTGTACAAAATATAATTGCTGTCTTTTTGTTCTTTTGATTTTTGACAAAATTCTTTGCTTTTTTACCATGCGCATAAAGCGACTGACCCGAATAATATTCGAAGAAGGCGTCACTAGTGCGTTAGTGAGGAACGATGGCATTGATTCAAATAGAATCATTGCGCCGTACTAAAAGATCCGGATATAAAATTAGTAGACAAAAGTACCTCGCCGGGGAAAATTACAAAATTCGTGAATGGTAAAAACCTTTTCCTATTCCTCGTCAGCTCTCTTTCCATTCTTTAAGATCTCAGACAGAGTCTCCATCGACTTAAGCGCAATGATTTCAATATATTAACTTCAATTATGTTCGGGGGCGCGATTAAAGAACAATCTTGCAACAAAAATTTATTACTCCGCCGGACCGTCTGATAATTCAGCGATCCGCTGGTCTAAGCGCTCTTGCTCTTGAGGTCAGATGAGCCTCGTCTGATAATACATATCTCTATTACCGCATACATATGTATCTCTCGTTCCTTGGATTGGAAATTGAACGAGAAGTATCTGAAAGTAAATGGATTTCTAGAGAATGAAAAATATGCCTGTTGATGAAAAGCCGCATGGGCTTTCTCAATGATTTTTGCTCAATCGATTGCTCATCCTCTAGTAGTAAGTCCTAATCATTAACTGTTATCCTCGCTTCCTCTCTCTCACTCACTTTGTTTCTATACATAAGGATAAATACATATATTTATAAATATATACACATATATATATACATATATACATATATATATATATATATATATTTAATAAAAAAAAAGAAGAAATGATGATAGTGATGGCTGTTCTTAGTACCTCGTGTTCAAGTGCATTCTAGGAACTCGCTGTAGAACATCGTACGAGCGCGAGGGTACATGTTTACGTACCATCTATAAGTACAGAAAATGGAGGTATTGATCAATAGCAGGTAGCTACAGATTTATCGTTCTACTTTTTTTTTTTTTTTTTTTTCTTTTTCATCACAAATTGTAAGATTTTAATTGCTTTTACGCGCTCGATATCGTACAACGGGCATATCGTGGCAAAAAAGAAAAATTGGACACGTTCTTTCGCGGTGGATTTCTACGCGTAGCTCGGCTCGAGGCACATCGTGTACGCGGCCCTCGTGTAGCGTGTGTGATCAAAATAGAACGAAGACTCGTGTGTTCTTAAGATCTTTTTTTTTTTTTTTTTTTTTTTTGTTGGTTATATTAGTTGTTCGGACCGAATGAAAGAAAAATCACGCGTGATAATCAATAAAAAGAAGTATCGCTTACCCCCTTCCTGTACGGCGCCTCCAGCATCGCCTCGACATCCAAGTCCTCCGCCATTGTGCGACTTGGTGAACTTTCTGAAACGCCACGCATTAGCACACGCCGCTAGATTCGTTATGGTTATATGTTGAATTTTGTGGTTATTGATCGACGTTTACAAACGTACAGCTAGACAAAACGTTATTTTCTTTTCTCACGGCTTTAAGATTAATACACTCTTTCTTTTTCCTCTTTCTCACTCTCTCTCTCTCTCTCTCTCTCCCGCTCGATCGTTCCGATCACGAGCGTTTTTCAGGGCAACGGCAATGCTGACGGGAAAAAAAAATTCCAACTTCTCAACGAGCGTAACGCACACGGCGATGGCCGAAAGAAAATGGAGTGCTCCGGACGAATGATCGCGAGCGAGGGTTACGCCCTCTATGATAGGAAGTGACGTCGGCGGAAGCGCCTCGCGTGTTTGTCTGGGGAATTAATGGCGCCAGTTCCGTGGCGGGAATTTGTTTGAATGATGTTTGGTATTTGAATGACAAAATTAACGCGTTCGTCATGAATTCGTAATTACTTTAATAATCGCGTCGAGTGACAAAAGATCAACGTTATACTGGTTATTATACATATACACAGTGATTAGGAACTTGGCAATATATATATGTATATTATATATATATATATGGCGGTTCCGATACAAGATCAATATTTGATCTCCCAAGAATATACATAAAGATATATCGTTCGATTCGTAATTTCAGAGCAGCAATCATCGATTTGACAAAATAACTGTTTGGCGTAATATACATATATGTATATACATGAACATAGCAAAAAAGTATTTCGCGTTGGGCTCCTAATATTGCCCGAAACTCCCAACAAAGGATCGTGACTAGAAAAAATTCTTTTCGATCACAGTGTTGAAGACAAGAAAGGGATTCATAACGAATTAAAAGCTCTTTTGCGAAGCTTGCGTAAGTTTCGTCTTATGCGCTTCTCTCCATGGTCGATATGCTGTACTTCCGATCTTTGAGATTTATTACCACTACTGTGATGTTATCCAAAGATCCTCTAAAAATTAAGAATAAATATTATTTCAATATGTTTATAGCTCGATTAGTAGATAAGTGTTTGTTTAAATGATGTTTATACCTGTAAAAGCTTTGAAGTGTTATACTTTTGGCTCCATAATGTGGCTCGTTGATTCGTTCCTTTATAAAAGCCACGGCTTCCTCGTTAGAAAAAGTGTCCCAAAGACCATCTGATGCGAGAATCAAAAACATAGGATTGTGATCGCTCAGATCGAATGTCAGTATATCCGGATCGGCGATAACGAGCTTTTTATCCTTTAATGGATAATCGCCCAATGCTCGTGAGGTCGCCAAGATTCCAGCTACTCGCCATACGCCATTAAATGTGACGAGACCACCGGCTTTGTTGATTCTTTGTCTTTCTCTTTGTAGCTGCGGCTTGTGATCGAAAGACAGAGGTATGGCGTTACCTTTATTATCGCACATTACACCACGAGAATCCCCTACATTCGCTACGATCAATTTACTATCTTCCAGGATGGCTATCAGCGCTGTTGTACCTGTAGACAATAATCCAAGAAGTTAAATACTGTGTTTGTTTACCTCGATGAGTGAGAGCAGTACCTGCGACATCCATATTTTTTTTGGCAGCTTCAACCAGTAAACTATCAACAGCGAGCACCTCGTCGGTTAATAACCTTCCGTAATTAATTTTCTGTCCGTCTATGTAAGTAGACATGTCGACTTTTCGAGGCAACTTTTCATCTGGTCTACTTGGTCTCACCTAAAACAGATATTAAAAAATTACTAGTCCAGCAAAAGAATTTGTATACTTATAACTGGGAAATAAATTTGCATTTTATTATAAGAATATTTAGGAGAAGAAAAATGGAAAATAATTCGGATTTCAAGATAAGAAAACTATTTTTTATTTACCTCTCTCGTGATTGGTCGTGGAAGACTGTCCAACTTATTCAAAAGCTCTGGATCCGTCACGCCTTGATTCTTTTTCATGTAGTCGTCCGATGTACTCACAGTCTTGCGAAAAGATTTTTTTCTATCGGTGAAACTACCAGTAGCCTTTGTTTCTTTCGTTTGGTCGCGCTCTGCGATCTCCTCTTCATTTTCGAAATCCGACCGCGGAGATGTCTTGCCAGCTATCATGTTCTTCAATTCTATGACCTTTTTGTTGATGTTTGGAATTAACATGTCCCGAGCATAATTTGCTGCAAACTGTTAAGAAAATGGTACTATTTAGAAACAAATATGAAGACGAACAAATCTGAAATGCATTTGTATTGCAAACTTTCTCGGTCTCCTCTTGTACCCGATACTTCTATCTACTAAGAAAAAATCCTAGAAGTCTAATGAATAAAAATTCGATAACTATGATTTAGGTATCAAAGTAAATATTACAGGGTATCTACGGTGCTAATCCGATTTTTCAATAACAATGTTTTGTGCTTTGATCATCATTATCACATCGCAATACGTATGTTGTGTCTACATATGTATTTATGTATACATATACGTATATTGGAATATACATTCATCCAATGAGGATATCCAAAAATATATTGAAATTAAAAATAGACCCAACTAAGTAACCTACTTGTCCCATACTACGATCTTTTCCAATCTACAACATTTCAAAAGTTTGCTTTATCATTTCCTCCAACAGGAGCTACTCTTACTCTATATACTCATTCTTGCCAACAAAATTGGCACATTATTGACCTAATATTCGATTTACAATTACAATTTTAACGAATGCACGAGTCACCTCCAGTTTGATTTATCGCATCTGGAATTTTTAGAGCGGTATGAGATTTACATTTAAACTCATCACGCTTACAAGTTACAAGTGTTACAGGTTTTTGTATCAATCATAGAACGAATAGTGTGAATTACATAGAGTATAATGAAGATTGAATTTTATATCCTCACCTCTCCACCATGACCGTCGAAAACGGCAAAAAGGGAAACTCCAGTGTTGTTGATATCTTCGTTAACTACAAAACGATCTTCCATGTGGGCTCTATGTCCTTGAACCGCGTATGCGGCGATAGATCCCTGCTTAAGCTCCCAGCTGATCTTGTCACCGTTGTTACCAGCATTGTTTACTAAAAACTGAAGTTTCGACACCTGAAATTGATCCAGAAAATATCCGCTCTCGAATGAACTTGAATTTTTATCAATTGCATAGCTTTGAAAACAAAATTATACCTTTGAACTCGTTCTTCCAAATGTGTATCGAATCCTGGTGAGAAGAGTCCTACTCCAAACATCCACCGCTTGAAGATAGAAGATCATCACGACGACAACTGCGCCACAGACCAATACTTCAGGTTTGAGGGCATACGATCTCATCATACGCCAAAAATAACCAAAAGGCGTGTTGACCCCGGCGGTCAAACCTGTGGGTATGCCCACGGCAAACTTTGACACGAGCTTCATGTGAGATACATAAGTCTGCGCAGAGTAATTCCAAATTAACAAAAGAAGCTCTACAAAATTCCATGCAAAGTTCTTGTCAGTATACAAGGACGAACTAATAATATTCGACATGCATGAAAACAGATACGATTCTTTGTACTACAAAAAAATATTTGGACACCTTCCAACTATATCATGAGAGACAACGGTTAAATTCTCTACCTTTGTACCAAGTAAAAGATAATAAATAAATGTGAAAACGTCTTTGCCATCACCTGGTACAAGACTTTGTCCTCAAGCTCGTCATCCATAATAAATTTTTCTTATATCAATCGGATTATATCTTTTCGCTTCCAATTCGTCTTTTGTAGGAATTTCAAAACGTTACTCCAGATTGTCGTTATAAATCTTTTCCAACCGCTGTTGTTTTAGAATTAAATTTGCCAATGTTTTGTTTTCTGAGTATAACGTTTGAAATACCCAGTCGTGTTATGCGCACCACTGCCTGCGGCACAATCGAGTCTGCCCTTAAATCACATTGCGACTCGTATTACGATCAGTGTACAGGTGTCCGAGGGATGTGCGACGGAAAGTTTAAAGGGCCGTCAGCTTTTAGATATACTTTTGAACGTAACGATTCGTATCCGACGTTCGACGCAATAGTTAACCTCGAAATAGCGATGACAAACTTTAACAGAGCAATCGTAGAATCAAACACAAACAGCAGACATTGTTGTGTTTCCGCATAGAGCTCAGTTTTACCAAAACGATCAAATGACGGTGACTAACAATCACGCAATCAGCCGGGTCAATTATTTCAGCAATGAAACCGGAAGCGCACCGAGGAACATTTTCGCGACGATTTCACTAGACAGTGCTGACCAAAATGTCGTTACGTATTTGTTTTTGTTTTGATTTTTTAATTTTCTCACTATGGCAGCACTGCCTAGTTCCCCGTTCTGCCGCAACATGGCCGCCGAGTAAAAATTTAGTCGTAGGGTGTAGCGCGGTGCTAATCTTGTGTGCGTGATGTTTACAAGCATTTTTCATGACGAAAGATGATAATAATATCAGAGTGTCATCAGTGAAGATGAGCGAGAGAAAGTTCACGCGAGCCCTGGGTAAGCCCGGCATGGCAGCGCAACTGAGGGAAACTGTGTCGCAGGTTGTTCGCGAGAGTACGGTACAGGTAGGACGAAGGTGGTTTACTTCAAATTGGAAACACTCTATTTACGATTACGTTTACTCTAGTTTTATCTCTGACGGTTCGCTGAATGGACGGATATTCAATTTTACTGTTTGTGACCCTCCATAATTGCGAATTGACGATACACTAATCGTAGACTAAGTGATCGACAATTTTGCTGTAATTATCTCCTGCTCCCTATTCACCCTTCTGTATCAATGATTCGTTACCACGACGATACTAACGTACCCGGCGTGCCACCACGCGGTTTCAGAACAAGCCCTTCCTTGTCGAGCCACTGGACTTCGAGAGCTTTGTGGCTAAGAACAAAACTCTACTGCAAAATGATCCTCAAAGAGAGCTTTTGCTCTATCCCCAGGATGACATTTCAGTAAGTGCACCGATAGTTTCCATATAATTGAGATAAGACTTTGCGGCTAACAAACCGGATTTCCTTGAAATTCTTCAGATAAGATAGCAACTTGTATTTTGCTGTACATGTAAACTTTGTATTGTGATCAGCAAAAATATTTTTTTACACAGCAAGTTATCCTGCCAAAGAGACACAGAACTACGGTCCCGATTGTTCAAAATATCCTGGAAAGTTCGGAAGGAGGCGAAACTTTGCTCACTAAAGAATGTCTCAGAAGTTATTCGTCAAATTGGAACCTTGTTCACTACAAGTATTCCGCATATGGAGGAACTTATCAGGAATTGCCAAAGTATGAAAATCCAATGGTATACTTCTGTTTATACATTTAGCAATATTTATGTTTATCTATTTATATAACTACAATAATAGTATAACTTTTTAGGTGTGATAATAGAAATAATAATTAATATTAATATCAATGATTATTAAAAATTATGATGATTAAAAAATTTTGTTTGTTTGTAGACTGTCAAAATCAGATGTTTTGAAAGAAGAGATTTATGAGATAGATACAGAAGTGGATCAGGTTGACGAGGATCTTACAAGAAACGATGGTATAACGAAGGAAGGATATCTTTTGAAGGGACCAGAAATTGGCAGCAGTGACCGAATGTTTGTGAATATTGGCTCGAAATCATTCAAAAGACGTTTTTGTCATCTTCGACAAGAGGTCGATGGAACATACATACTTGAGTTATTCAAGGACGAGAAAAAGGGTGAAGCAAAATTAACCATAGTTATGGATTTCTGTACTGAAGTCATCAGAAACTCGAAACGTGGACGATATGGTTTTGAGCTGCGTATGAGTGGAACCCACAAATCTTATACGCTAGCAGCCGATAATGAGGCTGATATGCAAGATTGGCTATTGAAATTAACTTCTGTGCTTCAGCACTATAAGCAGCAAGAGGAAAAACGTGCAGCCTCCTTGGAACGAGCATGTAACATACCACCACCCTCGCCCCAACCTCTTCAAGTTTATGGAACACTTAAGGGTCTTGAACAGAGTATGAATCCTCAATTGATAAAGTATTCTCACGAAACGGACGGGAGCATTTTGCTCTCGAGACGGGAAAATCGGAAACGTTTGTTCACTCTCTATCATCATTCGACGCATGCACGAACACCGGTTGGTAATTCACCAGAAGCTATCGTCGATCCCTACAAAGAACAATTTGGGCAGCGAATTTATGTTAAATGCGAGGCTTTGAAATTCCGACTTCAAGCACCCATAGATGAGAAGGAATCGCTGTGTCAAGTTGAGCCTTATTACACGACCTTGTGTCTCTTCGATGCGAGAAATGCTCGAAAGCTGTCGGAAAACTTTCATTTTGACATCAATCACGAGTCTGTCCGGGAAATCGTACGGGAATTGAGTCCTGTTGGAGTGACGACAGATAATGAAAACATTGAACTACCTGACGACCTCAAAAGTCTACCACCCAATTGGTTAAAAAATCCCAGACAAGCAATTTTCAGTATAAGCAATCCACATCCGGACATATTTCTCGTTGTACGCATTGAGAAGATTCTTCAAGGCAGCATTTGTCAAACTTCCGAACCTTATTTGAGAGCCACAAAGGACCCACGATTGGGACTCAAAGTTCACAAACAAGTTCGAGCGTGTTGTCAGAGGTCAGAAATTCTGCACTATCATTTAAAAAAACACTTATCCGGGCAATGGGCGAGAGATGTGAATTTTTTCTTTACTCAAACTTTTTAGACTGGGCAACTATCGGATGCCTTTTGCGTGGGCAGCAAGGCCACTGTTCAGACTCTACAGCAACGAACTCGATACGTCGTCGGACTTTCCCGCCATATATAGACAAGAAGGGAACAAGATACGAGACGACGAGATACTAAAATTACTGTCCGAATATAGAAAGTAAGTTAATGAGTTTGACCTGTTTTCGGGACAGGAGTCTGCATTTATTTATTATGGGGAAAATTGATTTGTAGACCCGAGAAGCTTAGCAAATTGACTGTCATTCCCGGATGGCTGAAATTACACATCGAGGCATTGTCTGAACATCCGGAAAGTGAGTGATCCATGAGATGGAATACCGTTAATCGTATTAAGAATTAAAGTCGTACTTCAACAATATTATTTCAGATTCTTTAACAACGGCTTTGATCCCACTAAAGCCATTTCCACTGCCACCTACGACCAAGCCTACAATCGAGATCGCTGAATTCGAGAGTTCGTCAGAAAAGGAAGTTCATCCTTATACGACCTATGTTAATCATCTCTACGTTTATCCACAATCTTTGATATTCGATACACAAAAGATATTCAGCAGAGCCAGAAATATCGCTTGTGTTGTAGAGTTACGCGACGACGATAGTGAAGATGCTCAACCATTACGAGTAAGAAAAGAAAACTTCCTTTTATTCTAAACGGACAAATTGGAGCTAATTTTTGTTCTCTAGTGCATCTATGGAAAACCGGGTTCTCAACTCTTGTGTGTCAGAGCAAATTGTGCTGTGGTTCATCACAATGCTGTACCCTCATGGTACGAGGAAATCAAGATGAGGTTACCGACGAAACTTCATGCCAGACATCATTTATTGTTTTCGTTTTACCACATAAGTTGCGATATGAATAAGAAGAAGGAGAACGGAGTTGAGAATTGCGTCGGATATGCTTGGGCGGTTCTCTTGCACAAAGGACGGTAAGGACCTAATGTTCTAAAAGCAATGTTTATCCTTTTCTGGCTGCGACTAAGTACAATTTTTTATTAGATTGAACGTCGATATGGAAACAAACGTTCAGACACTGCCAGTAGCGACCCATCTGCCCGCTGGATATCTAGCGATTCAACCTCTGGGATTGGGCAAGGGGGTAAGAAAAACAATCCTGATCGCCAAATTTGTTTTATCGTTTTTTTTAATGCATACTTTCTGATTCCAGAACGCTGGTCCGGATATCACATGGATCGACGGACAGCGTCCAATATTTACACTGTCTTTTCAACTGATATCAACCGTATTTACACGTGATCCACATCTACACAATTTTTTCGTTCACGCTGAGCGAATATTAGACACGAAACCATCAGCCGTGCCGTCTGATTTGGAAACTTGCAAAATACTCAAAGCGGCGCATGCTATACAACTGGTCACTGCAATCACATTCCTTCCAACCATACTCAACCAATTATTTGCACTCTTGACGTGCAATACGAGCGAGGAGGTTGGCCTTTATATTATCAGAGTTCTCATTCATATCATAAATCTTGTTCATCAGGCCGGACGGAAGGAAATACTTCAGACGTATGTGAAGGTATATTGTGATACATAATACTCTAATTTAATTTATTTTCTTATCCTCATCTTACTTTTTATTCTCTTAAATTAATAAACAATAATTCATATTGTTAATATTTACTTTATCGCGTATATGCTTAATAAATCTGCGATTCCATAAGAATTTAGATATCTCTTGTTTCACCAGTTTGTATTCGTCCCACCGGATACACGAAATAATGGAGCAACGGTGCATGAACAACTGGCGAAATATCTGCCGTCATTATTACAACCCAGTAACACGGATTTCCTAGTCGTCAACAAATTTATGCATCATTCCAGTTTTTTCTTTGAAATAATGGTAAAAAGCATGGCGCAGTATATGCTTACGACCGGGCGAATCAAAGTGAGTAGCAAATTTGTAGCTATGCATATTTTTATTCGCAAAGAGCGAAGACGATTGAAATTCTCTCAATAGATGCAGCGGAACGAAAGGTTTTCACAACAGTATCACAACGAGATTAAGAATCTCTTGGAAGTCATAACTCCGTATCTCATGAACAAGTACAAGGAAATGCCAGTAGAGACCCACGAGTTGAACAAGAGCTTAGCGCAATTTCTAAAGGTATGTTTTAAATTTCACCACACCTGCAATACCGCATTAATTTATATCTTTTATTTATTCAGAAATGTCTCACATTCATGGATCGAGGCTTCGTTTTTCGTCTGATCAAGAGCTACATGGACAATTTTTCTCCCGGTGATCCACGAACATTGCAAGACTTTAAGTTCACATTCCTGCAGATAATATGTTCGCACGAGCATTACGTTTCCTTCAATCTTCCGATGATGCAGACACGCGTCACGAGCAAAGGTAATAAACACACGATGCGACGAATTTATAGACAATGAGCCGCGACTCTATCTTATAACGTAACACAATTTTATGCCTTTGCCTCGAAGATACAGAGCAAGAGACAGAGTGTGATGGTACGTTGTGGCACGATGATAAATGCTGTTCCCTAATGTCATGGTTTTCATGTATTAGCCATAATGAATGGGATTTGCGCACAGAAATAAGAAAATTATCAATACTTTTAATGTTTTCTAAACACTAGCGACGATAGTGTTATTTAGGAACGAATACGTAGCACTTTTGTGAACGTTCATTTGCACTTTTTTGTCTCACTAGTTTTTTTCCATCTAAAATAGCACAAGGAAAATATACAACGAGATAGATGAATATTTGAGAAAACAACATTAATGAAATTTCTGTAAACATTTCCAGATTATATAAACGAATACTGCCTGTCGCAAGACTTCTGCAAGCATCATTTTCTAGTCGGTCTTCTTCTACAAGAGGTTAAGACGTCGCTAAACGAAGTTGTACAGATACGAAAAGTCGCTATTGTCACGCTGAGAGATTTACTGGCAAAGCACGAGCTCGACGACAGATATCAGAACAAGGTTTGTATGGAACGTTCATCGAACATAACCTTTTTTTCTGTGCGTGCGAAATTCAGTAATAATGTCATCATTCTTTCCATCCTAGGGTCAACTCAGTCGAATAGCTTCAATTTACATCCCGTGGTTAGGAATCGTTTTGGAAAATCTTCATCGGCTTCAGTCCGTTCACGAGGTCAACAGTAGGGCTGAGATTGAGCGAAATCATGACAACAGAGTTTCTAGCAGCAATTCATTCGTGGTTAACAAAGAAGCAAGCCTTCCAACAAGCGCAAATGAAACACCGAAATCCATTCACAGGTAAAAACTAACCAATTTTTCGTTAAAAAACAGGGAAAACATATTCATGATCTGAAATTAATATGCAGATTCACTCTTCACTTGGATTCTCAATCGCCCATCAGAGCATCCATGCAGCTCAGAGATTCCACATACTTTGCAGCGATAGCCGGTCAAGGAATGGCGAATGGCTACTCATGCGCTAGTATCGAATCTAATGCATCAACGATGTCAAGTGCTTCGCACTCTCACGTTTCTCAGGAAACGACCATTATACGTGAACCTGTAGAGAACGGCACATCCGAAAGAAAAGGACACTCTCGATCGTTGAGCGTAACACAAACTTCACCACGGTGTGACAAACTACAATCCTCGGAGATGAAGGATTTGCTTCTTTGCTTTTTATTCGTCATCAAGTATCTCGGTGATCATCAGATAATCGCTTGGTGGCAACAATGCTCGGACACCGAGATATTGAGCTTTTTCACTGTGATAGAGTGAGTACGTTTTCGATTAGGAAAATCGATATATGTTTATTATTTTCACAATTTGGATACAAGATATGTTTGAGAAAAACAAAGTTGCGAGAAATACGTTATCATATATTGCCATAAGCAAGTTAGCAATAAATAATGGTATTATTATTATTGTTATGAACAATAATAATGCCATTGATTAGTAATTATTCATGTATTTTCTTTATCTTTCTATAACAATTTATTCACTGATTGTGGCCACATAATCTTTTCAATCATGCGACCAGTGAAACAAAAGTAGATAATAGTATAGAAAAATAGAAAATTATATATTGTGATAGAGTGAGTACGTTTTCGATTAGGAAAATGGATATATGTTTAATATTTTCACAATTTAAATACAAGATATGTTTGAGAAAAAACAAAGTTACGAGAAATATGTTATCACATATTGCCATAAGCAAGTTAATAATAAATAATGGTATTATTATTATTGTTATGAACAATAATAATGCCATTGATTAGTAATAACTCATGTATTTTCTTTATCTTTCTATAACAATTTATTCATTGATTGTGGCCACATAATCTTTTCAATCATGAGACCAGTGAAACAAAAGTAGATAATAGTATAGAAAAATAGAAAATTATATATTATCATTGTGATTCTATCGAATTAAATATCCGTTTACCGGATTAATTCGTTCTCGACTGCCAGCAACGAAGTGTGACGATTTTTTTGTTTTCAGAATGAGTCTTCATCACTTTAAATACATCGGCAAACGCCAGGTAGCAGCAAATACGATGAACGGTATCGGCAAACCACGAACCGTAAAAGCAATGACACTACCAGCGAGAATGGCACCGCCCGATTTCTCGTCCGACAGTCCAGCAACCGGCACTCTCCAGCCGCACAATACTGCAGCTCGCGAGAGTTTAGTCGAGGATGACAATGGAAAATTTCATCAAGCTCTGCTCGAAGCTAATATGGCAACGGAGATTGGCCTTATCACGCTCGACTGCCTGGGACTTTTTTGTATTCATTTCAAAGTAAGATGAGAAATTGGAGAAGGGACGAAAACGAAATACGTCCTACTTCTATTTGGTATAATTAAATTAACGGTGATGCTTTTTGCACCTCAGGATATTCTACTTGCTGGCGACGGTGACAATCCGGTAATGCAAAAACTCTTCACTATCTACCTGTCTTTTCTTCAAGTCGGTCAGTCAGAGACTCTTCTGCGTCACGTGTTCGCTGGACTTCGTGCATTTCTGAACAATTATTCCATCGCATTGTTTCAAGGTACACGAGCCATTTGATTCCTATGACGTTTGCAAGTATTTTATATTAAATTTTGTTTGTTTCAATGCTTAAACAGAAGAGTCGAGTAGAGGAGTCGGATTACATAATCAATTGTTTTTATACGGCAGGCAGCGCGGTGTTTTGCGGACGTTTGTGTTACGAATTGCTGAGGTGCTGCAACAGTAAATTGAGCTCGATAAGACAGGAGTCATGCGCTTTGCTATATCTGCTTATGCGAAGCAACTTTGAGTTCACCAGTAGGAAAGGATTAACGAGAGTACACTTGCAAGTAAGAAATTGAGAGCACAGTCGAGTTTGTTCGGTGGACGCGAGCTGAAGGTGATTTCATCCATTTTATTTAACATTTACATTCCATTTATTTTATAGGTGATAATTTCCGTATCGCAAATGCTGGGTAACGTGATCGGTTTGAACAACTCGAGATTTCAAGAATCACTCTCGCTGATAAACAGCTATGCCTCGTCCGACAAAGTCATGAAAGGCACTGGTTTTCCAGTCGAGGTAAAGGACCTTAACAAACGAATCCGAACTGTTCTCATGGCTACTGCACAAATGCGAGAACACAACAACGATCCTGAAATGCTCGTCGATCTTCAGCATAGCCTGGCGAATTCTTACGCAAGCACACCCGAGCTTCGGCACACCTGGCTTGAAACTATGGCAAGGAATCATGCACGAGATGGAAACTTTTCTGAAGTAAAGAAAGGAATTTTGTGATATAAAAATTACAGATATGTACCAGGCAGGAGGTTTAATTTTCGTTTTTTTTGGTGCAGGCTGCTTGCTGCCAATTACACATTGCAGCTCTAATGGCGGAGTATCTAAAGTTGAGGAAAATGCACACTTGGGGAGCCGAGGCTTTCGACGATATATCCGTTAATATATCGAGGGATGAGAGAGGTCTCAAGCTTGACGCCGGTGAGATTTGTATGTTATGCACATTGTCTTTTGTACAATTATGTACTAACGACGCATGTACTGGCACTAAACAAAAATGTGTGGCTTACTGAGGTAGGATCGATTATAGCAAGTTTATAAATTTGTTGATTCACATGATTTTTGGTCGTTCTATTTATGTATATTCAATATTTGGGGTGGGTAAAGGGCTCAAATTTTCTATATGTAAAACAAGATGAAATATTTTTAGGGGTTCAGGATATTCATTACAACGAGTGTCTTCTTCTCGAGCAATTAGAGACTTGTGCGGAAATGCTCGAGAAAGCCGAACGATACGAGCTTCTTGGACATCTGTATCGACTTATAGTTCCAATTTATGAGAACAAACGCGATTACGAGGCATTGTCAACTTGTTACACGCATTTGTCTCAGGCTTGTAACAAAATTGTCGAGGTTACAAAAACAGGAAAAAGGTTGCTAGGAAGATTTTACAGAGTTGCATTTTTTGGATCTGTGAGTATGTCTTGCATTTTAAGTACACTGGAATCATTGTAGGAATGATTAAGTCTTTGTTTGTTTCTTTACACAGGCGTATTACGAGGAAGAGCACGGTCAGGAATACATTTACAAAGAGCCAAAAGTCACATCTCTATCCGAGATATCCGAGCGTCTCTATCGTTTGTATTCGGAGAAATTTGGATCGGAAAATGTCAAAATGATAATGGATTCTGTTCCCGTCGATGTGACTGAATTAGATTCGAAAATGGCTTATATTCAAGTCACTCACGTCGTACCTTATTTCGAAAAATTCGAACTGGAAATGAGACAAACGGAGTTTGAGCTCAACCATGATGTTTCTTGCTTCATGTTCGAGACACCTTTCACGAAGGATGGAAAGGCACGGGGAAATCCCGAGGATCAATGGAAGAGGAGAACGATACTTACGAGTTAGTTGACGACATAATCGAGGAATAATTGCCTATGAAATGAACAAAAATCACTTTGAGATCTGAGCTAATTTGCAGATTGTATTAATCGAACAAATTTAGATGATCCACATAATAATATAAGTATATTAACTTTTTCTTAATGATATTTAACAAACGTTAACGTCTCTTAAAATATGTTACAGCAAAGTGTTCATTTCCTTACATAAAAAAACGAATACCAGTGATGGAAAAAAGGATAACGGAGCTCAGTCCTATCGAAGTAGCTTTGGACGAGATGCGACAGCGAGTTCAGGAGTTAGAGGACGTTGCACTGATTGCACCGACTGATGCAAAAAAATTGCAGTTGCGACTGCAAGGCAGTGTATGCGTTACAGTAAACGCAGGACCACTTGCTTATGCTTCTGTCTTTCTAGATCCTGCCTCATCGACGAATTATCCCGATGACAAGGTTGAAGAGTTGAAAGATGTTTTCAGGTATTACAAAATTCATTTTTTTCCACACAATCATTAAACATTATTAGAGAATTTTAATGAATCTTATGAAAAATATTCAACAATTTTTATTTCAGGGAATTCGTGAAAATCTGTTACACCGCTCTCCAGATAAACAGTAAACTAATAACTTCCGATCAGCATGAGTACCAAGAGGTATTGCGAGAAAATTATCAGAAACTCTGTCAGAACTTATCTTCGTTGCTCGGCGAGTCCGTGTGGCCAGACGAGCAAGTTGGAAGTTTCAAGCGAAACAGTGCGGCGCTATTCAGTGCCATAAGTGGCGCTAATAACCATACCAGTATAGCTTAAGATACAGCTTAGATTTTTTACACACCACACCATGGGGCATTTTTGTATGTTCGTCATTTCGTGAATCGTTCGCTGATTCTCGAACAACATAGACATTAATTTCTTTTTGGGAAAAAGGCCGGATACCACAAACCTCACTGTTCAAGTCAATAAATAGTTCAATTAAAGGCGAGACGATCCGTAGAACATTTGAAGATATTAAACGCTATTGCTGTATGTGCAACGGGTTGTAGTGTGATGATTATTTGTATATTAACATTTGTCAATGGGAATGTGTTTGGTACACGCGCACAAGAGAGTTGCCGCTAGAAATATGTATATATGTAATAGGGACAGGTAACAAAGAAAACAAAGTGAATCTCAATGATCGTTTCGCAATCGAGTTGATATTGTTTAAGCGGAATAACTATGACGAACTTTTGGTAAACGAGTATTAATTTATACCTGCGAAACTTGATTCGCAATTGCACTCCATAATTAACACAGTGCCCGAATAGATATCAGCACTTTCATTCTTTCGTCATGGTTGTTTCAATATAAATCAAAATTATCGGCATTATCCTATGATTTGTACAAACTATGTAAGTTAACTTTTCTGTTTTGTTTTTCTGTTTTTATATAAATATGTGATATATTTTTCGCAACGACATTTGCCCTCGTCTCGAGAAAAAAAAGAATTATTTTCTTCGATACAAAGATTTGTACATATCGAAAAAAAAGAAGCTAAAAAGCGTGGTCTTTGCTTTCGTGTGTCATTGAACGTATTCTGTGGGAATATATATTGTTCGTTGTTGAATGAAAGATAAAGATTAAATCACCTTTGAAATTTGTTTGTTTCTGTGACATGAAAAAAATTCGAGACCAACAAACACTTGTTTTAACAATAATACTATACAGTAAGAAATTATAGAGTAAACTCTGGAGCTCAATGGAACAATGTAACCGAGACTGAAAAAGCCCCCCCATCACGAAACGTATAAATTCGTGATACATAACAATAGCCTGAAAATTATAAAACAAAATATATACACTAACACAAACGTCCAGTGATTTTTAACGCAAAATTTGTAATGAACATCGTATATTACTTCAGGCACATCGAGCTTACCCTCATACATGTCCTGTATATGTCATACGTAATCATATTTACTGGAAGTATTATATTTATTAACCGTACTGTCTGTCAAACCATAAAAATATCAACATAATAAAACTCATACTCATGTTTCATCGACGTCAAACAACGAGAGAATTTTTAAGCCTCGACATGTGATATCCCCAAATGTAAAAATATATAACATGAAGCTAAATATTTCATAGCTGAATTATTATATATTATACAAATAATCTTTTACCTAACATACGAACACCGAGCAGTGATTTATCATATTATAAAACATACATACATAAGTGTGGAAAAGTAAAGGATTTCATTTCTTAACATTTTTTTCATTTTCATAAAAGCTTGAATTTATTCATATTAGACTTCATGAAAAAATACATGATAATACGTGGTGTACGCGAATGATATATTGTGACAAACGAGATTTGCACTTGCAATATTTTTGTTTTTTCATTTTTCTTCATTTTTTCCATTGTATTTGTTTTTAATTCTCGTTATACTAAATAGTTATCTCAACTAGTCTTACGACATCCATTCAATTTTTGTAATTACATTATACAATGTGCGTACTGCCGATGTTGAGAACTCGGATCCTAAAAGAGTATGTTCGAATCGTTGGAATATTAACCTTTCGTGCAATTCCATACACATTACTAAAATGATTTACGGCATGTTTTGTGCACATTGGGCTCGCTTGCCCTGTTTTCAACATACAGTTTTTTTTCCTCGAACAGTTAATTCTGTTTGCATCGCCGGCCACAAAACTTATCTTACTACCTTCCGACGGAGTTGATATTGTACATTAACTTGCTGACACGAAAATTCATTCTCGCTTCTGTCTCGTGTTTAGTTTGTTTGTTGCATTTGTCAATTACTCTAACATAGTAGTATATTGTCTTGGACACTTTTCCTTCTCGTAAGAGCGCTTTTTTTAGGTGGCCGTTTTGGATGGATGTTGCATATTGCAATTGTTGCATTTTTTTTTTAAACGTATGATGTTTGTTTTGTTCAAGTTTGTGGCGTACACATCAAGTCGGGATAGCACGTTACAATGTACAAACGAACCCGCTTATTTTCCTTTTCAATTAATATTCAACCATTAATTATATCAAAGCAGTACCGTTTAATTCGCTGTTTCGGTATGTGTCTAAGTGATTGAAAACTCGTTGAAGGAGAAAATATCTATTTCCTATGCGCAATTTGTTTGACATTTTTTTTCTTTGTTGTATTTATTAATCAACGATTAGAAATCAATAGCCCTTATTGATTAGGTCAACGCTGCAATTATTATCACCGAAAAGAGTTAACACGATTAAACGCCGAGGGCAGTAAAAGATTAGAGTTTAATAAATATATCAACAGCCCGCTTCTCAATTTCACGTTCGAATTCACCCCTTTTTTTTCTTCGTATCGTTTTTCGACACAGTTGTATTTTGTTGTCTATAAAATAAGCGAATCTCTCTTTTCATACTTCATTGATTTTGTTTTCCATTTAGTCAAATCGGTGGGATTAAAATTATCCGACAATAGAGCAGTCTTGATTCTTTAAAAATGTTCAACGTTTAAAAATCAAGAATCCTTAAGGGATAGTTTTTTTTTTTTTTTGTAATATCGTTAACGGGGCTTTTTCACTTTGTAACCGTAAAAGTCACGATTCGAAATTACATTATACGACTAAATAATCCTGTCATAATTGTAGAGTTTCTTCCTCCTGTTCTGGTAACGACGAGCCACGTCCAAAGTGAGCCTGGGTACTGTTGTCGATCTCGTCCTGTTCCGCAAGTAGAGGAACGAACTGTTGGCCATAGCTACTCTCGGTGTCGGAGGGCTTCCTGCTCTGCCCGGGAAACAACGACATAGGTATCGTTCCGGACGGCGTTGTTGGTGCGGAACGTGAGAGCCATCGTTTGGTTTTGTTTCTGGAGTTGGAAAGTCCAAGTGGCATATACATTTTACCCCGCGCTCTTCTCGTTCGCGCCGAGGTAAATTCACCAGGACTGAGAAGCTGCTGCTGTTGATCGGCGCGTGATGAATTTGCATTCAACGAATGCAAATTCTGCGGTCGATTTGGACGATGATTGTGATTATGAGCAGCCGAAGACGGTAAATTATGCTCGCTTGGCACTTGGGGAAGTTGTTGGATTTTGTCGAGCAACTCTCGTAACTGAAATAATAATTATATAAATTTGTGTCATAATAAAGCTTATGGGGAAAAAATAATTAACGTACCTCTATCGTTGGACTAGTCGCTCTAGGTGGCGAACATGGCGATTGAGCTGCTAGACTGGATATGTCAGAGGCTGTTCTATTGTTTGCTAACGAGACGATCGATCCGGCTTCGATTACTTCGCCTCTCTCGCATCCCATCGAAAGCTCGTCAAGACTGTTGTTACATGAGTATGGAGGCGGTATTATCGTGTTTGCCTCATTCACGACATTGCACATGAAACTCGAGCTCAATGAATCCAGAGTACTGGCGTGGGACAAAGTACGGAAATAACGCATAACAAAACCAGAGGTTCCTTTGCCAATTCCCTCGTCGTAGCCAATTACCAGTGGATAAAGATCCGGTTTTGCTGTGACCTTGGAAGAGTAAATCACATTGTTATCAATCCAAGGAGGGTAAGAGGGCAGTAGCGCCTTCTTTCAGAAATCAAGCTTTCAACGTATGCAGTTTATTATAATGAATTCGATTTGTCAATGTCATTACTCTTTCTTTCCTGTATAAATATAATACCTCATTGTACGGTGGTGGTAGGGCTTGTATGAATGAGCTACATCGACTGTAATGAGGCGGTGGATAAAAAGATCCGGACGAAGCTCTATCAGAAGTGCTACCATCGTCGGATGTTCCGTCTCTTCGACGATGCCACAACCAGCAGCCACAGGCAGTTGCGAGTGCCAGACCTGCTAAAATAGCAGCCCTAAAAGAAAAAGCCCATATCCTTCAAATTACACACTTTCTACATTTGTACCCAAGATTTTTCATAACATTCTCAATCACGTCACACGCATTATATTTCTTCCATTCAATATCTTTAATATATTTGTTCGAAAATGTAGTATACCAACCATAGATACCAGTAATGCCAAATCAGGAATGCAAACATCTCCGTGACGGTTCTAGTAGGCTGTGAGTAAACGTAACAACAGCCAAGAGTACAGCACTCTTTTGGTGGAGAGCAGCTGGAAGAATAAACAAGAAAACGAAATATTACATTTTAATTACTGATCCCTGATCATTTGCAATATTTATAAAGTAATTATGCATATCATGTCGAATGCAGCATAATGGCCAGACATTGGCTATATAACATTTTATATATAAGTGACAACTTACACATGCCCTCCATTGCAGAACTTGGCAGAGACCTTGAAACCAAAAGAAGAAAGAAAACTTATGTTATTCGACAAAGAAAATATACTTTCGATGCAAACACTGGCATATTATACAATGCTTTCAAAACTTATTCGATCACGAGAGATAACATGAAAAATAACATCTCTGATTTTTTAAACAAAGGGAAAATGGCGATGTCACAACCGATAGAATTAATGACAGAGAATAAAAAATCTGAAGACATTTTACTAAAGGATCCTTCAAATTGTTGTGAAAAAAAACCAAGCTACAGTAAATTTATTGTTGAAAAATGACAGATGAGCGGGAGAGTGAGAGAGAAAGCCTGAATGCTCGTGTATTGATCGACTACCGTCTCGCGAGACAGAGGGAGAGAGAGAGAAAGACGCGGACATAAACACTTGCACAAAATCTAGTATAACTGATGTAATGCCCACGTCTGCGACGCCTTACGGGCAATATTTCCGTCGAACGAATGAAACATTTCGATGAACACGGACGAATTAAAAAAAAGTGCAACAATAATTCGGACACGCAGTCTGGACACTGTAGTAGATGTTTTCTTACACGGCCTGCGAAAAAAATTGTCGGAACAGCAGATACGATTAGTTGCAATCTGCGGTACACCTGCACCATCCCAACGAGGAGAGAACACACGTTACCGGATTTCGCGCTGGAATATAGTACTATAGTAATATATATTCGTTCGTCCTCGTTTTACGCGCTGTACAATTATTATATCTCTCGTATAGATATATCGTACGTACCTTATAACTACATCCCTCGTTTCGTGCCAAGAGGGGATGAAAATACTGGATTTATACGCTACAGGGGGCGCTCTTTGTTCGAACAGGGTGGTTGAAATTTGGCGGGAGATTTGAAACCGTTAAGAAAAGTATCCGGTACTCGCGAGCAAGAAAGTCTGATTTTTTCTTTCCGTTAATTATTAGACGGTTTAGATGTCGCGATGATCGTTCACCTCGATATTCTAGACGAAAACAAAAAGTACTGCTATAAAATTATTGGAGCGTTACACGTAGAAATCGTAGAGTGTAGGATTTGGATAAGAAACGAAAATATGTGACAGCTGCGAAAATCTCCCGCGCGGCGTCTGCTAACGTCACATTCAACGCCACGAGAAAAGCACACAGTCAAGTCGTGGTAGGCTTGGTGGTTGTAACAGCAGGAAGGTGATGGCAGACGATTGCGATGTGGCAACGAGCGCACAGTTTATAACCTCGTGGCCGTGTACGTTTTTACTCTTGCATTCGTCATACCTTCGTTTTTTCCGTAACAATGTTTCTGTTGTAATTGAAATCGACGAATTATTCTTGTTTAGGTGAAGCAAAGAGGATAATCGCGACGAAAATCGCAATATCTCCAGAGGTTTTAGGATACATGTCCGATGTCTAATGACAAGATATCAAAATGAGGATAACTTTAGTGATCTTTGGTGTGATACAATTTTTGAGCATATGCAAAGTATCATTTGCATGGGACAACGAGGAATTGGAGGTTTTCGACGTTGTTGAGGAAGTTAATCAAAATTTCTATGAACTGTTGGGCATTCCTCAGGTATGGACCATTATTTATTTTGTTAGAGTCAGAGCTTATAAACGACACAGGATTAGTTTTGCATGTCCAGCATTCGAGGATAGAAATTATTAATTTTTAAATCTCTCTTATGAGACATAAATTTTTATATAGTTTTATGCGCCTTCAAACTTTCCATATGTAATTTCTTACATTCAGTCAATTCTAATTATTTTTATGCGGCGCATTCTTATATATGTACACAAATTTATATTTATTTTCTGGTATTTAAAAATTAAATGATCATCAAACTTGATCTTTGGCAAAGTTTCTAAAGTAATAAAGTATCTCATCGTATATAAAATAACTTTATTTGTGTTAGTTTAATAACAGCGATTATAAAATGGTTTGAAAACATAGCATACTTATTTAAAGATAAATACGGGTCTCTGTTCTCGAATTAGTTATGGTCATAAAATATGCGTGTTCGATTATGTTTTAGAATCGAAAGCAATTATCAATTTTTTGTTTTTCAACAGAATGCAAATTCCTCGGATATTAAGAAAGCGTTCAGGCGACTTTCGCTTCAGTTGCATCCTGATAAGAACGATGCGGAAGATGCGGAGATACAATTCAGGAAGGTAAGAATATTAATTACTAAAAGTTTTTATTTTACTGAATGGTATTCTATGTATTCGCAGCTAGTCGCTGTGTACGACGTTTTGAAGGATCCAGGGAAGCGTGAACGTTATAACGATGTTCTTGTTAATGGACTTCCGAATTGGCGTTCGGCAGTATACTATTATCGCCATGTACGAAAAATGGGATTGCTCGAAATGAGCGTGATTCTATTCATAGTAATAACAATTGGACAGTACCTCGTTGCTTGGGCAGCGTACTTCGAAAAGCGATATACCTATGTACGTTCTTCGTTTATACAATTAATTTCTCGTTAATGTTAATGGACGATTAAATATCAATGGTGTTCGAACTCACTTCAACAGGAACAAGTACTGGGTAGCAAATTGCAGAAGATGCAGAAGAAAAACAGAAAAGGGAAGATTGGTGAAGTGCCCGATTTAGCTGAGATATTAGAAAAAATTCCAACACCGAGCGTCTGGAATACCTTGCCTTTTCAATTACCCAGATGGACGTACGCCTCCATCGTAGGCATTCCATCCACCATATGTGCTATTAATAATATATTTATCGAGAGAAAACGCAGAAAAAAGGAAGAGGAGGAAGCACTGTGAGTATAAACAGTCTGGTATTAATAAAAATTAACCGCAGTCGTTATATATAAAAAGCATCACGATATTTGCGATATTTAGAGCTCTAGAGCAGGAGGAATCCGAACCTGAGCCGATAGTACGAGGTCCTAGAAGACGTCGAGCTGGTTTCACGCCACAAGAACATTCGGGTGAAACCGTGAACGGTGGATTGAAAAAGGAAACCAATCGTACAAATAACATTTATGAGAAACCCAAGATTACTGGTAGTCTATGGACCGACGACGATATATTAGAGCTTATAAAACTCGTTAAAAAATATCCCGGTGGTACACCAGATCGTTGGGAAAAAATTGCTGATATGATGAATCGAACGGTTGGCGAAGTAACTCATATGGCTAAAAAGGTACTTTCCCTTTTTTCAATGTATTCGTTCAAGAGAAACGAAAGCTATCGATACACGGGTGGATCTTATTCTTTCAGGTGAAAGACGAGGGTCTTAAACCAGGTCAGCCAACCGACGAAATTCCAATTGAGGAACAACCAAAGAAAGTAAAGACGCGTGCCGAGTGCATCGAAGGCTCAGCTGATTGGAGTCAGGATCAGCAGAAAGCTCTTGAATCGGCTCTTCTGAAGCATCCAAAGGGTGCCTCCGGCGATAGATGGGAGAAAATTGCTAATTGCATCGAGGGAAAAACGAAAGAGGAGTGTCAGGCTCGATATCGACAGTTGGTCGAACTCATCAAAAAGAAGAACACGCAGTAGCTGGCCTTTACATTTAAGAAAATAACACCAAATTGGCCTCAGATAAAAAAAATTTCATCGTGACAAGATTTGCAGAGACTTCAATACCAATCAAATACTATTCATCGGAACTGTACGATTCGATGAATATCAGGAAGATTTCAAACAGCCAATTGTGGCATGATCCTCAATTCGATGCGGATTGTGTCGCTTCTGCCATTTAATTCGTGATCTACGCGATACCGAGAAAGGATAAAGGAAACTTAATTATGTACATACAAGTTAACCGGCTCCATCAATCTCAATGTATGATATCAGTGTTCACGGTTCAACGTTTATTTCTTTTGTTTCTCATCTTTCTAAGCCACGAAAGATGAATTTGCGACCAATTGCCAAGTCCGGCATGGAACAGTCATACTGGACCCGTCTATGAGCTACCAGCGCATTCGAATTCTAGCAAAATTATACCAATACTATAAATATAAAATGTACTTTTGTTATGAAATATCTACTGGGGGATGTATTTATTTAATAAACTTATTAATTACAAGATGAGTAACAATTTATCAGAGAAAATTACACTGCGATGGTTGAAAAAAGAGTATTTTTGTGAATTTCTATTTACATTAGAGCGAAGAAATTGTATTAATACTTAAAAACATACATATCGAAAAATCTTTGATAAAATTACATTACAATATTATTAAATGATACTACAATACTGATGATGCCACACTGCTTTTCTGTAGTCGACTCATCGCTCCAAAATCAAACATCGTTTTTTTCTTGTACTATACACATCAGTCCTGTATATATAGATCCAATCGATCTTGACTATTTTCGTAGGGTAATATGGGTCGCTAAGTATGTACGTAGAATAATAAGATTCACTCACAGGTTGATAAGAAAATACGAGTCAAGTGAATTATATACGAATCAACTCATGAGCAACTACCCACAATCAGTTTTGTGTAAAATGCGTTTCTCAAAACCAATTCATACAAACGGTATCCAAGTTGAGGAAAAATCAAACAGAAATAAAAAACATTCGAAAAATTAGAATTGATCAGCCAACTTCAGGGAGCTCTTATTTACCAAACACGGGTGAGGGTTATGAATATCCATTTCGATTTTGTAATGTCGTGGTCATCGTGTAACATCATCATCACAATCCACGACATATAGATTGATAATCGAAAAATTTGTTAATACATAATGACCTTACAATACACCGACAAACTATTTCTTTAAATGTATGTGAAACAGTTAATGTCTTGCAGCCAACTTCACAGAGGTATGTTCCACTTTCCTTTCTCTCCTGGCATAAGGGTGGGTCTTTCGTTGCTTCGTGGGAGGGATCGAAACAGGCAACAGCAGCGCACAATTTTATAACGATACTTATCTCCATTGCAACGAGATAGACGGGACGTAGTTCACAGTTCACCCGGTGATAGGCCCTAGAGGGAAAAGCGCGAGATCAGTCTCATATAAGACACGCAAAACAGAAACAGTTCTATCGCTGCCGGTACGTGAGAAAATAAAATCTGGGTCTAGCCCGTGCTGGCACACGTCGACGATAAATCGTGAGTCAAGAGAGCTATAAGGATAATCAACTATTCAGTGGATGAATCCTTGTACGATCGTTGGGGTCCTTCCCTGATCCCCCTCTCCTTTTCCCCCCCCTCCTGCCCCAACCGTTTACCCACCTCCCAGTTCGCATAACGAGAGTCGATCCCCTCCTTTCGTTTGTTCGTTCGTTCATCGTCGTCGTATTCCATCGTTTCGCTTCATGGCTGCTGTGGCTGCGACACGGAGTGGGGGAAAACAAGCCGTGTCGTCCACCTAATATTCCTTCGCCCGACGAAATTTTATATATATGAGGGAATATGTCGAGCTTAAAGATCGGTAAGGATTGATACTATTAAACCGGATATAAACACAATTAAATTAATTAATCTTTCATATTAATTCTTGGACTTTTCGTTTTAAAATTCCTTTCGGCCCGTCGAGATTTCTTCACGGAGAAACCCTTCGATTTTTGCGGCTGACGTTACTGCCTGCTGAGCGTGTAGTTATATACACATGTATATGTACATATTCGTTTCGTAGTTTTGTACGTATCGTAAAGCACATCGGTCCGGGTTTCTACGACGATACGACCAAATTCGTTAACAAAGTCGTACATATCTTCTTCGGCAAAGTTTGAAGAAAACTTATCCAGCACGACACGCTTGGCTCGTGCGTCACGTTACGCGGTGACAGGCGACCTGAGGTCCGATGTGCTACACAAGATTCGTAGATGGAGTTTAAAACTCCTTGCTTTTGCAGTTGACGTACGTAGATTGTGTGTTTCCCTTAAATGTTTTATTTCCCATCTCCATTTTATCGCACCAGTGTATTCTTAAAAATCCATTAAATTAAACCGATTCATAATTTGCTGGTGTAATCCTCTTACCCGCACAAGTAAACTCAACGATTAATCCTTTTGATGTTCAAAGCTGTTTTACATATTCGATTTGTTTCGTTTAATGGCTTACAAAAGGAATTGTGTATTCTCATTTGGCATGTTAAGAGTGTTTATTTGCTTAAGAATATTGATGGTCGAGCGGGCTCTTTGGATCTTACGCCAAAACTCAATGTTTCATCGAGCGCAACATCTGTGGATCGTGTATTTTAATTGATGAGTACGTTCGTGGTGTGTTAATTGAATCTGAGCTATTAGCTAGCTCGTTTTAATTGTTAGGTCACTCCGGTGTTTGGATAATGATATACGAGCAAAAGTATATTTCTGTCGTTGACCACGTTTCTTTTTCATTGTCAAGTTTTACTACACCGGTATCTTTCGCTGGTATATCCAGTAATAAGCTGTCTCATCAACCATACAATGTTTATTAATAACTTGTCATTATGTTTTTTTTTCCCAAAGTGTTGGTAATGCACTTGCTTGCCCCACCCTTGAGAGCCATGGACCCTGAACCAAGAGATCAGATGGCAGGCCAGCAGTAAAAAGACAGAAAGATTTAACAAACGAAACAAAGTAAACAGACAGAAAACAGTGAGATCGCGGAGTATTGTACCATACGTAAAGAGAAGCGATATAAAAGAAAAATTAAACAAGCACAAAAAACAAACGAGCGGAGAATACATATCTCCAAACAGTGCCAAAAAGCTAAAGAATGAATGCCTGCTTCGCTCACGCTGACGACACGAAAAAAGCAGAATTACCGATTCGTTCAAGTAGGACGTGAGCGACGAAAAGCTCACGTGCCAATATCAGACGTACATACCTCTGTATTTGCACATGGCAGCCATGAAGCATGGTACGTTTTGATCTCTCAGTATATTGCTTTTGCTTTGAATGTAAATTTATTCGTCACCACACGTTACATCGTCTCGAGTATCATTGTTGCCATCGTACCAATGATGAAAACATATGTGCCAGTAACAACACGATGAGCACGAAGACGCGGTTAATGTTCAGAGGCATGGTAATTAGAGATCCTCGGGTTTTCACTTTAAGGAAGTAGTAATCATTGCGTTGAAGAAAACATTAAAAAAACTTCCTGAACATGCTGTGTATATGCATTAAGAAGAATTGTGTGAGTAGTTTGTTGATTGTTGACCACGCGATATGGGATGATACTCGATCGATGTAACGAGCAGTCTTATAACACTAAAAACTATATATTTGTCAAGCCTTTATAATGATACATATTGCAACGATATTACAGGCAAGACAAGCCAGGACGACGTGTGTTACGTTGTCGCAAAATACGATTATGGTGCGCAGGGAGCGCAAGAGTTGGATCTTCGCAAAAACGAGCGTTATCTTTTGCTCGATGATTCAAAACACTGGTGGCGAGTGCAGAGCGCAAGAGGGCAGGCTGGTTATGTGCCCAGCAACTATGTCAAGAAGGAGAAGCCCTCGCTATTCGACAGCATCAAGAAGAAAGTCAAGAAGGGTTCAGGCTCGAAGACCCTACCGTCCGGCAATTCACCATCGCGCGCTGTTGAATCTCCGATAATGGCGAGGCGATTACCCGCCGATCCGAGCGAGGCGATAGGCACAGCAGTCGTCAAGTATAACTATCAAGCCCAACAGGCTGACGAATTATCGCTTGTTAAGGGAACGCGAATTTTGATACTCGAGAAGAGCAACGATGGCTGGTGGCGAGGACAGAGCGGCACTCAGGCTGGTTGGTTTCCCTCAAATTACACTCAAGAGGAGGGCGATGCAGATGACACGCTTCATACGTATGCGATGGCCGAGAACGTTCTTGACATCGTCGTCGCCCTTTACTCCTTCTCCTCGAACAATGATCAGGAACTTTCGTTCGAGAAGGGCGATCGCCTCGAGATTCTCGATCGTCCACCCGCTGATCCTGAGTGGTACAAGGCGAGAAATGGTCAGGGTCAGATCGGTCTTGTGCCACGGAACTATCTACAGGAGTTGAGCGAATACCTGACCCAGCCTTATCGCGAGCGTGGCATGACTACTAGCGAGATCGGTACCGGTGATTCGCTCGAACGAAGGCCCGATCCTGGTGATAGGCCTCATCTCATTGGAAAGCCCTGGTACTATGGAAGCATCACACGCTCACAATGCGACACGCTATTGAATCAGCATGGTCATGACGGAGATTTTCTCATTAGGGATAGCGAGACAAACGTGAGTCTTCCTCTTATTTCATATATTTCCTTGTTAATTAATTCCCAATCTCTTCTTCATAATCACCGAGTTAATGGCTCGACAATAAATACCGTGTTATTATGTGAAATTCTCTATAATTAATGATCGAATGATCTTCGCGTTCTACGAATCGTTCGAACAATCACTGATAAGAATTTTATAATATCTTTCAGATGGGCGACTACTCGGTATCATTAAAGGCACCTGGACGCAACAAGCATTTTAGGGTTCACGTTGAAGGTGCGCTGTACTGCATCGGTCAGCGAAAATTTCACACGCTCGATCAGCTTGTCGATCATTACCAACGTGCACCTATTTACACCAACAAACAAGGAGAAAAATTGTATCTGGTGCGTCCATTGCCGAAGGGCAATCAAAGTAGCAACGGTTGCTAGATCGATGCCGGCCATAACGTTTTAATCGTTACGGCGATTAACGAAACAATGAGGGGGACGGTGTTGTAAAATGCAATCGTCTCTCGAGCGCTTTAGGAAACGTCGCCGAAATTTCCCGCCCCCCTGAACCCCATCCATCGGCGATAATGCCTGCCTAGTAATATCAATATCATCTCGTACGTTTATACATAACAGTTAACACACACGATTGGTGAAACTCGTATATTAGTGTTTTGATAATTTATCCATTTTATCGCTAATTAATTTATATTACTGTAAGTAATATCGCAATGATTGATCCGTTGGAGAGCTTCCAACCCCCCCACCCTCGCTCTTTAGTGAATGATGTATGATGAGAGAATTTTTTGAAGGAAGCGTGAGCGGCATACGTTAAAGGGAAACAGCAGCATAAGATGAGATTGAAAAAAAAAAGTAACGGCAGCTACGTGACACATGTTTCTAGTTGACACGAGGGCTTATCTCTTTTTTATATCAATGTAATTGTACTACAGTGACACTGACTGATCATGTTATTACAATTTCTAATATATAGACAAACACGTATTTTAGCCTGCAATTATAACGATCAAGTAATGATTATTAACGCAAGTACCGAACAAACAACAAAGAAAGGACGACTATCAAGGATCCCACGGATCCAAAAAAAAAAAAAAGGATAAACGGTAATGAGTTGAAAACCAACAAAGACTAAGTGTTCATTTGTGATTTTGTATTTATTAGAACGACTTTTTAAGTAAATAAACCGTATTTAAGTGTGTATACTCGATCGCCCGTTTTCACCATTAAAGTAATTTCATTTATTTTTCTATATTTTAAGTTTTTTTTTCAGCAGTAACAAGACTGTGCCATCTGAAAAAAAAAGAGATTGAATATGGTTGTTTTGTTTTTTTCATTAGGGATCAGAGGTGGGTAAGGCTGTATACGTATTAGTAAGATTAGTAACAAATATTAATCTTTATTTCAACGTGTATATTATATTCATAAATAAAATTATCATTCCAGTTATGCGAATAAAAGAGAGAGAGAGAGTCAGAGACAGAGAGGCAGGGATGAGTGCTTCGCAAAGGGAATAAAACGTTAATGGCACTAACTGCCAATAAAAGAAGTCATGTAAAATTATTGAATTTGTCCTAGACTACGTATACGTATTTTAGTTTTGCATTATTTTTTGTTCGTAAGTTCGCACGTATTGAATTTCCCTCTCTCGATCATAAGAAAGGATTGTTCGAATTTCTGGCCATATTGCCAACGCCGGTGCCCACCTGTCGACAGAGAGAATAAAGGAACTGTGTGTGAGTTTTTGAACACATTTTTAAAGACTTCCCAAGTAACTAAACGATACTCTAGTATCGAATAATCGAAGGCTTACCATGAATGGATTTGCGTGGTAAGCTGAGACGGTCGGCTGCCAGCCTTTTCCCGAGAGCGGTGTCGTCAGTTGACTAGATGGCATTACATCTGCGACACTGGACGATCCAATCCCTCCCCATTGAGATTCTGCAATATTCATCAAGCCATTATATAACTTACAAAGACTAAATGATTTTTCATCATTATTTTCCTCACCATTGTTCATCGGGAATTGAGCTGTTCTAAAAGGATTCGCTGAGTTGCAGAGTGGGCTCTCGACCGATTGCATATTATTGTTCAAAAGATTCGGCGAAGGCCGCCAAAGATCACCGCTGGCAAAAGGATTCGCGATCACATGCCCCGTTTGATTGTTACTTGCCCAGAGTGAATTCGACGCTAAAAATGATAGAAACAAAAAGTTATCGATATCACTTTCAAACTCTTTCTTATAAATTTGCGACAGTACCGTTGACGTTAGAGTTGTTGGTCGTCCATGGTGAAGCGGACGAAGTCGTAGAAATTTCCTCTTTAAGCTGCGTTTGTTTCATGAGAGAATCGAGATCTTTGAGTGCTGCGTATCTGTCCTCCGACGGTGGAGCATTTATGCCATTGTTGTAGTTCGTCGAGTTGTAGGAGCCGAAAGACTGATTGAACGACGAGGAGAGATCAGTGTCTAAAAAAATGTTAAAAAAAATTCTTATTTACATAATTGTTCAAGTTATTTTCTTCGTCGTAAATTAATATTGACCAAGCAAACGAAATTGACAAGTTTGTTTGCTATTTAAACTTATAAGTCGATTATCTTACTATTGGAGGAATCGAAGGCAGGATTGTTGTCGAAATTTGCAAACGATGGCTGCGGTATGATCGGTTGAGTGAAACGTGACGTTGGCATAGCAGCCTGGAAGGGATCTGGAACTTTGCTAAAATCAGCGACGAAATCTGGCGTGAAGGCATCCACCGGTTCAGGTTGATTTTTAATATTCTTCTGGTTGTTCGTAGGCGCAGCAAGGGTAGCAAAAGTTCCTGCCTGCGGTACTCTCGGAATGCTCGGCTGACTCGTTGATCGCACGCTCATGGTTTGATTCTTCTGATTATTAGAATTTTGATTCAAGGATGGATCGAGATACCATCTTTTGTGTTCGTACTTAGCGCTCATCAGATCCTTCATCTTTTGTTCGTCCTTAGTGTCGAGGTTTTGTGGAAGGCTGGAGTCTAACAGGCCCAACCATATCCTCTTACAATGTTCGTTGCCATGCTCTTTCACAAAGTCGACATCCTCCTGCGTGAATGTTGCCATAGATATGGATTTGACTCTGTGCGGTGGAGTTAATCCTCTCCTAGAAAAAAATGTAATAAGTTTCTCAATGCGTGTGTTAACTTCTAGGAAGTGCCGTAGCTTGAATTTCCAAAGACATTATAAAAATGCATAGTTTTTATTACCGCTTGCGGATGGCGCAATGTTAAATACGTTATCAAAGGTCCATACGGTTCACAGATAAATACAAGCACTGTGATGCAATGTTTGAGAAATTAATTGCTACCTAATAACTGCAATGTTCGATGTCCAGCTTTATAATAGATTGAAACTAGCCATACGCACAAAGTGAAAGGGGACAAAAATAAAAAAATTTATCACATGAATTATTAGAAACTTTTATTAGCCATCGAAGCTTGACACGATAAGTAACAATGCTCCGTGGAAAGTAATTACAAATATTTTGATGATACAGCACTGCTTACATGGCATAAATTTTGCAGCGCCATTAAGAATTCCATGTCAAGACCAAAGGATCCGCATTTTCTTAGATTCTCTTTGTTCGACGAACAGGAAAATTCATCTACACCTGTGCTTTTGCATTTAATCTGCAAGCAGAGCTATACATATGGATATCTGTGCATATATACACACACATATATCTGTATGTATTTAATAGTCGTTTCTATTGACACAAGAATCTTCGTGATTCATTGCGGAACAAAATGAATCAACAAAGATAGCCAAACTATGCGACCAAGGAAAATTTCTTCCCAGTGGCTCGTAGGAAGCGTTTGCAAAACTTCTTCTATTTTCTGACCTACATTTCTACACAGATTAGTCGTGATAGTACGACGAGCCAGATGAAAAGGGTACGTGCGTGCATATGCGAGCACGTTAATGATCGAATGGAAAGACACAGTAGCTGCTCCGCAGGCAATAGCTGAGTGCGGAGGAATAAGGTGGGTGATGAAGATAAATACGAAAACTCGTTGGAGTAAAACTATCTTCCCGTTAGGTTCGATAAGGAATTTGATACGGTCATGACACGCACGCATATACACCAGGCGATAGGCCAACAGGACACAAAAACGAAGGATACAGGATGTACAAAATTTTTTCATGAGATTCGTGTGGGAGTGACAAAATCAAACTGAGGAACGTTGAACGAAAATATCGTGGGTAAAGACAAATTATGGATGAAGGATTATTTTGTCATTTCCAGGAAGTCGTAAACGAGTGATTTTGTTTTACTTACAGCATACCAGAACAAGATGTACAGACGAAGGATCCAATCGTCATATTGACGTAAGTTGGTCCTCGCTGCCGGCAATCGAAACATTCTTTATTCGACGTTTGCGATACCAGCTCGCGCAATATCTTGAGATTTTTCTCGTCCTGCTTTCTCTTGGCGGACGCCATGATATATCCGTGCGAGACGTCGCCGTCGGCTCACGACTCTTCTCCTCCGGCGCTCTCTTTCGTGCACTCCGCAACTCGAACGAACGACACAAGACTAGCGTGTGCCTCTACTTAGTCCGTGGTTGTGCGCTCGAGGGACTGACTCAACCACGACTACTATTAAAGTTCGACCAACGCCGTCATCAACGTGAGCGTCCCAAAACGCATCGCGCACTTGACGTCACCGCCGTCACTACTATCATCGTGCGCACGTCAGGCATACGCGCGACACGCACACGGATTTTCCAGACTGGAGAACGAGCAACGAACTATTAAGAAACGAGAATCGAGAGAAATCTTGCCGTCGCTCGTTTCTGAGTGTCCGAAAGGGTCACTCGAAAAAAACGTAACCCCCCCCCTCGCTCTCCGACACCTACGTCGCAGCCTACATCGTCGGTTCCCCCTCCACTACTGCGGAAACTGTCTACGACGCATGTGGATATATATATATATATATATGTGTGTGTGTGTATAAAAGCTTTGCGTTATATGATAATTAGCTATTAGAAAAATGTTGCATAGACGCATAGATTGGGCTCGTTGAACATAAAAACACTAAACGGTAAATTGGAAATACGATTAAACAATTGGTAGTGTGTTGCACTTTCATTCCACAAAATAGAGGTTATAATGTTCGTGTTCAATATTAACTGTACGTCGGTCGTAAATACTACTAGAATTGCAGGAGGAACTTCGATGATTGGACATGCTTTTCTTCGTTTATGAGAGCCATAAATCTTTTCTCGACTCTTAAAATCGGCCGTAATGGTATGTTATTGTGCACAATTTGGACGATGCCAGGACGCGCATGCGCAGCCGCGCTCTTCGTGTGTTGCATCGAACAAAAGAGAGAGGGCGACGGTGGGGGAGTTTGGTTGACGGTTGTGCCAGTAGGGGGTGATGGGAAGAGAGCTGAGGAGAGAGGAACGGGATTGTCACCGATCAATCGTGTTAAGGTGGTCGTGCTTGTAGCGTCAGGGAAAATCTACTTTTCTCCGTGTGATTTTTTTTGTCGCGCATTAATCGACTTATAGTGTCAATCGTTGCACGGTTTACAAACGTCAGCCGGTCTGCTGTCTTAAGCAATCGTTTTGTGTTAAACATCGCGTGTTTACGAGAGAAATACCAACGCCAAGATGACAGTCATCACGAAAGCGATCGGCGAAAAGAAGCCCGCTGATAAAATGGAGCAGCCATTAGTTGTCGTCGATATTCCAGCGGTCAGTTTTCATGACTTTTTTAGGTTTATATAAATTTTACGGATATTATTGCAATTAATATTATCCAAGACAGAACATTCATTTGAGTTTTACGAAGCGACGCAATTTTCTTCCGTTTCGTCGATTCGAAAATTCTCAACGAAGTCGATACAACACAGAGTGTATATTTTCCGCATGAGACATTTGGTCTTCCGTGACGTATCGTCGTCACTGGACGAGAGCTGCCGGAAACAATCATCGAGTTTTGGCGACATACTCAATTGTTAACCGCCTTCATTGCTGGATAACAGTATTAACGTCGAGACTCGAGCATTCCGAACAAAATTAACACTTAGCACCGTTACTAACAGGGAAATATTTTTTTTCACATATATACATATATACGTGTACACATGTATATATGTAGGTGCACTGGATCATATGAGGTTATTTATGTCGGATATGTGACATATATGTGTGCAAACACGATTTCGGAAGTCGCTGGAGTATTTGGGAGAACGGGGCGTTGTTTTGATGAATCGCACGCATTCCTCATCTTTGTATATGTACCTTAACTCTATACATACATTACCAGTGGTTATCCCAAAACGATACCAGCTGTGTTAACGACTGGTGATATCAGGAGCAAAGAAGTCGGTTATAAAAAGCGGGTTTGCTGCCATTGTGAAATGTTTTATTTATGAGAGTTGGTTAATATTTCTGTAAAGTTTAGCACTTCGGATTCTTTTGTTCTTGAAATTTGAAAGCATTGAAATAAGGATTGCAGCTATTGCTAGTGTCCTTTTTGTACTCTGTAAGATTAGGTTAGTCGTTGAAATTTATTTAACCCTTAGAGGCTTGGGTACTTTCAAGCTTGTGTGATACGCAGATGTATAGGCTGATGCATATGTGTGCTTAGAGCTCAAAGGGTTAAAAGCAAAATTGTGCCGGAGGATATTCAAACTATGTTCTTTCTCCAGCGGCGCACTAAGATTTTCTAAGAAATATGACAATGTCCATGAAATAAAAATGAATCGCCTTAACCGTTTGGGTAGCAGTGCGATCGCGCTGACCGGTATACACTCTGGGACTCAAACGGTTGATCACCAAATGTAGCGGATAAATTGCAAACGAGGCTTACCTTCTTGTAGAAAATGTTTAGATCTATCATTTCTTAAGAATGTAATACTTACAGGGTGGCTCCGGGGATGCCGAAGCTCAGTGTCCACCAAGACCAGGAGGTTCTTATTTGACGATCAAGGATCAAGTATTCATTCTGCGACGAGCCAATCCACTACTTCGCCCAAACACTTGGACCGTGTATTGTCTTCTGTTCACCGCTATTCTTGGCATGGGTATCGGTGTGATCGGTGGATTATACATATACAGACACTATGCTCGTGATCAGATGCACAGATTTCGCACTGGCTGGTACAGCATTCCATACGAGGGAAGAAACCGGTCACCGATAGACCGAGAGGGACTTCTCGCTGGACCTCAGTCATATCCCGAACACTACAAGGCTGATAACGAAAATATCGAACTCGCCAAGTCTCTTCAGAGCGTGGGCAACTTTTTGAAGGAACGTTTCGATCTTGATCTTCAGAGTGATCATTACGAGGAGATCGACGTACCAGATTTTCGTGGTGGCCGTCAGGGTCGTTTCATTCACGATTTTCACAATGTGAGTCGTTTGTTATAATCAGCATCATCAACAGGATGCCGCTTCCTTAAAAATTGTTCAACATGTGATTTATGAGCGCTTTGACTCCCTTTTGTTTACTATAATTATTCGTTATTTCTAATTGGATTGAGAAAGCTCTATCTGAATTCTTTTTTAGAATCTCACTGGTATAATCGACATAGACGGACACTGCTGTTTCGTCATGCCACTGAATCGTAAGCGAGTATTGCCACCTCGCAATCTGTACGACCTACTAATCAAGATGGCCAATGGTTACTACGAAGTCGACACTAAAGTCGTGAGGGAAACTATGAGAGCCGTATTTCCACCAATACATGATCTATCAAGTGTCGGAGCTTACATTGGCAAGGAGTGTAAAAACATGTCTACGTACCTGTTAGAAAAAGTAAATTATACAAGTAAGTTCACTTTAAAAACCTCTAAATATTGGATTATAAATTCGTCAGAGAACTTTAACTAGTTTCGTTTCTATCTTCACAGGGATCGTAAAGCGGAGCACTTCGGATGGTCTCTATGGCCAATTTGCTGGTGACAGTATCGTCGAGTTGGACATTGTCAATATTGATGAGGTGATCTCGAGTTATTAGATTCGCGTGTGACCGGACGGAAACGCGCAGAGACTAAAGAATCCCCATCCTCTTTCTCGTCGAGAACGAACAAAAATCTTATCTTTCTGTCCCTCGTAGGATACGTTAGAGACTCTAGAGCACACCCTTGTGGACCGTGATATTGTAATATAAATCCCGGATACTCCGAGATAGAAAGAAACCCGAAGTTCTTTTATTTGCACATTCGATGAACGTTCCGCATTCGAGGCATCGGCGTTATCGCGTTCGCGGGATAAGAGGAAAGTGCTTTTTAGCATTTATATCTCGTTTCAAGTGTAGTTGTTGCAACACGCAGAATACTTGGTTGATCGACCGGATTATAGCGCTTTTCTGTCATGTTGCGCAAACTTTCGCGAAATAGTCCGTTCGTTATCTAGTTTCTCGAGATCTTCCAATGAAGCTGGTACAAACACATTTTCGAGTAAACGAAAAAAAAAAACAGCGCAAGTCCGAAAACGATGCTATAACGGAAAAACAAGTCCATCGACTCTAATACTCCATCCTTAATTATTTCGTTCACCAAAGCCGTAATCGTAATTATTATAAAATACGTAAAGATATATATACATAAAAGTATATATATTGTGACGATGGCGGAAGGATTCCGGTAATTCGTCACAATATATATGTATGCATGGATATATATGTATATATACATATACATAGAATTGTTTCCAGACGATGTTATATGGATAATGCATATCAGGCGAAAGTAAATTACAAATGCAAGTATTAGCGCGATCGCGCGAAATGACTAAAAATATCCATTATCCACGGTTTGTCATGTGGCCGATAAAACAAATGATTAAATAATCGCGAAATCGAACCGAGCGTCTCGGATCATGATCCGTTTAGAGATGAGGGAACTGTCGTTGTTATGCCATAAAATAAATAACCTCTGACGATTGTCTATGATACCGGAGGTAAAGAAGATTCTTCGATTAATGTCTTCTTCGAGATGAGAGTACATTTTTGTTCGGGATTTGGTGATACTTTATTCCCATGATAAACAAAAGTTCACGCACCCTCGTTCGATTTCGCGCGATTACTTTTGTGTATCTGATGAAACTCACAGAGCCCTCTCCCTAGATGTTGACCAAAATCATTGTTTCTATTTGTCCAGAAATCTTCGGTATCTGATTTTCCGGAATAATATCTATGTCATAACGTTGTAAATCGCAATGTGAGGAGAAATAAAAACGATGCGTGAACGTAGAACAATGGTGATTGGTGATGTTGATTTTCTTCAAAGAGCAACAGGTTCGAAGATTCGGTTAAGAGGATAACGTCGTCTTGGCATAATTGAAAAGGCGAATCAATAAAAACTACGTTTCCTTGTTAAAAAGCTAGTGATCTTAAGTGTCAGGTGACACTGGTATGAGTTACATCTATTATCGCCTTTTGCCTTAAAGTGTATAATTTTTTCACCCACTTGTCAAAACGAGCTCCTTGGTCCATCATTATCTACAACAAAAGAGAAGAATGTCACTGCGTCATTCTGCGGCTTGTTTCTGTCGCATAAAATCCAAAGGTTATTACCGATGTGTGAAATATGCTGTCCGAGTTGCTTGGGTTTCTCACTGCTGGTGCTTGAATCGTCTCTCCTGAGACATCAATGACTACATTCTTGAACGTGCAATCTTTGCTGGAGGCAGATGACGTGAATGACTTTGGAACAAATCTTTCAGAGTTTATTTCATCGAGTACGCTTTCCTTTATTCTCGGTTCGATGGAAAATTCATCTAAACACAGAGAAATTAGTTAATGAAACGTATGACCTGTAAAAAGGTGGTGATTTCACGAAAATTTAAATTTCCTTTATACGAATGAAAATTAATCTAACCTTTAGATACTAGATTTGTAGACTTCTCGCTGATTGGCTTTACACTGTTCGACTGCGCACTGCTCGATCTACTTGTGGATTTGTCTCTTGATGGAGATCTCCCCTTTCTCCTATTATTTCTGTCAGGGGAGTACGATTTTGATCTTTTGGATCGATATCTTCGTCGGTCCCTGTCTTTGGAGCTTCCTCTGGATGATTTGTAACTTTTGGAAGCTCTGTCTCGATCTCGACTCTTTGACCTTGTGCGATGTCGTCTCTTTGAACGTGAATGTTTCGACAAGCGTTTTCTGTACGACGAACTGTCGCTCGAATCAGAGCTGCTCGATCTAAAATGGAAGTATTCACAAACAAAATTGGTAATAATCATTGAAATCCATTTCCAGCTATGTTTGCAGTTTCGTATACATGTATAAAATACCTCGATCTTCGGTAATATTTTCTTCTGTGCCTGTTACTTCGATCCGAATCCGAGTCACTTGAATATTTGGCCATCCTTTTGTTAATTAATGATAATTATTCGTAACTAAGTGAAAAATAACACATCATCTCTCTTGTGTCAGCGGCTCCACTGGTTTTAAGGTTATGTCCTCGAGGCATCTCACCAGATTTGACAGCACTACAAGAATAAAGTTCCTAGGAGGAGCAAACAGTACATGCCAATGCACAAAAAGTACTAGGAATTTACATAGTTACATTTTTATCTTATCAAATGATCAAAATTTGAACGAATTAATCATTAGACTTTTTTTTAAACCATACAGACTCTCGAAACAGTCGAGAGATCGATGTGGCTGCTGTATTTATTCATTTACCGACTTTAATGAATCGGATATATAGCTAAATATAAAAAAAAACAATACCAGCAAAAATAGCGTTATGAACTACAAATTGGTTTATTCGATCATAACAGAAAATGCCTCCGCATTATTGATGTTTTGTGGTTAATGTTGTTCTATAAAAAGAACGTGGTTAAATAAATGGTGAAAGATTGATCTTTACGACGACGAGTACAAAGGGCCCGTTCATCGAGATTCACGCTTGACATCAAAAGTTTTGTCAAGGGCGAACTCGACTGTTTGAGGTCAGCGGACGAGGCAGAACAAGGCAGTACTGACGAGTTGAAAGAAGTAAACATTTCAGCCATTTCAGTATAACCTCATGTACATTCCCATACAAAAATTAGACTCATCGTAAATATAAGAAATTAATCGAAAGTGGAAATTTATTCAATTTGCATACATTGATCACGTTGAAGACTCGAAGAAAACTGAATTTCATCGAATGATAATATTATTGATAAAAAATAAGGAAACAAGTTTGTATATACAAGTTTTTATTTAGATTGTGATCGCAGAAATTTGTCGGCTTCAAAACTCGGCAAGCTGTACCGACGGCACTGTTACCCAACGTCGATAAATGACAACAGGCTATATGAATTTTAAATGCTTGCTTTACCGTCTCTCCGACAAGTCGAATTTTTATGGTCACGTTTTATCAGCGGTCGAAATAACTTTCGTGCTGCGAAATTCAATGATAAGTATCCATTTTTTCAGATTCCAATATTACACACTGAGTAAGCAGATAAAATATTCGTTCGCTGAAACTAATCTGCGTTCCGTTAGTATAGTATGACACCTTACCGACGGCTGGTTCTCTCATCTCGACCGGGATGGTAAAATGGATACAGCGCCGTGATATAACATTCGCCACTAGATGACACTAGCGTTACATCGTTTGCGCGGTTCTATACTCCTCCACTTTTCAAACCATCTTCCCAAAAACGTGTCGTATGATCAACTACATAATTTTTTTTTTATAAATGATTTTTAAATTTTTATTGGCAGCAAAAATTTGCTATTAAACTAGAAACACTATCAATTCTTTTATTATAAATAACTAAATGAAAGTTGCGCTTTCCACCGCCTTTACCGTCTCTCCGTCAAGTCGAATTTTTATGATGACATTTTATCAGCGGTCGAAATAACTTTCGTACCGTGAAATTCAATGATAAGTATCCATTTTTTCAGATTCCAATATTACACACTCCGAGTAAGCAGATAAAATATTCGTTCGGTGAAACTAATCTGCGTTCCGTTGGTATAGTAGGACACCTTACCGACTGCTGGTTCTCTTATCTCGACCGGGATGGTAAAATGGATACAGCGCAGTGATATAACATTCGCCACTAGGTGACACTAGCTTACATCGTTTGCGCGGTTCTATACTCCTTGACCTTTCAAACCATCTTCCCAAAAACGTGTCGTATGATCAACTACATAATTTTTTTTTATAATTGATTTATAAATTGTTATAGGAGCAACAATTTGCCATTAAACTAGAAGCACTATCAATTCTTTTATTATAAATAACTAATTTCAAGCTGCGCTTTCTATCGTCAATTTCCAAGCCCTCGATTCAAAATAATAAATCAATGCAGCACTTTTCACACGCTCCCGAGCCAAATAACCCGTACAACGTTGTAATCTATACACTATCCATATTTTCTAAAAACTATAACGATGTTACATACACGATCAAACGTTTCCCATAAAATCTGCCGTTACTTAAGGGAGCTTTCTAGTGTGATAGCCCGAAAAATCGCTGTTTTTCGCGATTTTTTTTAAAGAAAAAATAATCTAATCGGTCTGGTTTTTTTTTGTATATTAATTGGGTATTGAAGAATACAAAACAATTTTTTAAAGATCGATTTATTTATTAATTAATATCTATAAAAATGATGAAACAATTGTTGCAGAAAATGCACTTGGATGTGGTGTCCACGTTGGGGGTCACAATTTTCATCTGAAACAAAAAACACAAAAAGATTATTGATCGGTATATAATTGGCTTTCGTGCTATGGAGGCTTTTTTTTTTTTTTTGCAAAAATGGCGCCGGTTTGAACAAAAAGTATCGATTTTAGCATTTTTTTTGGCAGTTTTTTTTACAAAAAAATAGGAAGATGTCAAAAAAAAAAGCTTCCATAGCACGATAAACAATGACGTTAAGAATATTGTGTAAAAAATTCAACTCGATAGCTTTAAAACTCTGCCCTCCAAGTTAGACACCGTTTTGAAAAATGCTGTTTCGAGAAAAACGCGTTCAAAGTTTCAAGTGAGGAAATTTTAGGTAAATCGTTTACTTACGGTCAATCAGCGATGCCAGGTCCATACAATATCCCTTCTGCTTCTTCGAAAAGAGTGTATACTATTCGATAAAGCAAAAAAAAAATCGATTTTTGAAAATTTCACACTGGAAAGCTCCCTTAAAACTTTCGTAAGATCATGTAAAGCCCATCGCAGTTTTGGATTAGATACGTCAAACTTACCACGAGGAAAAATGTAAATAAATTACGTATAGCCGCGGGCAATCGCGGTTGGTCGAGGGATTAAAGGGGTTGAAGGGTGGGGATTGCGAGGGAGCCGCGCAGGATGGACAGCTCCGGAGGTAGGAGAGAAGACATATATAATACGTTTTCGCGTCGAGTAGGACGTGGGGGTTTTCTCCGTTCGTCGACGTTGCGAAGGCAGTCGACGTACCGGCAGCAAACCCGATGCGCGTGTACAGTCGGTTCGTGTTCCCTTCGTTACTAGCACCAAAACAGTGATGTACGAAAACACACACAAAATCTCTCATCGTCTTTAAACCGTCGCCAATGACATTTATCAAATCGAACAAAAGCCCGACGTGACTATAACCAAAAAAGAAATTCTCTCTCTATCAAAACTAACTTTTCCCGCGATAATTTAAACACGAAGTCGTTAAAACAAAGGAACAAAAAGTGCAAGAACATCGATTGTGATTGGTCGAGGTATCGACCAATCGAGTAAATCGAACAAAAGCCTGACGTGACTATAACCAAAAAAAAAAATTCTCTCTCTATCAAAACTGACTTTTCCCGCGATAATTTAAACACGAAGTCGTTAAAACAAAAGAACAAAAAGTGCAAGAACATCGATTGTGATTGGTCGAGTTATCGACCAATCGAGTAAATCCAACAAAAGCCTGACGTGACTATAACCAAAAAAAAAAAAAATTCTCTCTCTATCAAAACTGACTTTTCCCGCGATAATTTAAACACGAAGTCGTTAAAACAAAAGAACAAAAAGTGCAAGAACATCGGCTGTGATTGGTCGAGTTATCGACCAATCGAGTAAATCCAACAAAAGCCTGACGTGACTATAACCAAAAAAAAAAAAAATCTCTCTCTCTATCAAAACTAACTTTTCCCGCGATAAATTAAACACGAAGTCGTTAAAACAAAAGAACAAAAAGTGCAAGAACATCGATTGTGATTGGTCGAGTTATCCATGCGAAAAAAAACGCGCGATTTCACGCTACCTTCACGTCTAACACGGTGCGATACCTCACGTGCGTTTGACCTTCGACAAGAGTAACGAGAGTGAACCTAGCGACGAATAGATCGCGTGTGTTTCTTATTGCAACGATCACAAATATCATCTCAACTTAAATCTAAAACAAAATTTCTAAATATGACGATCGATTTATACGTAAAAGTATTTTAATAAAAAAAAAAAAAAAAAAAAACAAAAAAAGTGCAATTGTTCGTTATAGGCGAGTGTTAACATCTTGTAAAAAGAAAACAAAATAAATAAATAAAACAGTGCTTAATCCTCGTAGATTGAAAAAAATCGTCGTAACAAAAACAAAAAGTAAAACCGACAATTTTATATCCCAACAAAGAGCAAGAAAAATTGCAAAATATCGATTATCCTTGGATTGTTTTCAACGGTTAGCGTGGATCTCGCGTGGAACCACGTGATTGTAGTGGGGGGCGTGCACGCTTGTTTCGTTCCGTTGCCCGTATAGCCATCAAGTCCCTAGAGGTCGTACGGACGTTTCCGTCGCGAGACCACTGTTTTGCTTTCTGTCTCTTCTTCTCCCTCTTCGACTCGTTTGGGTCCAATTTCTTTATTCTCATACGTCGAGAAATTACGGCGAATTTTCTGTTCAGATAACAATAATAAAATAAAAAAAATAGAAACGTTCTTGAAGTTTCTCTTACCAGCAAACTAACCTGAAAATAATAAATTTCTCATGAGGGACGTAAAAGAAATTGAATTCTCGCTTTTTTCATATTTTTCTAAATAATAAAAAAAGAAAGGTGTCTACATATTTTGATCAACGATCGATGATAATAATAATAATAATATAAATAATATTACACAAGCCGCTGGTTGGTAAAAGTCCCATCTTCTTCTTCCTCGACTCGCTCGTTTATTTTCTTTTTCTTCGGTCACGGGTTCGCGGGGTACACTGCTCTTTCCTTTACGTACGACATTATTTCTTTTTTTGTCGCCTCGGACGCGCAACACGTGCGTTTATTCTCGACGAATTTAGCGTTGTGCTGCGTGTCTCTATATATATATATACATATATATATATATATATATATATACAGAGCACATATATACATATATATTAACATAGAACGCCTTGCCTCGCTTCCAACGAAACCGTTCGGTGTATTTTCTTCGTGTAACGATGCAGTCGATGAACGCGTGAATAACCTCCAAAAGCTCGAGGTTCTTTATCAAGATTGTACGTACAAGAAACCGTATGCTTATATATAAACACAATATAAATATATAAATGTACGAAGAGGAGACGAGAGAGGAAGCGTAGGGAGGGATTGAATAACTATCCGGGACACAAACGGTCGGCTTTCAACGCTTCCGCGTGCGGAAAGTTATAGATAGACGCGGGAGTGTGTGTGTGTGTGTGTGTTCGCGAAACGGTGAAATAAAGGGAGTGAACGAGGCGAGGTGGAGGGGGGGAAGGGGGGAGGAGCCTTAGGCGAGGCGCAGGTGGAGGGGGGAGAGAGAAAGGTTGAAAGCTAGCAAGGAGAGTTTGAGAGTGGCGCGACGGTGAGGGGTGGGGGGAGCAAAGGTGCCAGATAGAGGGGGAAAGGAAGAAGAGAGAAAGTGAATGGAATGCGTATATCTTGGCTCCACGTCGAACAACGTCGGCCGAAGGATGAGAGGAAGGGCGATGGAACGTATGCGCGAGACCTATGGCCTTTGGAAACTCGTCCTATAGGTAAGGATATTCAATTGTACGCGGGGAGATGAGATTCATTTGAGAGATTAATTAGCGGCTCTGCGACCAGTTCCCCCCCTCCCCCTCCTCTACACTCCTACTCACGCTATCCGTCCGTCCTCAACATCCGTCGCCAACGTCCCGCGGCGGACAAATCTCAAAGCTCTCTTTGCGTACGTATATAATACATTAATGGCTCGCCACACGAAGCTTTTATTATCGTAATTGGATGGATGTTACCGCGATTTTTTTTTCTACTTTTTTTTTTTCTCTCTTTGTAATTTTTCTATTCCAACGATGAATACGAGGATTAATATTATCGATTTTTCTGGGAAATTGGGAATGAACATTGGGGACGGCGAGGTTTAATGAGAAATTGATGATGAATTGATTTTTTTTTTATTTCTTGGGGAGATTTGAAGGGTGAAATGGAGGATTTAAGGAGTTTTGAGATATTGCAATGTTGAAAAATGTATTTTTTTCTTTCTGAAAGTACATGTCTTTGTTCTTTCTAAATCTGATTTAGTGAAAAATTGAGTAATTCAATTGGTAAATGCATGTTCATCGGGTGAAATAGTGATAAACGCACCGTTTTACTGATAGAATAGGAAAAAATAGTAAATTAGGCTTACTAAAGCAAATTAGTAATACGATTGACTATTATTTAGTCAATACAGTTTACTAATTCATTAGTGATATTACACGATGACTAATCAATTAGTACAGGACTCAGCGATCGACCAATCACAGGCGCCAGCTAGCGACTCGATACTTCCTTTGTTCTGCCATTGTGATGTCAGAGGCGTCATTTTCTCATGTCAGTTAGTTCAAGTGCAATGCGAAACGGCGAATCTTATTTTATAAAAGTTTTAAGGGGAAAAGCAAAAAGTGTATGAACGTTTCGTTTTCTTGTCGATACGTATGAGATTATTACATATTATTCACGCGAAGAATTACAATCGGCTGGCGCATGAACGTATCAGCTGTGCTGCCTACTAATTGTGTAGTGAATTTTACTAATTTTTATAGCGATCATTTTTGACTAATCGAATTAGTGATTTTTCACTATTCATTAGTGACCCACTTTTCGCTAAATGAATTAATAAAATGTGACTAAAATTTAGTGAAATTTCACTAATTCAGATTTAGAGAGTTGATACGTGGTTCAAATTTCATGAAATTCTGAAGCTGTGGAAGTATGTTAAATGATTTTTTGAAGTTAGCGTTTGAATTCATCAGAAATTCAAACTTTTTCTGAAAATCGTGTCTCCTGAAAAGTTATGTTTTTTTCACCTGCAATTTATCTTTTCTCGAAATCTACTCATCGTATCGGCATATTTCTTTTTTATGTAACCAGTTCATCCCAACGAAGAATGTGTCGAGGCGTTTTATTGAAAAAACGATTCAGACCCGAGAAAAATATATTTGTAGGTAAAAAAATGTGAAAAATTTTAACAAAATTTCAAAACGATGTCAAAAAATTCTGAAACAAAATATCGAAAAAATGGCTTGATACATTGTTTATAACACTTTAAGGTGCACACACAACAAAACTGGTCGAAATAGGACGTACGGTTCCTGAGAAAAGGTACATTGAAAATAGGCATTTTTTCGAACAAATGTTTTTCGACTTTCAACTGGTGCCAAAATTTGTCTATTTCGAATATCCTCGAAAACCCTATATAGAATTATCAATAAAGTCTTTCTGAACAAAACTAAAAAAAAATCGTCGAAAAATGTTGAATAGTTTTGAAGAAATTTCAATTTGAAGCAAAGAAGATCAGATCGGTGCTTCCAAATATGTCGAAGATCTTTAACCCTTTGAGCTCTAAGGACACAATCGTTAGCCTATGCGTCTGCGGACCACATAAGCTTGAAAGTACTCAGGTCTCAAAGGGTTTTAAGGTAGTCCTATCGTTGGGTGGGGGATTAAAATTTTATTCCCGTTTTTTCTCACATTGGAAGTGGACCAAGCCTTAAAGTTCATTACGAAAAGTTGTTGCAAATCGACTAAAGAACAACATACTCAAAATTCAAATTGATCCTACGGAAAGTTTATTTGTTATATAATAAACAAAATCATGAATTTTTATTTTCCATAAGATTTGTTATAGAAATTAATCGAAGCTTCTTTGATGTCGTATAAAAATGTGTGCAAAATTTCAACAGGCTTCATCGACCAAATGATCGAGATACTCGTTGTATAATGTTGCGATATTTAACACGGGCTCTTATGGGAGATTGCGAAAAGTGACGATTTTCAAGAATAAATATCGTGATTTTTGAGTCGATAAAGGACCCTGAAAATTTACACACATATACATATGACATCAAAGAACGTTTCTGTAAATTTTCAGTGAAATCTAACGGGAACGCTGTAACGATAGGACTACCTTAATGAGTTTCTTGTTTGGAATTGTAGAAAAGGAGAGGGCGGTATGATACGACAGGTTGGTCACTCGCAGATTCGGTGGCACAACGATTTCCAAAAGGAATCTATTCCAACGATTACCAGTGATTCCCGAATTTTAGAAATCAGTGATTTCTGGACTGTCCATAGAAAAACTTTGATAAATGCTAGCTCGCTTGAAGAGGGAATGAGTGATATCCAGCGATTCCCGAAATCAAACGATTTCTTTATGATTCTCAATGATTTCCTATACATTTGATGAAATCATGAGGAAATCAGGAATAATCGTTCGCTTTTAGCGATTTCCAGCGAATTTTAGTGATTCCTAGCCTGATTTCAGATGAAATGATTCAATGATTTCTCGAGCGATCAATTCCTCGGAATGTGATAGGCACGAATCTACTCGAACAGAAACATTACAACGAGACAGTTTACGACTAATGGATGATTGTCGAAGTGCTCTTTGTGATGGCCAAGCTATCTTTTCTTTTTTATTTTTCGCTCTCTTGAGACACTTAAACTTTAAGAGCTTGTTAAGAAAACGAGGCGTCTTTTGTAAACACGTATGATACGTGTACGTGTACGAAAGAACATCCCTGATAAACATTTAATTCAGTTGCGTAGTTTGAGCGTACTCGTTTGTGCTCTCAAGCATGAATTTCGTCCTCCCTCCCTTCTTCTTCTTCATGTTCTCTCCCAAGGGATTTATAAAGTTAACCCTCCCGGAACCGCAGTCTCCTTGTTTCTTGTTTTACTGCCACTAATACCGCAAGGAGGTAAACACTGCGAGGAATGCAAGAAGTCTTCCTGTATTTGTCGGTCGCACGTTTCCTTCGTGGATTTACGACGACGACCCTTCCTTTGACAAAGTCGTGGGGGTTTTTGTACCGTCTACTTCCGCTTTTACGCAAAGACGCTTTGGCGACTCACCGGGTCTTTCTTGGTTCTAGCTCACGTCGAGTTGGAAGATTCGTTTGGATCCAATTTTTTTTTCTCATACGGTGAGAAATTGGGTCGAATTTTCCTTTTCATAGGAATAAAAAAAACAGGGACGCTCTTGAAGTTTTGTCTATGAGCAAACTATAATACCTGATAATAATAAGTTTCTCATGAGGGACGTAAAAAGAAATTGAATTTTCACTTTTTCATATTTTTGTAAATAATAAAAAAAAAGGTGTCTACATATTTTTATCAACGGTCGAGGATAATAATAATAGTATAAATAATATTACGTAAGCCGACTGGGTGGTAATAGTTCACGGGCGTGACCTTTAAAAACAGCGGACAAATTTCAGAGTCGCCCGATACGACGTATCCCCGAAATTGATGAGATTAACCGCATGCCCGTCGCTCGTACGAGTCCTCGAACGATGCATTGGTTTATATATAGGTGTATGCATTGGCTATATCTATATATACAGGGTGAATTTCATAAAGTGTAATAGACTTTATTCTAAGGTAGATGGGATCATTACAAACAAAAGTTGCAAATATACATTGGGGATATTTTCAATAGTTTACGAGATATACATTTTTAAAGTTCGTCCAATTAGAACGCGTCGAGAAGCATTGGAGCCACCCACTCCCGCCTTAGCCGTAGACATAGCACAGTGTAGGGCGTTACATTTGGAGTTGTAAAACTCAGAGCAGTCAATTCTATTTATTATATCACTAGCGGTACCCGGCATGCGTTGCAATGCCGTTTTGGTGTCATAATTCATTTGACACACAATATTTTTTGTTTTTCTCTCCATGTGTGAAGCATGAACTTTCCAAATATAATTTATACTATACACATTTTTAGCGATTGTCCCCGTGCTTCGTTGATGGACATTGCAAATGCGAATCGCACTGGAAACTGCAAAAGTTTGAAATCGAATGGCATATATTTTGGTATCATTGGGACACGTGACAATAGTACATCGTCTTTTTCTTCAAATTTTCTATTTTAAATTGTAGTTTCGCTGACATTGTTCATCATATTTTTCCCTGGAAGCCCAGTACCGTTGCAAAGTCGTGGTGGATTGATGTTTCGTAAAAGTATGATAGGCACGCCCATTTTCAATGTTACAACGTGCGGCGCTATGCCTGGCAAATGAAACAAATTCAGGAATTCAGTTGGATAATTAACAACTTGTTCTTGATTAATAAAAGCAGCAATCGACTTGTACGTTTTAGCTTCTCATGATATTCTCTTTTGAATCGTGAAATTTATATAATTGACATTGGCGTTTTTGCTGAAATATAGCACGTTCCCCTAACCACTTATGTTTTTTGCAGTTATATACAATATTTTCCAAAACTTTGTGAATCAATGCGTCTGTTGTTGCTGTTATTTTACGAAAGTTTGTACTTCGTTGTACATACTCTAATAGTTTTCAGTCTTCCTTCTCCGTGCTCGTCCGTTTCTGAAACTCGTAATGTATGTTTCCTTTTTAATTGACGTGTAGATCTTTGAATCGCTTCCCGATTTAGAGTCACGATTAATTTGATATTCGCTGTCAAATGAATTATGCAACTAATATATAATATCGAGTCGAACGAGTCGTTAAAACAAATGAGTGTTTTTTATTTCGCTTGTCATTTTGGTAGCATACTTTGACAGCTGTCAAATAATCTCTATATATAGATATACATATAGATGTTAATTTATTATTATTTACTATTATTTGTTAATTATTTTGATTTACCCCGTACGCGTTTATTTTGGCAAATAAAATTATTCTACTAACGCAGAAACCTTCTCGGGAGTGCGGACTACAATTCAACAAATTTTCATCGCAATCGGATGAATGGTATAGGAGCTTGCACGTGACAACAAGCAAACAAACAAACAAACAAAGAAACAAGCATTCTTACATTTTTATATACAAGATTACGCAGTAATTTTTATTTCGTGGGCATTGGCTGCTAGGGCGGGGAGTGGGTGGTGCCAACGCTTCTCAGCGCTGATTGGACCAACTTAAAAAATTGATATCTCGTAAACTATTCAAAATATCCCCAATGTATATTTCCAACTTTTATTTGTAATGATCTCATCTACCTTAGAATAAAGCCTGTTACACCTTATGAAATTCACCCTGTATATATACAAACCTACATCGTAAACGGTCACGATAAAGTTAAGTTGCCAAGCGCTTCGTTGAATCAGTTTCGACCAGATGTTTACCCTCGAAAGCCCGACCAGTGGAATAACACCGTCGCTATTCTTCATCTGGTCTTGGCGTCTGTCTCTTTTTTTCTCTTACCACGGAGCGTCAAAAGCGTCAAGTGCGACATCTCCCGGCCAGCGAGGAAAACAACGGAGTGCACACGCGAGAAACCCACGAACGCAAAGTGTATCCATAAACGCCGGTAAAATGTCAGAATGTGTAAGGGCCATTCGCTCTTCACAGGAACCTCGACGTTCGTAACAAAGTTCTCTGTAAACTGCAACGGCACGAAGAGAAGAGAAAATTTCACGCCGGTAGTTTGTGGAGAATTTCAACGGGGGAAGTAAGGCCTTTTAGCGCGAGGAGAGACAGCGAAGCTTACTATAATACGGGCCGATGAAGTTCTCGCGAAGCGATCGTCCCAACCACGAGAACAAAATAAAATACGAGACTCGAGAGCGATTCCCCGGCGAATGGCCAAACTCTCACCGAGAACCTCGTCGAGACTCCGCCCGTGCATGCAGTGTGCAACGTCGAACGATGAGAAAACGCGTGTGGCGTGTGAAATGGCGGGGCGGGTAAGCGAAGGAGCGACGAATATTTCAGAGCGCGTCACGTCTGCTCGGTCGAGCGGACTAACGCAACTGTCGCGCGCTCGCAACGCCTCCCTGCGGGTACAACGGTGAAACGGCCGAGTATGGAGATAGACCGACGCTCTTTTTTTCTTTCACGCTGCGCGACAATTTCGAGCGCAGACAAGATTCATACACGCTTCGCGGATGCGTTTGTCAAGCGGGTATAGTGCTTCTCTCGTACGATACAAAAGGAACTTTATGAAAACGTAACGGTTTATACGCGAAGTTGGCAAGGTTCCAGGAATTTAATTGTAATATAATAAAATATTCATATTTTATTATAGAAGGAAATAAGTAAATATATAAATTATCGCTATGGGAATTGCGAATAATGAAACTCGTATTTTCACAACGAATAATAGGGGGAATACTTACTAGGACATAAAAGAAATATTTTTTTATTATTATTATTATCGAATCGACTGGCACACCTGCACAAGACGAACGTACGAGAATTGGCTTTATTTCTTTTTTATTCCATTGCCACTCCATTCTTTTTAACGCACAGTTTACTTTTCTTATTTTATCAGGCTACGATTGATCGATTCGACAAAGTTCGGAGAAACATAAAGCAAAGCCAGCAATACGAAAAAAAATAAAGTACGAGCGATGAATAAATACTTCTGGGTTGGAAGGATCTGGCTTATTCTTTTCTTTTTTTGTTCCTTTCATTATTACCATTATTATATCTTCCCCTTTTTCTTGGGGAAGGGACAAAAAGAGGGAGAGAGTGAGAAGGGACGAATGGAGCACGAGAGAACGACATCGTTATCGCTAGCCAAGGCAAATTGAATTGGAACCGCTTTAGCTGCTCATAAAGAGGCACTCGAGGAACTCGAGGAAGATTGGTAAAAGTTAGCAATACACCGGACGGTTTTTAGCTACCGCCGGTAGAGGGCAGTCTTTCGCTCATCCCCTTCTCTCCTCCTTTACAGATTCTTCACTATAGTTCTTTTTCTTTTCCGTATCTCCGACACACGAGGGAGCCATCGAACCGCAAATATATACACAACGTATGAACATATGTACAATATATATGTATATGAGTAAAACTCTCAGCTTGTACAACGTAAGAGATATATACGCACGACGATATACCGCTTGAGAGAATTGACTCGCAGCGATTTCTTCGCGAAACTTTGTCTCATTTTCTGTTGGCTATGTGAGTACATACACCCACAAACACATGCACATATATATACAGGGTGAATTTCATAAAGTGTAACAGGCTTTATTTTAAGGTAGATGGGATCATTACAAACAAAAGTTGCAAATATACATTGGGGATATTTTGAATAGTTTACGAGATATACTTTTTTTAAAGTTGGTCCAATCAGAGCGCGCCAAGAAGCGTTGGAGCCGCCCACTCCCGCCTAGCCGTAGAAATAGCACAGAGTAGCGCGTTATATTTGGGGTTGCAAAATTCAGAGCAGCTGATTTTATTTATTATATTATTACGCAGTCATTTTTATTTCTCGGGCATTGTCTGCTCCGAATTTTGCCGCGTGCGCTGAGAAGTGTTGGAGCCGCCCACTCCCCGCTTTGGCAGCCAATACCGGAGAAATAAATATGACTGCGTAATAATATAATAAATAAAATTGACTGCTCTGAATTTTGCAACCCCAAATGTAACGCTCTCCACTGATCTATCGCTACGGCTATGGCGGGAGTGGGCGGTCCCAACGCTTATTAGCGCGTTCTGATTGGACTAACTTAAAAAGCTTATATCTCGTAAACTATTAAAAATATCCCTAATGTATATTTGCAACTTTTGTTTGCAATGATCCCATCTATCTTAAAACAAAGCCGGTTACACCTTATAAAATTCACCCTGTATATATATATATAAGTATAGAAGTTCTATATCGAGCGTTTTGACAAGTTTGCCAAAGTCTCATCGAGGGCGAGAAGCCGAAGGTTGCAAAGACGACAAAGTAAAGGGGGAGAGAATGAAAGAGAGATGGAATGGGGGTGGGGTGAAGGAGGAGTTGGAGGGGGGGGGGCGATGCTCGATCAATTCGCGAGAGAGCTTCGAGAACTTTAGCGAACTAGTGATCTCGAACTCGACAGTGCGAGAGATATCAATACCCCGCCTCTCCTTTCCTCCTTCCCTCGCAGCTTCAATTAAATTCCATCGGCCGTTTCGGATGATCTATATAAACGTGCCGTGTCACCGTTGCCCAGAAGATGGCGAACGGATTTATGAAACTCTATATAGAGTCACGTTCATCGTTGCAAAGAGACGAAATTTATTTTCATTGATAAGAGTGTGACAGTGGGAGTTGGGGAGGAGGTTTTTGTTTTCCTTACGAAACGAATCGAAAATTGTGGAAAATTGTTTGGAAAATAAATTTTGAACTTTTTTTTTTTGTAATGAAATTATTAGCATGCTAAATCCATTACTTTTCTTTGTTAAAATAAACCGTTTTATTTTAGGAAATATATTTCTCAAGCTTTCTCTCTTTCATGGCGGTTTTACGTCGTCGAGAGAAAGATTCGAGACGAGGAGTTTGCGCGAAAACTCCTTCACGTATGTTTCCGACTATTCGTACCCACCGGGGAGAGATAAAAGCGACAAATATATATAGTTTTAGATAGTAACTTAGTAGATAGCTCTCAGACCAGGGTGGTTGTGTGCACAAATTGCAATGTACGGCGTACTTCCGACTTTTTACATCTTTTCTGCTCCATACACATCTCCACCCTCAATTCCACCCTCAACCACTCTGGTGGTGGAACTACAGTTTTTCTCAGGTGAGTTCCGAATCACCGAGAGCACAGAAAAAGCACATAGAAAAAAATCATTGGTACGGGAATCGAACCCGGGCCCGCTGCGTGTGAGTTGCGAACGTTACCACTAGACCATTTCCTATCTTGTATGTTTAGTGTTTCAAAAACTTGTGCAGACGATGCCGCTTGTGGTGAAAAGCATGCCGTTGGCGAGAGGAGGTTTCTTCGATGAGAACAAAGCTTAATATATAAGTAAAAAAATTAATTATATTATTTTCATGGTTTTCAGATCAATGGAGCTTGGACCGGAAATAGATGGAAAAAAAAATGTCGGAAAAAAATCTGAAAAAATTCTCGTGAACTCAACAAGAAGTAATACAACTTTTTACCGTCTTGATGTTTTGTTGTAAACCTCATCGTTTTCGTCCTCTGGAGCGATTTTCAAATTATCTATTTTTTCTTAAAAAAACGAAATATCTTTGGAAAAAAAATCGTAGAAAATTTTCTAAAAAATTTAATTGAAGCTTAGACTTCCCCCTTTATGATTTTGGTCAAAGAAATGCGTTAAAAAATGTTTACCACAAATGAGGTTCACACAAAAAAAAAAACGACAAAAAATTGTCGTTTTCAAAACTGAGTACTAATTGTAAAAAAAATCGTCAATTCTTTTTTTTTTAAGGCAAAATGAAGGTAAATCCCTCCTCTTTAAAATGGCGTTGGTTAAATTGTTCTATGCTAACTACCGGCGAAATGGTATAAAAAACCGTTCCGGCACTCTTTTCAACTTTTGGCCGGAAACTTTTAGCCGGCAGTGTATATATATATATACGATACGAAGAAAATACTATTTTTGGACTAAATAAACGGCGAGACTCGTGGTTATTGGCTCGTGGGCTTCAAACTCCGGGGAAGAAATAACCATGAAATGAAGACGGAAGGAAAAAAAATGAAAATAAAAAAAAGTAGAATATCGAGAATGCGCGCGAGAGAGGGAGAGAGAGGGGGAAACTACGAGAGTAAGAGAGAGATAGAGAGACAGAGACAGAGACAGAAAGAGAGAAAGACAGAGAGAGAGAGAGAGAGAGAGAGAGAGAGAGAGAGAGAGAGAGAGAGAGAGGGGAAGAGAGAAAGAGAGAGAGAGACAGAGGGGAAGAGAGAGAGAGCGAGGTGGGGGCGGGAGACAGGATCGCATCATCATCATCGTCGTCAATGACGCAGTTCGGCGTGTATCAGCATAGAACGATGAGCGACAGCCTCGGAAATGTATAAACGAAAGAGAAACCTCGAGATTGGCGAGTTGGTTGAAGAGGGAAGGGGGTTAGAGGGGCATGAGTAGGGGGGGGGGAGTTACGAGGGAGTCGGGCGACCCGGGAATATTTAGCCCCGCGCACATTTTAGCCATGACGAAAATCGAACTATCGAGTTTGCCTATATCGCCGCGAGACGCGTTTGTACATCGCGCGTTTCGGGCCGGAAATATACCGACCGACGATTCTCCTATATAACCACGTGACAAAACGACTGGGGAGACGGAGGGTGGAGAATATCGAATCGTTTTGGTTCGATGACCATTTCGTACTGACAAAATTTTACCTCCTACCTCTCTTCTTCAAACCCCCCACGAGTATGAGCATGGAACATTGAAACTCGCATGGGTAATATCGACCCACAAATTTACTGGTAAATCCTTATCAACGATCGTCCTGTAGGATAATATTACGAATTATAGAGGCCGCTGGTTATACGATATACGATTCAATTTTCGAGGCGGGAACGTGGAAATTGATACTACTTGGTTCCCGAAGCCCCGTCATTGATGCCATGAGAAATTCAAATTTTAAGGATTTAGGCTGATTCGCATCGACGATAAACAATTGGTTATTTACTTCTACATTATTTTATTCTTACCATTTTTTGGGAAATTTTGACAAGTTTTTGAATCGAGAGAATTTTTTATTTTCTTGGTTTTGTTAGATAGATTAGATCGATATTGGACCGGGTGATTGCATTTTCAAATTCCAATGTACGTCAGTTCTTCTTCTTTTTACATTTCATTTCCTTATCTCCTCATACACATCTCCAGCAACCATTGAGGTTCTTGCCTCCAGTTTTCCTTAGGTCAGTCCGAATCACCAAGAGCACAGAAAAAGCACATAGAAAAATTCCATTGATGCTGGTGGAAATCGAAGAAGAGAGTGAGAGAGAAAGGGGGTGGATGGGGGAGGGGGCGATCGAATATGTAGTGTTTCGCCACGGGGTAGAAATAACGTAAATTGTAGCGGGGTCACCAGTGGGAGTTGGTCGAATGTGAGCCGTAGGGTTTCGCCGTGAGATGGAGCGAGGCCTGGCTGGCTGGTTTTTGTACCTTACGGCGTAACGCGACCTGAACCGTTTCAACTATAAACGAGCTGGCATATACCTATACGTAGGTACATACGTATTCTCGCCTACGACCATATATCACCCGGTGAAACAATTCGGAAGTAAAGGCATAGTGCAAGTGTAACGGGTGGTAAGTAACAACCCTCGGTAAGACGTTTACAACCCTCTCCAAAGAGGAGGAAAGCCCGTTCGCAATTACAATTTCCGACAAGAGGTTATTTGACACGGATCGATAAAGTATCTTCCTCTCATCGATTTCACATCGGAAATTGATGCGGAAACTGTTTATCCTCGGTGGATGTTCAGCATACCAGATTTTGTCTTCTACCACGTAGGTACTTGGTCAGAACCGAGAGAGAGAGAGAGAGAGAGAGAGAGAGAGAGAGAGAGAGAGAGAGAGAGAGAGAGAGAGAGGGAGATGTGACGAGACACTTCAATCTCATTAAAGTTTCTTGCTGTATATTTAGATATTAAAAAAATAAATCTACAGCGAGGATTCCAGGAATCAAAGGTTTTTACCACGAAGCCAGGCGAAAATGACAAAGTTCAATCTACGTCGGTGCATATAAACCAAATACGTTTTAATACGAATCTCGTAGTTAATTAAAATAAAGAAAAAACAGGCAATTAACAAGTTTATTTTACCTTACATTTATAAATGAAGAAAATAATATATAAATAATACGAGACTAGCAATAAATAATGTAATATAAATAATTAATTATTGTTATTATTATTGTAATTATTATTATTATTATTACTGTCGGTAATGAAAATCGCGAGTTGATTAAATCTTGATCTAGAGACGTAAGAAATCATGAGCAGTTTTGAGGTGTTTGCCTAGTATATAGAATCATGCCATGACCGATTTACTATGCCCACTAGATCGTTCCATATTTTCCGAGGGTTTGATCACTGGAGAAATCAATGAACCATTTAATCTGAAATCATGCTAGAAATCACTCAAAATCGCTGGAAATCACAAGAAATCGCTGAAATCGAATGATTATTCCTAATTTCCTCGTGGTTTCTCCAGATGTATAGGAAATCATTGGGAATCATAAAGAAATCGTGTGATTTCGGGAATCGCCGGGCATGACTCATTCCTTCTCCAAGCGAGCAAGCATTTATCAAAGTATTTCTATCGATAGTCCAGAAATCACTGATTCCTGAAATTCGAGAATCACTGGAAATCTTTGGAATCAGCAGAAATCACGTGAAATCGCCAGGCATCACTCATTCCTTCTCTGTCTGAGCAAGCATTTATCAAAGTATTTCTATCAACAGTCCAGAAATCACTGATTCCTGAAATTCGAGAATCACTGGAAATCTTTGGAATCAGCAGAAATCACGTGAAACGGCCGGGCATCACTCATTCCTTCTCCAAGCGAGCAAGCATTTATCAAAGTATTTCTATCGACAGTCCAGAAATCACTGATTCCTGAAATTCGAGAATCACTGGAAATCTTTGGAATCAGCAGAAATCACGTGAAATCGCCGGGCATCACTCATTCCTTCTCCAACCCAGCAAGCATTTATCAAAGTTTTTCTATCGGCAGTCCAGAAATCACTGATTCCTGAAATTCGAGAATCACTGGAAATCTTTGGAATCAATAGAAAACACGTGAAATCGCCGGGCATCACTCATTCCTTCTCCAAGCGAGCAAGCATTTATCAAAGTTTTTCTACCAGTAGTCCAGAAATCACCGATTCCTGAAATTCGAGAATTACTGGAAATCTTTGGAATCAGCAGAAATCACGTGAAATCGCCGGGCATCACTCATTCCTTCTCCAAGCGAACAAGCATTTATCAAAGTTTTTCTATCGACAGTCCAGAAATCATTGATTCCTGAAATTCGAGAATCACTGGAAATCTTTGGAATCAGCAGAAATCACGTGAAATCGCCAGGCATCACTCATTCCTTCTCCAAGTGAGCAAGCATTTATCAAAGTATTTCTATCGACAGTCCAGAAATCACTGATTCCTGAAATTCAAGAATCACTGGAAATCTTTGGAATCAGCAGAAATCACGCAAAATCGCAGATTATCTTATTGATTCGGAGATCACGAGAATCGCAGTGGAAATTGCAAGGAATAGATTCCTTTGGAAATCGTCGTGCCACCGAATCTGCGAGTGACCAACCCCTCGATATTCTCCCTGACAATTCTTGACGGTTCGTGCATAGTACGCGAGGATGTTGGTCGGTGACGGAACGTTCTAGTGGGCATAGTCTAATACTTTTCAATAGCGATCCGGTGTAGTGGGCAGACGCCTGCAATCGCTCATATTTTTTCCTCGACGACGATGTCAATTAAAAATTTAAATAAAACACAACAACAACAACAACAACAACAACAACATTATTTCATATCGAGCGACCTATTCGCGTAAACTTTTCACTGTACTTCGTATCGCTATATAGATCCGTCTATAAACACACGGGCGATAGCCTGCGCGAGCTAGAAATTACTTCTGCAAACGAGCAGTTAGTGAAACACAAATACAATGACAATTTCTATCGAGAGCCCTATTTGCGCACAAACACTGATACGTACATATATATATATATATATAGACAGTTTTCATACATAAGTACTGAAACGAACAGTTTCGCATTGTAGACAAGAGCGAAAGTTCAAGCCGGCGATAAAGATTTCGCATTGTTCGCGTCGCGTCTGACAGGCCGTTGACTAATACTACTGCGAGGTTACCACCAATGCAACACAGGGCCTAGCGTCTACGCCCGAAGTAGTAATATCCCGTGCTATACGGACGAAGCCTTCTCGCATGTATTCGGCTCTGGCAACGGGACAGTTTAACTGAATAATAATAAATATTACGTGTTCTCTCTCTCTCCCTCTCTCTTCTAGTTTATCTCTCTCTCTCCCCACTCTCTCTCTCTCTCTCTTCTAGTTTATCTCTCTCTCTACCCACTCTCTCTCTCTCTCTTCTAGTTTCTCCCTCTCTCTTCTAGTTTCCCCCTCTCTCTTCTAGTTTCCCCTCTCTCTTCTCGTTTCCCCCTCTCTCTTCTAGTTTCTCTCTCTCTCTCCCTCTTCCAGTACCTTGACAAAATAACTTTTAATGGTTTCACTGCAAAGGACCTAACTACGACAATTGTGTGTTCTCTATACACATGGAAAACGTAATAATGGTCTTACGAGTTTACTAAATACACACATAGGTATACAGTTTTAGATCGTATCCTGCAATTGAAAAGCAGCATGTACGGACTTTATGTCGTACGTGTGTAAATATATTGATATTTACCTGTGTGCGTGTGTGTGTCTTTTACACACAAGTGGATACAATGAGTAGGATCGATCTGTACGTGATCGAATTGTGTCGAAGGGCTACGTATCGCATCCAGGAAAAAGAAAAGACTCGATCATCGTAGTTGTGTAGGTCACGGGGTTGTTTGGATTTCGGTTTGAGCCGCTGCAAGCTCCCGAGAAAAACGTTCGTCTCCTCCCCATCGATATAATTCGATACTTTTACGTTTGTATAGAAAACGAAAGCTATCGGTGTGTCTATGTATGTATACGTCTCTGTGTTAATGTTGCCTGTGTGTGTGTGTGTGTTTATATCGCACAGCCGGGAAAAGTTGGGAACTACTGGGACAAGGCGGACCCGTTCGCGAGGTCACGATTTCAATAATGTCACGAGTTCACCGGCACAAAGTGCATATGCGCCCATATTTACATCTCGGTATGCGTGTATTCGTTTCTCGTACGTGTAATATGTAAATTTACGAGTACGCTTAACGCTTATATGCTTCGCCGTCGCTTTTTCAGGGTAGAGTCACGTATAAACACCGAGGGTAAAGACGCCCCTTCCGGTGGTTCAAAAAGCGCTATTTTTCCACGCGACGTTACAACCCAAAAAAAAAAACAAAAAAAAAGAGTAATGGGAAAACAACAACGAATTTTTTCCTTCTGCCATTATTTCTGGCAATTTACAAACAATAATAAATAACGAATTTACGATCTCTCGCCTCTTTCTCTCTTTCGGACATTTTCTTTCCTTACGTCACGTATGAAATATTGTCGTATTCGTTTTGAAATTAAATTTTCATTTCAATTCAATTGTGAAATATTATTTTCTTTTCCAATACAATTTTTCGAAAATTGTGGAATTTTTCGTCTAAGAGAATTGTAAGAAAGCAACGTCTTATTATCGCGACGATTATTATTATTATTATTATTATTATTATTATAGTTATAGTTAAACTTGTTTAAATAAACGTGTCGTCGTGAAATAGAGAGTTACCTGTTGCTCGACGACAAATGCAGCGTGTATCTATGACGAGACGTTATTCTCGTCGACGTAGCAATTATCACGTCATGACAATGCCTGCATTGTATCGACCACACCTCGTTTTATTCTCTCCTCACTGGTAACCGCGACGATGTACGTATATCGTTGAATTACGCGCGCTTCGATGATTCTGCAAACACATATATCACGTCGGAGACGCGGTTGCTACAAGTTCGTCCGTAAAAAAAAAAAAATCCTCGTGAGAAAATGGCCAACACGTATATGTTATATCGTCGGACGGCAGCAAGGGGCGTTGAGGGGTGAAACGATGAAAAATTTTACGGTTTCGTAATAAGCCTCGTCGTCTTTTACTTTTGTTTTCCTTTCTCACCCTCTACTTTTTGTTATCATTCTTTGTAGGCGGCATAGCCTTTTTTTTCTTTCTCTCTCTTGCTCTCTCCTCGTTCTTTGTCATATCTGTACGCTTGGAGGTCCCTCCCCGAGCTGGTTTAGTTATCGCCCCGTCTTTTTATCCAACCCACTGGAATATTAAATTCTTTGTAGGTTCGGAACTCCGCGCACTTTTTTTTTTTAGTCGCTCATACATGTATGGGGCGTTCCACGCCAAACCGGACTCCATTCGGCTTTTGCATGTGCGATTGTTTTGAAAATTTCTTATCTTCCAGTATCGGTTGAAAGAGACTTTCGTGATTTTTTTTCGATTTTTTTTGTCGAAACGTTTGAAGATATCGATTTTTCAATAATTACGTTACTTTTTTTTTCAACGTTTTTAATTTTGCGGAAAATGGGTCAAACGTGTGTTTAAAAATTTTTCTTTTTAAACACGCTTTTGTTAAAAATAATATCGAACAAAATTTTCAAATCAGATTTTCAAGTTTTAAATATAAATTGTTGATTTATAAAGAACACGTACTGGTCGATTTTCTTGAAAAGTTTGTGTAAAAAACCGTTATTTATTCCACAACTTGGTAGGACTTACTTTTATAAAGACGTTACAAAAAATATTCCAAACAAAAGTTGTACTGTTTGAAGGTGGCCATCAAATGCGACCAATTTTTTTTTTTTTAATGTGAAGGTGACTTTCACGGTGCGCAAACGCCTCCACCGCAATAACAAAAAAAATGGTCACATTCGATGGCCCCCTCCACACCGTACAACTTTTGTTCGAAACATTTTTTTGTAACATCGATAATTACCAAGTTATTTTGGGTGGCAGAGATAAAGGGGACACCCTGTATATAATGTATACACACGAAGGAGAAGTCTCAGAAACGGAAGCTGCTGCTCCTCTGTCTTCCGCGTACATACGACGCGTACGTATGCATTATGTACGTGTATACCTACGTACTAAATATTAAGAGCGAAACTGGCTTACACCCCCGAGGTTTCAACGAACTTTTAATTAATTTAATCCTCGTACAGGCATATCGCTTCAATTTTCCAAGACCCTTGGGCGTCCGAAAGCTTACAAGGGTGATTATAATACGTATCTATATTTATTCACGAAGATACATATATATTCATATATCGACACACACACCCACACGCATATAAATATAGATATATATGTAATATAATATATGATATATAGTATAACATAATATAATATAATATAATATAATATAATATATAATATAATGTAATATAATATAATATAATATAATATAATATAATATAATATAATATAATATAATATAATATAATATAATATAATATAATATAATATAATATAATATAATATAATATAATATAATATAATATATAATATAATATATAATATATAATATAATATATAATATAATATATAGTATAATATATAATATAATATATAATATAATATATAATATATAATATATAATATATAATATAATATTATAATATAATATAATAATATAATAATATAATATAATATAATATAATATAACATAATATAACATAATATAATATTATATGATATCATAATATAATATAATATAATATAACATAATATAATATTATATGATATCATAATATAGCATAATATGATATAATAATATAATATTATATGATATAATAATATAATATTATATAATAATAAGACGTCTGTGCAGTCATAAACGTCGTTCGAAAAACGTTTTGCTTAATCGCTCGATCAATTATCGCTCCTTGATTTGGATCGTCGTATGTTCGTGAGCCGGAATTATATAGACGTAGGACATTGTGTGGATATTGGAAGGGTTGCCTAGGGCGAAGAGGTGAAGGGAAGAAGGGAAACGAAATGCGATGCCACGTCACGTACGACTAGATTAATCGATAACTCTCTAATATATATATTCTTATGTACATATACATAATCTGTAGCTATATATGTTTATATGCATATAAATCTATGTTGATATATATATATCTACATATGTATATATATATATGTATGTTTGTTGTGTGTTCAGAGGGAACATATCGCTCGCTTCGTGAAATGGGACGACAAATAGAATCGGTTTTATGAGAACACAGAGAGAATCCGTTACGATAGAAAATATGGAAACTCTTTTAGTTACGTCACGACGACACGAATGCATAAAATTCGTTGTAGTTGTAATTTAATGGCATACTGCGAGAAACAACGTCGAGGGGAGAATTGTATCGGAAAATGTGTCGTTGGAGACAGCGAGGATGGGAATTAGGAACGTCTGGACCGAAATCAAACTGAATCTAAAGTTGGTAGATTTAATAATGTGTTCTATACAGGCTGAGGCACATAAAGTGTTATAGGGCAATAACATTGAAACTTTTGAACATATAAAAATGTTTTTGGATATGGTTTTGAAACAATTTTCTTTTATTTCGGCGGAGGCGTTGGCCCACAGTGAAAGTCACCTTCACTTTAAACAAGAAAAATTGGTCGCATTTGATGGCCCCCGTCACACAGTACAACTTTTGTTTGGAACATTTTTTTGTGACGTCTCTATAAGACTACCAAATATTTGGTAATGATCCGAGATAGTTAGATTTGTATTATCGATGCCGACCTTGAGTGACCTTAAACGACTTTGACCCTCTAACGTTTTTATGTAGCTTGAAGTGTTCTACAAGATGGTGGAAGAATTATTCCATTCCATTTAAAAAAGGGGAGTTGACCTTGAGCTTCACAGTGCCTTCACCGATAAAAAAAATAGGGTGGTTTAGTATGACAGACTTCTCGAACACTGAAACTTTTGTCAAAAACTTTTTTGGATATGATCAATAGTTTGAGTGATATCGTTAGGTAACACTTTATGTGCCTCACCCTGTATAATCTCTGATCTTCTTTGCTTCAAATTGAGATTTCTGCAAAACTATTCAACATTTTTCGACGATTTTTTTTTAGTTTTGTTCAGAAAGACTTTATTGCTAATTCTATGTGGGGTTTTAGAGGATATCCGAAATAAAAAATTTTTGGGATCAGTTGAAAGTCGAAAAACATTGTTTCGAAAAATGCCTATTTTCAATGTACCTTTTCTCAGGAACCATACGTTCGATTTTGATAATTTTTGTTGTGCATGTATATTAAAGTGTTATAAACAATGTATCGAGCCATTTTTTTGATATTTTGTTTCAGAATTTTTTGACATCGTTTTGAAATTTTGTTAAAATTTTTCACCACGTTTTTTTACCTTCAAATTAATTTTTCTCGTATCTGAATCGTTTTTACAAAAAAATGGCTCGACGCATTCTTCGTTTGGATGCACTGCTTACGTAAAAAAACAAATATGCCGATACGATGAGTAGATTTCGAGAAAAGGTACATTGCAAGTGACAAAAACATAACTTTTCAGGAGACACGATTTTCTGAAAAAGTTTGAATTTCTAATGAATTGAAACGCTAACTTCAACAAATTATTTAACATACTTCCACTGCTCAGAATTTAATGAAATTTGAACCACGTATCAAGAAAGACATGTACTTTCAGAAAAAAAAATCATTTTTGACACTGCAATATGTCGAACCTCCTTAAATTACCAAAGTCCATTTTCACCTGGAACGATCGGTAATTCGGTCAGAAGCAAGTTTTGTGATAAACAAATCGGTAATATTTTGTGTCCCATGATCGAAAGAGTTTTTTAGTCGATCGATAATTCATCGAAGTTTAAGTATTGTCGGATATCTTCGATTATGACGAGTGAGAGATTAAGATAACAACGTTTATTGGCTCTTTTTCTTTTTTACGATAAACTTGTTTCCACTTCCGGTTAAAGGTTGTAACGGCGAACTAACAAGAGACGTTATTGGATTCGCCAAGTTTTTTATACGATTCTCGACTTCGATTCGGACACAAAATTGGCTAAATCTCTTCTCCGATCTGCCCATCGATCGCCTACCGACACGATTCGAGAAGCGATATTCGTAGCTAGAATTTTATGCGATAACGAGCAGCGTCGTTAGGACAAACGGGATGCGTTACACAATTTTACAAAGGATTTACGATATTGCGGAAACGCGAGATCCCAGGTGGAATCTTCGTTTCATTATCGGAGAAATGAATTGTAGGCTTTTCACGAAAAAAAAAAAGAAATAATAATAATAATAATAACAATAATAATAATAATAATAATAATAACATAAATTGGATAAAAAAAATCAATGTTTCGTGGCGGCTTCATTCACGTGGACAAATTTTGTAATAAACAATTCCGGTGATATCTTCGTTTCATTATCGATAAAATAAATTGTCGAATTTCCAATAAAAAAAAACTATAAAAAAATAAATTAGAAGACTGGAAAATAATGGATATTTTGTGTCGATTTTATCAACGTGGACAAATTTCGTAATAAAAATTTTTATTTCTCTTTAATTGCATTCTCGTCGACCTACCTCGAGTTTCGAATTAAAAACAAATAAAATTGCTTCTCGATACGTGAAATCGAAAAATATGAAAAAAAAGAAACTGCGAATTTTAGAATTCATCTCGAACGGAAATTAAAAAAAACAAGAGTTTTGAAAAAATAAGCTTGTTTGTCAATCGAGTCGCGAGGACTTTGTTCCTACTCACTCCGGCGTATACAGTGTGTGTAATGGGATACGGTCGAGGTTTATCCTGGTACGCACTGGCTCATGGTCGCCTTTGCTTCCATGAGAGAGAGAGAGAGAGGGAAAGAAAGATAGAAAGAGAGAAAGAGAGAGAGAGAGAGAGAGAGAGAGAGAAAGGGAGAGAGAGAGAAAGAAAGCGAGAGAGAAAGACAGAGAAAGAGAAAGAGAAGAGAGAGAGAGAGAGAGAGAGAGAGAGAGAGAGAGAGAGAGAGAGAGAGAGAAAGAGAGAAAGAGAGAGATAGGGAGAGAGAGAGAGAAAGACAGAGAAAGAGAAAGGGATAGAAAGAAAGAGAGAGAGAAAGAGAGAGAGAGAGAGAGAGAGAGAGAGAGAGAGAGAGAGAAAGAGACAGAGAGAGAGACAGAGAGGGAGAGACTAAGGGAGGAAAAGGGTAAATTAGCATATGGTAACGAGGGAGAGCTCGCCCGTATCACCCAAAAGTGAATCCTCGTCCGTGCCATTCTATTTTCAACTAAGTCTACTTTCTCCCTCTCTCTCTCTCTCTCCTTCTCTCTCTTTGGTACTTTAGGTACCAGCACACACACCACACAGCACCCTGAACTCTCTCGCCAAAACTTTAATCCTCGTTACAATGCCGAAAGTATTGTGCGCTCGACTGCCTTTTCCCAAAAGCATCAGGCACTTTGATATGCCCCTCGTGTACTTTACGTATAACTATATTTATACGTCACCGCCCTTTCCAACGACTCGTCGCGAAGATAGAAGCTTATCTCTTATTGAGTTCCGTTTCCGGTGAGCGCCCGGGATACTCGAAGCACTGACCGGAAGCTAACTTTTCTCGCATTTCCTCCCCCTCGTTCGTAACGCTGCCTCGTTTCGAACTAATGAAATGAGAGAAAAGGCGTTATTTTCTTACTCCTCTTTTTACTTCTTTCCTCTTTCTTCCTTTTTTTACTTTTTGCTTCGAGGGAATATCGAGGGTGTATATTATTCCGAAAGTTCGAAACGTTTGAGAAAATGATCGAAGAATCTGTTCGGTTGAAAAAAGAAAATCGAAAATCGACGAAAATCTGAAATTCAAATTTTTGTGTTTACGTAAAAACTGAAATTTTGTCTCCTGAAATTATTAATTGTTAACACCTCGAATTGATTAAGATCCGTCGAATACGAACAAAAACATTGTATTTTGCGAATCGAATTTTTTTAATTTCACATTTCCAACGATAATAAATGAAGTTAATTAGCGTATAAATTTCATAAAACCTGCAATACCACTGGGTCTATAAAAATTTCTCATTAAATCAACCGATTAATTATTGTCTCGAGGAAAATTGGTCGAAGATTGTAGAGGGTTGTATAAATTTCGAAATGCTTCTTTTTTGCCAATTTCTTTTCCTCTCTCTCTCTCTCTCTCTCTCTCTCTCTTCCTTTTTCTATCTTCGGTTTCAAGTGGTCGTAAACGCTGCGGCTCTTCATCAAATCCGCGAACACACGGTGCATAATGGAAATCGTGGGACAGGCATGAGAGAGAGAGGGGGGAAGCTTTGTTACTTCCTCCTCCCTTTCAAGGTTCGTGATAAATCAATTTGGTTTACGTCCGATGCATTTGCTATTTTTAAAGAGGACGATCGCTAGAGAAGACGAGAAGAAAAAGAAGGCCAGTCGAGCCTGGGGTTTACACTGTCGTAACGTAGAAACTGTCGTTCTCTGTATATTTTCATCTCATCGCGTCTTATCTCTCTCTCTCTCTCTCTCTCTCTCTCTCTCTCTCTCTGTCTCGTTTTACGTCTATGAGCTTATATATATATATATGAAAATGAGAGCTGTATATATGTATATATATGGGGCATTCCACGCCAAACCAGACGCCATTTAGCTTTTGCATCCCAGATTTATTTGAAAATTTGTTATGTTCTAGTATTGTTTGAAAGAGTGCTCCATGATTTTTTTCAAATTTTTTTGTCGGATCGATTTCAAGATATCGATTTTCCAAAAGTTACGTTACATTTTTTTTAAACGTTCATAATTTTGCGTAAAATAGGCTAAATTGGACTTTTTTTTTAATTTGAAAATTTTCAAACCGTATTTCTATAAGATTTTCAAGTTTTAAGTATAAATTGTTGATTTACAAAAAACACGTACTGATTTTTTTGAAAATTTGTTGTACAAAACTGTCATTTATTACACAACTTTTAGGCCTAGGTAGGTAATGGGATAACGATGGAATCTTTTTTTTCGTTTTTTCAATTTCCATCTTTATTTATATATATAACATTATAAATAATATATATCATTATAAATAATATGTATTATTATAAATAATAGGTATTATTATGAATAATATGTGTTATTATAAATAATATGTGTTATTATAAATAATATGTGTTATTATAAATAATATGTGTTATTATAAATAATATGTGTTATTATAAATAATATGTATTATTATAAATAATATGTATTGTAAATAATATGTATTATTGTAAATAATATGTATGATTATAAATAATATGTATTATTGTAAATACTATGTATTATTATAGATAATATGTATTATTATAAATAATATGTATTGTAAATAATATGTATTATTTTAAATAATATGTATGATTATAAATAATATGTATTATTGTAAATAATATGTATTATTGTAAATAATATGTATTATTATGAATAATATGTATTATTATGAATAATATGTATTGTTATAAATAATATGTATTATTATAAATAATATGTATCATAATAAATAATATGTATTATTATAAATATTATGTATTATTATAAATAATATACATTATATGTAATAACAGCCGGCGTGGCTCACCGGGTAGCGAGCAAGTCTAGTAATCGGAGAGTCTGGGGTTCGATTCCTACTCTGGGCAATCTTTTTAAAAAAGAGTGGCATAGGGTTCCCTTCTCAGCTCATACGCAGTAGTGGGCTTATTGTTAGTGTTCGATTCCCGCCGGCACCAATGGAAGTTTTCTATGTGCTTTTTCTGTGTCCTCGATAGTTCGGAACCCACCTAAGAAAAAAATCGAGAAGATACAATACATACAACCAACCACCACCACCTACCTAGGTCTGAGAATTATGCACCAAGTTTTACTATCTATCTAGCTATATTATATAATAATAATAATAATATACAATTTTCTTTCTCGCTTTTCCGACCCAGGCACGTCGTTTTATTGAATCTTTTTGTTCTGTTGTCGTGCCCGTTAGCCGGTAGACTGACCAATCGCACCGGTACGGATTTCATGCTTCCATAAAATATTGACGCTCGAATCCCCATACTTTTCTATTTTATTCCATCCATACGATATAATGTTTCCGCCATGCGCACCCGATACTATTCGATAATCTATTCTACCCTACTGATCATACGACATATTTATAATTCAACGTAGCAATGATAATAATAGTTTACAATATTAATCAATATTGTTATCGTTATTATTGTCGATAATAATAATAATAATAATTATTATTATTATTATTATTTTTATCACATTCTTTTCAATCTTATTTTATTACCAATTATTGGGACGATAAAACTCTTCCATCATTATTACAAAGTTCAATTCTTAACCCTTACTACCACACTTATATTAGCTAGAATCACGTTATAAAATCATACTCGGTCCATGGGACCCACGTGTTTTAAAATTGTTATAAATAATGAAATAATGCATTGAACGATATGAAAAAAATAGTGAGGTATAATCTGAATCTTGTTTAATACAAGGATATTGGTTAGAAATCAAAAATTAAATTTTAAATATGCAACAAAAATTATAAACAAACTCGTGAAAAATGACATTTTTTTTACAAAAATTGCTGTAACTCTTGTAATTATTGACAAAAAAATGATTTTATAATCTAGAAACAATGTATTTTGAAATAGACACAGCGGTTTCCGTGGACTTTTCAAAAAGTATATTTATTTCATCCAACGCAGATGCGATTTAGAAAGAAAGAATGAAACAGAAATCCGACTAACGGTCCGATTCAAAATCTACCTTCTCGGTACCGAAATTGAAGATCCAAACTATCGTTAGATGGCGCCACCAAACCCAATTAATGAATTTCAGTGAGCAGTAGGTCAAAGAAGGGTCTGAGTCCCGTGGACCCAATGTGATTATTAAGGTTTAATTTTTTATAATACATTTTTTCACTATTGCAATAATCCGCAAGATAATATTGTAAACAATTAATTAACAACGATAATTAATTCAGCAATGAGAAGAATCCCTTCATTTCCTCTCAATATTGTTTTCCCAATCGAAGCAAGTAATCACAACATTCCTTCGATCCAAGTTTCATATTGAAATATCAAATGTCAACACCTTACAACCGATTGAAATACGTTGATGATTCAGAAGCATCGTCATTGCCATAGTTATTAATTCCTATCGATCGCTCAATTATATCCGCATTGTTCCCCCGAGGGCGAACGATGAAATTGAGGTCATTGGATCGTTCAATCTCCATAATAAATATATATATATATATATTTATTTATTGTGGAGATTGAACGTTGAGTTATATATATATATATATTGTATTATTGATATATATATATATATATATATATATATATATATATATATATATATATATATATATACACACGTTATATCGCAAATCCGCACCTATTAGATCTAACAGATTATTTTCCCTCCCTCTCGCTCTCTCTCTGACTACGACCACGTATAATCTATAAAAGCCGATCAATCATGGTGCATTAAGTCCAACAACACGTGTGTTTGTACGTTCTCACGTGTTTCCTGTACTCGCGAACGCCCTCGTATAGTCCAATATATTTAGCGTCCAATTTATCAGGTCATCGATAGATTTGACCGAAACGAAACGAGCTTCCTCGAGCTCGTACGGTGCTCACGTTTTACAATTTTTCATCTTATGCAATATATAGGAAAGAAAAAAACGACTTGGAGGAAATTTCCAGTTGAAGTAACTTCTCAAATTTTTATCATTTTTGTTACAATTTTTGTGTTTTTATTTAAATATTTCTTTTCATTTTTTCAAATTGATCGTGTAAACCGTATCGACTGGTGAAATTATTTTCTCCTTTTTAACCGTAAGCTCTTCCCATTCGTTCGCCTTTATTTTTTTTTTGTTTTATTTCTTACCTACCAACCTCCTCGTTCTCGTTTCACCTTTGCGATTTTTCTCTCGTTCTGGGACGTAGTCCCTCGAGGGGTTCCTCCTCTTCTTCCCCTCGTTCTTCCTCATCGCTAGAGGATGGAATATCGTGTGTTAAACTCCGGCGGGATGACTCTAGCCCGTTGCCCGTTTTTTGAGATCAAATTGATATCCTGGGATTTTGCCTCGGGAACGGGGAGTAAGAATTGAGGAATGAGAGGGAGAGAGAGAGAGAGAGAGAGAGAGATAAAAAGCGCATGTCGAGTGAAAGGGTTGAAGAAGCGGGGAGGCTTTGTAAAAAAAGAAACGAATAGGGAGAAATAAAAGCGAGGTCGAGATCAAGGCCCTTCTACCTTTACCTTTACCCCTACCCCTTTTTCTCCCTCTCAATTCTTCTCTGCCTCTCCCTCTCTCTTTCTCTTTCTCCAAAACTCTTTCACTCGGTTGTTCTACGCCGACACACAGAAACACGTTAGGCATGCCAGTTTCGATCTCGTGCACCATGCGTTGCAACAAGACCAAAGCCCGAGAGCTCCAGCGATAGTTTGACCTCGATCAGGAATTGCCACGTTCGACCAAAAGGACGTGAAATACATGGAAATTTAATTAAATCGTGAACAGTGGGATATTTTGAAAGATCATTTCTGAAAAAACGATTTTTCGTGAAATTGTTTTTGTAAAAGTTATGGATATTTATTTAATAATATTGATAATTGTTTTATTTTTGAAGTTTTGTTGTTGTTGAGATTATATGTTTTTCCATAGAATGTAAAAATATTTTATTTCCATTAACGATTATTTTCACTAACATCGGACATTTTTTTTTTATATATAGGGTGAGTTTTATAAGGTGGCTTAAACTTTATTTTGAGATAGATGGGATCATTATAAACAAAAGTTGCAAATATACATTGGGGATATTTTTAATAGTTTAGGAGATATCGACTTTTAAAGTCGGTCCAATCAGAGCGCGCTGAGAAGCGTTGGAGACGCCCACTCCCCGCCCTAGTCGTAGAGATAGAACAGTGTAGGGCGTTATATTTTGGATTGCAAAATTCAGAACGATCAATGCCCGAGAATAACAATGACTGCGTGATAAAATAATAAATAAAATAGACTGCTCTGAATTCTGCAACCCCAAATATAACGCCCTCTAACGCTTCTCGGTGCGCTCTGATTGGACCAACTTAAAAAATGTATATCTCGTAAACTATTCAAAATATCCCCAATGTATATTTACAACTTTTGTTTGTAATAATCCCATCTATCTTAAAATAAAGTTTGAGAACACCTCATGAAACTCACCCTGTATACACAGAAAAATAAAGAATTTTATAAAAACAAAAATAAATAAAAAATCATAAAAGCAATCAATCACGCTATGAAAATAAAACAAAAAATTCAACTTTCGGTCGATCGATCCGCGATGGACGTGCGGTTTACGCAATTACGCCTTCGTTCTCACGTATCACTCGCGGCATATTGCTCCCGGAATTGTTTCGTATCAGCGAAAGGAAATTTCTATATTCACGTACGACGTTGACCTGTCCCCGTCACGCTTTGTCGTTATTTTCTTTTTTTCCCTTCTAGTTTCATCTGTCTTTTGTGTCTCTAGCAACCTCGCAGCTGTCCGTCTTGCATCATTTCAACATTCTCACCGAGGGTTGAAAGTGTACAAGGGATGAAATGAAACCGGACCAGAGAAGTACGAGAGATTTTTTTGTTGTTTATTATTATTATTATTTTTTTCTTTAGAAACAAGTACGAGAGAACTCTGTGTATGTAAACTCGGACGGAGAATCGTATTTCTCTTCACAGAGTTTTGTTGTGTATGGGATGTTTGTCAAGAGCGAGGTGAAAGTGGGCGGGGCGATGTTACCGGTGGTTTCCTTATCGCGTTCGCTGTTAGCCTTTTTTTTCCTCTCTTCTTATTTTATCAACTCCGTTGTTTCCGACGTGTACTTAATCAACGACGAGAAATCTCGACGATGTTTTGTCACGCTAATAGCTATTTTTTTTCGTTTATGTTTTTTTTTTGTTTTTTCCTCGAACATCTCAATTTTTAATTCCCGATTTATACGCCTGTTTGCACGAAGTTTCGTCGCGATTCGTGTATCGTTTCGCAATGAAAAGATAATTAATCTTATCGGATTATGGAACGAGTCAATTCTTAACGAGGTTTTGAAAAAGTTCGTTCGAAATGCGAAATTAATGACTTTATGTTCTTTTTCTTTTTTCTAATTATCCAAAATATATGGAAATTTATGGAGTGATCAATAACACGATATGAATATTATTGTCGTTACTACACGGTCATTGACAAAATACAATTTTGTCAACGAACAATTTTTTTCTTAAAAAAAAAAGGAAAATAAAAAATTAATTTCGCGAGTCAACGATTTTCCAAGAACCAATTAATTCGAAAATAAACGTTTCCCGCCGGATTCACGTGTATGACAAAAACTCGTAATGAAAACGATGATAAGACGAGGGTTTGGGTTTCGGCTTTCCATTTTCCGGCCTGTCTCGTTTCGTGTTCCTTTCTCTCGTCGTCCCCGAGGACGTCATCGCCAGATCGATTCGACACGAGGATGTCCCTGCGAGGAATCAACAACCGCGAGATAAAGATCGAGGGAGTGAGAGAGGGATGAAGAAAGACGGACGACCGAAATCGAGCAGAGTTGGAGATAAAAAAAAATTTCGAAGAGTGGCAAGGGGTGGGGGGAGCTCGAACGAGAGCGAACGTAATTGCCGGATTGCTCTATTTCTCGACTTCGATCTCCTCTCTTTCTCTCTCCCTGTCTCTCTCCTTTCTATACGTCACGATTTATGGAAGAGAGGGGCCTTGTCTATACCAAAACTTTCTATCTTTTCCCTCGCTGAACTACACCCTCTCTCGCCCCATTCTCGTTTCGGCCACCCTCCATTCTCGTAACTTCCTCGCTATTTACCCTCGACAGAGGGTTTCCGCGGTTCGCCTCAAAACCACCGTTTCCGCCGACTTCGCTAGAGCCAAACTCCCTCCGCCCTCCATACATCGTTCTACCGATTTTAAAATGTCGAATGATTCTATCGAGTATAACTTTAAAAAAAAACAGGAAAGAAATGTCTCAATTTTTTCGAAATGGAACGAAAGCTCGTAAAACTTTTTACTTCGCGTATGAATTTTGTGGGGAATTGGTTGAAGAGAGAGGGAGAGAGAGAGAGGGACTGACTGATACCTACATTTTTTATGCTCTTGCAAAAGTTATGGGGCAAATTTGAGTAATCGTTATAATAAATGCAGATGTTAAACCGACTCGAAATTTGTACTGCTCGTCTCAATCTCCTAGAGGCTATTTCCTTTGTAGTGAATAAGTCATCAACCTCCGCTCAATGCCAACGTGCCCTCCAGCTTGAATCTGGAGCGAAGGATTGGTCACTCTAGAAATCGGTGAACCATTTCATCCGAAATCAGGCTAGGAATTACTAAAAATCGCAGGAAATCGCTAAAGTCGAATGATTATTCCTGATTTCCTTGTGATTTCTCCAAATGTATAGGAAATCATGGGGAATCATGAAGAAATCTTGTGATTTCGGGAATCGCATGGCATCACTCATTCCCTCTCCAAGCGAGCAAGCATTCATCAAAGATTTTTTTATCGACAGTTCAGAAATCACTAATTTCTGAAATTCGGGAATCACTGGAAATCGTTGGAATCAACAGAAATCAGGTGAAATCGCAGGTTATCTCATTGATTCGGAAATCACGGGAATTACTTCCCGTGATTCGAGAATTACTGGAAATCTTTGGAATCAGCAGAAATCACGTGAAATCGCCGGGCATCACTCATTCCTTCTCCAAACGAGCAAGCATTTATCAAAGTATTTCTATCGACAGTCTAGAAATCACTGATTCCTGAAATTCGAGAATTACTGGAAATCTTTGGAATCAGCAGAAATCACGTGAAATCGCCGGGCATCACTCATTCCTTCTCCAAGCGGGCAAGCATTTATCAAAGTATTTCTATCGACAGTCCAGAAATCACTGATTCCTGAAATTCAAGAATTACTGGAAGTCTTTGGAATCAGCAGAAATCACGTGAAATCGCCGGGCATCACTCATTCCTTCTCCAAGCGAGCAAGCATTTATCAAAGTATTTCTATCGATAGTCCAGAAATCACGGATTCCTGAAATTCGAGAATTACTGGAAGTCTTTGGAATCAGCAGAAATCACGTGAAATCGCCAGGCATCACTCATTCCTTCTCCAACCGAGCAAGCATTTATGAAAGTATTTCTATCGACAGTCCAGAAATCACTGATTCCTGAAATTCGAGAATCACTGGAAATCTTTGGAATCAGCAGAAATCACGCAAAATCGCAGATTATCTTATTGATTGGGAGATCACGAGAATCGCAGTGGAAATTGCAAGGAATAAATGCCTTTGGAAATCGTCGTGCCACCGAATTTTCGAGTGGCCAACCCCTCGATATTCTCGCTGACAATTCTTGATGGTTCGTGCATAGTACGCGCAGGAAATCGTTAAAGTCGAATGATTATTCCTGATTTCCTCGTGATTTCTCCAAATGTATAAGAAATCATTGGGCATCACTAATTCCTTCTCGAAGCGAGCAAGCATTTATCAAAGATTTTTTTATCGACAGTCCAGAAATCACTAATTTCTGAAATTCGAGAATCACTGGAAATCTTTGAAATCAGCAGAAATCAGGTGAAATCGCAGGTTATCTTATTGATTCGGAAATCACGGAACTCTTAGTGGAGATTGGAAGGAATCGATTCCTTTTGGAAATCGTTGTGCCAACGAATCTGCCAGTGGTCAACTCCTCGATCTAGGAACATCACGGACCCTCTGGGACTTCGCTCTCGATACCAAGTTTGAAAAATGAAACCCCCGTGACCCCACTCGCGATACCAACTCTGCCTGGCGAGGCAGTTATGGGAAGGTCCATGGACCCTCCGGCACCCTCCGCTCAATCAGAATATAAAGTTTTTGCCATTTTGGAAGATCTACGAGGGTGGTGTATATACCGTCTTGTATACATTGGATCCTCGCCTCGATCCTCACCATTTCACTCGACGCCGCCTATTCTCGATCTTTCAAAAAATTTCGACTTGGGAATAGCAGAGATGATAATAGTGATAGGGAGCGGGAGAGGGAGAGGGAGATTGATCTCTTTATTATGTCCTAGCATACTTTCCGGCAAACTGTAACAATTTTTCAAGATACAATAATAATCCATAAGTATTAACAACACGTTATGAATACAATAATTGATATTAAATCGTTCGGTTCACACAAAAGTTCACAAGAGAAAACTTAGGAAATAAAACTCGATACGAGAATAAAGACAAAACATAAATACTAAATAAAATAAAGTAAAAATAAAAATAACAAAAAAACAATATATATATATATATATATATATATGAATATTCAAGCGACACACGTGCGTACTCAAGTCGAATCGGTTATCCAATATCAAATTTGCCCTTTTTTATCTGGAACTAAGGTAATTCTCCTCAGCTGCCAAATCCGTGTGAGGGGAATTTTTTTTTTTTTTTACTATTTCTTAACTTTTATGACAACGATCTTTCACGCGAATGATTTCATCCCTTAGATAAATGAAAGATCATCGAATATAAGAAAAAAACCCTACTAAATAAAATAAAGTAAAAATAAAAATAACAAAAAAAACAATATATATATATGAATATTCAAGCGAAACACGTGCGTACTCAAGTCGAACCGGTTATCCAATATCAAATTTGCCCTTTTTTATCTGGAACTAAGGTAATTCTCCTCAGCTGCCAAATCCGTGTGAGGGGAAATTTTTTTTTTTTTTTTTTTTTTTTTTACTATTTCTTAACTTTTATGACAACGATCTTTCACGCGAATGATTTCATCCCTTAGATAAATGAAAGATCATTGAATATAAAAAAAAAACCCTACTAGTAACGTTTTAATAATTTTTTTTTAAATTTACCAATTTCCTTTTGATTTTTTCTTCCTCATTCCTGAATAATAATAATATCGTTTTCGTTTGCATAAAATATCTCGCTCGACAGTATCGATTTTCAGCGTCTGTGCGGAAGTGAATGTGGTTTTTCTATTTTTATTGTTATATATTTATCTTTTTTTTTAACTCTTTTTTTGATTCCGTCGTGTTCGTCTCGCTGTTGACAATGCAACGAGACGGGGGATACCGTGTTATACGAGACGGCAGAAGGTGGATCGATGTCTCCATGGTCCACCAGGGAGCACCTATAATAAAAACGTTTCAACCCTTCGATGGTTGGAAGGTCCGTTAGTCGTGGACAAAGGAGGATGAGGCCGACATGAGGGACAAGAAGAAGAAGGGGGGAGGGGGAAGAAGGTTGAGGTTAGGGGGTGAAAAGAATCGCGGGAAAAAAGAAACGAGGTGGGACGACACTTCGCGAGTGGGACGAGAGAGTGGAAAAAGAAAAGGGGGAAAAGCGAGTGGATAGGCCAACGTGAAATATACTACAAGAGTTGCTAGGAACAGTCATAACTCGTCTCTGTTATAAGGGTCGTGTCGAGGGTGTAGAGGTCTGCGAGGGAGAAGTGGGAGCAGCGAGGAGGAGGGTGGGGGATGAGAGAAGGGTTCAAAAGGTCAACTTGGGCGTTAGAGGAAAATTGAGTGAAGGAAGTGGCGAGGGTTGGGGGTGAATAGTCGTTGGGGTGGGAGGGGGGTTGAGAAGGAAAAGAAGAGTCTGCGATCTATCATCGGCGAATCGCTCTCGATAGGCCCAAATAAGGGGATGGAACGATGTCCCTATTTTTTGGGATTCGGGCTGAAGGAAATGACGGTTGCAAGAGGGTGATATTGTTAGGGGATGAAAATGCGAACGAACTCTTAATTCTTTGCTATTGGACTCTCGCGTCTCTATCCGGCTTCCTGATTTCCTCGAGTGCTTTTATATTGCTCCTTTTTAATAATTCAGCCAACCTTCCCCTTCCTTAACGTTACATAAGAAATCGTTGTAGGTATGTTAAGTACGTATACGTTTTACAGAATGACGTATTGAATTTTAAAGAATAATGGATATATACATTGTGGTTTTTACAAAATATTTTATAGGATTATTTATTGGAAATTATTTTTATTCTATGCAAAGGAACTATGAATTTTGTGGCATTAAACTCAGAATAAATCGAAGCTTAAAAAAAATTGAAAATTTAAATTTAAAAAATACGATTTTGTCGAAAAATTTACATTTTTCTCAACAAAAACTGAAGAGATTTTTTTTCGATCGAAAAAAAATAGAAAAAATCTGCACACTGTGAATCCTGCGGCATTAAACACAGAATAAACCAAAGTTTTAAAAAAGTTTGAAAATCCAAATTAAAAATAAGGTTTTTTCAAAAAATTGACATTTTTCTAAGAAAAACTGAAGCGATTTTCTTTCAATCGAAAAAAAATGGAAAGAAATATCTGTCCACTATGAAGCTTGCGCCATTAAACTCAGAACAAATCAAAGTTTAAAAAAAACATTGAAAATAAAAATTAAAAACTAAGATTTTTTCGAAAAATTGACATTTTTCTCAGAAAAACTGAAACGATTTTTTTTTCAATCGACAAAAAAAATCGACCTACTATGAATCTTGCGGCATTAAACTCAGAATAAACCAAAGTTAAAAAAAAATGAAAATCTAAAATAAAAAATAGAGTTTTTAGAAAAAATTGATATTTTCCTCAAAAAAACTGAAACAATTTTATTTCAATTTTCGATTTACCAATTTTTGAAAAAGTCACGAGCGTTAGAAAATAATTCAAAAACGACGTTTTTTTTTTCAAAATTCATAACTTGTTTTCGATTGAGTAAACAAAATTTGAGAAAATTCACAACAATCTTTCCAGTGGGGTAGTATAACATAAAATTTACAACAAAATAAAAAATATTCGGTTACAAAAGTGGTCGAAATTATATGGACAGGTCATATACCTTGAGTACATAGGAAGAAAAAACAAAACAAAAAAAAAACGTTTCCATTGAATTTTGATTTATCGTAAATGATTCGTACAATATTTATTTACCCATGATTAAACATATAAAATAATTTATCCATTTCATTTAACAATCTTTTATAATTTTACCATAAACATTTTATGATTTTTTTAAATAATATTTTTCAAATCTCTGTATTATTATTGAAAGAAAAATTCGAAGTATTACAATTACCGATTGGAAAAATCGGGCAATTAATTAAATAATATTAATGAGTAGTCACTCGCGGCTATCTACGTCAAACGAATTCCATAGTGTGCGAGAACGGTGTGGGGGAGGGGCGGGGGGGGGGGGGGGGTCGTTGCGAACATACGCTCGTTTACTCCGGTACGTTTAATCGTTGAGCGGGTTGTCTCCTCTATCCTTTATTGCTGTTTCCTTTTGTCATTTGATTTCACCGGAAGCTCAACTCTCCTTGTCTCTCAATCTCTTCCAATCTATTTCTCTTTCCCTCACTGCTTTTCTCTTCCAATGTAAGAGAAACTATAATTCGCTCGGAACTTCAATTCTACGAAGTCGCCGTTTTTCCGAGCTCTTCTCGTCTTAAATCCTGCCTGACTTAAGCCGCCCCCCCCCTCACCCCCCCGTTTAATGTACCGTCGTAGAAGGAGAATTCCTCTTGCCCCCCTTCCCCCTCCCCACCGCCCATCTATCTCCGGTCCTTTCTAATGCAGTCCGTTGAATTTCCCCTAATCCCTTATATCTATTACTGTGCCTCGCTTCGTACACCCTCGCCCGTGAGTCTTCTCTCTCGCTCACTTTCTTTAATTTCCGCGTGAGCGAACTCGCGACGATTGCAACGACTACTATGAAATACGGTTTTTTTTTGCTTTTAAGGAGATCTCGTAAATATATCGAGAAGAGAAAATCGTCGAGACCGACGTATGTATCGATATACAGGGTAATCGATATACAGGGTAACCGATATACAGGGTCGTCCATGCATCCTGTGCACTACTGTAACTTCCAAAGTATTCTTTGCAGGACAATATGTTATATACAAAAGTTACATGGTTTAAAAGGATGCACTACGCAGTGCATCAAATTTTTTGTACAAGTCAAGGCGTTTCGAAGATTTGAACGAAAACTTTGTTTTTTTTTACATAGAACGCAATATTTTTTATAATAAAATATGGTAGAGAATCGAATTCTGAGTAAAAAAGTGTCGACCTTTATTAGCCCTAAATCCAATAGCTAACGAGTAATTACACTTTTTATTTGAAGATTTTCTTCACATAAAAGAACAAAGTTGTCCTTCAAATCTTTGAAACGCCTCGACCTATAAAACAAAAATTGGATGCACTACGTCAACGCATTGATTTAAGAGAAGGAGTTGCACGTAGTGCAACGCATACTTTGGAAATTATAGCGGTGCACGCGTTGCATAAACCACCCTGTATATATTCATTCTCGACAATCCCCGCCCATTTTATTTTCTTTCAGTGAATTCAATAAAAAAAAAAAAAAAAAAAAACAACAACAACAACAACAACAAAAGAAGTAAACTAGAAATTATTTTTTTTAATCAGAAAATCGAGAAAACAAATGGCGACTTGGTCAATAATTCGTATCGACGCGATATTTCGCTGTATTATTTATCCCCTTGCCTCCTTCCACCCGGCATTTCGAAACTTCGTTTGAATTATTAATCGACCAATTTTTTTACAAGCTTTTACAAACGTCTCGTTGCGACGCAAAATAAAATTTTCAACGACGTAATTTATCGACGAGACGGAGAGGATACCCCTTGAATACGCGAACTTCACGGCCTTTCGCGTAGTCGAGCAAAACAAAAAGCGTCCAACTTGACAAAACGTTTCTCGACGTGTAATAATAAGGTAGAAAAAAAGAAAAAGTACAAAAAGAAGAGAGAGAGAGAGAGAGAGAGAGAGAGAGAGAGAGAGAGAGAGAGAGAGAGAGAAAACACATACGATATTCCTAGATTGGCTCGTTCGTCTAGTTTTACCCACTGGAACAATAAAAAAATAAAGAAAGTATAAATTGTCGAAGGCTCGCGATCGATTCAATAATTCATTAGGTTCATGGAAAATTGCCCCCTCCCCCTTCCCACCTGTATGACGAATCTCGATCGAGCCAACGTCAATCAAATTCGCTCGTATTCGTCTCATTAGTTCGTATTAGTAACGTGTACTCAATCCCGATTTGTTCCGTCAATCAAGCGACACGCGACGTAGGCGCGAGGGTCGAACGCGTTATAAAAAAAAAAAAAAAAAATTACAAAGAGAAACAAACACAACGGAAAAATAGGACAAAATCATGCACACTGCACGAAGAACGAAGCGTTCAATGTGGAAGTCGAATAATGACATTAACCCTCTCGTTCTCTGTGTCACTCTGCACGAGTTAGGAAAGAAAATCCATATGTGAAGTTAACGAATTCATGTTTATGTAATGTAAGAAAACATGTGTGTGTGTGTGTGCGTTGAATATCGAACGAACTGTGAATCATACGCGCAAAATGTGTGTGCCTCGTGAGTGACGAAGAACGAACGAAAGTACGAGGGTGGAGAGAGAGAGGAGAGAAACACGCCGCAGTAGTAAAGGCCAATAAAGGTAGCCAGACGCGAAGTCGGACAGGGGATGGCCGCGTGCGATACAGCCTTAATAAAAAATCATGCGAAGTTTCTTGGCTCGTGACAGCTGTCTCCCGTCCGTGAATCTAGAACGAGCATGAAACTCCTTTTTTACCCCCTGCCCCCACCTCACTTGGCCTTTCTGCCCTGCATTCTCGCTCGTACGGTCTACGCATCGGCCTATAATCGCAACGCCATTGATATCCTTCTTTTAAATGTGAACGGTACACGCGTATGCGTGGGTAAAAGTTATTTTACATATCGGTACGTGGACAGATTTTTATAGGGTTTGGGTGATTTTACGAATAGGTAGATAAATTGATTGATTCGATTGTGGAATTAAAGGAATAGGGTATTTAAGTAACTACGAAAAAGCGAAGTATGCAGATAGTTGGTAATGGTACGAGTACAACGGTTTTTTTTAAATTGTCCTACGATGAAAATTGGCCGAGATATTAATTCTCAAAGTTTAGAAATTTGAAACATAACCTAACAAATCCGACCGAACACCGGCTCGATAAACGCTGGGGTCGCGTGTTCGAGTCCCACTCCGGACATTTTTTTTTTTCCACGAATCGTTGCTTTTTTTCATAGATCTTGATAATTTGTTCCACCAATCAATCGCAGGTGGCTCGATGACGTTATTTAAACTTTTAAACGTTATGAATTAATATCTCCTTCAGTTTTCATCCCAGAACGATTGTAAAAAAAAACATTTGTCGTACCTGCAAGGACTATTTTCCGTAGCTGCGTAATTTGCTAACACCCTATGCTTCATTATACAATATTATAAATGGTGACATTTGTCTTCGTCCCCCCCGTTTCCGTAGGTCAAGTCCCAAGGGCACTGGGCTCATATCGTTACATAATTTTATATGACAAATCTCCTGTAATTCATCATTTTATTGAACTCGAAGTAATTTGGGATATACGAAAGGGGGGAAAATAATGAAAGGAGGAAAACAGGAGTGCCCCGAGATAAAAACGAAGATATATAATGATTCGGACAGCTTGTCTCGTGTTCGTTTACCGGTGTAGGTAACTCTTCGGTAAAGCTTTTCGACGAGGTAGAACCGATATATATATATGTATATATAGTCGTTCAATCTTCCGTAGCGAAGCTTGATGCTTTGGGCTTTAACAGAAGAGTCTGCGGGGTGTACGTGAGGGAGTTATACTCTCAAAGCTCCACTCTCACGACGGAGAGTAGACCAAGCCAGACTCTATTTCCTTCGATATAACCCTCTCTCTCTCTCTCTCGAGTGAATAGTAACTCTGCTCCAGCGATGTGCGATGCAGAGAGTTTAATAATGGGCGGGGACTTCGCTTATGCAGGATAATAAGTATAGCGCGGGAAATATGAAAAAAAAGAAGAAAAATTGTCTCGTTTTCGATGTTTCCTTTTTCTCCGAAATTGTAAATTGCAACGGATCGCATCGTTCGTAAAAAAAAATGAAAATCTAAACATCGAACAATATTTTTATACGATAATTCACTAAAATATCCACCCAATATTTTTCGCGATCGAGAAGAATTTTAATTTCGATGATGAAAAATAGGAAAAGTAACGAATCTAGCTAAATTGCATCACAAAATCAGACGGAGTTAAAAATTTTAATAAGTTTTTTCGATCAAATTTTATAATAGGTCAATTTCAATTTAAAAAAATTACATTACGTAATGAAAGAATTAAACAATCTTTTCTCCCGTCGTTTTCACGTTCTTGAAAACAACGTTTTTTTTCTAGCGATCGTTTCGATACGCGAGATAAAAAATTTCAAAATAAAAACCTTAGAGCGATGCGATATATACAGGGTGAGGCATCAAAAGTGACCCGGGGGTTTCATATGGAAACGAAGCGAGATATCGAAAATTGTTTCAGACAAACGTTGTAGGATTTGGAGGGGGACAAAAGATGACGTAAATGAATTCTCCCCTGAATGCACGCATTAAGGTTATTTGGAGGTCAACTTTGCTTTTTCAAATAGGATGGTCGACTTTTTTTTGCCGGAAATCGAAAGAGTGTTCAATTTCGGGTATAAAAGTACTACTACACTAATTTCCTAAAATTGTTAGGTTATGAGATATTTTGTATAATAGTTATAACGTATGAGTTCTCTTCATTATTTAGAGTGTACTTACAATTTTAATCCAGCAAGTGTTCAAAATGATGGACATTGACGTCGATACACTTTTGAAAGCGCTTCGCGAAAGAACCCTGAATTTTTAGAAACGTTTCGTCACGTACACTCGCGCGTGCAGCAATTATCCTTTCCTTCATATTTTCAGATGTGGTTGGCACCTCCTGATACATTTTGTCTTTAACGTATCCCCATAAAAAAAATCTAACGGAGTAAAATTCGGAGATCGGGCGGGCCAAACCCAAACCCAAACCCAAACGCGAAATTGAACACTCTTTCGATTTCGGGCAAAAAAGTTGACCATCCTATTTGAAAAAGCAAAGTTGACCTCCAAATAACCTTAATGCGTGCATTTAGGGGAGAATTCATTTACGTCATCGGTTGTCCCCTTCGATATCCTACAACGTTTGTCTGAAACAATTTTCGATATCTCGCTTCGTTTCCATATGAAACGCTCGGGTCACTTTCGATGCCTCACCCTGTATATATATATATAAAGGATGTTCCGACACGTCGAAGAAACTCGGATCGAAAGGATCGCGAGGGGCGTCGAGAATCTTCTCAAGTTCCGACGGGAAACTGCCTAGGTTTCTCTTAATAAATTGCCAACTTGCTCATTCTCCTCCCACCTTCGCGTCCCTGAAATTTCTCCTCCGAACGGCAAGAATCGAATGAAATATTTCCGAGACGTCCGCTCGTTACTTTCACACTTTTTCTTTCGCTCCTCAATTTCTTTTCCGTCTTGTTTTCCTCGTACCATTTATACGTCTTTCTTAATTTCACGTTTTCTCGCGAAGCCATCGACGAAACTCGAGGAATGTCACCGATGGGACGAGGGCGGGGCGATGGCTTAAATATCGCGAAGATTCGGCCTTAGTCAAGTGGATGCGGCCACGTATTCTCTGGATCGAACAATTCACTTTGTGAAAGAAAAGAGGGAAAAAGTAAAATAGAAAACCGAAGTAGGGGATCCTCGAGCTTGGTTAACGTTTATCCCAAGAGCTTTTTCTTGTACTATTTCATTATGTATTTCCGTCGGATCTTTTATTTCGAGGGAACTCGGCTCGTTAGAGGGTTCGTCGAGTGATAGCTGGGATAATTAGATATGGCCCAAATCCTTCATGAAACCGTATACTTTTTTCTCTCGAAATTCATTTATATATTTTTTAATATTTTTAATTAGAAAATTTTTGTTTTTCAATTTAGAGAATATTTTTCAAATTTTTAATTTAATTTATCACGCTTTGTTTCTTTCGTTTTGAAATTTACACGCAATTTTTAAAACAAATATTCGTATGCATTATTGCAAAATCGTAAAAACTTAGTTTTCGTATAAACAAATTGATTACAAGATTTATATTGAAAATTCATCGAAGTGTAAAAAAAATGCAAATATTATCCTGGAGACGAGTTTTTCACGACCGAAATTACTCCCACAAGCATGAAAAAATTATATTTTTGAAAAAATTTGATTTCCAAAGTCTGAAAAGTAATTCTCGAAAAGAAAAAAAAAAATTTTTACAGAGCAGTATCAGAATAGTGACAAAAGTCAAAAGACGTTTGTGTAGCGTCGGCGAAAAAATGGCGGCTGGATCGATGGGGAATGTCTCATATGGTAGTTACATACGTATATATAGACACATCCATACTCGAGATGATAAGATGCTTCGAATTCCGTAAAAGATCCGTGCGAGAAAAAGAAAAAAAACAACAGCCTCCTTCTCGAAGCCATCTCTCACGTTTTCCTCGGCTTCCGTCTCGTCGAGGTCGACAAGTGCCTTACTATTTTCTTATTTTTTTGAGAACCGAAGTGAAAGACTCACTCCGGTTTCAAGCTCGTTAGCAACTCGTCGTCGCCTTCGTCTCTGTTGTTATTTACATCCTACGTATATTTATATATACACATTTGTATATAATATGATATATGTATGTATACAAATATATACAGGGTGAGGAGTTTTATAAGGTGCCTCAAAATTTATTTTAAGGTAGATGGGATCATTACAAACAAAAGTTGCAAATATACATTGGGGATATTTTTAATAGTTTAGGAGATATGAATTTGTAAAGTTAGTCCAATGAGAGCGTGCCGAGAAGCGTTGGAGCCGCCTACTCCTCGCTCTAGCCGTAGAGATAGGACAGTGTAGGTCGTTATATTTTGGATTGTAAAATTCAGAGCAGTCATTGCTCTGAATTTTACAGAAATAGTAAAAAACATGATTGCGTATTAAAATAATGAATAAAATTGACTGCTCTGAATTTTGCAACCCCAAATATAACGCCCCCAACGCTTCTCGGCGCGCTCTGATTGGACCAACTTAAAAAATGTATATCTCGTAAAGTATGAAAAATATCCCTAATGTATATTTGCAACTTTTGTTTGTAATGATCCCATCTACCTTAAAATAAAGTTTGAGACAACTTATGAAATTCACCCTGTATATATATATAAATATATATCTTTTTTTCGCTATATACATAACTTCCCATATTTCTGTTTCCACTTTTGGCGCGTATCGCTTCAATTTCCCAAAGAATACTATCCGACTGTCACATGCCGCCGGATGTATTCGCTCGAGCGAGTTCACAAGAGGGAAAAACGTACGAGAGGGAAAAACAGATTTTTTCTTTTTTTTTTACCAGTATGGAAGAAGCGAGCGTGGGACAAGTTGATACAAAACAGAAAAAATAAGAACAGAAAAATAAAGGAAAAAATTGATATTACCAAAATATACAAAATAAAGAAAAACAAAACAGATGCAATAAAAAAAAATTTCAATAACAAGACTAACTTTTTTTCCGACTAAACCCTTTGGCAGCATCGACCTATTTTTTTTCATTTTTCACCGAGGCAACCGTGAGATAAATGAATAAAAAAATCCATAAATAAATAAAAAACGATAAAAAAAGGTAAAAAAAAATAAAAACAAACATGTTCCTCGTCGACGACGTTTTTCGATAAAAAAAATACAAAAAACAAATATTACCTTAAAAAAAAAATCACGTAGTAATGTAACGAAAAAAACATCCCTTAAAACCGTTCCAACCCTTAGGCATCATCGACCTATTTTTTTCCTATTTTTTTTCGACTTATCAGTGGGGGTCTGCTAGATAAATGAATAAAAGAAAATCAATAAACAAATAAAAACGATAACCCCCTCCCCTCCTCAAAAAAAGAGATGATCAGCTTCCTCGTCTTCGAAAGGAAAATGAGATTGACTTTTGTCACTGTTGTCCCCGATTTCTTCGCTTCCTAATCTCATCGGTATTTCTGTCCCAGCAATTTCTGTCTCTAGCTTTCTCTTCCTCCCTTCGACGCTTCCCACCCCTTGCATTCTCACCCTTCCGCACATCCCAATTCCATCCCGACCTCCTGTCGTCACGTAGCTCGTTAGTACGGAATCCGCGACGAATCGATAACAGCGATGTCGCTTCGGCGATCGGGGCCTTCGTCAATCGAGACGCGAACCACACACACACACACAGACATACGCTTGAGTTCACGCATACATACAATATGAAACTGTACAATGCTGCGCTCATCGGATGATCCTGAGAAAAAAAATGGCACGAAATGTCCCGTACAGAAGACCAAACGAATTGGTCCCTTTTTTGTTGGCTGCTAATTTTTGTCCGCTCTCTTTTTCAAATTTTCACTTCAACCCCCTCCTTCTCTCGTCACCTAAACCCCGCTAAATCCTTTGGCTAGTGAACTTGATTAATTTATGAATCCGAGATGAAAGGGAGTTGAAATCGCTCGTGTACTAATGTAATTCCGTTTCTGTCCTCTCTTTATATATATATACATAAAGAGATGTATGTAAGATATATATGTGTATATACATATACAGGGTGAATTTCATAAGGTCTCTCAAACTTTATTTTAAGATAGATGGGATCTTTACAAACAAAAGTTGCAAATATACATTCGGGATATTTTTAATAGTTTACGAGATATACCTTGTTAAAGTTGGTCCAATCAGAGCGCACCGATAAGTGTTCGAGCCACCCATTCCCCACCCTAGCAGCCAATGCCCGAGAAATAAAAATGACCGCGTAATATTATAATAAATAAAATTGATTGCTCTTCATTTTGTAACCCCAAATGTAACGCCCTACATCGTGCTATCTCTACGACTAGAGCGGGAGTGGTCGGCTCCAACGCTTCTCGGCGTGCTCTGATTGGACCAACTTAAAAACTGTATAACTCTTAAACTATTAAAAATATCCCTAATGTATATTTGCAACTTTTGTTTGTAATGATCCCATCTACCTCAAAATAAAGCCTGTTACACCTCACGCAATTCACCCTGTATATGTTCCTAATACGATTCAAAAGGATTTCACTCACTCGTTTCGCACCACCTCGTTGCCTCCTCGACGCTTTTTCCACTTTCCCGCATGCTGTGGCGGAATGACCTAACGAATTAAGAAAAAAGAAAAACGCGAAGTAGAAAAGGAAAATGTACAAAAAAAAAGCATCAAATGAGGGTCGAATAAAAATGTAGCCACTGGTATTATGATAAAACCTCTCACATTTTATATCTAAAGAGAATAGTAACTCCTGAGCTAAGATCGGAGCAATGTAGCGTTCTTTTCGTTGTAACTGAACAAGTAGCTGAATTATTTATCACTAAACGAACTCTTGGTCTTACCATTATTAATAAACAAATACTTGGCCCACTTATAGTCGAACCTAGAACCCCAGTTCTTATCGTTATCACTAAATTAAATATCACCTTTCACCAGCTCGACTCTTGGAATTCTTCCACCATCGAGTATTGCAAAATTTTATTTATCCCAAAACAGACAGACAAATTTTATTTAACCCAAAAAAGACATAGAAGTCAGTTACTTTTGTACCATCCTTCTGACGGTTAACTTTAATCACTAAATGTGCAGACTTCTTGTCTAAGGACTGCAACCTTGTATCACGTTTATTTTAAACAAATCACTGAAATAGTTTTGCTAATGCAAAAATCATTTTATATCTTACTTCTTGTATACAAACCTCCCTAGGACAGTAACCTTGAACATGAATTTTTTAAAGCAATGTTTTCTCATCGAAGGAACAAGAATTGAACGTGAATTCGACGTTTTCGTTTAATTCTTGTCACGGGATAATTTTTTAATAAATCGTATCGACGACTTGTGACGAAGTGAGAAAGAAAGCTTGGATTTTGGTACAAGAGTGATAAATATTTTTTATCCCAGGATAGAATCCTTGTCAGAAATCGTGAGTAGAAATAATATAAGGCGTATGAATTTGTGACGACGAACTTTTAAATAACGATTAATAGATAAATCGTTCTAAATCTTTATCATGACTCATACACTTTTATCCATTATTCCATCGTGATCCTTGGCCGAAGGAGAATTTTTTTTTCTTCCACACTCGTCTCAGATAATTGGCAGGACAAACGTTTGTTTCCTTCTGTACACGAGTCTGGACATATATTTGACGTTGATCGAGGAGATCTCACGGTTAAACGAACGTCCCCGTAGTCCTCGAGCGTTATCTTTCATCCGATCCTGTCTCTCTCTCTCTATCTCTCACTCGCCCTTTCCCTAAGCTACCCTTCATTTTTTTTGTCATCAAACATCCTTCGCGAAAAATTTTCGTCACAACAGCGAATATTTCTCGAAAGTTATTAAAACTTGTAGGATACGTGAACAAAAAGGATAGAGTCGTCCTGAGCTCGTCAATTTTCGGAATTACAAAATTATTCCAATAACGTATACGTTTGTACGTGCAACGTTGCATTGGGTTATTGAAATTATTATTGACCTCGGAATATTGGCCAGATCGTATCGAATCGATTACATTTTCTATGTTATTTCAATGCAAATATTAAATCCTGTTATATGCATAATTTTTTTATTTGGATAAAAGAATATTATAAAAACGTTGATGAAAATAATTCAATTTTCAATCGAGCGACGTTCCTTCCTGAGATAAAAAAAATGTTTTTCGTCCATTGTTTCGTTATTTTATTTGATATTTATTTGTAGAGTATAAATAATTGTAGAATTATTCAAAAATTGTTAAATTGCTAGAATAATAGAATAATTTATGATACTAGAATAATAAATAGAATATAAATAAATGTAAAATAAAATTATTCCAGTATAAGAAATTATTCTATTATTCTAGTAATTTGATGAGTTTTAGATAATAGAAAAATATCTGATACTGGAATAATAAATTGAATATAAATAAATGTAAAATAAAATTATTCCAGTATCAGATATTTTTCTATTATCTAAAACTTATCAAATTACTACAATAATAGAATAATTTCTGATACTAGAATAATTTTATTCTAAATTTATTTATATTCTAGTTTTATTCCAGTATCAGAAATTTTTCTATTATTCAAAAATTATGAAATTAACTAGAATAATAGAATAATTTCTGATACTAGAATAATAAATTAAATATAAATAAATGTAAAATAAAATTATTCTAGTATCAGAAATTATTCTATTATTCTAGTTAATTTCATAATTTTTGAATAATAGAAAAATTTCTGATACTGGAATAAAACTAGAATATAAATAAATTTAGAATAAAATTATTCTAGTATCAGAAATTATTCTATTATTGTAGTAATTTGATAATTTTTAAATAATAGAAACATATCTGATACTGGAATAATAAATAGAATACCTATGAATAAATGTAGAATAAATTTATTCTGGTATCAGATATTATTCTATTATTCTAGTAATTTGATAATTTTTAAATAATAGAAAAATATCTGATACTGGAATAATATATAGAATATAAATAAAATGTAGAATAAATTTATTCTAGTATCAGAAATTATTCTATTATTCTAGTTGATAATTCATAATTTTTGAATAATAGAAAAATTTTTGATACCAGATTAATAAATAAAATATAAATAAATGTAGAATAAATTTATTCTAGTATCAGAAATTATTCTATTATTCTAGTAATTTGATAATTTTTAAATAATAGAAAAATGTCTGATACTGAAATAATATATAGAACATAAATAAATGTAGAATAAAATTATTCTAGTATCAGAAATTATTCTATTATTCTAGTAATTTGATAATTTTTGAAAAATAGAATAATTTCTGATACTAGAATAATAAATAGAATATAAATAAATGTAGAATAAGTTTATTCTAGTACCAAGAACATAAATAAATAATGTAGAATAAAATTATTCTAGCATCAGGAATTATTCTATTATTCTAGTAATCTGATAATTTTTATAATATATTACAAAATACACGTATTCTACCTATATTACAAAAATTATAAAAAAATTATCAAATTCAAAGTTTTGCGAAGAATTTGAGAATATCCGGAAATTTCATAACCCTGTACATACATATATATCATAAATATACATAGAAACGATTTGCAAGCCGTTGAATGTTACATTTTTCTACCTTTTCGTACTTTTCTAGCAAAACCTTTCCCCTTCCTCCATCACTCTTTTCTCAACGAGAAATCTCTCTTGGGAGCCCTGCCCTTACTTCGCCCGCTCCGTTTGGTGGAATGAATAACGTATATATACGTTTACATACTATATGATCGAGCCACCTATATATACGTTTCTCCAAGAACAGAGAGAAAGCGGAAGTGGGTTTCCCTCGCGGTTTTTGCGGTCGGTACATTCCTCAGAGGGCTCGTGAGATCCCTTGATGTACCTGCATACATATAAACGTGTACCGGAATCTTTTCGAGGCGTTGAAACTGACCCACTCCTCGAAGAAGCTCGAGCTAGCTTTATCAAGGAAAATTGTAACAGGTCGGTCAACTTCACCCTACGTACCTAAAATATAAATATATATAAACTGTATATGAGAGAGATAGAATATATATATTCTATATATATTTAATCCAGTCAGTTAAAACCAAGTGGTGCGGTAATCAAGCCAGGAGATGAGCTCGAAATTCCACGAGGGTCGCGAGACGTACCTACCCTTGGCCACTACTGTATAACGTTTCGCGTTCTACCAATTGGGAAGACGGTAGGTACGAGGGCTTAGTACGGTAAACAGTTCGCAATTCGAACGGCAAACTCGTCCATTTAGATTGAAATTATTGCGTTCGAGTAATTACAAAACGAGAATATTATTATAGGTGGAATAATTTATAAAAAAACGAAAATTATGTAATAATCGAGATAAGAATAGAAGAAAATTGTTATAATTAAAAAGAATTATTCGAGATTAATTTATGAAAAATATTTCGACGGAAATAAATTGTGCTTGACAATTTCTCGGTGGGAAATCATTTCGCACGGAATTTGTTTCATCCCAACGCAATTGTGAACGTAATTTTCGTATTTTTACACGTAGGTTTGTTTCATTCGCTTCTCGAATTTACTTGGAGTTTCCCCCTCGTGGCTATCCCCCGTCAAGGATTGCTTTGGATGAGCACCAATCGCTGTAGGTTTCTAGGGACTGTGCCGAAATGACAACGAGTAAAGGGAATGAGAAAGCTGAACAAAGAGAGAACGAGAGAGAGAGGGAATGGGTAGATAGAAAGGAAATTGGATAAGAGAGAGAGAGAGAGAGAGGAAAGTCGAGTAGACACACGATGCTCCGTCTGTTCAACAAATCGAGCATGACGATACGCAAACGTGGCAGAGAGGTAAGCAGACACGACGAGATTTGATCAGGACGCGTCGATAACTAGTAGCTTCGTGAAACAGGACGAATTTTTCTCCCATCGTCAATGACGTTCCATGTACTCTAATAGTTTCACGAACGAGACAAGCTCGATATCGATGCGAACGAAATTATCGACGGTCGGTAATTGTCCTGTGATTCGCACTTTGTATGCATATAGTTCGATCGCCTAAATACAGTTTCACGATCCTCTTCACGTTCATGTTCGATTTCGGTGTGTATCCTATCGAATTATGGATATAGAGTGAGTTGCAGAAGATGTGCCAAACTTTGTTTTAAGGTAGATGGGATCATTACAAACAAAAGTTGTAAATGTACATTAGGGATATTTTTAGTAGTTTAGGAGATATAAATGTTTAAAGTTTGTCCAATCAGAGCGCGCCGTGAAGAGTTGGAGCCGCCCACTCCCCACCCTAGCCCTAGAGATTGAACCAACTTTACAAATCGGTTGACGATGCTCTTCGTCAACCGATTTGGACGCCAGCGTCTATTATTATCTCATGGGCCCGGACAGCCCTGACCCAGCCGCGTCCGGTGGTGATCTTCTCGCGCGTAGAGAAGTCACGGTCTCAACTTGATGTTTGTTGGAGTTATTCAACCAAACACTTTGTTGTTGAGCACACTTATTTATTTAAGAATAGGAATATGATACAATGCAAGTTAAGCGCGATGCGTTACAAGAGAGAGTCCAAAAGTTAACGGTTAAGAAGTTGAGCGTATACACAGATGAGAGGCAACGATTGGACGAATAGGGTGTGCGTCCGAAGCAGATCCCTGACACTAGACCTAAATTCCTAACACTCGTAATACGCAACATAGTCTCTTAGCGTGGCCGTTGTAGTGTGGCGCTAGTAGTACTGCGCGTTTCCCCCGTTTCCCCTCGCCGCGTCGTCGACTCCCATAACCGTTCTGAACAGTCGTCACAGTCAGTGAATTGCATGAATACGAGCCTCGCGCAGTACTACTAGCGCCTCTAGCGGACGGCGACTCTAAGATACACAACAGGAAAGCTTAGTGCCAGGGACCTGGTCCGAAGTCACCAGCAGCGCTGTTCCGTTGAATGGTGTCGGTAGAACTCGGAACTGTCTGTCGCGGGAATATTTAACTGTGTTAAATCCAACAATGTTTTTGAATCAATAACTGAGGTGACTACGATTGTAACGCTTACTTTCGTCGTAACGCTCGATATTTTCTGAGAAGTGTATTGGTCTTGGTCCATCCACTTATATTTTACTTTCACGCAATTTCGAATAGAGTATACATTTATTATTTATTGTACGTCTTTTACATCGAAAGTTATGTTTTTTTTTGTGATACATGATATATACATAACAGAGTTTTATTTGCATAAGTTTTACAGTTTTGTTTACAAATATTCGCCGCTGTCGCATTTTCATTCTCTCTCCCCATACTCCTCTCTTTCTGTTTCCACACCATTCTTACACACTTTTTCTATTTCCCTATAATATTCGCATGTTGGTCTATCCACCTTTCCTCTTAACGTACTTATCAACTCGCCTTTTAACAATCTCGTCTCCTTTCCCCCCAGCCAATCCTCAATACCTCTCCTGCTTTTTTCTTTAAACAGTTTCCTTCCTTTCCTACATACTAACATATGGTCCGTTCTTTTTCTCCTCTTCCTTGCATATTTTGCACTCCCACTCTTTTTCTGCTTTTTCCCACGTTCTTCCCACGTTACCGCATCTTAGCGTTGCCCACATTTGCTTGTATTTTACGCTCACATCTTCCTCCGACCAGTATCTCCACGGCTCCTCCAACCCCTCTTGATACATGATATATTTTTTTACTAATTATTCGCAAGTTTCTTCGAAATCGCATTGCCGGAAATATTCATAACCGGTGTGTGTAGGTTTGGTTTTGGACCGTGGCCATCTGGACTCGCGTATACATTTCTGCTTGTAACATATCTGCGATACAGATGAATCGTATGAAATTTTTTCGAGCTACTTATAGTTCTGCATCGGGTTGTAAACAATTCCTTTCAATTTATGACCGTGATATTGTAAATAATACGGTGTCATTGGAACAAGTATTAAAATCAGATTTTGAATTAATTGCACTGGTCCAAAAGATTGGATGGGATACTACTTTACATGGGATACTTACTTTGCCTTCGCCGCACCATGTTCCGATGGTAGGCACTATCCTAAATGGAAATTTGTTCCAGAATTTTCGAACAAAATGGCCTTCCGATGTTTGATAACCGCATTGTAAATTCGAGCATGAATATTCGTCCATCTTTAAAGTGGAAAAATGTCAGTTTCTAGAAAAATATATTCTTTTTCGTTCGGGAAAGGTATAGGCTAATGAAAAGTTTAGACATCAACAAACAGTCTCACCTGACATGCAACGTCGAATCCATAGAGTTTGCATTGTTGTTCTCGAGTTTTTACCAAACTCGTTCTGGTTGACCGCTATCGAAAAAAATATACTTGATCATAACAAAATTTCATGGCTAGAAATATACTTACAAATAAATTATATTGGTTCAAGGATGTGATTATATTTCTGTATGCTAACTCGTCGTTGAGGCCTGGTTTTCTATAATCACATTCGGTTTTTCTAATACATACTACGATTAAACCATATATACTTATGTATATATATATAATGTCGCTCATTATTTTACATATAATCGCTACATAAATAAAAAAATTCATCGACAGCTAAGACATTCCGTGCGATTTTTTTTCAAAAATTTTTTTCAAAAAATGAGGGTGAAAAATTATTTCGGTACCGTAGAAGAGAAGGGCTCAAGTGGGACATAAAAACTCGATTTGCCTCTACCAGGGTGATCGATACATTTGAGAATTACCATACGACTTATAGAACAATAATTTTAATCAAAACGATATGATAAAGAGGTTTCCTTACTGGCGCGCAAGTAATGAAATCATCTTCGTCCGGCCATCGTACTATTGCCTGTCCCGCATCGACGCACTTCTTGTTTATACAAATCTGAAAAACGAATGCGACATATCCGGATTAAATATTATGCAATATTATGAATTATGTGCCGCGAAGTAATATACGAAATTAGATACTAACTTTGGATGGAGCGCACGGCGTTCCATCAGCAACCCCCTTTTGAGGTAGCACTCTGTAAAGTTCGTAAGTACCGTCTGCTCGCATATTTCCGCAAAATAAGATCTCGCACTGACGTTTTTTTTCAGTGTACTGCAATTCAGCGGAAAGAAAATTATTTCAAAAAGTAGGTAACGCCAGCAATGTATTTGATAATATTTTACGAGATATAGGAGATTGTTAAATAAATTCGTACCGGGCAAGCAACATCGAATCCACGGGCTCGACACTGCTCAAGGCGATCTGGTACCCTGGAAGGATTAAATACAAATATAACATAGAGGCAAGGAGACATTGACGAAGTCTTTAATACGCAATACCATTTTTCTATATTATTTAGACCATGTATATATCTCTTTATTTCACTGTAAGAAAGTTTCAAACGTATATCGCACGCTACGAACATTTATGTTATTCTTTAAATCTGTATACGATAAATGAAGATGGAAATACGTCATCTCGAATCCATATGGAAGTGTGTCGACATGCGATGCGATCCGAGAAAAGGGACCTACGAGGCAAAAAATCAATTTTTGGATTATGCGTTCTTCTATAAGTTTTTGAACTGATCTTTCTTGTGGTGCAATTATAAATTTGTTATCTACATAATTTGACAAGATATAAATTATTGAAAATTGTATAACTCGAGTGCGAGCATTGATTTTGATTTCTTTAATCGCTCGCCGTGAAAAATTGCTATTTTGCCTCGAAGGTCCCTTTTTCTTGGATCGCGTCACACATGGGTAATAAGAAATGTGGATTATTTAGCGTGTAGGAATATCGTTTGAAAATTCGCAGAATATTGTAACGCATGAGTAAAACACTTCTTCTCCGAATGATCTTTCGACTTTTTTCAAAATTCGAATCACGCGGTTGAAATAGATTTATGAAAGTTCGCACTTATGAAAGTTTCACCTTACCCTTGGACATTAAAATTTGATGACCACGTTAGAACAAACATGGCTACGGTGATGATTGTGGGATATCCCGATCTTCGACACATGTTGCAGTAATTCTGATTGGGTAGATGTACACATCCGTTTCAAATTTGGAACAAAAGATGCGAGCGTTAGCAATATATTCTTTCTTTCGAATCCATAGAATCGCGATTATAACAAATACCTTTGTATCGTTGCGAGTAAAATTCTCTTCGAAAAAAATATGCTTGGAAAACAGAGATTGCGAGGTACTGAAAATTTCAAGTGACTGTAACTAGTGAAGACCGTGTGCCACGACTTATATCGTGATATGTCCAAGAACCGAGCGTTGACGTGTTGCATCGACACTCGCCGTTAGGAAAAACGAGGTACGCTCGGATTCGCTGCAAAAAATGCTTTTCCGAATTTTATTGCCACAGTTGATAATCTCGACCGTGAAGCATACTGGCACGAGGCTTGCGGAAGTGTCCAGAACGTTCTTTGGTACCTATCGCCTCCTCAATATTATAACTTCGTACAAACAAAATAATAAAAAGTCTTATCTTACAGCGACACGAAACCGAGTTTTCTAGATACGTAGGCGGTTTGAAAAAACCCCTCCGTAGCACGATAGCGGCTTTTCTACAGATTAATAATCTTTTTGAAATTTTTATTTCAGATCAGGATTAAGGCCGCAATCCTGGACACCATACAGGATCTTTTTTTTAACGGTCTTTTCAATAATTTATAACAATATTAAACAATAAATAAATCAATTTACAAAAAATCATTTTTGTATTCTTCATCACTGCTTTGATTTAAATAAAAAAAACCAGACCGTTTAGCTTATCCCAACCCCAAACAAAATCGTCAAAAAAATGCATATTTTCGCTGCTCGTGACGCTTACTGATAAAATTGAAGAACAGAAAGCATGAGGCACGGAGAATATTTGACATAACTATTGGTGATGATATAGGAGAATACACGTGATACATTCGCATTCGATAATTGTCGAGAACGTTTTATAGCGTCTAGTCGGCATAGAGCTAAATAATCAAATGAAATACGTTGTAGTTGCACGAGGCTCGTCACCTTCCTCGACATTTCTCGAGCGTTAGCTTCTGTATAGTAAAACCATCATTTTACTAGTTTCTAGATTTTTCACTTCTGTTATATATAGAAATTATTCTAATATAAAATAATTACCAATCAGAATTAACATTCTATTACGTAGATTATATAATTTTTGTAGAAAGTATGTTAGAGAATAGTTGACGATTATTATGAGGATAATGATACAAATTGATTAATTAATTAATCATAATAGAAAATAATATTAAATATTTAACTAGGATCTTTTACGATACGAAATCTTTTTTCACTTTTACTTTTTTTCCGACACGATGTTTCCCATGATGACTGACACTGTATTGCGAGCAATCGTGTGAAGGGAATGAGAGAGGTCTCGATTGTTTAACGATCTAAAATATCTCGAAAGTAAAAGGTCGTGGATTGGCCAAAAAAGTCGGAAACTTCTGACGAAAATAAGAAGAGCACGAAGACGAAAGAAAAACATAAGTGATATCTCGCTTTCGGGGTGCTAGCCAACACTATCGATTTGATTAATCTCCAATTCTGCACATTCATTTTGTACATAAAAATCTCGTACTTAATCGTTTCGTTTTTTTTTTCACACTCGTACTTTGGTCTTAACGAAGAAAATGACCATATTTTTCTTCCATGAAAAAGGAATTGTCGACTTTGGATGTGTCTAATTTAATTTAAGGCTCAATATTTTCTCAGAATTCACTTATGTTTTACTTTCACACAATTTCGAATAAAGTATAAATTTATTATTTATTCCGCGTTTTTTACATCGAAAATTGTATTTTTTTTGTGATACATGATATATATTTTTTTTAATTATTCATGACGTATATTACATGTGTAATTGTCACGTACGTTAATCAAAGATTCAGATCGTTGTTATCAGAATTTATAAACGAAGAAATAAATCCATGAAGGCGATAACAGCTTCGTCTTTTCGCAAGTAATTATTTTGGGGGCTCGCATCGCTGGACACTTTCACAATCGGTGTATTTTGGTTTTTGGACGGATTGTGGCCATTCCGCCAATGATATACATTTTCGCTTATAACATGCCTGGAATATGGACGAATCGTATGAAATTTTTTTGAGCTACTTATAATTGTGCATCGAGAAGATTAGATATAACGCACTACTTTACATGAGATACTTACTTTACCATCACCGCATCGTGTGCCGGCGGTTGGTTGTACTAAAAATGGGAGTTTTTTCACGGAAATTTGCACATAACGGTTACGCGATGTTTTGTGTCCACAATGTAAGACCCAGCATGAATGGTAGTCCTTTTAAAAAGCACAAAATTTTCAGTTTTTAGAAAAATGTAGTTCTTTTCGTTCGGGGAAGGCATAGTTTAGAGGCCGAGAAACAATCTCACCTTGCACGCAACGTCGAACCCATGCTCTTTGCATTGTTCTTGTCGAGTTTTTACCGGACGGTTTGGTTTTGATACACGCTATTAAAAAAATTATACTTGAACATAACAGAATTTGACAGCTCGAAATATACCAATAAATGATATTGGTTCAAGGACGTGATTACAGGTGTCACTATATGTTATGTCGTCGCTTAGGCCGAGTTTTCTATGTTCTCATTCGATTTTTCTAATACGATTATATCATGTATAGTTATATGTAGATACACATTTATTAAGGTCGCTCGTTATTTTACATATAATCGCGATGTAAACAGAGAATTCATCGACAGCTAAGATATTTCGTGCGATTCGACAGAGAGAATTTTCTTCAAAAAGTGACGGTGAAAAACGGAGAAGAGAAGTGCTAAAGTGGGACATAAAAACTCGTTTTGCCTCTACCGGGGTGATCGATTCATTGGAGAATTACCATACGAGTTATAGAACAATCGTTTTGATCAAAACAATATGATAAAGAGGTTTCCTTACTGGCGCGCAAGTAATGAAATCATCTTCGTCCGGCCATCGTACTATTGCCCCTCCCGCATCGACGCACTTCTTGTTTCTACAAATCTGAAAAACAAATGCGACATATCCGGATTAAATATTATGCAATATTATGAATTATGTGCCACGAAGTAATATACGAAATTAGATACTAACTTTGGATGGAGCGCACGGCGTTCCATCAGCAACCCCCTCTTGAGGTATCAATCTGTACAGCTCGTAAATACCGTCTGCTCGCATATTTCCGCAAAATAAGATCTCGCATTGACGTTTTGTTTCAGTGTACTACAATTCAGCGGAAAGAAAGTTATTTCCAAAAGTAGGTAACGACAGCAATGTATTTGATAATATTTTACGAGATATAGGAGATTGTTAAATAAATTCGTACCGGGCAAGCAACATCGTATCCGCGGGCTCGACATTGCTCAAGGCGATCTGGTACCCTGGAAGGATTAAGTACAAATATAACATAGAGGCAAGGAGATATTGACGAAGAGGAAGGCGACACAATTTGTTACAAACTATTTAATACGCAATATCATTTTTCTATATCATTTAGACCATGCATATATCTCTTTATTTCACTGCAAGAAAGTTTCAAACGCATATCGCACGGTTCGAACATTTATGTTATTCTTTAAAATCTGTATTCGATAAATAAAGATGGAAATACGTCATCTCGAATCCATATGGAAGTGTGTCTACGTGCGACGCGATCCGAGAAAAGGGACCTACGAGGCAAAAAAATCAATTTTTGGATTGTGCGTTATGCAATAAGTTTTTGATCTGATCTTTCATGCGATGCAATCAGAAATTTGTTATCTACATAATTTAACAAGATATGAATTATTGAAAATTGTATCACTCGAGCGCGAGTATTGGTTTTGATTTCTTTAATCGCTAGCCGTGAAAAATTGCTATTTTGCCTCGAAGGTCCTGTTTCTTCGATCGCGTCACACATGGCTAATAAGAAATGTGGATTATTTAGCGTGTAGGAATATCGTTTGAAAAATCACAGACAATTCTAACGCGTGGGTCAAACACTTCTTCTCTGAATGATCTTTTGAACGAGCGAATCTACGAAGCACACCATTATTCTCGACTTTTTCACGAAATTCTAATCACGCGGGTGAAATAGATTTATAAAAAATACACATTCACAGTATGCTCTCGCCCTTATGAAAGTTTTACTTTACCCTTCGACGTTAAAATTTGATGACCATGTTAGAAGAAACATGGCTACAGTGATGATTGTGGGAAATCCCGATCTTGGACACATGATGCAGTAATTCTGATTGGGTAGATGTACACATTCGTTTCACATTTGGAACAAAAGATGCGAGCGTTAGCAATATATTCTTTCTTTCGAATCCATAGAATCGCGATTATAACAAATACCTTTGTATCGTTGCGAGTAAAATTCTCTTTGAAAAAAATATGCTTGGAAAACAGAGATTGCGAGGTACTGAAATTTTCAAGTGACTGTAACTAGTGAAGACCGTGTGCCACGACTTATATCGCGATATGTCCAAGAACCGAGCGTTGACGTGTTGCATCGACACTCGCCATTAGGAAAAACGAGGTACGCTCGGATTCGCTGCAAAAAATGCTTTTCCGAATTTTATTGCCACAGTTGATAATCTCGATCGTGAAGCATACTGGCACGAGGCTTGCGGGTGTCCAGAACGTTCTTTGCTATCGCCTCCTCAATATTATAAATTCGTACAAACAAAATAATAAAACGTCTTATCTTGCAGCGACACGAAACCGAGTTTTCTAGATACGTAGGCGGTTTGAAAAAAAAACCCTCCATAATAAACAATAAACAAATCAATTTACAAAAAATCATTTTTGTATTCTTCATTACTGCTTTGATTTAAACAAAAAAAAAACCAGACCGATTAGGTTATCCCAACCCTAAAAAAAATCGTCGAGAAGATGCATACGAGTATTTTCGCTGCTCGCGACGCTTACTGATAAAATTGAAGAACAGAAAGCACGAGGCACGGAGACTATTTGACATAAGTATTGGTGATGACATAGGAGAATACACATGATACATTCGCATTCGATAATTGTCGAGAAGGTTTTATAGCGTCTAGTCGGCATAGAGCTAAATAATAAAATGAAATACGTTGTAGTTGCACGTGGCTCGTCACCTTCCTCGAAATTTCTCGAGCGTTAGCGTCTGTACGAGCTGTGTTTAAAAAGTAAGGTGACTTTTCAAACTTCGCGGGCAACGTACAGGGTGGAAAGAAAATAGTGGTCGCCGCTTCGCCACGTGATTCTCCAGCTCGAGATCGATGGAGATCTATCAAAACTTGTATCCGCAAAATTGACCTTGACACTGAAATTCAAGGGCAAATTTTTTTATTGGCTTAAAATATTCAACGCGTCTAGAGGAACAAAAGTCTCAAAGGGACCATCGGTCGGAGATACGCCCTTCGAGTTGAAATAACAACTTCAAGTTGAAAAAAATAAAAAAGCTGGATTCTTTCCGAATGTTCTTCAGGTGGCTTTGAATTCACAACATTAATCGTGACGGAAAAGCTTTCCACCACTCAGCCGGGAAATCACGATATCTCCAGCCAGGGTGTGCCTATTTTGCACGATGTCTGCAGACTATTTGCGTTACCCAGAATGCACCACGCGGAGGTTGCTGCGCAGCATCCCGTGTGTGCGTGTGTGTGTGTGTGTGTGTGCGCGCGCGCGCGTGCGTGTGCGCGCGTGTGTGTGTGTGTGTGGACCCCAAGGCTCGTCAATTCCTCGGTATTTTTTTACTCCAAACCACGTGTGCGTTGAATTTTCTTCCCGTGTGGGGGGCTGCGAGCGTGCTTATGCAATGGAGAGCGCCATGTGCAAGGGACAGAGCAAGCGCGCATGCTAAGCGCCATTGGGGAAAATGGCACAATTCTTTGGATTCCGCGTCAGCGCCGTCTCCGCCAGCGTAATCAGGAAAACGGAGATTGAGGCCACGCCTTCCACACGGGAAGAAAATTCAACGCACACGTGGTTTGGAGTAAAAAAAAACCGAGGAATTGACGAGCCTTGGGGTCCACACACACACACACACACACACACACGCGCGCGCGCGCACGCACACGCACACGCACGCGCAGACAACCTCCGCGTGGTGCATTCTGGGTAACGCAAATAGTCTGCAAACATCGTGCAAAATAGGCACACCCTGGCTGGAGATATCGTGATTTCCCGGCTGAGCGGTGGAAAGCTTTTCCGTCACGATTAATGTTGTGAATTCAAAGCCACCTGAAGAACATTCGGAAAGAATCCAGCTTTTTATATTTTTTTCAACTTCAAGTTGTTATTTCGACTTGAAGGGCGTATTTTCGACCTATGGTCCCTTTGAGACTTTTGATCCTCTTGACGAGTTGAATTTTTTAAGCAAATAAAAAAACTTGACCTTCAATTTCAGTGTCAAGGTCAACTTTGCGGATACAAGTTTTGATAGATCTCAATCGATCTCGAGCTGGAGAATCACGTGGCGAAGCGGCGACCACTATTTTCTTTCCACCTTGTACATTCGATTATCGATTTTTTGTTGTTGTTGTGTTGGTACACATGTCCCGAACATATGTTCACAGTTTCAGAGTACATAGCATACTTAGTTTGTTCTTGACTGATAAAAAGGTTAGACGTGGTTTGTTGTGCTCGGCGAATTTCTATTATTATAAAAAATGCTGTTAAGGAAATTGACTACACTCGTTTACTACCAATGAGATTAATAATATATTTGTGGATTAAGGAAAAATACAAAAGGCACGCTTTCACTGCGCATAAGAGTACACTGTTAATTTGCTAGCTATCGGATCTCGCACCGGCGAAGCGGTAGCTCAACAGTAGGTCTACCATGCCGATAGTCGGTAAAAGAAGGAAACATTTTAGCCAACTTCTACAACAAATGCAGCAAAGAATTTGCATCAAATTTTGTGTGAAGAATGGAATCAAGAGCTCTAAAACACATGAGATGTTGACAGTGGCGTACGGTGAGTCTGCTCTAACATAAGTAAAAAAAATGTTTACAAGTGGTACAAACTCCTTTAAGATGGCCGAGAAGATGCCGACTACGAACCTCGCTCTGGACGCCCCAGCACATCAACGACAAAAGATATCGTCGAAGCTGTGAAGAAAATTGTTTTTGAAAATCGTCGAATTACCATAAGAGAAGTTGCTGAGGATGTTGGCATATCAGTCGGCTCGGGTCATGTAATTTTTTCGAATGTTTTGGGCATGAGACGTGTCTCAGCGAAGTTTGTTCCGAAACTTCTGAATTGTGATCAGAAGAACCGTCGCATGAGCATCGCTCATGAGCTCTTGAATGACTTCAGAGATGATCCTGATTTGCTCAAAAGGGTCATAACTGGTGACGAATCATGGGTATATGGTTACGACGTTGAAACCAAAGCCCAATTGTCCCAATGGAAGCACCCAGAAGAGCCAAGACCGGAAAAAGCACGCCAATTCCGATCAAATGTCAAAGTTTTGCTCACTATTTTTTCTACTACCGTGGCGTAGTGCATCAGGAGTTTTTACCTCAAGGTCGTACGGTCAACAAAGAGTATTACCTTGAAGTTATGCGTCGCTTGCGAGAAGCAATATGAAACAAACGTGCGGAATTGTCACGATAATGCACCTGCTCATTCATCGTTGCTTGTGAGAATTTTTTTAGCCAAAAACAACACGACAATCATGCCTCAGCCACCATATTCACCGGATTTGGCACCCTGCGACTTTTTCCTGTTGCCAAAACTGAAAAGACCTATGAAAGGACGGAGATTTGCAACGATTAATGAAATAAAAACTGTGTCGCTGGAGAAGCTCAAAGCTATACCAAAAAATGCTTATGAGAAGTGCTTTGAGGAATTGGAAAAAGCGTCGGCACAAGTGCATTGTATCTGAGGGGAATTACGTTGAAGGGGATAATATAAATATTGATGAATAAATAAATATCTTTTCATAGAAATATAAAGTCACCCTACTGTTTGAACACGCCTCGTAGAAATCATTCTAATATAAAATAATTCGGAATCAGAATTAATATTCTATTTATATAGGTTATATAATTTTTGTAGAAACTATGTTACAGAATAGTTGACGATTATTATGAGAATAATAATACAAATTGATTAATTAATCATAATAGAAAATAATGTTAAATATTTAATTACGATCTTAACGAGTTTGTTTATTTCCAAGATATTTTGAAGAAATCTTTTTTCATTTTTACTTTTTTCCCGACACAATGTTTCCCATGATGACTGACACTGTATTGCGAGCAATCGTGCGAAGGGAATGAGAGAGGTCTCGATTGTTTAACGATCTAAAATATCTTGAAAGTAAAAGGTCGTGGATTGGCCAAAAAAGTCGGAAACTTCTGACGAAAATAAGAAGAACACGAAGACGAAAGAAGAACATAAGTGATATCTCGCTTTCGGGGTGCTAGACAACACTATCGATTTTATTAATCTTCAATTCTGCACATCCATTTGGGTACACAAACATCTCGTACTTAATCGTTTCGTTTTTTTCACACGCGTGCTTTGGTCTTAACGAAGGAAATGACCATATTTTTCTTCCATGAAAAAGAAATTGTCGACTTTGGATGTGTCTAATTTAATTTAAAGCTCAATATTTTCTCAGAATTCACTTATGTTTTACTTTCACACAATTTCGAATAAAGTATAAATTTATTATTTATTTCACATTTTTTTACATCGAAAATTGTGCTTTCTTTTGGAATACATGATGTATTTTTTGAAAAATTATTCATGACGTATATTACACGTGTAATTTTCACGTACGTTAATCAAACATTCAGATCGTTGTTATCAGAATTTCTAAACGAAGAAATAAAACCATGACGATGATAACAGCTCCGTCTTGTAGCGAGTCATTATTTTGGGGGCTTGCATTTCTCGAAACTTTCTTGATGGGTGTATCTTGGTTTTTGAACCGATCGTGGCCATTCCGCCAATGATATACATTTTCGGTCGTAACATGCCTGGAATATGGATGAATCGCATGAAGTTTTTTCGAGTTACTTATGATTCTGCATCGAGTTCTAAACGTTTTCTCTTAATTTATGGCCGCGGTATCGTAAATAATGCGCGATGCAAAAGATTAGATATGACACACTACTTTACATGAGATACTTACTTTGCCATCACCGCATCGTGTTCCGGGCTCTGGTTGTACTTTAAATGGGAGTTTGGACCCGGAAATACGAACATAATGGTTACTCGATGTTTTGTACCCACACGTTAAGAGCGTGCATGCAGAGAAGCCCTTTTAAAAAACGCAAAATTTTCAGTTTTTAGAAAAATGTAGTTGTTTTTTGTTCGCGGAAGGCATAGGTTAATGAAAAGTTTAGAGGTTGATAAACAGTCTCACCTTGCACGCAGTGTCGAACCCACTCTGTTTGCATTGTTCTGTTCGAGTTTTTACCGGATGCCTTGACCTTGAGCGACGCTATTAAAAAAATTATATTTGCACATAACACAATTTGACGGCTCGAAATATACCAATAAATGATATTGGTTCAAGGATGTGATTATAGGTGTCACTATATGTTATCTCGTCGCTGAGGCCCAGTTTTCTATGTTTTCATTCGATTTTTCTAATACGATTATACCATGTATAGTTGTATGTAGATACACATATATTAAGGTCGCTCGTTATTTTATATATAATTTTGATGTAAACAGAGAATTCATCGACAGGTAAGATATTTTATGCGATTCGACTGAGAGAAGTTTCTTCAAAAATTGGCGGTGAAAAACGCAGAAGAGAAGGGCTAAAGTGGAACATAAAAACTTGTTTTGCCTCTACCGGGGTGATCGATACATTGGAGAATTACCATACCGAGTTATAGCACAATCTTTTTTATCAAAACGATATGATAAAGAGGTTTCCTTACCTCGTAGCAAGTAATGAAATCATCTTCGTCCGGCCATCGTACTATTGCCTGTCCCGCATCGACGCACTTCTTGTTTTTACAAATCTGAAAAACGAATGCGACATATCCGGATTAAATATTATGCAATATTATGAATAATGTGCCGCGACGTAATATACGAAATTAGATCCTAACTTTGGATGGAGCGCACGGCGTTCCATCAGCAACCCCGAACCGAGGTATCAATCTGTATAGCTCGTAAGTACCGTCTGCTCGCATATTTCCGCAAAATAAGATCTCGCACTGACGTTTTTTTTCAGTGTACTACAATTCAGCGGAAAGAAAGTTATTTCAAAAAGTAGGTAACGACAGCAATGTATTTGATAATATTTTACGAGATATAGGACATTGTTAAATAAATTCGTACCGGGCAAGTAACATCGAATCCACGGGCTCGACACTGCTCAAGGCGATCTGGTACCCTGGAAGGATTAAGTACAAATATAACATAGAGGCAAGGAGATATTCACGAAGAGGAAGGCGACACAATTTGTTACAAACTATTTAATACGCAATATCATTTTTCTATATCATTTAGACCATGCATATATCTCTTTATTTCACTGCAAGAAAGTTTCAAACGCATATCGCACGGTTCGAACATTTATGTTATTCTTTAAATCTGTATTCGATAAATGAAGATGGAAATACGTCATCTCGAATCCATATGGAAGTGTGTCTACGTGCGACGCGATCCGAGAAAAGGGACCTACGAGGCAAAAAACTCAATTTTTGGATTGTGCGTTATGCAATAAGTTTTTGAACTGATCTTTCATGCGATGCAATCAGAAATTTGTTATCTACATAATTCGACAAGATATGAATTATTGAAAATTGTATCACTCGAGCGCGAGTATTGGTTTTGATTTCTTTAATCGCTAGCCATGAAAAATTGCTATTTTGCCTCGAAGGTCCTGTTTCTTGGATCGCGTCACATATGGGTAATAAGTAATGTGGATTATTTAGCATGTACGAATATCATTAAAAAAATCACAGAAAATTCTAACGCGTGAGTCAAACACTTCTTCTCTGAATGATCTTTTGAACGAGCGAATCTACGAAGCACACCATTATTCTCGACTTTTTCACGGAATTCTAATCACGCGGGTGAATTAGATTTATAATAAATACACATTCGTAGTATGCTCTCGCACTTATGAAAGTTTTACTTTACCCTTCGACGTTAAAATTTGATGACCATGTTAGAATAAACATGGCTACGGTGATGATTGTGGCAAATCCCGATCTTAGACACATGATGCAGTAATTCTGATTGGGTAGATGTACACATCCGTTTCACATTTGGAACAAAAGATGCGAGCGTTAGCAATATATTCTCTTTTTCGAATCCATTCGAATCCATTTCGAATTATAATAAATACCTTTGTATCGTCGCGAATAAAATTCTCTCCGAAAAAAATAGCGTTGGAGAACAGAGATTGCGAGGTACGGAAAATTTCAAGCGGCTGTAACTAGTGAAGACTGTGTGCCACGACTTATATCGTAGCATGTCGAAGAAACGAGCGTTGACGTGCCGCATCGACACTCGCCGTTAGGAAAAACGAGGTACGCTCGGATTCGCTGCAAAAAATGCTTTTCCGAATTTTATTGCCACAGTTGATAATCTCGACCGTGAAGCATACTGGCACGAGGCTTGCGGAATTGTCCAGAACGTTCTTTCGTATCGCCTCCTCAATATTATAACTTCGTACAAATAAAATAATAAAAAGTCTTATCTTACAGCGACACGAAACCGAGTTTTCTAGATACGTATGCGGTTTGAAAAAACCCCTCCATAGCACGATAGCGGCTTTTCTACAGATTAATAATATTTTTGAAATTTTTATTTCAGATCAGGATTAAGGCCGCAATCCTGGACACCATACAGGATCTTTTTTTTTGAGCGGTCTTTTCAATAATTTATAACAATATTAAGCAATAAATAAATCAATTTACAAAAAATCATTTTTGTATTCTTCATCACTGCCTTGATTTAAACCAAAAAAAAAACAGAACAATTAGCTTATTCTAACCATAAAAAAATCATCGAGAAAATGCATATTTTTGCTACTCGCGACGCTTACTGATAAAATTGAAGAACAGAAAGCACGAGGCACGGAGAATATTTGACATAACTATTGGTGATGACATAGGAGAATACACGTGATACATTTGCATTCGATAATTGTCGAGAACGTTTTATAGCGTCTAGTCGGCATAGAGCTAAATAATAAAATGAAATACGTTGTAGTTGCACGTGGCTCGTCACCTTCCTCGACATAGTTCAGTCGGAATAGACATTCGATTTATTCAAAGAGCCCAGCGCTTAGCCAATTTTTTCCTAGGTAGTATGGACCCCCACGAATATGCCCTCAATTTGTCCCCGACAGAACCCGTGTTTTGCAGCCAGGAAAGTTATTTAAACAAATAAAAATCGGTTTTTTCGAGTTTTCTTGATTGGAACCGGTTTTTAAAAAAAAATTGTAGAATGAAAGTTGTGCGTTACCATGCCTTCTACAAAATCAGTTCTATGGAAAAATTACGTAAGATTGTTAGTTTAACAGTAAATTGTAATTCTTTCGGGTTCACGTTCGCAACAATTTACCATATTATAACATTACATACATATACATTTCGATTTTTAAAGTAGTTTATCATGTGGATAACGCCACTCCCAAGAGAGTCACGTAAAGTTTATCGACGTGCGTCGCAAACTTTAGCAACAACTCTAGACCTACAAAAAAAAGGGTTTGCCTTTCCCGTCTTTACCTGAAGGCGCACGGCGGCGAAAAAAATTCAGGTGGTTCGATTCACCAAGTATTTTGACGAATCGATCGACTAGAAAAAAATCGTTAATAAAAATGTTCGTTTTCGGACGATTTAAAATTTTTACTTATAAACAAATAGGAATAACTCCTTAATCCGTTGACGTAAGTAGAAAATTTTTAAGGGATCGTATGCATATTTGCGAGACGCGCAATTTAAAAAAAAAAGTGTCAATATCGCAATTAAAAACAAAGATATGGATATGTTTACGTTTAGTCAATTTAACATTATTCTAAACAACATTTTTGCAAAATTCAAGTCTTACAGCTTTCTACGCGCTTTTCTACACAATATCCAATTGGACGCAAACTCCCCCGAGCGTTAATTTTGTTGCAGTGGACGAGTCATTTTAATCGGCCGCGCGCGGATCTGCACCCGCCGTCGTCGACGCGGTCGGGCGGCGTGGTGGGGGTCGCGCCCTGGCCCCGTCCCTCGTCTCGAGCGCTTACTCAACAATTTATATAACTTCCTTAAAAATTGACGTAGAATAATTTTTTTTTTTTAAACCAATGTATTTTTTTCCCCTCAACTCGAATATGCTATTGAAAATGAAAGATCTTCAGTATTGTTGCACGGCTCGATTAAAAGTGGCTGATAATAATTTTTGCATCGTAATTTTAATTGCAATATTTCACGCATCGTAATATTCAACATTTTACATTGTTATATTATCGTGCCAAATAAAATAGTACATGTAATGGGGCCAAACATATGACGAAAGTATTTTTTGCGAAATCTCATTTATTACAGTGTATTATTTACAAAACTATTAACTGAAATTTGATTACAAAACTGTATTATATTTTATAATTAAACCAATTTCGGATCTTTTTCGTTTGTTAGATATGATATCGTGCGGTTGCGGTATGAGTAAATGCACATCAAATTGCGGGTGTCGGAAACTTGGTTTGAAATGCAAAATCCTTTGTAGTCAATGTAACGGCGTCAATTGTGCGAATGCCAAGGATCTTAAACTAGTTGTAAGTGACGATGAAATCAATGAGGATTCTATGCAATTAACCGATGATACGTACGCGGCAGAAAACGATGTAACATTTTCGATAACCGAAGACCCTGAGAATACGATGTGTAATTCCGATTATGAACCGGAAGGAAAAAGAGCGAAATTGGTTTAATTATAAAATATAATACAGTTTTGTAATCAAATTTCAGATAATAGTTTTGATATTTGCTTTTGAAGCTACATAAATAAAGTTTGATAGACTGTGCAGTCCAAAAGTGGGTAAGTGGCTAGTAAAATAAGTCGGGAAGAAGTAGAATGTACGGAGTAAGAGTGAATGCATAGCAAAAGATGAAATGTATGGGAATCAAATTATTAAAGGTTATGATATTCGCAACAATAAAATATTATCTAACAGTCTTAAAATAATTATGGATTAATAGTTCAGACATGAATCGCGAATTAAAGAAGAGTAGCCCGGAATTCGATTTCAAGTATCTGAAGCGGAAACTCAACTCGTCAATTGTATCTTCATCGCAGTGGAGTTACACAAAAGGATATAAGGATTTCATAGGCGTGCAAAAGATCGAAAACGATTGCAGCATCAGAAAAAGAGTTGCTGTCTTACCAAACATGCACGTCGAAATATATTTTGATAACAAAATTGTGCCACTTACACAATTTATAATTCTTGAGAGTATGGAGCACTTTATCGTTCTTCTGGAAAGCATTGATGAAATGTCAGTATGAAGCGATTGAAATATTCAACAATTTTTACAATCGGTGACATAATAATTGTATACATTTATTTTTTTTATTAATATACTTATACATACATCTGCAACATATTATATACACATTTCTTTGCACCAATTGGGAATGATTCACCAAACTTTTTACGAACTGTACTACCATTATTGCTTGGTAATTTGTAATGTAATCAATGAAACAAATATACTTATTTAATTTTAAATATTTTATTTTTGTACTTGATGAACAAACACAATTCACAATTCTTTATATAGCAGCATTGGTCATATCTCCTAAAATCTTACGATTTAACTGCCTAGCCAGCTTTGATTGCAATTGGCGGATGTAACGTTTTATAATTTTTAGATATACCGCTGCAGATTATATTTTCACGTGAAGTGCATGGTCTGTCCAGAGCATACGACAGTTTGGATAACTTCCTCTGTTCATCAGTCTTTTCTTTTTTAATGGAATTATTTTTGTTATCTTGCTTGCACAGGAAATACATTCCTGTGATTACATAAAATGTTATTGTTAGAATAGATGGAAGAAGGTATTCCGGGTGAGGAATGCTAAGAGAGCACGTATATGAATATATATTTAACATAAACAAAATACAAAACATATGAATGAAACAAATGGAAAGCTACACATGTCGTGCGCGCGTAAACTCATCAGCACTCTGAACATGGTCACAAAAGAATGCAGGTTTACCAATGTACTAAGTTTGTATTATCCTACAGTGAATGAGCGTCTTGAATATGCTTATTAATTCTAACAGTTATGATCCTGTGAGTTAATCTTGCCAATTTGACAACTGTTTCGCCTGTGCAAATACAAGATTAAATTACTCATTAGTATCGGGATGTCACGGCCTCTTCATAGGCCTCCAAATTTTAAGGCGATCGGTTGCTCAGTGCCGGACAATTTGCGAATCTCGTTTTCGAAGCGCAAGTGGCTCGTCGTCAGTTACACTGCGTCTTAAGTAAGAAAGACAAGGACCGCTGCAATTCATACTGCGCATGGGCCAGCCGTTTTGGGCTGTTCCTTTCAGCGGACCGTCTCGTTACGGCTCAGAAATTGCTGCCACTTTTTGGATACAGAGTGCCGTCAGTATTCTTTCGTGACCCGACCGCATCGATGTGAACGCTATTGCGAGATCACAATGGAGTTGTGAGCGAACGCGAGCGTTCTAATAGTTATTTAGATCGTCATCCGATGATGAGCTAGAACGAGGGTCGGATCGTAGCAGACTCTAACACGATTAACTTATCCTAATCATAAAAAAATCGTCGAGAAAATGCATATTTTCGCTGCTCCCGACGCTTATGATAAATTTGAAGAACAGAAAGCACGAAGCACGGAGAATATTCGACGTAACTATTGGTGATATAGGAGAATACGCGTGATACATTCGCATTCGATAATTGTCGACAACGTTTTGCAGCGTCTAGTCGGCATAAAGCTAAATAATAAAATGAAATACGTTGTAGTTGCACGAGGCTCGTCACCTTCCTCGACATTTCTCGAGCGTTAGCTTCTGTATAGTAAAACCATCATTTTACTAGTTTCTAGATTTTTCACTTCTGTTATATATAGAAATTATTCTAATATAAAATAATTAGCAATCAGAATTAACATTCTGTTACGTAGGTTATATAATTTTTGTAGAAAGTATGTTAGTGAATAGTTGACGATTATTATGAGGATAATAATAATACAAATTGATTAATTAAACATAATAGAAAATAATGTTAAATATTTAAATACGAGCTTAACAAGTTTGTTTGTTTCTAAGATATTTCGAAGAAATCTTTTTTCATTTTTACTTTTTTCCCGATATGATGTTTTCCATAATGACTGACATTGTATTGCGAGCGATCGTGTAAAGGGAACGAGAGAGGTCTCGATTGTTTAACGATCTAAAATATCTCGAAAGTAAAAGGTCGTGGATTGGCCAAAAAAGTCGGAAACTTCTGACGAAAACAAGAAGAACACGAAGACGAAAGAAAAACATAAGTGATATCTCGCTTTCGGGGTGCTAGACAACACTATCGATTTGATTAATCTTCAATTCTGCACATCCATTTGGGTACACAAACATCTCGTACTTAATCGTTTCGTTTTTTTCACACGCGTGCTTTGGTCTTAACGAAGGAAATGACCATATTTTTCTTCCATGAAAAAGAAATTGTCGACTTTGGATGTGTCTAATTTAATTTAAGGCTCAATATTTTCTCAGAATTCACTTATGTTTTACTTTCACACAATTTCGAATAAAGTATAAATTTATTATTTATTTCACATTTATTTACATCGAAAATTGTGCTTTCTTTTGGAATACATGATGTATTTTTTGAAAAATTATTCATGACGTATATTACACGTGTAATTTTCACGTACGTTAATCAAACATTCAGATCGTTGTTATCAGAATTTCTAAACGAAGAAATAAAACCATGACGATGATAACAGCTCCGTCTTGTCGCGAGTCATTATTTTGGGGGCTTGCATTTCTTGAAACTTTCTTGATGGGTGTATATTGGTTTTTGGACCGATCGTGGCCATTCCGCCAATGATATACATTTTCGGTCGTAACATGCCTGGAATATGGATGAATCGCATGAAGTTTTTTCGAGCTACTTATGATTCTGCATCGAGTTCTAAACGTTTTCTCTTAATTTATGGCCGCGGTATCGTAAATAATGCGTGATGCAAAAGATTAGATATGACACACTACTTTACATGAGATACTTACTTTGCCATCGCCGCATCGTGTTCCGGGCTCTGGTTGTACTTTAAATGGGAGTTTGTGCCAGGAAATACGAACATAATGGTTTCTCGATGTTTTGTACCCACACGTTAAGAGCGTGCATGCAGAGAAGCCCTTTTAAAAAACGCAAAATTTTCAGTTTTTAGAAAAATGTAGTTGTTTTTTGTTCGCGGAAGGCATAGGTTAATGAAAAGTTTAGAGGTTGATAAACAGTCTCACCTTGCACGCAGTGTCGAACCCACTCTGTTTGCATTGTTCTGTTCGAGTTTTTACCGGATGCCTTGTGCTTGAGCGACGCTATCAAAAAAATTATACTTGAACATAACACAATTTGACGGCTCGAAATATACCAATAAATGATAGGTATTGGTTCAAGGATGTGATTATAGGTGTCACTATATGTTATCTCGTCGCTGAGGCCCAGTTTTCTATGTTCTCATTCGATTTTTCTAATACGATCATACCATGTATAGTTATATGTAGATACACATATATTAAGGTCGCTCGTTATTTTATATATAATTTTGATGTAAACAGAGAATTCATCGACAGGTAAGATATTTTGTGCGATTCGACTGAGAGAAGTTTCTTTAAAAATTGGCGGTGAAAAACGCAGAAGAGAAGGGCTAAAGTGGAACATAAAAACTTGTTTTGCCTCTACCGGGGTGATCGATACATTGGAGAATTACCATACCGAGTTATAGCACAATCTTTTTTATCAAAACGATATGATAAAGAGGTTTCCTTACCTCGTAGCAAGTAATGAAATCATCTTCGTCCGGCCATCGTACTATTGCCTGTCCCGCATCGACGCACTTCTTGTTTTTACAAATCTGAAAAACGAATGCGACATATCCGGATTAAATATTATGCAATATTATGAATAATGTGCCGCGACGTAATATACGAAATTAGATCCTAACTTTGGATGGAGCGCACGGCGTTCCATCAGCAACCCCGAACCGAGGTATCAATCTGTATAGCTCGTAAGTACCGTCTGCTCGCATATTTCCGCAAAATAAGATCTCGCACTGACGTTTTTTTTCAGTGTACTGCAATTCAGCGGAAAGAAAGTTATTTCAAAAAGTAGGTAACGCCAGCAATGTATTTGATAATATTTTACGAGATATAGGAGATTGTTAAATAAATTCGTACCGGGCAAGCAACATCGTATCCACGTGCTCGACATTGCTCAAGGCGATCTGGTACCCTGGAAGGATTAAATACAAATATCACATAGAGGCAAGGAGATATTGACGAAGAGGAAGGCGACACAATTTGTTACAAACTATTTAATACGCAATATCATTTTTCTATATCATTTAGACCATGCATATATCTCTTTATTTCACTGCAAGAAAGTTTCAAACGCATATCGCACAGTTCGAACATTTATGTTATTCTTTAAATCTGTATTCGATAAATAAAGATGGAAATACGTCATCTCGAATCCATATGGAAGTGTGTCTACGTGCGACGCGATCCGAGAAAAGGGACCTACGAGGCAAAAAAATCAATTTTTGGATTGTGCGTTATGCAATAAGTTTTTGATCTAATCTTTCATGCGATGCAATCAGAAATTTGTTATCTACATAATTTGACAAGATATGAATTATTGAAAATTGTATCACTTGAGCGCGAGTATTGGTTTTGATTTCTTTAATCGGTAGCCGTAAAAAATTGCTATTTTGCCTCGAAGGTCCTGTTTCTTGTATCGCGTCACACATGGATAATAAGAAATGTGGATTATTTAGCGTGTAGGAATATCGTTTGAAAAATCACAGACAATTCTAACGCGTGGGTCAAACACTTCTTCTCTGAATGATCTTTTGAACGAGCGAATCTACGAAGCACACCATTATTCTCGACTTTTTCACGAAATTCTAATCACGCGAGTGAAATAGATTTATAAAAAATACACATTCGCAGTATGCTCTCGCACTTATGAAAGTTTTAACTTACCCTTCGACGTTAAAATTTGATGACCACGTTAGAACAAACATAGCTATGGTGATGATTGTGGAAAATCCCGATCTTGAACACATGTTGCAGTAATTCTGATTGGGTAGATGTACACATCCGTTTCACATTTGGAACAAAAGATGCGAGCGTTAGCAATATATTCTCTTTTTCGAATCCATTCGAATCCATTTCGAATTATAATAAATACCTTTGTATCGTCGCGAATAAAATTCTCTCCGAAAAAAATAGCGTTGGAGAACAGAGATTGCGAGGTACGGAAAATTTCAAGCGGCTGTAACTAGTGAAGACTGTGTGCCACGACTTATATCGTAGCATGTCGAAGAAACGAGCGTTGACGTGCCGCATCGACACTCGCCGTTAGAAAAAACGAGGTACGCTCGGATTCGCTGCAAAAAATGCTTTTCCGAATTTTATTGCCACAGTTGATAATCTCGACCGTGAAGCATACTGGCACGAGGCTTGCGGAATTGTCCAGAACGTTCTTTGGTATCGCCTCCTCAATATTATAAATTCGTACAAACAAAATAATAAAAAGTCTTATCTTGCAGCGACACGAAACCGAGTTTTCTAGATACGTAGGAGGTTTGAAAAAACCCCTCCATAGCACGATAGCGGCTTTTCTACAGATTAATAATATTTTTGAAATTTTTATTTCAGGTCAGGATTAAGGCCGCAATCCTGGACACCATACAAGATCTTTTTTTTTGAGCGGTCTTTTCAATAATTTATAACAATATTAAATAATAAACAAATCAATTTACAAAAAATAATTTTTGTATTCTTCATCACTGCCTTGATTTAAACAAAAAAAACCAGACCGGATTAGCTTATCCTAACCCCAAAAAAAAATCATCGAGAAAATGAATATTTTCGCTGCTCGCGACGCTTACTGATAAAATTGAAGAACAGAAAGCACGAGGCACGGAGAATATTCGACGTAACTATTGGTAATATAGGAGAACACACGTGATATATTCGCATTCGATAATTGTCGAGAACGTTTTGCAGCGTCTAGTCGGCATAGAGCTAAATAATAAAATGAAATACATTGCAGTTGCACGAGGCTCGTCACCTTCCCCTACATTTCTCGAGCGTTAGCTTCTGTATAGTATTATAAAACTATCATTTTACTAGTTTCTAGAATTTTTCACTTCTGTTATATATAGAAATTATTCTAATATAAAATAATTACCAATCAAAATTAACAATCTATTACGTAGGTTATATAATTTTTGTAGAAAGTATGTTAGAGAATAGTTGACGATTATTATGAGGATAATAATACAAATTGATTAATTAATTAATCATAATAGAAAATAATATTAAATATTTAATTACGATCTTTTACGATACGAAATGTTTTTTCATTTTTACTTTTTTTCCGACACGATGTTTCCCATGATGACTGACACTGTATTGCGAGCAATCGTGTGAAGGGAATGAGAGAGGTCTCGATTGTTTAACGATCTAAAATATCTTGAAAGTAAAAGGTCGTGCATTGGCCAAAAAAGTCGTAAACTTCTGACGAAAATAAGAAGAACACGAAGACGAAAGAAGAACATAAGTGATATCTCGCTTTCGGGGTGCTAGCCAACACTATCGATTTGATTAATCTCCAATTCTGCACATTCATTTTGTACATAAAAATCTCGTACTTAATCGTTTCTTTGGACATGTCTTAGTTTAAGGCTCAGTATTTGCTCAGAAGCATATTGGTCTCGGCCATTCACTTATGTTCTACTTTCACACAATTTCGAATAAAGTGTAAATTTATTATTTATACAACATTTTTTACATCGAAAATTGTATTTATTTGTGATACATGGTGTATTTTTTGAAAAATTATTCATGACGTATATTACATGTGTAATTGTCACGTACGTTAATCAAACATTCAGATCGTTGTTATCAGAATTTCTAAACGAAGAAATAAAACCATGACGGCGATAACAGCTCCGTCTTGTCGCGAGTCATTATTTTGGGGGCAGGCATCGCCGCTCATGTTCATGATGGATGTATCTTGGTTTTGAGACGTTTCGTGGCCATTCCGCCAATGATATACATTTTCGGTCGTAACATGCCTGGAATATGGATGAATCGTATGAAGTTTTTTCGAGCTACTTATGATTCTACATCGAGTTTTAAACGATTTCTCCCAATTTATGGCCGCGGTATCGTAAATAATGCGTGATGCAAAAGATTACATATAACACTACTTTACAAGAGATACTTACTTTGGAAATGCCGCATCGTGTTCCCATCTCTGGTTGTATTGTAAATGGGAGTGTGTGCTCGCGAGGTCGAACATAATCGTTACTCGATGTTTTGTACCCACAACTCAAGGCCCGGCATGAAGAGAAGCCCTTTTAAAAAACGCAAAAATTTCAGTTTTTAGAAAAATGTAGTTTTTTTTGTTCGCGGAAGGCATAGGTTAATGAAAAGCTTAGAGGTCAAGAAACAATCTCACCTTGCACGCAGTGTCGAACCCACTCTGTTTGCATTGTTCTGTTCGAGTTTTTACTGGATGACTTGTGCTTGGGTGACGCTATTAAAAAAATTATACTTGGACATAACAGAATTTGACGGCTCGAAATATACCAATAAATGATATTGGTTCAAGGACGTGATTATAGGTGTCACTATATGTTATGTAGTCGCTGAGGCCGAGTTTTCTATGTTCTCATTCGATTTTTCTAATACGATTATACCATGTATAGTTATATGTAGATACACATATATTAAGGTCGCTCGTTATTTTACATATAATCGCGATGTAAACAGAGAATTCATCGACAGCTAAGATATTTTGTGCGATTCGACTGAGAGAAGTTTCTTCAAAAATTGGCGGTGAAAAACGCAGAAGAGAAGGGCTAAAGTGGAACATAAAAACTTGTTTTGCCTCTACCGGGGTGATCGATACATTGGAGAATTACCATACCGAGTTATAGCACAATCTTTTTTATCAAAACGATATGATAAAGAGGTTTCCTTACCTCGTAGCAAGTAATGAAATCATCTTCGTCCGGCCATCGTACTATTGCCTGTCCCGCGTCGACACACTTCTTGTTTCTACAAATCTGAAAAACGAATGCGACATATCCGGATTGAATATTATGCAATATTATGAATTATCTGCCACGAAGTAATATACGAAATTAGATACTAACTTTGGATGGAGCGCACGGCGTTCCATTAGCAACCCCCCACCGAGGTATCACTTTGTAAAGCTCGTAAGTACCGTCTTCTATCATATTTCCGCAAAATAAGATCTCGCACTGACGTTTTTTTTCAGTGTACTGCAATTCAGCGGAAAGAAAATTATTTCAAAAAGTAGGTAACGCCAGCAATGTATTTGATAATATTTGACGAGATATAGGAGATTGTTAAATAAATTCGTACCGGGCAAGTAACATCGAATCCACGGGCTCGACACTGCTCAAGGCGATCTGGTACCCTGGAAGGATTAAGTACAAATATAACGTAGAGGCAAGGAGATATTGACGAAGAGGAAGGCGACACAATTTGTTACAAACTATTTAATACGCAATATCATTTTTCTATATCATTTAGACCATGCATATATCTCTTTATTTCACTGCAAGAAAGTTTCAAACGTATATCGCACGGTTCGAACATTTATGTTATTCTTTAAATCTGTATTCGATAAATAAAGATGGAAATAAGTCATCTTGAATCCATATGGAAGTGTGTCTACGTGCGACGCGATCCGAGAAAAGTGACCTACGAGGCAAAAAATCAATTTTTGGATTATGCGTTACAATATAATTTTTTGAACTGATCTTTCATGCGATGCAATCAGAAATTTGTTATCTACATAATTTGACAAGATATGAATTATTGAAAATTGTATCATTCGAGCGCGAGTATTGGTTTTGATTTCTTTAATCGCTAGCCGTGAAAAATTGCTATTTTGCCTCGAAGGTCCTGTTTCTTGGATCGCGTCACACATGGGTAATAAGAAATATGGATTATTTAGGGTGTAGGAATATCGTTTGAAAAATCACAGACAATTCTAACGCGTGGGTCAAATACTTCTTCTCTGAATGATCTTTTGAACGAGCGAATCTACGAAGCGCACCATTATTCTCGACTTTTTCACGAAATTCTAATCACGCGAGTGAAATAAATTTATAAAAAATACACATTCAGAGTATGCTCTCGCACTTATGAAAGTTTTACTTTACCCTTCGACGTTAAAATTTGATGACCATGTTAGAAGAAACATGGCTACAGTGATGATTGTGGGAAATCCCGATCTTGGACACATGATGCAGTAATTCTGATTGGGTAGATGTACACATTCGTTTCACATTTGGAACAAAAGATGCGAGCGTTAGCAATATATTCTTTCTTTCGAATCCATAAAATCGCGATTATAACAAATACCTTTGTATCGTTGCGAGTAAAATTCTCTTCGAAAAAAATATGCTTGGAAAACAGAGATTGCGAGGTACTGAAAATTTCAAGTGACTGTAACTAGTGAAGACCGTGTGCCACGACTTATATCGTGATATGTCCAAGAAACCGAGCGTTAACGTGTTGCATCGACTCTCGCCGTTAGGAAAAACGAGGTATGCTCGGATTCGCTGTGAAAAAATGCTTTTTCGAATTTTATTACCACAGTTGATAATCTCGGCCGTGAAACGTACTGGCACGAGGCTTGCCGAAGCGACTCGAACGTCCTTAGGTATCGCCTCTTCAATGTTATAAATTTGCGCAAACGAAATAATAAAACATCTTATCTTGCAGTGCGAGGAAACCGAGTTTTCTAGAAACGTAGTGCGGTTATGAAATATATTTTTTCAATTACACTCGTCCCATTAATTACCATTCAATAAATTTCACCCATTTCAACAGAAGTTTAACAATTTACCATTCCGTTATTTTTCGATAAATGACTCTCACGAATAACAACAATAATAATAAACAAATCAATACAGACAAAAACATTCCCAAAAAAAAATGATTGCAATCAACACGAAGAACTAGTAATCGACCAAAATTCTATTACCGATCGTACAAAAAACTATTACCATCGACGAAACGTTTCGTCAAACGATAAATTTGATAAAACTTGTCGTACTCGCAATTTTTTTCGTTCGAACGAGGCAGGGTAGAAAATCGAAGAAAAAAACCCGTGCGTATTCGATCGAGTCTCGTGATACGCGATCACGGATGTATTCCCCGATCGAAATAACGATCCGTGGTTAATTGAAAAGGGATGAAGATATTTTCAGCCGCAGCAGCATATTCGCACGGCGATGCGTGCGGAAAATATGGCTGTTACAGAAACACGTTGGCGCGCGGGCACGCACGATTGCAACCGAGTCGGATTAATGGATGGAGTACTCGATTGTCGGTGTGGCAACGAGCTTTATATTAAAATCGAGTACGAGTGAGTGAGTGAGCGAGAACGAGAGCCGGGGATAAACTAAGATGCTGCATTCTCTACAACGTGTAGTGTTTGTCAAGGAGAGAGAGAGAGAGAGAGAGAGAGAGAGAGAGAGAGAGAGAGAGAGAGAGAGAGAGAAGACGAGGGCGAGAGAGAGAGAGAGAGAGAGAGAGAGAGAGAGAGAGAGAGAGAGAAGACGAGGGCGAGAGAGAGAGAGAGAGAGAGAGAGAGAGAGAGAGAGAGAGAGAGAGAGAGGGAGAGCCAGAGAGAGAGAGAGAGAGAGAGAGAGAGAGAAGACGAGGGCGAGAGAGAGAGAGAGAGAGAGAGAGAGAGAGAGAGAGAGAGAGAGAGAGAGAGAGAGAGAGAGCGAGAGAGAGAGAAAGAGAGAGAGAGAGAGAGAGAGAGTGAGAGAGAGTGAGTGAGAGAGTGAGAGAGAGAGAGAGAGAGGAGAGGTTGATTCGTATTAACGTGCGATAGATATACGGATATCTCGATCTAACACTGGGACTCGAGATTCTCGAGTGAGTGAGAGGCACGCAGCAAGAGGAGGAGATGGGTTGATAGAGCGAGGGAGACGAAGACGAAGTGGTGATCAGGCTCGAGGAGCAGTCTGTGCTACGCTCAAGGGTTCATATAACGAGCCAAACTGTAATTAATTCGCGATTGCTTTCGCATCTAACGATAATAATGATTTTCGCATAATCGCCTTTTAAATCACTCTATGGCTATTATTATATTTATAATTTCTTTCTATTTCTTTGTTACGTCATAATTGCCAATAACGTCGAGCGCGATGGAAAAATTCGATTCGATCCGGCGAATTGGACGAAAAATAAAAGAGAAATTTGATTATTCCTCCTTGATTTCATCCAATGGAGAAAAATTCTACGGATCGATTATAATTTCATTCTTCTTCTTCTTTTCTTTTTTGTTTTTTTTTTTAACCATTTTCATCGAGGTTTTCTATCGTGGAAAATGTTCAATCTGTTATCTCCCCCCACTAGCCATCATTGTTGCAAAGCTCTCGTCGTTTCCGTATTTACTCCCTCTCGATTTCCAATTTTACTTTCCATTCGTAACAATTCGCGAAACAATTTCACATTTTTCTTTTGCCACGATGTTAAATTATCGTGGAAATATTTTCATCGTGTCAATACTAGAATCGCGTCTCGACAGTTTAATATACATACGGATACACATACACATAAACAACACACACACACACACGAGAGAGAAGAAAAGTGTATCAAGAAATTTTTCCAAAGATCCACTCGTTTCCCAAGGTTGCGGGGAGTTTAACCTCGCGGAACTTTCGGACGTTGGGATTATGCTCGTCGCGAGAGCAAACGAGGATCATCCCAAAAACGTGAAAACCTAGATGGAGAAACGAGCGGGGGTCGGGAGGGGGGGGGGGGTGGATTTTCCATGGCGCCAGACCGACGGGAAGCTCCAAGGCAACCTTCCCCTCCCAACGAGAATTTTCAGTATATTCGCTTTGTATATGAAATCCACGATGACACTCCATGCGTATGACACACGGTTGTAAATATATATACATATATGTATATATGTATATATATATATATAGATGGAAAGAGGAAAACGTTGAACTTTTCCACGGTATGGCTTCAGCTCCCTTAAAGTCCACAAATATGCGAGTCCATGGCAACATTTGTATTACAATATATTTATAGTAATACATATATAGTTAATATAATAATAATTATTTGTTATTATTATAGTAATAATATCATTATAATTGTTATAGTTATTATATTATTATTATAATTATTATAGTAATAATATCATTATAATTGTTATAGTTATTATATTATTATTATAATTATTATAGTTATAATATTATTATAATTATTATAGTAATAATATTATTATAATTATTATAGGTATTATATTATAAATGGAATTATTATAGTAATGATATTATTATTATAATTATTATAGTAATGATATTATTAATATTATTATAGTTATTATAGTAATAATATCATTATAATTGTTATAGTTATAATAATATTATTATAATTATTATAGTTATAAATTATAGGTATTATATTATAAATGGAATTATTATAGTAATGATATTATTATTATAATTATTATAGTAATGATATTATTAATATTATTATAGTTATTATAGTAATAATATCATTATAATTGTTATAGTTATAATATTATTATTATAATTATTATAGTAATAATATCATTATAATTGTTATAGTTATAATATTATTATTATAATTATTATAGTTATAATATTATTATAATTATAATTATTATATTATTATTATTATAGTTATAATATTATTATAATTATTATAGGTATTATATTATAAATGGAATTATTATAGTAACGATATTATTATTATAGTTATTATATAATAAATTGAATTATTATTATTGTATATACATATAACATATAATGTGGCAATGTTTATATTGCAACATATATATTTGTACACATACGCACGTACATACGTGTGCATTGTAAAACATAAGGCGAGGCATATTTACATGCCGAGTATCTCGTGAAAGCCCAGAGGCGACGGTAAAATCTGAACGCGTGCGAGGCCACTCTACCGAACGAAAGAGAAAGAGAGCGCGAGAGAGAATGATAGAGTGAGAGGGAGTGAGAGCTTTTTCAACGCTCGGTCGTGTCGACCTGTGTGCGGAGCTTGTTGATGTTGGTTTCTCGCCGGCGAAATCTGGCTAATTGGATGAGGCGAATTATTTTCGGAACAATGGAGAAAGGTCTTCAATTTGGTCGACTCTCAGGCTGATATATACAATGTATATGCGTATGTATATTATGTATGTAGAAACGGTGGTGGAAAGACTCGTTTGACCATTCTAGTCCGAGAACGAAAGACACTCTCGCAGTTGTACAAGTTTGTTTCTATCTCTTGTTTTTGTTTTTTCTTCTCCTTTTTTTTCCCTGTATTTCCGGCCAAGATTCCTTTTGTTCGACAACATTTTATTATTCTTCTCTGCTACACGCTCTTGCCCCGTGAGAACAAACGGCCAAGAGGATTATAAGAAAAGATGAAACGAAGTTAAAAAAGAATGAGGAACGACGAGGGTCGCATAAAAATAACGAACGACCAGTTCGCAATTTCACTTTGCATCGACACTCGAGGGCGAAATGAGCGACGCTTTTAAAGACGATGCTTTTTTTATATTCGGAATATTCGTGTAGATGTTGGAAAACGATAGAGGAAAACTTTTGTGGAAAAAAGTTCGTAATACGCGCGCTTGCTTATATGCGCATGCGCGAGTGCCTGTGGAGTCGGAGGGGGGAATGGAGCGCGCCCATTCGCAAGCGTGGGCGGAGTGGGGGTGTGCGCGAGTGCGGATGCGCACTGTCCATAAACGATCCTGGATTACTCGAAAACGACTTGGCCTATCGAGCTGAAAATTATTTTAGAGCGTGCAAACACTTACCTCTCTCGATAACAATGATTTTCCTGCAATTTAGATACAAAAAATTATTATTTTCGTTGAAAACGATTTCTTAATTATTGCATTTTTATAAAATGTCTCGTTAAAAAACAAAACGAAAATTCCGTGAATATATATATTCTTAAAATTGTTTTATTCAAAACGCAAATGATTTCCGGCTTAACCTCCGGCTCTCGCGAGGTTTCCTTCAGAAGAAAGCCGATTAAACGAGGAAAAAATTCTTCCGCGAGGAGGAAGCTCGGTCCAAGGCAGAAAATCACGAGGAAGTATTTTGCGAATTACAAATTTGCTACGTATTTTTGTTTACTCACTTTTTTTTTATGGCGTACAGCCAATACGCGACGCTAAAAGCACTGGCAACAATTTTTTTTCGTAGGTGCTTCGTTCTCGTCACATTTCTTTCCCTCTCTCTCTCTCTCTCTTTCTTTATGCACATAAAACACAGCGGGGGAATAATAATGAAATATAGCTCCGCTGAAATACCAACTTGGCAGAAGTCCATGAGCTCGACGATTGGCCGCTTATCGAAAGCAAGAGCGAGTTATGCCTTGACGTCGTCGTCGTCTTCGTCGTCGAAGCTTCGCAAAAACCGTTTTTTTTTTGTTTCACTCGTTTCTCATCCTTCCGTTATTTGCTGTGGGTGTGTGTGTGCTTTTCTTTCATCTCGCCCTAAAACAGCACTAATATGTTATACTACTTTTATCGTTACTTTTTTCTCATCCCTCTTCTTGTTTTTCTTGCTTTACGCTTTTTCATCGTTCACCTCGTTCTTTCCTGCTTTTACTCACTTCCTCCTCCTCCTCCTCCTCCTCCTCCTCCTCCTCCTCCTCTTCCTCCTCCTCCTCCTTGAATCACCCCGAAATCGTTTGGCATCGAGAGAAAGCAAGATTTCTAACGGGCGAGCGACGAAACGGAGTTTGTCGAACTGACGGAGAGTGAGAGAGAGGCAAAAAAAAGACAGAGAGCAGTACGAAAATCAAACTGGTTTGTACAACCGATGCGATCTATTCCTTGAGAAATCGAGATAGTTTTTCGATTTGAAAGACTAATCGCGATTGCAACTCGTGATTATCATGGGTGAGGGAAAAGTTAAAGAGTTATTTGATCTAGTTTGAATTTTCGTTTGTCGATCAGGTCTAATAATTCGGATTTTCAGCGATGAAATAAAACCAAAAATTTATAATTAATTATAACTATCCGATTCATTATTTTTAATAAACAATTAAAATTTTTTTAATTTCATAAACAATTGATTTTTTAAAATTCTAGTTGAGATTTTTCTTTTGATAACATGAACGAAAAATGGAGTTTTAAATTAAATTTTTACGTTTTAAAAAATATGTTCAGTTCGAATGGTCCGAATATGTTCGAGCTTCTGGTGGTTCATTCCGGTTCGTGGAACATCGTCCGACTGGGGAAAATTCACGAGAGCTTGGCGCAGGACGATTTATCGGTCCCGTTAGGATCCTAAATATGATTTATAAAGAACCGTCGTATTATTATCGAGATAGATTATATTCCGGAACCGCTGAAAATAATCGAGCCTCGGGCTGGAGATATTCCTCTTTTAAAACACTTTCACGTTTCGTTCATTATTAAATTCATCAAATTTATTTCTCCATCGACGATCGAATATATCGAGTCGTTATCGTAAATTATTGAAAAGCAATCCTAAATTGCGAAAATAAAATAATTAAATTAAAAAAAAAATTGTGAATCCAAAAATAAGAAAATTAACTATTTTCCTGAAAAAGGACTTTTCTCAATTTTGCAAAGTTTCGGGACGAAGCTCCTCGTTTTTCAAGACATTTTAAAAAATCTCAAGTGATTTCCGATTTCCAAATTCACAGGAAGTTTTATCCTGGATTTTATTGCGAATGTTTTATTCACACCCAAGCGTTCGATCTTTGTACTTTCTCCTTCCTATGAAAATTAAACCCGGATGCAACGGTTGCTTTCTGTATGCTCCGGGGGTTTATATGACCCGGTATCCGCGAGGTATTTACCGGGTAATAGAGGCAGAGTCATACATTGACGTTCGAACAGCCTGAGGGAATGAATGGGCGGTTGAGCTTTTGGGTCGCTAGTCTTGCTTTTCCTAAGGGATGTAAAAGTGTGTAGGTATGTTAAAAAACGAGAGGCAGAGAGAGAGAGAGAGAGAGAGAAAGAGAAAAAGGAGAGAATGAAGGAAAAAGCTAAAGAAGGTAAAGACTTTATGGCCTTATATATATCGCCCCCTGTGCGAGGGTGAAGAGGGATGAGAAAAAAAAAGAAGCGTCAATGGGATTTCTGGTTGCCGACACCCACAGAAGGCACCTCTCTTTCTCTCTCCCCCCCTCTCATCCTCTTCCGGGTCTTGCCACGAATTCACTTGTATAACTAAGCTTTGCCTCTTTTTCACCGCGATTTTATGGAAGATATACGGGCTCGGTGGGGCAATATGGACCACCCTGGTTATACGAAGCTGAGATTTAGCGTCGAAAAAAACTTTAATCCCGGCACATTTATTTATTTTGACGGTAGGAAGATGAAAAAAGATGATAAATCTTATCCCCAACGAGGGTAAACAGAAAATTAAGGGGGTTCAGGGTTGAAAAATGACAATTTTGAAATTTTGTAGGTCGAATTATTAAAATCGAGGATTTTTTTTTTATTTTGTCTCACGGTTTTCGATAATTCTAGGATCAAGAGAGTGTAATTATTTGTAAAACGACGAATTATGGGTTGGATGATTACGAGGGTCGATTAATCGCGGACTGGAACTTCGTTGCGTATAAGAATTGCCACCCTTGCGTCAATAGTGTCAACCACTTATTTATCTTTATAATAATGAAGCTTTATTCATGGCGGCGAAGTTTGAAGTAGTGCGATAATTTTGGCCGCGTTCTAACCGTAGTTATAGAGAAATTGGAGGGGTGGGGAGGTTGTTCTGGTAACTTGGTCGTCTGTTGCTCGGCTTATACTAAATTCCTCCCTCTTGTCACGCCAAACTGCCTTCGAGGGTCCCTGAACACTTATGGCCCATTTGGAAGTTATCCCACGTTGCTCGAGTCGTATGGTCCATATTACCCCACCGTACGAAAAACATTCGAAACAACACGGATAACTCTCAAAGTAGGAAGAAAAAAATATTGGTGGTCCATATTTCCCCACATTATCCGATAAAATCGCAATTATATATTATACCGCGTTCTATCGCAGCATGAACCGTTTTATTCGACTGTCACTCGCTCACTGAACTATAAAGAGCTGGTCGCTCAGCCATTTTTTAATTACTTGCAACATTGGATTTTTCATGGAAGAATTTAGCGTCGGAAAATATTACGCGATAAAGTTTAGAAATTCCACGCGATGACGATATTTTGAAATTCTGTCATTTTTAAATATTATCAAATATGACACGTAGACTGTTAGTGATATTAGTAAATGTAAAAAAATTCAATATTATGAGAATATAAGCAAAACATTTATAATACCGTGAAAAAAAACGTAATTTTTATATTTTTTTCAATATCTCATTCTTCCTTCTACCTTCAAATTTGACAAGTTTTTAAATATTATGCTTTCATATTTTTTCATTAATTCACATTTCGCAATAACCTCAAAACGACGCAAATATATTCCTCGCCAAACAAAAATCGCCAAGACAAAATCCAATAAAATCCAATTAATAAATCATCTCTACAATTTTGTGTGTGAGGCGACTTTGTTTTATTAATATAAAACAAAGTCGCTTTCCATATCTGTCTGCCTGTTTATCCATTGACTTTTCCTAAACCACACACTGGATTTTGATGCAGTTTTCACCATCATTTAGATAATTTTTCATGGAACGTTTATACATATAATAAAACCTAATCAAATTGTTTGCAATTAGAAAAAAAACAATATTTTGCAACCAAGTCGTCAAAAAATAAATTTTCATGGCTTATGTAGGCTAAACTTTAAGAGATACTTAAAAATGATGTACTAGAGAATTGTAGTGCTTCTAAAATCCTAAAGAAAACTCCGCGATGGCATATCTCTATCTATCACGGTTAACTCGCAGTAACCATTTTTTTCATTAAAACTGTAATTAAAAATAGCGTTACTTGCGAGTCTTTTTACTCTTATTCAGCATGAATCCTTATCCAAATAAATATAATAGTATTTTTGGACATTTAACCCTTTGAGACCTAAGTACTTTCAAGCTTATGTGGTCCGCAGACGCATAGGCTGACGCATATATGCGTCCTTAGAGCTCAAAGGGTTAAGGTAGTCCTATCGTTGGGTGGGGGATTAAAATTTTATTCCCGTTTTTTCTCACATTGGAAGTGGACCAAGCGTTAAAGTTCATTAAAAAAAGTTGTTGCAAATCGACTAAACAACAACATACTCAAAATTCAGATTGATCCTACGGAAAGTTTATTTGTTATGTAATAAACAAAATCATGAATTTTGTTTTCCACAAGATTTGTTATAAAAACTACGATAGGACTATCTTAAGGTAGTTCTATCAACGATAGGACTCTCTTAAGGTCCTTGGATGGGGGATTAAAATTTCATTCCCGTTTTTTCTCACATTGAATGTGGACCAAGCGTTAAAGTTAATTAAGAAAAATTGTTGCAAATCGACTAAGCAACAACATACTCAAAATTCAAATTGATCCTACGGAAAGTTTATTTATTATATAATAAACGAAATCATGAATTTTGTTTTCCACAAGATTTTTTTATAAAAACTACGATAGGACTATCTTAAGATAGTTCTATCAACGATAGGACTCTCTTAAGGTCCTTGGGTGGGGGATTAAAATTTTATTCCCGTTTTTTCTCACATTGGAAGTGGACCAAGCGTTAAAGTTCATTAAGAAAAATTGTTGCAAATCGACTAAACAACAATATACTCAAAATTCAAATTGATCCTACGGAAAGTTAATTTGTTATATAATAAACAAAATCATGAATTTTTGTTTTCCATAAGATTTGTTATAAAAACTAATCGAAGCTTCTTTGATGTGATATAAAAATGTATGCAAAATTTCAACAGGCTTCATCGACCCAATGATCGAGATACTCGTTGTATAATGTTGCGACATTTAACACGGGCTCTTATGGGAGATTGCGAAAAAGTGACGATTTTCAAGAATAAATATCGTGATTTTTGAGTCAATAAAGGTCCCTGAAATTTTACACACATACACATCTGACATCAAAGAACGTTTCTGCAAATTTTCAGTGAAATCTAACGGAAACGCTGTAACGATAGGACTACCTTAAGTATCTCTCAAAGTTTAGCCTACGTAAGCCACGTAAATTTATTTTTCAACGACTTGGTTGCAAAATATTGTTTTTATTTCTACTTACAAAAACTTAATTAGGTTTAATTATACATATAAACATTCCATGAAAAATTCATGTAGATTATAATTCTCCTTCACACTATATCATTCTGATAAATACTTCTCGACCTAAACGTTGAGTGCTTTTCCCATGGACAACTCTAAGTAACCCTTTCGCACTCACTTCCAAACAAAATTTGTTCGTATTGTGTACAGAAAAGTCGACTGCAAACATTGTTTATAAAGAAATTCTATAATCAAAGGTCTATTCTAAAATCAAATTCTAAAATCTAAAGGTCTATTCTAAAATCAAATTCTAAAATCTAAAGGTCTATTCTAAAATCAAATTCTAAAATCAATTCTATAATCAACTTCACATTCTCCACTTCTTTTTCCTAAATTAACGCCCAAGCTAATTTCATCGATGTTGTCTACTTCGTTTATTAATTACTAATTCTTTTCTAAATTACACCCAAGGCGGATAGCCTTGGGTGTAAATTTAGAAAAAGCATAAATTAATTACACCCAAGGCTATCCGCCTTGGATGTAATTAATAAACGAAGTATACAACATTGATGGAATTAGCTTGGGCGTTAATTTAGGAAAAAGAAGTGGAAAATGTGAAGTTTTTCTAAATTACACCCAAGGCTATCCGCCTTGGATCTAACTTAGAAAAAGCGTTAGTAATTAATAAGCGAAGTATACAACATCAATGTACCACATGATTATCTCACAAGACGAGTTTAAATATAATATTTTCGTGATATTTGCGACTGTTGCAGATGGAAACTGTCGGAAGTTGAGCTTTTGTGAGGCATGACTCATCCGGCCGAGTGCAGATCGACCAGCTGACACTCGAGTGGTGAGGATCATCTCTCCCTCACTCTCTTATTCGTTTCTCGCGAACACGTCACAGAGACAGAGCACACATTCTCCTTAAAAAAATTCCCACTTCATTGGCCAACCCAAACCCCTTCCTCTCTCTCTCTCTACCTTTCTCATCTTTCTCTAGCCCGTCGATATTATCCCCACCCTAGGCAAACATTATGAGTGAAAATTGTCGAATCTCGAAAGTGGATATGTTCGTATAATGCTGTCGTAGCGAAGGCTCCACGGAAGATTTATGATCATAAATATTCAATGAAGGGATTCGCCGGCTCGGTCGAAGGACCTCCTTCTTCCTCCTTATTCTTCCTCTGCCGTTCCACTTCGAGTCTCTCACCGCGGCTGTTTTCATTTCTCGTACTTTTTTCTTCTTTTTTTTTTCAATCTTTCGCCACACTTCTTAGCAGGTCCTTTCGGCTCCTGGGCGCGCACTTCGACCTTTCGGCTCGCTCGTCTTCTTTCCCTTTCTTCTTCTTTTTTTTTTTTTGTATTTTTTGTATCGTTTTTTTTTCGAAGGGAGAGACACACGCCGAGCCAAACATGAAGGATGGACCTTTTCCTATCCCGGGCCGATCGAACGCAAGAGAGAAAAAGAACCGGCGCTCACGCCATCGAGCGAGATTCACTTATCACTTCATCCCTCTGTCTGTCTCTCTCGATCTCTCTTTTTCTTTTTCGCGTTTTTTACGACCAACTACTTCCAGCCTGTGGCTTCCTTCTTGTTTTATCGTACGCTTCTTCCTCCTCGCGTTCTTTTTCTTTTCTTTTTTTTTTAGTTTTCTCTTCTCGTCTTCTAGACGATCCTGTGTAGTCTCTTGCTTTTCCGACAGACACTCTCTCTCTCTCTCTCTCTTGTCTCTCTTATTCTCGCGTGCTTCGTATATGGGGCGTTCCATGTCGGTCGATCAAAATTTTGCGACTTTGCTACGTAATTTAAAAAGCAAAAAAGAAACACGATAAATAATTAAATAAGAAAGTACTCCTCGAGAACAATGTTACCAATTTTTTCCGATTTTTCTTTGAGGGAGTAAACGAGTCTAGTGGTCGAAAAATGTAACAAACTTTGGGATTTTTTTACAATGAAACTAAACAACGTATCGAAATTTCGTAAAAAGTTTCTTATTATACGAGTATCGAGCATTGTTTACAAATTTTATCAGAGCTGTGGTAAACAAAATGGCGGCTTGCCAGTATTTTCCCAGCTGCGTCTTTTTTTTCATTGCTGCCTGGTCGAACACCCACAACTGCTGCAATTTCAAAGCTACAACAATGAACCAAAAAGAATTCCATATAGTATGATAACAGCTTCTACACTCCCTAAAATTTCGTTTTTATATCAATTTTTGCAAAAATGGCGTGTCGTTGAACAAAGTCGATTTCAACAAAACGCAAAAAAATGCACGAAAATTGTTAATAACATTTAAACTATGCAATATAAACAAACAAAAATCCTACATTAGTGTCGAACCTGTTGAATATAAAATACATTTTCATTTAACTCAATTTCTAATTCGAGTTTCTCTTTTTCTATATTTTACAAAATAATTTGCATTTCAAATTTAAAAAAATCTATTCTTCATACACTCGTTAAGAAACGTGGGAAAACCAATCAGAGACTCGGTGTTCGAGGAGTAATGTCTTAAAAAATATTACGGAGCAAATCGCATCGAATTTTGACCGAATCTTCATGGAATGCCCCATATATATCTGTAGTAAATGGCGCGGTTTCAGCGATAATGACGTCGGAGCCACTATCGGCAGGTGGCAGTCCGGCGTTGCTTCACCGTCCTCTCCTCACCTCGCACTTCGTATTACGTTCCGCAACCCTCGAGCGGGATTCGGAGGCTTGCGTAGCCTCAAGCCCGCCCGCTTACTACACGACCTCTGCGGCGGTCCGTTTTCACACCCTCGACATGGACCAAAAGTCACTCAGGTGAGTGCAATCGCGCGGCAGCTCTCTCTCTCTCTCTTTCGCTCGCTCGCTCGCTCGCTCGCTCTCTTTAACTTCTTCGTACCCTCGAGGGTATTGAAAAAAAAAACAAAAAAGTCTGGCCCATGTTTCGATATATATATTGATCTGGACGAGGCTATTAATTTTTGCTGCCTGAGCTCTCTGTCTGCCGCACGAAAAACGCCTGTGCTCGTTTGATATTGTATATATAGAAAATTCGAGAGGACTATTTTAGAGAAAGCCCTTGAAGCACACGAGAAATTTATAGTTACGATCGAGATTTAAATTAAAAATTGAGATTTATAAAATTATCAAAAATTTTTAAACGTTTTTTATAAAAATATCAGTTTTTTTTAAATTGAATAAAACGAATTTATATTATTTATTTATAAAGATCGAAATCCGATAAACAATTTTTTCAAAATTATCGTTATCGTGACAAGAATTTTTCTAAAAATTCGAATAAATCAAAACATTTTTTTAATACCAAAAAAAAAACAAGAATTCCACAAAAACGGGAATTAAAATCAATTAAATTCTTATTTTCATTAAATTTCATTATTTTCCCGTTCCTCGTATAGGCGAAACGAAGAGAATTTTTTCAACGAGACAAAAAACGACTCGAGTTACAA